>CM067085.1:20545656-21745656 GCA_034008185.1 Gorsachius magnificus | reverse complement strand
GAAGACAATTTGCAGACAGTCTGCAAGACATCACTAATCATGTTGATTTTACAAATTTTGTATCTGTGATAAAACCTGAATTCTCAGTTGACCTAAAAGATCATCCAAGGTAGAGAGAAATCAGTGGATTGTCAACAAGCCCATCACATATGAAGCTATGGTCTGTAAAAATACAGCTTACTAGAAGACATTTCCCTTCCTTTAGAAATGTTTTTTTCTTGACAGCAAAAATTATAAATTCAGAGATACCCTATAATTCATATACCTAACGTGGACCAAATAATTAACGGCAAACTTCAAGTGCTTTGGAGAAGGGGCTGTTGTCCTTTTTGACATTTACACTGTATCATGCAAAGGCATCCAAATTACATATATGTGAGGAAGAATACTATAATAATAACATCTTATGTAATACTATTACATATAATGCTACCAATAATAATAGAGTAGCTCTAAAATGAAATGTGACTCTCTGAAATACGTTCCATTTTGCAATGTTATATGGCTATCTCAGAAATTAAACTACATTGCTGTAACAGACTTCTGTGAATTAACTATCAGGACTATATAACTCCAGCAGAGTATCAATTTACTTCAGTCTGCTATGAATGCCCCTCATGAAGAGATATTTACCTAAAAATCACATCTTCTTTCGCAGGTATAAAAGAAAAATGGTATTTCATTATAAAAGGCTGAGTATGATCTCTGGAAACATCTGACAACTCACCTGGCATTCACAGATTGAAAGGGGTTTTTTTTTTTAAACAAGATATAACACAATTTTGTCTAGTTTCACAAAAAGATACTAAGGAATTAGAGCTGGACTGCTGCAAAAAATAGTCAGATTTTGATTTAAATGGCTAAAAAATCCAGACTGGGTGGGGTTTGCCCATTCTAAATACCAGTGCCATTAAACGGCCATAATCCGGTTCTAGATTTTTTCCCCCAAGTTTTTGCTCCTTCTTTCTGTAAAATGTTGGCTATTTGGATCCAGTACTTTGCATCAAATCTTCTGCTTCAGGTTTGTAAAAACAAATTGTAACCCTCTCCACAGAGTTAAGGTAGTTGGAAAGCACACTATAAATCTAATAACAAAAACATTGCAACAGAGACACAAAACTTCTCTTCAAATCTGCAATTTTAAATAAAATAGGCGTTATCCAGGGCAGGAAACAAGATTTGCAAAGTGCCAAACCACAAAATCAACTACAATTAATGGTTTTCTTACTGCTCCAGCAGCTCTAACACTTCAGAAAGAATGCATAATAAGAATCTCTTAGTCCTACCAAGCTTTTATACAGACTTTTCAAGGATTTTAAGAAACAGTTTTTGTAAATGTTAGGATCATTATCGGTAATAAAACAACAATCTTGTTATAAGGACCAATGATTCCAACTGAAAGAAATTATCGTAGGAAGATTTGCAACAGTAGATATTTTAAGAAACACATGGAGATTTTCACTGTACCTAGGAAAGCTAAAGTGTTTGACTGCCTTGGTGTTTCCCATGCTCATTGTCCAGGTCTGAAGAGTTACGCTGACTGGGAGGAAATGAGGAATAGAAATAATGTACTTCATATTTTAAGAGACAGACCAAAAAAGAGCTTCCAGATGTTAGACTGTTTCTTTATAAAATATTCTGCTTTGTATTAATACTGGAAATGTTATTATACTATTTCAGAAATAAAGTAGAATGAAGGTGGGATAGTAGAGAACTACATACAACAGCAACTACAATGTCTAGTCCTTTTTTCTTTTGAATGATTAGTTTTACATGCTTTATTCATAAAAGCAAACCCAAACAGCTAAATGAAAAACATGTAAAAATATATATAACAATAATTAAAATTTATGATAATATAAGCCACATAGAATCAATTAAGGAAAGTAAGAATAAGAGAAAAATATAAAAATTGCAGAAGAAGGCTTTGCATTTTATTTAATATGGAGCATTTCTGAAATTAAGTAACTTTCTCAGTACAATGTGCGTGGAACAAGTCTATTCAAAAGAAGGCATCACAAAGTCTGAATAGTGAAACAATGCCTTTGGAATCAACTTGAGATGTTGTTTCAATACCAAAAGATCTCTTTGGGGAAAAAAAAAAAAGTTGGACCTTTATGAAAAAATTATGGAAGTCAAACTAAGGAGGCTAAAATAAGAGTCAAATATCTAAAGGTTGAGTAGAGAAGAAAAACCCTCTAACTTTTAGAAAAGGTTGGAGAAGTTAGTAATTGGTAAAAGCAGAATATGAAGTTTTTTGGGGGAAAATCTTTAGCTAGCGTACAGTCGTAACTTCAGCTGCATTTTGATAGTATGTATTAGTCAAGAATCTGCTCACAAAGTTTTGTGAAGGCCAAGTCCAGCGGGTTTCAAATTGCTGTTAAGAATAACATCATGTTTTCAGACAGCTTACAGTAAGATTGCTTATTGGAAGTATCCTTCAAGGTGAGGCAGTTGAGCCTGGAAAGATAAAATTGGTTGAGAACTATAAACATCTGCCACACAACTTTTCAAGAGATTGCAAACCCTTTTCTGACAGTTTAACTGCACAGCATAGCTAGTGTCCTGTCTGAATTCTAGCATGGCCTAAAAATGCTAAGAAATTACCTTTCGTTTTCGTCTGAACATCACACTGCTTGCTGGGTTCTTTAATCATCTAATTAAAGAGAGTTCCTAATATTTTTGATTTTCTAATTCACTTTGAACAAATGCAGTAATTGCTGAGGAAAACACACTGATCTCTGTGTACAGTATGCGACAAAAACTTGCACCAGTGCTCAAAGGAGTGAAGCAATTAATTTAAGCTTCAAGACTCTATCACTGTATTGATTCCATATGGAAAAAATATTTGTGAAATTTTAAATATGATATTAAAGTGGAAACCTTTAGCAGTATTTGGATAATTTTTGGAAATGCTTAATGCTACAAAAATAAGAAATCAGTGTTATGGATGTACAATTTATTTACTGCCTTTACAGTTTGAATAATACCAAACTGTTAAGGCTGTGTTTTCAACAAAAATAATTCCAATCCAATTTCCAAGAAAATAATGAAATTCTATAATCAAGTAATTATAAAGGTTTCTATTAAAGATATTGACATTTCATAGCTAAGTAGCTGTTTTTCCAAATGCAGTGGCAACTTCATTTCAAAGCAGGGTCAGTCAGATCCCCCTATGATTTACCCATCCTCATTTTGTTAAACAACGTATTACTGGCAGCAGTCAATGAGCTTGTCTTAAAAAGAATGCATGATCTGGAATTCTCAGGACCTTGATCATCCCTGGATCTGTCAAATAGATCAAAACACAGGTTTTCCTTTTTCTCATCTGGTCTGTTCATTCCTCCCACCTAGCCATGTATTAATTTTCTGCTCATCTAATCATAGCCCCACCTATGAATCATGTAGGAACGATATGCCTGCTGACACGTGTACTGTACCTTGTATACCACAGTGACTCTGTCACCTAACATTACTAAGAGCATCCATCTTGTCTTCTTATTTGGTACAATGAGATGTGCTCTGTGAATTTAATATTCAGCTCTAACCACTTTGAGATAAATTATCAGAGTAGTGCATTTCACACATGACTCCCATTATATCCCACAGATACAGTGTAAGCTGCTCCCTAGCAACTGCAGCAAAAAATGTACCCCTTTAGGTATTTTTCCCAGCTAAAGAAACCAACTTGCTATTTTATGAACTTCATATATAAAACAATCTTGGCTACTGTCAGCTCAAATTATTCTGACTAATGGTCCTTAAGATGCATTTTTAGCCCTTTGTCTAGTTTGGGTTCTGATACTGAAGCTTCTCTCTTGCAAAGCCCCCACCTCAATAATTTTAGCACCAAGGAAAAAAAAAATATTTTTCCAAACTGAGAAATATCTTCCCAATAAAAACTAACCATTTATACAAGAATTATAATCATGTCACGAGTAAGAAATCCATTTTATATGGGAAATTAAACTCCTAGCATGCTGGCAAGAGTGAAGACACTGGATTTATTTTGTGGAACATCAGAAGTCGTCTTTTGGTTGAACTTCATTCACATACTGAATGGGATTGCAAATATTTTCAAAGGACTATAAGCTTTAAAGTAGATTATTGCTTCCTACATTACCCCAAATGTATTTAAACAAACTTAGTTTCTGGGGAAAGCCAGAAATTACTACTCGTTGTTTAAAACACTAGCCTTATGCTTACATCACATCCAGTGATTAAGAAGATGTGTCTGTTGTGAGACTGGTATTAATTTCACACACCATAAAATATTTTAAAGTAATAACTCCATAATAAGAGCTAATTAATACTTCACACATGAACAGAACCTTCTACCAAACAGCACCAAAATTTAGGAATTTCCCCCCTCTTCCAGGGGAAAGGGTGTGGCAACAGGCAATAACTTCCCCATATAAATAAAGTCAAGCCTTCAAGTCTGATGTTATCCAGGCCGGTTAGGTTGGCACATTTAGGCAATGGTTAGTTTGGTATTGTTGTTGTACTGCTGCGTAGGGCCCTAGTGGTGAACCAAAACCATTACCAAAGAATTGATGAGGTAATTGCTGAAAAGGGGAAGACTAAAACAAACGGTGCATCTTTGATACCTCCTGGTACCAGTTTGTTTGAATCTGGACCATTCATTTGGCTTCACAACATAAAACTTCAAGCTAACTTCAGGCATCTTTGTACTATGGGTCTAGCTCTACAGTTGATTAGATTAGGTTCCATAATTAGATTATCTTTATCAGACTGTTGTACTTAACATGGTGATAGTCACTGCAGACAAGGATAGCCACACTATAACACAGTGCTGATCTTACATTATGCAAGGCGTATTTCCTAGTGATTCAATCTCTCAGCAGGTCAAAACCCAAGGACCTGTGATGACAAGACAGGCTCTCTGCTACAGTTTTGTAAAGTCACTCTCTTTACTCTGGCCTTCCAGCATGGCTAAATGGTGAAGCTGCATGAGTTCTCTTACTGATAACTCGCCAGTGATAACTACACCACCACAGCTCAGTATCTACAATGATTAGATTTTTCACATCTGTCTTGAGTCATGCCTAGCTTTTTCAACAGTGTAATAATAATAATAATATTGTAAGATATATACGTAGATGTAAAATACACAAGACATTCATTATAGTTTGAGACTATCTCTTGAGCTTTAAAAGAAAGTTCTATTGCTGCCAAACAGAATTATACTGAGTTCATGCCACAGTGGTAGATACATCTACTAAATTCTCGGTGTTCAAGGAGTAATTTTTACAGAACCATTTTACATTTACCATTTTACATTTGTATATAATTGTGCTGGTTTCCAACTTTTATTTAAAAGATGCTTGTAGAATGAAAAAAGAAATCCCTGGCTAAAAGATAGTCTATACATGGAAAGCGCTGCATACCATCAACTGCCAAGAGGTGGTGGTTTTTCTGACACAGAGTACAGGGTTCACAACATGAGAAAAGCGAGTGAATACACCACTCATATTTTCTGTGTGGCTGAAATGACATTAGTGAACATTAGAACAAATAGCAATCTGGACAGTAAAATACCAAACCAACCAACCAAAAAAACCCCCACAATCTAAACAACCCACAAACCCTACCAAATCACAGTATCCTCTTTTTCTGACTTTTCCAAAAGGACAGACAACGTTCCAAAACTAACTTTTCTTCTTTATTAGATTACAGCTCCATTCCCTCCGGTTCTTTTTTTCTGAGCAGCAAATATTTTAAGGAACATATGAGAAACTTTTGCTCCAAATAACATTCATTAATGCATTTTCTCTTTTGCTGTCTTTATATAATACTAGTATACAAGAAAGCAATGGACACTGAAGAAATCTTAATTAAGATTTTCCAGGCAGTCCTGCTACCAGAACTGTTGTTTTCTACTTCAACATAAAAATTACAAGATCCTTAAAAGTCACGATTGACTCTGGGTTCAGTGAAGAGGCAGACAACTCAATTTAGGTCTCATACTATTCTTACACAGTTCTATTTTCTCAACTGAGTCAATTAACATATAAGGAGCTTCATGCTATTATGATTGTATTGCTTCTAGTACAGGACTCTTTTTTTGGTATCTTTGTTCTGCACACAAGAGAGAACAGAGTTTCAGCGTAGTTGTGTTCATTTATAGTTTACTGCATATTTTCTCCACATCAAAAATAAAAGCACTGTTATTGTCACACTTGTTGGCAATTTAAAATTAACCCTGAAAAACCTTTAACTGAAGGCAGTAACTAAGCAAAAAATAAAGCGTGTGTATAAATTTGCTCACTGGGCACTGATACTAAATCATAAAAGACAAATAAAAAACATTGGCACAGAGGAGATTAGTTTAAGTTGCTGCTGCTTGTGCTGTGTTTGTTTTGTAGATAAAGAGATGAGCTTATGTTTTACAGGTGTCAACACTTGTCACCACTACCAAATTCAACTGAAAACCCCCTACTGCACACTTTCAGGAACACCTCTTATGCAACATTGTTATCTAAAAGGCATATAGCCCTCATGCTTGCAAAATTGCTAATCATGCCTTAACCAGTTCTCCTGTACCCCTTCTATCATGCTGTGAAACATATGTTCTTCAGTTGCAAACAGTCTAAAAATAAGTACATGCATGCAGTTTTATCAATTCAGAAGAGAAATCCTATAAAGGCTTAAGAACAGGATCTACATCATCTTCTGCTGGCATGCAGACTTGTGGATGGTCAAAGAGACAGCAATTCCAGGACAGAAGAGAAAACAGCACCAGTTAGCTAGCCACAGACAACAGCAATTCGAGCAGCAAACAGCCAAAAGCAGAGCCAACTTATCCTTCTCCTTCAGGAAATTCTATCTATCTCTGCAACTGTTACAGAGCTCTAGAGGCAATGAAACCTGTCCTTTTGGTAGGACAGGAAAAGACAATAAACAACTCCTCTGCTGACTGATACCTCTCTGATAAAAAGCATAGCGTGTGTTGCAGGTGGCTACACTTTAAGCATCTTCCTTGATGGCCTTTAGTGAAAGTGACCCTGAAAAAAAGTGCAGATGAAATTCACATACAAGTTTATGCCAAGTTTTGCATGACCCTAAAACACGATCCTGAAGACCATCTGACTGTCTGAAGCAGACATGCATTTTCTAAAAAGTCATATGTCACTGCCTCCAGAAGTCAAATGCTATACAGGAATTGCCATATTTCAGATCCTAGCTAGAACACTACTAAATGACATGCCAAATTCCTGAACCAAAGTAATCATCTTCAATGTCACTGGGTAACTACCTGGAACCAAAAAAATTGCATTTCCATTAGAGCCATGTATTCATCACTTCTATATTGAGTAAATATTGGAGTTCAAACTGCATTTCCATGAAAGAGTTCAATATGGTGTTGCTGAATTATGAATTTAAGCTTGATGCAAAGTTTTACTAGTAGTAGTACAATCTTTAGTTCAGCAAGATTCTAATTTCATGAACAAACATCCTACTGACTGTGAGCTTTATGTACTTTAGGTCTGCTAGGTCAGGTCTTCCATATATATCTCAATGACCTAATCAAAAGAATAACTTTCATACCAATACACAAAGTATAATATAGCAAGAAGAGAGGGAAAGCTGTTTCCCTTTTAAGCTAGTAACAGGCACAAAAATTTCTAGGTAACACCTTTTTGTACAGTTCAGTATTTCCTCATAACAAGAAATAACTGGGTTATACTTACTCCCCAAATGATGAGAGTTGTATGTTTGAAAGGAACGAAGCACCATATGCACATGGCATGTTTTCCTATATATGAAAATCCAGTTGGATCAAAAGAGAAAAAAATTAAAAATAGTTTTCCATAGTTTAGACTCAGAAAAAAAAAAAAATATACAAGCTTCTTAGGAATGTTCTCTCCTCAAACCATCCTGTAAAACAGAGCATACCATTTATCCTGATTTCAGCTGGGATAGAGTTAATTTTCTTCCAAGCAGCTGGCATAGTGCTGTGTTTTGGATTTGGTATGAGAAGAATGTTGGTAACACACTGATGTTTTAGCTGTTGCTGAGCAGTGCTTACCCTAAGTCAAAGACTTTTCAGCTTCTCATACTGCCCTACCAGCAAGGAGGCTGGAGATGCACAAGAAGCTGGGAGGGGGCACAGCCAGGACAGCTGACCCAAACTAGCCAAAGGGATATTCCATACCATATGATGTCATGCTCAGTGTATAAAATGGGGGGAGGGTTGGCCAGGGGGCAGCGATCACTGCTCAGGGACAGGCTGGGCATTGGTCAACGAGCAATTGCGTTGTACATCACTTGTTTTGAATAATAATTATAAAAGAATATACTTCTCCTCTTCCGTTTTATTCAACTGTCTTTATCTCAACCCCTGGGTTTTACTTTTTTTTTCCTGAGGGGAAGAGCAAGCAAGCAAGTGAGCAGCTGCATGGTGCTTCATTGTCAGCTGGGGTTAAACCACGACACCATTTTTTTTATTGACTTTCTTTTCCTTTTTCAAAATGCAAATTTGTTTACCTTTTGTTAAATAAAAGAAAGAAAAGCAGCCTGAAAAAGAAAGAAGATTTAACTGGTTCAAAAAGCCAAGTACAGTATACAAGTCGCTGTGCAAAAGAAAAAAAAAAACAAACCTTTGAAGATTTAAATATGAAAATATCAGTAAGTGTCACAGTTTTAACCCCTATATAAAGCCAGAAAAAAATTTTAACATAGATTGAGAAAAATATTATTAATCTCATCTTTGCCATCATCTCTTTTACTTTCTTGAATATCATAGAATCACAGAATGTTTTGGGTTGGAAGGGACCCCTAGAGGTCATCTAGTCCAACTCCCCTGCAGGGACACTGCTAACTAGATCAGGTTGCTCAGAGCCCCGTTCAACCTGGTCTTGAATGTTTCCAATATCAAATTGTGCTGACTCTTGGGTATACATTCAAAACTCCCATTAATAGCAATGAAAGTTAAATGTCTGAAACACTAAATAGAGAAGAGACTATTGTCATTTTGCTTGGAAGGCAACATTTTCAGAAAAAAAACCTGACTGAATGAGCTAAATAACAAAGTTGCCTTTCCTCCGAGAATTCAAAATTTCTTTAAAACCTTAAAATGCACATCAACTTTAATATTAAACTATGCTGCCAACTTAAATTTCTGGCCCAGAATCACACAGTTTTCACTGTTTTCTCTCTCTCATTATTTCCAGAACAAATAGAGTACAAAAATTCAGCAAGGTGTTCCTGACAGTAAACAAATACTATGGAAGCAAAGTCCTCCTAAGCCCTCATAGAACAAACATTATGAGATAGTACAGATAAGTGTCCTGATGAACCCACAGGCTGCAGTTTTTAGAGAAAAGGAAACTATACATCTTGGCAACACTGTGTTCAAGAGAAAACTATTAAATGCACTGAAGGTGTATTAACTACCTAAATCTAGATTCACTGAAATTCAAGGAAGTCCTGGTTTTTCACTCTCATAGAAGAGGGGAACAGAGTCAAGGTTGACTGGAGTTAACTGAAGTCTTAGAGATCACTTTGTCCAGTGGGCTTTGGACAAGGACTTTAATGTGAAACTCACTTGGCAATCAACTACTTTTATTTTTTTTTAATTATTTCTAGCTATATACTTGTATATTAGCTTGCCTTATTTGCATCTGTTAACATTGAATATGGTCATTTCATTCTTATGGTTCTGTTTATTGTAACTGTTCCTTGCATAAAGTTATTTATGCGGAATAATAATACTGTTTGAAGAATAACTCCACAGAGCTATAGTTGAGGTTCTTCTCCAGAGGTGTGCAAGGTTATTACAATATTTCATTACCACAAAACAATACATCTTTAGATAGAGGCAATATTAGCTTGTAATATTCCTCGCTACCGTGGTACCAACTTTTCCTTGTAAAGCAATTTAATCACTTTCATACTGGTTATACATGAAATATTAGTGCTATGCTTCATAGGGAACACCTCCTGAATTTTCATTACAAAATAGTTATATTACTTATACAGTTAGAAAATCTATTTGTCTTTAAGCATGTCACTGCATCTCACTGAAAAATATCTAGCCTAAGTTTTACTAGTAAAAAAGTGGTTTTCCAGTTGTAAGTCCTCAATTCAGCCAGTCTGAGGTTCATGACAGATTTTCTAAACCCCACATGTGATCTCCATGGTTCTTATAATTATCTTTATAATACCACCTATCAGAACTGTTCAAAGACTATAAATCTTTGTCTTTTAGACAGAGAAGAAAACCAATAAATTTTAATATCCCATGAGATAACGTGTTACTGTAACTATATTCTTATCCATCTAATATTAACTATATTCTTATCTAGCTACTACATAGCAAAAGAAACTACAACTAATTTGTATTGTTTTACATATGAAAGACATGGTCATCACCTTCTAAAGCTTAGAATGATTTTATTTTTCAACACCGAAAATATATGAAAGTCAAACAAATAATTTTATTTTTCTCCATCGAAACAGCCCATCAGTTAACAAAGTAGAGCTGCCTTTATTAATACTATGCCCTTCTTGGCAAATCAGGCAAAATAAATCATCTAGTGAGTTACGAAATCCTGGCACATAAGAATAAGATGTACAAAACTGAAGCAATTACAGAATTCACAGGTAGTACACAAGAAAACATAATGGATTAACAACTTAGGCATGCATAAATGAATATGTACGTACTGCATATTTAGAAGGCTTTTGAATTGAGAAAAGATGAAACTAAAGTTCTGATCGGCATTTTTATCATCACTGTGGAAATGCTAGGCCAGGTCCTCAGGTGCATGAAGTTTCCACTCTGCAAGAGAAGCAAGTTGTCACGAAGCCAGTTAACAGCTACTTGATTCTGTAGTGTCCTTAGCACCAACACAGATTTGGCTTATGCAAACCTGGCTAAGGCTCCTAGGGGACCAAACTGTAGTACCCTTGAACTTCACCCACCCAAGCAAGTACAAGTGCCACCAGGTACACGTGTATGTATGTCTGTGTGTCTGAGAGCACTTTCAGACCCATCAGATCTTGTCTGGCTCTCCTGGCTGCTCTGTAGTGGTTGGGAGCAATTAGTTACAGCATGCAGTGGCCAGAATGCAACTTGGAAACTGATCCACCACATCCAGCCAGGACTGCTGCTCTTGATCATCTCTGGCCTAAGCAAATCTGCTCTGGTGTTCAGAGCAACAGGGAATCTGGGAGCCAAAACTGACAGCATGTCTCTGCTGTACAGTGTAGAAATGCCTTAACTTGTTCTACAGATAACTCGGTCTCAAAGACTGTAAAGAAAGAAGTACTAGTAAAGGCATCTGTAATGTAACTAAACTGATCTCTGGTATTAACCACTGAACTTTTTATTCAGAGGATGTTTCAACATACAAGATACTAGATACTTCTATACACGTTAGGTCATAAAGAGTACTACAGAACACCTTTTAAAAAGTATAAACATAAAATTTTTAATACAGTTGCTTGAAGTCTTATGTTTCACTTTCTAAAAAGAACTGATGAATTTTATTTCAGAAAACTAAAGTGGCAAAATGTCTGAAAGTGGACAGCTGATGCTATGGCATGACTCTCCTTTCCAAAAACTTTCAGGTGAGCATTTTCTTTTTACTAGCAAATTTTCTTGCCACCTACTTTTGTCATGACCGTTCCTAAGATTACAGCACTGTCTAATTGAGTCCTATGATAATGAGCAATTTTACAATGTGAGGTGCAGTACCAAATTCACTTTGCAGAAGACTTCAGGTGATATCAATACCAAATCTTAAAGAGGACGAATTACTATTTCTTCTCTACAAATGAAAAACAAGTCACAGCAAACATCTTCATTTGGAACTTTTGAACAGAGTTGTCCGTTTATGTTCAGAATTTGTGCCGGTAGCAAAGTATTTCATTTCCCTATTAAATTAGGATATTACTGAATAAACAGCATAAAACTTCTAGAAGTCAGTTCTTAGTTTAGCTAGTTTTTTGTCTAATGCCTCCATGCACACTTCTTTTGTTCATACCCACAGCTATCAAGATTTTGTATTTTCTACAGAGAAATATTCAGAGTAAAATACCCATAATATGGTATTTCAATATCTCCTCCTCACTTGTTACTAGGACATAGTGTATTGATTTCTACTCCCATTGACTGAATATATGGATAAACCAATTTTATCCCAGTAGCAGTATATTTTCCATGTGAAATGTTTTGTGTGATTCAACTCGCAACATCAGTAGCAGACCGGATGCTCAAATTGTATTCCAGACTTTTAGTCTATTTCAACCCCTGATTTATGAATGGGAATGTTTGACTTTGTCTAGTAATCCGAAATCTGCACATGAAAATTTCCAGCAGGTAGGCCAGTCTCTGTTCAGAGTTTGCAGAACATTTTTTTCCATCTGAGCTGCAACATAGCAAAATATTTGTGTAATAGGTATTACAGAGCAGTAGTAGTAATGTGCTCTTTAACAAATGGATAGATAGAGGTGAATCTCAAGCAAGCGTACGTGGACCTGAGACATCAGACTCAACCTGACCTAGTTGCCACTAACTTGATGAGAAACTTTCATTTCAAGCTGAATTCACGTGATGAAAACCTGTAGTATCATCAGCTATGCTCATGCATTTGAATCTTTCAGCCAACTTAGCAGTGCGATGTTACTTCCTAGCTTATTTTAAGCAAATACAGTAGCCAACCACATATAGCAAAATTTGTTTTATGATTGCATTCGAGGTAAGATGCATTTTCTGAGGCCTTTTAGCAAACACCTAGCATACTTAAAAGCTCAGCAAAAAGAAAAACTAGTGGGTTTACTACAAAGTCTGAAATCCAAGCAAAACATCTTATTTTCTACATGGAAAAATGTTGCAAATTCTGAAAGCTTTAAATACACTTTTATAAAATACATTTTTACAGTACAATGCCATGAATGTAGTAATGCCACTCTTAGTAGCTGCCTAACAGACCAAATGATTTCTTGAGATTTAAAGTGCCTTCTTAGAAAACATACATAGAAGAAATTAACTGGAATATTTTGTGGATGCTCACAGCAGTGTGGCTTCCTTTACGTGTACCATCCTACCTATGTGAAAGTATTTCTTCTAGGGAAGAACATATTAAAATTTGGATGATGATTCTGAAGTATCTTACAAAAATGTTAGATGAATGATTGCATACATCTTAACACAAGAAGATATTGTCATAATTAAACAATGGAAGACAAGTTCCACTTTGTATTATGATAGTCTGTTTAAGATAGATAAGCAGTGTAAGTGGCACTGCTCTATCAGTATGCTGCTAAATGTATTCAGCACAGATTCATCAATTACCACTACTGTGGCCTGTAAGTACTGGGGGGGGGGGGAGGAGGGGAAAAAACAAAACAAAACAAAAGACCGTGCAGACTATACACTAACAGTGTTCATGTCCATCCATGACATCCTTGCAGGCTATCATGCAGTCAGTATTCCACATTAAACTAACCTTGAGCTGCATCAGCCAACAGAAAGCTGACCATGACTTTGCAGCTACTGAACACAGACATGTTTGTCATGAAGTAGCAGTAGGTGAGTTTCAAGTATCACAAAAGCGATACACCAAAACCTTTTCCTGTGGCAAACAACTGCCTTTTCTTGGTTGCTACAGATTCTGGCAAACAGCACCCATTAAATAGATCAGGAAGCTGACTTTAAACCACCCATTACTAAATTCAATTGTTACATACTTGAATAAATGCTAATTTTAAAAAGCTGTTCTGGTAAACTGTGTTATGGTGCAAAACAAAATGAAAGAAGAATCCTATTGCTGCAAGTTAACTACAGTTGGTATTACAGCCTTTTAGACAGCCAGATTTACACAGCAGATGACCTCATCAATGGATAGTAGAACATCTGGGGCCTTCCTTCAAAGGATGTAAAATATAATTCTTTAAGCTAAATATTTAAATTAACAAAGCAACAGGTTGACTACTAAAATAGTTCTGCACTTCAAGTACTTTAACAACAATAAATCAAGAAACAGAACAGCGCTTCAGGCTGTGGTTTGACAAACATGTAAGACAATTTAACTACTGCCTGTCAACCATCTTGTTCTCCTCTTGCATTTACCTTCATAGTTCCATGTTCTCCCTTGCATCAGCCTTCACAAGATCCTCTGTGAAGCAGATTCAAGCTGGCAGAAAGTGGTTTTGTTTTGTTTTTTTAAATCAGTGACCAGTGGGGAGGAGTTGTCTTCTGCCAGACTAATGTGCTGAAGTGGTTCTGCAAAGGGTTAGGAAGGATGGAGTCATTGTGACTGGGAGAAGGGAAGACATGATCATCACAGACAGTCACACTGCTGTGAAACCACATTTATTACTAAGTAACACCAAGTAATAATGCAGCATGCTAATAATACATTTCTAATGTTTCTTTAAACCTCGCTCCCAATGCCATTTGCAGTGCAGTAACTCTTCTAAGTGACATGCTCTGAATATCAAATGACTAGTCTGTTTTTGAACAAGAAACATGACGAGATCCTTTCTATATGGTGGGCTTCCAGCCTAACCTCCAATAAAACTGTGAGGGAGGAGGGGAGCTTTGCTTATTATTTTCATGTTACTACGAAATGTAATTCACAAATGGAAGGTGATTAATTAGATGGTATTGGAGTTAAGCCTGTTGTGTAGTGAATCCATAGAGAGGCTAGGAAAGCTTGAAGTTATTTAAGCAAACATCACTTTGCACTCCAATCTCTTTAAAAGCTTCTTTGGTTTTAATTAATCATAATTTTAACAGCAATCAATGTGGATCAAATACCATATACCACCATTCTCATTTCCCCATTCAGTGCAGTTGAATTAAGTGCTACAAATGGCATCTTTCAGAGTTTTCTTTCTTTTTTATCTGGTCTCGGTTTCTGGACACAGCCTTAGCTTGTTAGTCTTCTGAGCTCATGTTTGCTGAGGTTTAAAAAAAAACAAAATAAAACCAAAAAAAAACCACCCACAAAAAAAAACACCAAACAAAAAACCAACACCCCCCCCCCCCAAAAAAACCCACAAAAAGCAAAAAAGCAAAGCCTGTGTTATGTACAAGCCATGTATAAGGTCTAGAAACACCTTGACTGATTTGCCACAACACTTTTAGCCCTCTCAGACATCAGACATACATGAGAAAAAACTCATATGGAATGATACTGTTGGCAAAATACGGACAAAGACAAGAAATTGCCTTCAAGCACAGAACTAATGCCATGGTGATGCGCTCCAGAAGCACCTGGCAAAACTCACGAGCAGACAAAAAGATGACAAATGAGCTTCAGTGTAGATAAAAGTAAGCGAATAAATCTAATGAAAAATAATCTAAATCACATACACACCATACTGACAAATGACTTGGAGAAGAAATCTAGGACTCATCATTAACAGTTTTATGTTCATCAGCAACCGAAAAACCTAGAAAAACATTGGGCATGATGAGGAAAGGCATTGAGAACAACACAAAGCACATTTATACAACCTTGGTCCACCCACATCTCAAGTAGTGTGTGAAGTTCTGGTCTCTGCATCTCAAGGACAGACTGTGGTCAGAGAAGGGCAAACAAAATATTAAAAGGATCGAGTGCCTGCCTCAGAAAAAGAGACTAAAGAGGCTCTTCAGTTGGAGAGAAGGCTGAAGCAAGATATGATCAAACCATGAAGGTGGTAAATAACGTAAAACTTCTGCTTGCTAAATCCTCCAGTAACAGAACTAAGGGACACTTAATGAAGCTAGTAAGACATTAGTTTAAAAAAGATTAAAGTGTTTCTTTACAAAGCTAGTAGTAAGCTTCTGGAACTTCACCACCACAGGAGGTTCTGAAGGTAGTGAGCATCAGCAAGTTTGAAAAAGACAAGTTCTTGCTTGGCAGGTCCACAAATGGGCTCTAAAAGCACTGAGCAGGTATATACCTACCCTGCCTAATATGAAAACTACATATGTAAGGAGAGTACAAGGGAAGAGACATAAATTAGCTAGGTTTGTGTACAGCCCCTAAACAGCATCCCTCAACATCATGGTTGGAGACCAAACCCTGGGTATGGAGGCCCACTGGTCTGACCCAATAGACCTTTTCTGACATTCTTAAATTCAGTTTTCTATAATATCTTCTGTTAAGCTCTGAAAAAAGCCACAAAAAAGTTTACACCTCTGCGTCTTATCCACTGTGAAAGATACAGGTCAGATTTGAATAATGGCAGACCTTCAGTATAAATTCTAACATATAATATCCTGTTAAGCAATAAATCAGTACTAGATCTTTAAACAAAAATAAGGGTCAGACCCAGGAGGAAATATCTGATTTACTCCAGCCAGTGTGACCCCCACAAAGCCACAGACGTTGTTCCACAGCAGGGTCGGCTATTTCAGTGAAAATGTAGCCACCTGCTGAGGGACAAAAGAAATAAACATCAGCCCCTCAAACAGCAGAGCTGCAGAACAGCTCAAAGGGAGGCAAGGTTAGACATGTAAGTCATTGATATTTTTACTACAAGTCTCAAAAGATAGTAAGAGTTAAAGCTTACTGGTACTCATATGGCAGTCTAAAAAACTGTGAAAGCCAGTATCGATGGTGTATTTTCTGCCCTCTTCTCTTCTCCAGAAAGTATTTATACATGAAATAAGCATACTCTAAGTGAAATATTTTGAGGTTACTGATAATACAGAGCACCTTCTGCAAAGGTAGAAGGTATGCTGGCAACGCTCCATACAAATGAATAAATATAGCTCAACAGAATTTTCACATGGCTTCAGCTGTATAGCGTATTCTTCACTCACTCCACTCTTACCATTAGCTCCCGCTCCAGTATTTGGTAACTTCTTGTTATTCAGGAGTAATGAAGGTATACTTATGCATTTCATAAATACATGTAGTGATAATTATGTTATACATTAAATTATACATTTATTATTCCCTTAAGAATGAAAACTACAGGTTTGATGAGTAACTATCGAGGATATTTAGATTACTTCGGGAGGTTAAATTGAGGGCTACAAAAATCAGAATGCAGGAGTGTTAAAAAAAAGATTGTCCATCCCCCACGACACCTGCAAAATACCTATCAATTTTACATTTTAGGTAGTGATACAAGAAGAGGGGTGTGCTTGTAAATGAGATTTGTAAGTCAATATCACACTTTGATTCATCTCTCTATCAATACTACCCACAAGCAGGCCAAAGGCTCTGAGAGACTTGTACATCCTTTCTTTCTCCTGGATGAACTCTAGAAAGCTGATCTCAGCCACCAGCACATCTGCAGTCTGCGCAGCTCTGCCGAAATTTACGCCTGCCTGCCTATCATGATGCCAAAGGACAACTTGCCCATCTTCACCTGTCTCTCTCTGTTTACTCTGCTGAAGAACTGTGTCCTCAGCACCAGGAGCTGAATTCCCATGTCCTGTTCAAGAGTACCTTTTGTTAACTTCCGTGGAAAGCATTCACAGGGGCTGAAGAAGAGCAATCTTGGCCATTCCCATATGCCTATTGCAGTGTTAGGCAGCAGCAGATACTAACACCATTTGGAAACATCTGAAGCCTGTGAGTAAGCGACAAAGGGAACGCTCGGATGCGGAGGCATTTTATACTTCTGTTTATGTGGAATTCTGCAGAGCTTCCATACATCAGCATTTACAGTCGCTGTGTTTGCTGGAGACAGCACTAACAGCTACGAGTCAGTATTTTAACTGCAGTTCAAAAACAGCGTTAGCTTCTCCAAAAAGATCAGTGTACCATTTGCATGATCTAACACAAGTAGAAGGAGATACATCACTCATTCATCTTTTCTATGATCTCCTGCAACTCTTTAGTAGTTCAACTAAATGTACATATGTACTTATTCTAAAAAAGCATGCCACTTATTTTCCCTAGCTGTATCAATACTACTCATGGCAAATTACATCAATAACATTTTAGTACCTATCTTTATCTGAGCAACTAAATAGGCAGCAGGTTGAAGAATGTGACAGCATTAACTGCTTCAGTTCTAGATTTCTTATTATACTACATATAGCAATACTTCCCTGTAAAAATTACTACTATAAAAGCAGCTTAGGAAAATCCAAGGCTATTTTTTGTTATTTTAGTGAGTGTCCTTTTTGTTGGGAGGCATACAGATGGAATAATTTTCTTTCATATAGAAGAAAACTATGAAAAGAAAGCTAATAATCTCCAAAACTTATGCGTTCTCCTCTAACTTTAACTAGGTATGAGCATTATATAATAATTATGAATATTAGTAAGTCTGTAGCTGACGAATATTTTTTAATCAGTAAATAGTTAATACTTACTTTAGTTAATATTCACTTTAGTGGTGGGACAATCCCTGCTCCAAAAAAGTTCATTACTTATTAGCAGACAAAGAAGAGAAATAAACACTGAACCAAGCACCCTTCTGAAGGTATACAATTGAAGTATTTTCATCTGAGGAAAAGAAGGAGTTCAGGCAAAGACAGGCTATTAGCAAATACAGTGGCATACATTCTCCTGCATGGATGTTCTCCTAAGAACAATTCCAGCGAAACAATTATCACAAATAAAGACTATGCATGTGCTGAAGGTTCTACAGTTTACCCATTCATAAACTAGATTTTTAGATTAAAATTTGGTGTCACTCACAAGAGGGGGAAAAAAAAAAAAAAAAAGTGTGGTGTTTTCAGCCTGTAATCTTTGCAAAAATTCTACCAGTCTCTGCCACAAAATGACCATAAAAATTTGTGGTTTTCTTCCCTTAGTAAGCATGCAAGGAAAACACAGGTGAGGTATGAGGCAGACTGGCACAACTGAGCGCACCTCAGACATTGCATCATGGCTATGTGCAATGTACTTGGATCAGGATTGCTCTCTAAATTAACCTAAAATACTCTGAAGACATTGATTCAAGTTAACTAAATGAGGTCTCTGAAAAACTGGTTTGCCCATATGACATTTTGCTGGATCTATCCGGAATCAGTGATGTTCAAGAAACTGAGATTTCACTAGCAATTTACGTTCCGTCAAAACCAATATTTAGCGGATAACTATGCAGGGAGGGAATAATATTAACCTGTATCAGTTATAAATTCCACACCACAAATCTTTTACACTTGCTAGTGCCTTCTCCTCAGCTGTGAAACTGGGCTTCAGCTCCCCAAAGCTGAGCATGTATTTGTAACAACAGGGCTTACGCTGGTTATTCACCCTCGCCATCTACCACATGATTTAAAAAATTTCTGAAAGCACATTATGCATTATGAGATTGAATGCATCCTTATAACCGAACTCATGCATCAGAATGCTCTGTATCACGAAAGAGAGAACCAAATCAATACGCTCCTAGAAAGTAGGGAAGGAAGCTTACAGCCACAAAAGAATGAAAAACCAAATGAAATTAAACACTCTTTATGTTTTCTGCAGACAATGTTGCTTAATGTTTAAAGTGCCTGACCCATCACATGCAAAACAATCAAGAGCTAGCAGAAACTATTTTCTCTTCAACTGTTAATTGTGGGCGCTATCTTGTTTCCGACTGAGTCAATGTCAAAACTCCTCTTTATTTCCATGATTGAAGGATCAGGTCCATCATCACAAAGCCTGGCAGCATCCTAACGATTCCTTAAAATGTTATGTAATCAAGATTCCGATATTTACATTATGTCTGTAAAGAGCATCTAAAGGCCGATTTTTCTAAACTAACAGGATCTGACAGTACTTCAAAGCCTTCCCGATACCATCTTCTATCACCAAAAGTACAGCAGGTTGAAGAACAATGAAAAAGAGCGCACGCGGAGAAACGGGATTTCATCTTTGGGGTTCCTCCGCCTCAACAGCCAGCGGTCACGGACAAACCGTCCCCGTTACGCTTACTTTAAAATAACTTTTCTTTGAACTGTTTTAACAACTTCGGGAGCAGCCCGCGGCCACAAGACAACCACCGCCTGCCTTAGCTCCCCCCACGCGCCGAGGGCCCAGCCGAGGGTCCAGCACCGGGCTCGAGCGCAGCCCCCGCGGCGGGGGAGCTCACGGCACCGCCCGCGGCCGAGCCCCGCCGAGCCCCGCAGCTCAGCCCCGCCGCGGCCGGGGCCGGGGCCGCGCGCACGCCCGCGCTGGCGGCTGCCGCTCCCGCCCCGCGCGCGAGCTCCCCGAGCCGGGCAGCAGCCGCCCGCCCGCCCCCCTCAGCTCCCTCTGCGGATAGCGGGACCCGCAGCACCCCGCCGCATGGGTGCGGGGGCGCGGCGCGGGCGCCCTTCCCGGCGACCACCCCCACCTCCCCGGCAGCCCCAGCCCTCCCGCGGCGACGGAGGAGCGCAGGGGGCAGCACCGCAGCCCCTCCGCCAGACACGAGCGGCGGGCTAGTGTCGCCCCCCGCCGCGGCACCCGCGGGCACCGCCGGCCGCCAACCAACCGGGAGGCGGCACGGCAAGGGGCGGCGGGGGACCGCGCCCGCCCGCGACCCCTGCCCGCCGCGGCCCGCCGCCGCCTGACGCTGCCGCCCCACCCCAGACATCCCGCCTGCCCGCCCGCCCCTCCGCCCGTGCCAGTACCGCCGCCCGGCGCTGCCGGCGGCCCCTTCAGCACGAGGCATAACGGACGCGAACAGAGGCAGGCATCCGCCTTCCCCGCGGCCGGACCTTACCGGCTGCGCTCGCCGCCCTCGCCCGCCTGTGCGCACGCCGCTCCGTGCCGGGCTCCTGCTGCCGTACGCCGCCCCGCAGCCGGCATCACTGCTCCGCCCGCAGCCGCACCAGCCGCCGCGGCGCCCGCAGCAGCGCCCGCCTCACGAGAGCGCAGCCCGGGCACCAGCGGGGCTCGCCCTCTCCGACTGACAACCGGCAGTAGCCAATCGCCGCCCGCGCAGCACAGAGGAGGCGGGAAGGTGTGACGGAACGGGACCAATGGGAGCTCGCCCCTGCGGCAGCGCGGGGGGGCGGGGCGCCCGCGGCGGGGCTGGCGGATCATGTGCCGAGTCGGGCCGGGCTGGGCCCAAGCGGGGCTGGAGCAGGGGCAGGGCCTCGGCGCCTACGGGACTCGCTCCGGCCCCGGCGGTGGCTGCCGGCAGTGGTAACGCGTGCGGCGGGGGCCGGTCTCGCCCTTCCCCAGCTGCTCTGGAGAACGGGAGCGGGGCGGAGGGCCAGCCTTTCAGGTGGGAAACGTGGGTCGCCATTCCCCTGCGTGCGCAGGAACATCAAACTTCACTCCGAGGCACTTCGTTTAAAAAAATAATAACAATAAAATTAAAAATGGGGGAGAGGTTTTGGGTTTTTTTTTTCCTGGCGAACCCCGCTGGGCTGAAACCGTGACCGCCGGCAACATCTCCGCGGCTCCCCTCGGCCTTGGCGTCGCCGCGGCAGGCGCGGGACCGCGTCCTCAACGGCCGCGGCTGCGGTGTGGGAGCGGGTGAGCCTCCCCGCCCCGCGCGGGACCCTGGGATCGCCTCTGTCGCCGGGGCTGGCCCTGCCCTGCGAGGTCTGTACCGAGTTTGCAAGGCCTGGGTTCCGAGGCTTGTCACACTTGCTGTGCCAGACCTGCCCGCACCTGTGTTTTACTTGGTTCAGCTGCAGCAGCAATTTCGCCGGTGGACCATGTGTCTCTGGCTAACTTTTGTTTATGGGGTACAGCTGTAGTTTTGCTTCGCTGTTGTTCTGTGTAGAATGAGGTCTTTGGCACCCTAACCGCAGTGATGTAGTGTGGAGGTATACAGGCCTGCTAGGGTAGCAGAGGCCCTGGAGAGTTGAAGAGCTAGGATGCACCATAGAGGAGTATTGGCATAGGGTGATAAGGGAAGGGGCACAGGCTTGGTCCTGGAGACCTTATGCCTATAAATGGTTTACCCATGGTCCGTTAAAAAAATGCAGGCCTGGAGCTAGAAAAAAATGGGTTTGGGGTTAACGAAGAAATAGTATGTAACATACCTAAATGGTAATATACTTAGTAAATTCAGGTGTAGAATTGGAGCTACAGAGCAGTGAAGAAAGAGGAAGGTAGAAAAGCACGTTAGCAGAGATAAAAATTACCTCAAGTGGATCCTAGAGGAGGAAGAAGAAATCATAAACACAAACATCATACTTCTCCTGGCCAAGGACTCCAAATGCTCACAAGTCACTAGTGTCAGCCCCTCACACTCCTAACCTAGAATGAAACTAGTCAGGGGATCCAGAGGAGCAGTGGAAATGTGGATCTAATAGCAGGACAAGGGTACAACAACAACTTCAATTGCATTATTATCACTCTTTTTCTGTAACTAGTAATTATTAGACTCTTAAGATTTCAGAAATAAGAAATAAGACTCAAGATTTCATATGTCTCTTCCCTTTTTTTCTAGTCTCTGTCTCTAAAAAGCCATGTGAATGATATTTGACAACATTTCAGAAAGGTGTTTCACTGCTGGGTTCTTTTCTATGTTGTTTGGTCTTTATCCACTGTTTTGGCATTTGCTTGTTAAGAAAAGCCCTTTACCCAGTTTTGTGCTTTATCTACTGATTCAAAAGGGTGTGGAGGTGTATTAATTCCTAATGGCTTATCATCACATTTCATGCCTTTTTAGAAATGTTTCTTAAATGAAATAACCTCTTGAGTTAATCTGGTCATAAGCAAATGTTTGTTAGGTCTTAATAAAGGAATTTATTGTTAGTACTGATATTGGATACTGTTTATGTGACGCCTATCTTCAAGAAGGGCCAGAAGGAGGATCCAGGGAACTACAGACCAGTCAGCCTGACCTCAGTACCAGGGAAGATTATGGAGAGGTTCATCCTGAGTGTGCTCACCAGGCACATGGAGGACAATCAGGGGATCAGGCCCAGCCAGCCCAGTCTTGCCTAAGCAACCTGATTTCCTTCTAGAACCAGGTGACCCACCTGGTAGATGAGGGAAAGGCTGTGGATGCTGTATACCTGGACTTCAGCAAAGCCTTTGACACAGTCTCCCATAGCATTCTCCTGGAGAAGCTGGCAGTTCATGGCCTAGATGGGTGTACTCTTCGCTGGGTTAAAAACTGGCTGGATGGCCGAGCCCAGAGAGTCATGGTGAATGGAGCTAAATCCAGTTGGTGGCCGGTCACAAGCGGTGTCCCCCAGGGCTCAGTTCTAGGGCCAGTCTTTTTTAATATCTTTATCAATGACCTGGATAAGGGGATTCAGTGTGCCCTCAGTAAATTTGCAGATGACACCAAACTGGGTGGTAGTGTTGATCTGCTTGAGGGGAGGAGGGCTCTGCAGAGGGACCAGGCCAGGCTGGATTGATGGGCCGAGGCCAACTGTATGAGATTCAATAAGGCCAAGTGCTGGGTCCTGCACTTTGGTCACAACCACCCCATGCAGCGCTACAGGCTTGGGGAAGAGTGGCTGGAAAGCTGCCTGGTGGAAAAAGACCTGGGGGTACTGATTGACAGCCAGCTGAATATGAGCCAGCAGTGTGCCCAGGTGGCCAAGAAGGCCAATGGCATCCTGGCCTCTATCAGGAATAATGTGGCCAGCAGGAGTAGGGAAGTGATCGTGCCCCTGTACTCGGTGCTGGTGAGGCCGCACCTCAAACACTGTGTTCAGTTTTGGGCCCCTCACTACAAGAAAGATGCTGCATTGCTGGAACAGGTCCAGAGGAGAGCAACCAAGCTGGTGAGGGGTCTGGAACACAAGTCATACAAGGAATGGCTGAGGGAACTGGGGTGGTTTAGTCTGGAGAAGAGGAGGCTGAGGGGAGACCTGATTGCCCTCTACAGCTACCTGAAAGGAGGCTGTAGTGAGGTGGGGGTCGGCCTCTTCTCCCTGGTAACAGACGATAGGACGAGGGGGAATGTTTGAAGCTGCGCCAGGGCAGGTTTAGGCTAGACATTAGGAAAAACTTCTTCACCGAGAGGGTTGTCAGGCTCTGGAATGGGCTGCCCAGGGAGGTGGTGGAGTCCCCATCCCTGGAGGTATTTAAAAGCAGGATAGATGAGGTGCTTAGGGACATGGTTTAGTGGTGGGATGGCAGGGTTAGGTTAAAGGTTGGACTCGATGATCTTAAAGGTCTTTTCCAACCAAAGTGATTCTATGATTCTATGATTATGGGCAGAATTCCTTGTTCACTTGTACCAGATAAGGGTACCCTCATCTGTGCTGAGTTCAGAACTGCTACTACTGTTAAACAACCTGAAAGTCATGCCCTCTCCTTTCATAGCAACCTTTTAATGCAAATTTTATTCTGGTGAGACTGATCTACTACAGCAGTAGATTCTCTTCCTCACCCTCTTCAATTGTTTAGCTTTTTTGAGTTTACTGTGTCCAGTGTGAACACACACTGTTGTTTGGAAGGAAATAACAAGAAATGTTTTAAATGCTTACGGGTTTAGACACTGCAATAGCTCAGAGATGTCTTTCTTCTAGCAAATTGGTTCTGTTAGTTCAGGAGCCATCTCAAGCCTTGAGAAAGTATGGTGTTCGTAATAGTATTTTATACTTATCAAAAAGTGTGATTTTTTTACTCTTTGTTAAAGCAGGAGGGGTTTTTTTAACTTGATGTCAGCCATATCTTCTTTGTCTTGGAAAAAACAAACTCAACAAACATACTTTATTTACTGTTACCAGTTTTACAAATGTTGCAGAACTAACTAAAGCATTGCACAGTTACAACTTTATAACTCCCATAAAGGAGGAAATATGAAAAATAATGCTTATAAGTTAATCTCTTTCATAGAATCTACAACATAAATGTCATTGGTTTTAATATTTTAAACCTTATCCAAAAATGTAAACAGAAATTCAGATATCCTGTCTGAACAATATTTTCATGTTAAAAGAGTAGCCTTTATGGTTTAATAGAAGCTTTTCACAGGCATATACACAACTCAGTGTGTAAGGTAACTAAATCATTACTTGCCAGGATAAGCCTGCACTTCAGCTGCAAAAAAAGAGAGTAATATATCTTAACACAATTTTTTCAGAAGTGCTGAAGATCTTCAAACAGAATTTGTTCCAAATAGAAAGACAATAGACCACATAACAGCCAGATATCCTGTCTATGAAACAAAGCTTCTCAGAGGGAGACTTGTTGTTACAGGCATGGAAGCACCAAATAATTAAAAGTGGAAAACACGTGAGAAAGAGAAAGCAACACTCCTGAAATACAGGCTTATTTATTAAAGTGCTTTACAGTACATGTAACGTTTTCTAAAATTTAGAAGAGCTCTTAGTACCTTGGTAAACTGGGGTTTTTTTGTATGCCAGTAAAACTGCATAGATTGGTTTAGCCCACAAAACTGTAGTTTAGCCTTCAGTCCCATAAGGCAGAAGAGTTTGACAGTTCTTTCTGAAAAACAACCTAGTACTCCTGAAAAGTACTAACAGGACGTACAGGAGCTGAACTACTCTTATTCACAGCAGAAGCACTATAAGAAATATGATCCCCGTACAGCTCTGTCAGCAGGAGTCCATGCTGTCCTGGATCAACAGACTTCTAGGGGTGACAGAAGTCAGGAATTACACCTATTAAATCATTGTTTTAGCTGTTAAGACTGCCAGCAAGGTGCGAACTGTGGTCTAAGTGCTGGTATTGGGGACCTTGGCAGACAGTAGGAACTATGCTGAAATTCAGCTCCAAAAAAAGAAGCACAGTAGGTATATATTCTTTGGTCTTTAACCTCAGGTTTTAGGAGATGTTCTGCTTTTTGCTAACTACGTGTATGCTTTGAGAAATTACTCCATCTCCATCCAGAAAGTCTTTGTGGCCCCAAGTGGCTCCCCAATTAAAGAAAGTGGTTTGGGCTCCCAGTTCTAAGATGTTTCCACCTGTTCTATGCATGACTTCATGCAGGCATTTTACTTTTTTGTCTCTCTGCTATCTTTTTATACATAAGAAATTTATTGGATTTGGAGAGAATCACCTCACTGGGAGTTGATATTTTGCTAACCTAGATAGCACTAAGTGGAGTCTCAGTATTATGTTTTGATATTAACTGTGCATCCAGCTGGAGACTGATTATACTAAACATCAAATCTTCAGATTTTCCATGCTTCATCTGGTCTTTTCTCCACTGATTCATCTGTCTTCTTTGTCTCTTAATGCTCTGCCCCTCCCCCCTCACTTTTTTTCAGTTGAAAGCTCTACCTATAGACATACATAAATTGCATCATTACCTGCTGCTGTTTTCTGTGTGAGTCATATTTTTGATTACTAGGAAATAACTGTATGGTCACTAAATAGGTAAGTGTATCCCAGACCAACTTTCAAAGAGGGATAACTGCAGTATGGGTTTGGTAGTACCAGAAGAGTACCAGAAAACACAAAACCATTTCTAGAATGGTGATAGGCTGACAAAACCTCCAAATTATAAAATACTGTGGATATTCCTTGTTGTGGTGGGTTGACCTTGGCTGGCTGCCAGATGCCCACACAGTTGCTCTCCCCTCTGACCCCAACAGGACACGGGGAGAAAATAAGATGGACAAGCTTGAGGGTTGAGATAAAGGCAATCTAGTAAGAAAAGCAAAGCCCACACATGAAACAAAGTAAAAGAGGGAATTGATTCACTCCTTCCCATCAGCAGGCAATGTCCAGCCACTTCCTGGGAAGCAGGACCTCAGTACATGCAGTGATTACTTTGGAAGACAAACTTTGTAACCACAAATGCCCCCCCTGCCCCTCCTTTTCCCCAGCTTTTATTGCTGAGCATGATGTCATATGCCATGGAATATCCCTTCGGTCAGTTGGGGTCAGCTGTCCCAGCTGTGTATGGGCAGTTGGTGTTAGATGTCAAACAATGTATTAATTGAGCCCTTCTGTGAGGCATAGCATATCAGCAGATCTTTTACATGGAACTGTAAAATAACCTTTTAGAGATAAACAGTATTTCGCTCCTCCTTTTTGGTAGGTTTGAATATTTAACCAATGCATAGATGCAGCACTGCCTTTACAGATCCGTGGGAGGAATAATTGATTATTTATTTATAAATGCATTACAATTTGCCAGTGTTATTCAGCCTTATTTGGTAACCTGTTTGTTAATATTATGTAGATATATGTTGTGAGATGCAAACCACAGTTATGTGCTAGGTGCTATACAGACAAGTAAGGAGGGAAGGTCCTTGCCCCAAAGAGTTTGCTCACATGATCACTTCTGGAAGTGCATCGTGATCTGATTTCACACTGGCTGAAGAAGTGTTTCCTTTTGTTTTTTTATTTACCATGTATTATGTCAGCTGGAGAGAGCTAATCTCCCCATAAACAAAGCAAGGCAACTTCCTTTGTGTGCTGGATGAGTCCTTCAAGATGTTTGTTTATCTGAAGTGATCGGATGCAAGCACAGCTTCCATTTATATAGTGTCCTTCATAGCAATGTCACTATGAGCATAATGAATATGTTAGAAGTATTTAAAGACTCCATAAATATATCTTCCTTTGCGACTGCCTTGAACAGTGATGTATGGTAGGCCTTTTGTGTTGAGGAAGGGATGGGTGGTGGAGCATCTTTTCAGATCCAAGCAATTCTGCTTTGCATGAATGACCAGGACATAGAAAGAACGTTTTTTTTTCCTCCATTGGTCCAATCAATTTAGGTATTTGTATCTTTGTTTTTAATATAGTAGAGATTTTATTGTGTGTGTGTCCCCCATATTTAATTATGTGGTGGATCATCTGTTTTGAGAAACATTTGCATAATTACCTAAGAAATTCATTATAAAAAAATTAATCCAGCTCTCAACTGGGTTAACCAAGAGAGAAGAGTCTTCACATCACAGTCAGTGGCTGAATCCAGCTGGCAAAAATCAATGTGGTTCTGCTTAATCATGATTAATGTTTTCACTTATTTTATAATTTTGCATGCAATTTTCTTTTTAAGGCCCTTGCAGGATGATTTGGCAATTGCTATTCATATACCAGAAAGCTTGGTTCTCTGTCATCTGATAAAGATGTCATCTGACTTGCTTACCGGCAAGTGGATGTGACCAGTAGAGGGATGTGACTTGACATCAAATTCCATTTTCTCAAAGGACACATCTACCAGAATGCAGGATTCACGTCCCCTGGTACTAGCACTACAAAGGTTGGAATTGTCATCACTGGTACTATTTTGTGATTGACACACCAGCCTGATTCTGTCACCCTTATTTTCATTGAAGAGCATCTTAAGAAAAATTGCTCATACATTTCTGTTTCTGTTGTGGCATCCATGTAGATAAGGATGACTGCCTGGGAAGGGACTGAGGACATTGCTGCCAAAATTTATTCAAAGTAAAGGCAGTAGAGCTACAGTAGGAATATTTGGCTGTGTGCTTTTGCTTATCATCTGGAAGAAAAAGTTGTCCATAGTCTCAGCCCCAAAGAGCTTATAATGCAAGTAGAGGAATGATAAAAGAAAAAATGGAGCATATGGATAGGAAGAATGAGGGGGAAAAAGTGAAGCCACCACATTATGAAGCAATTTAGTGGTACTGAGCTTGCTAGATCTATATATACACAGCTGGTGTTACAGTAATTTGCTGATTGCTTGTGGTTCTACTTATGTATACATGAGTATCTGTCTATTTATATACATACAGACATGATATTCATGTATTACATTAAAAGCACATTAAGTTTGAAAGTGAGAGTGCCTGAACTCTAAAGCTGTCTGATACAGTCTTTACTTTTGTGATTGCATGGTGGTTTTCTTAGGACTCTTACCTTATTCAGAGCATAGAAGGAATGAATCCTGCTACTTGCACAATTATGAATATTTTGATTTATTGAATTATTAAAAATATGACCTCAGGCTTTATTGATTACAGTCTTCTATGTATCTTCTAGCTGCTGCAGCAATTCAGAAAGAAATCATAATAAAAACATTCTCCTGGCTATATATCACCAGGACATGACCTGTACCATAAAAAAAAAAAAGTGAGGTGTTGAAAATGAAAACTATATTGCAAATATAGTCAAAATAGAAATTGAGGCACTAGACTGATTTAAGTTTATTCAGCTGGAAGATATATTTTAGCACAGGCAAAATTCTATACTCTTACCAGATGTTTTTCCTGGAAATGGAGGAAGCCTTTCTGGTAAAGCTTTAAAAAGAAATCAGTCTGTCTGTCACTTCCTATGTGTGGAAAGCTTCAACCCAAACAGGTAACATTAGACAAGATTATAAGCAATTGAAACCCGCATTTTTTTAAATGGCAAGTATGCAAAACTCTTACTAGAATGGTATTACCTTTTCCTACAATTAAGACACATACATGACTGTGTGGAATAGAATAATACATAGATTTTAGCATCACATCTTAGCAGGATAATACTCAAGTAGGAGTGTGTCATTTACAAGAAGCCACCCCGGACAGGTATTGGTGTATTTTTTCTGCTCCACCAAACCATTTAATGTGTGTTAAAGAAGTATCATTCTAGAAAATTTTTGAAAATTCTAGAATTTGTTATCATTCCAAGACTTGAATCAGGGAAGGAATTACTCCTCATATTACAAAACTTAGAAGTCCAGCAGTCCATAAAGCAAGACATTTTGGTGCTGGGTTTTAACAGTTTTCAGAACTTTCAAATGGATCCAGATTTTGAATTTTCAGAACTCAACCATTGTAATGGTGTTTGGCACATATGTACATATGTCTTCAGCAAATGTATTAAAGCAATATTAAAGTTTCAAAATCAAGCACTCAAATGGTAGCAAATGGTAAAATTAAGGTTGTCCATCTGACAATATATCATGAGCCTGTGAATTATGATTAATTAAAAAAAATTATTGTCACATAATAATGGATCAATAATATAGCAGATGTTAGTAATATAGTAATACATGTACAGACAAGTGGAGCAAACTCAGTGAAGGTACAGGAGGTGCAGAGTTTCATCCATTAGCCACCTTTTTTGTGTAGCCAAATCTTCATTTCAAAAAAAGCTTTCTAGCAAGTTCTCAACAAATGTTAATTCGAAACTACTAAAGAGGATCATGCTAATTACACTCTGGCACTGAGTGCAAGTTTCTTCCATTCACATGCGGGTTGTCTATCAGTTCTGAAGGCCTTTTCTGGATAGGACGCTGTACAAGCACAATACTCTTTGTCAGTGTCAACAATGAAATTCCCTATGGTTAATTTTCTTTTCTGCCTTCCTGTTTTTGAGTGAGATGGGGCAAATTACGGACTGACACTGGTTGGTGTCTTAACAGGGGCAATGTGAGCTGAGTGAACTTCAGCTGCAAACAAATGCATACAAGGATCCATGTTACTGAATGTCCCTTTGTGAAGAGATGCAGTTTGAGGACATTGAACATGCCCAGTGAAACAGCAGTTCCTTAGTATGATACAAGAAGCTTACTGGACAGACATGAAGTTATCACAGGAAATTTTCCCTAAGAAGACAAAAACTAATTGATGTTACTCTTTACAGTTACTATAGAGATTAAAAAATATGTTTAGAACAGGATGGCATTTGCACTTAAGGAATTTGGTTTGATTCTTATATTATTTTTCTTAGGTATTTGGGAGATGTTGTTGATTAAGTCGTTCACTTTGGATAAACTTGGTGCAGAACTTAAGAGCGACCGTATAAAGTCATGTATGCTTCTCCTCAGTTCTGGGGCTAGCGGAGGACTGGCAAATACCGATTGTCTTCCTGGCTCCTCTCACAACATTTGACCATAATAATGTACTTTATCAAATAGAAATATCCAGAGCACAGAAACATAATGCTCTTTATTGCTATGGCATCTCTGTCTCTGGGAGGTGATGATGAAATCTATAGCTGGTTAAAGAAAATGGTGTGTTTTCTGGAGTGCTGCAGTAGCGTTGAAATGTCATCACAGAACATAAATGTCTCGAGACCTAATCCCAGCCTCACTAAATTTGTTGGAAGCTATTTGGCAGAATTTTATAGAGCTGAGCTTTCTTACACAGGCTTTCACAAATAAAGTAAATTATCCCTATTCTTTTTTTTTTTCTTCATTTTCCTGGTTTGCTGCCTATAGTGCACATATACTTTCTTTAACAAAAAAATTAAGATAGTGGAACACTCTGCAGTATGTTCCTTTATAACATTAATATGTTCAAATATAGTTTGCCATATATTATTAGCCAAATGTTCATATCATGATGCCTCCAGGAACACATAAAGCTATTCTTGGTTGTTGTCATAATACTTAGTTTTGAAGAAAACAATTTGGGCTTCACATTCTGGCCCAAGAAGCTGAGTCCATGCTGTTTCTGTTTTATGGCATCCTGTCAGCATGGATAGCTGCCAGAGCCTGCTGAAGCTACTTTTCATTACCTTCTCTCCAGGCACATAAAATCCACTGCACTCTTTGGCAAAATAGTTTCCTCAGTCAAAGCCACCGAGACTCAATCGGTAGCCTTCAATACAGGAGTACCATCCCAACAAATTAGAACAGCAGCTTATAGGAGACAATAAAGAAAAAGAGATTCTAAACAGTATATTTGACACTGTGTACGTGCTATTTCCAGTCTAATACTGCTTTATGAAAAGCTCTACAAAACCTCTTAAGACTGGAACTGCAAAATTACTGTTTGTGTCCAGCTATACATGCTGATTTCATAGCTTTCTATTCTTCCTTTTTATCTAATATACTGTAGAGCTCTTAACTGTGATTGCAGATTTTTATTTTTTTTGTTATAATATGTGCACCAGTATTACAATTGAGATGACAATCTAATTTACCAAACTTGAAGTACTTCCTTTACCATTCCATCTATTCATGGTACAGCTATACCTCCATTCACCCGTAAGTTTTTAACTATTTTAACTTTTGTGCTGAAAAGTCATCTTCCTTTTATGTTGAGAGGTGACTTTCTTTATCATGAAATGAAGTATTTGGTGATTTTTTTTCAACAATAAGGGTGACTGGAAAAACAGATGCCTTTTCAGTTTGGAATGTGCAGTTTCTGTGGGCAAGGAATGGCTCTTTTATAGGTATGTGTTGCGATAGAACGTTATTCATTGTCAGCATCGTTACATCAGTCCAAAAGTAATTTTAAATGGATACTGATAGTGATGGTTACAGTGTTGAGAGCCAAAAGGTAAAGTGGGTTTGAAATTAGCTGTCGTCACTGTAATAGATAAATACATAAGGAATTTGTTCTCAAACCGGCAGATGGGGGGAAGGTCCCCCCCTTACTCCTTGTGTTTTTTGTTGCATCCTTTGTTTAAAGTCACTGTTGTGCGAAACTCATGGGACCACTTTCTGATACATTGATAAATTACCAATTCCTGGGTGGCGACATCCTGCTAAGCAAACAAGCACGAATCCTTCCTGCCTCATGCTGGGCCAACATGGCCAGATAAGGAAAGAAACTGATCTACAACATGGAGGAAGACTATGACCTTTATCCTCACGACCACCAGAAAGATACCAGGATGTGCCACGTAGACCCGGGACTACTAAACTATAAAAAGGGACTCTGGTGGGGGTGAGGTGCACGCCGTTGGTGGAGCAGGAGACTCCCCGGCCGCCCAGCGCTGTTTTGCCTGCTTGATTGCTTGCTTGAATAAATTCGGTCTTGATAAATATAATCGGCCTCAAACGCTTATTACAATCACATAGATGTCCCTTTGAGGTTTTTCTAGGAGGGTTTATTTAACCAGAATATGAGATTTTGAAAATCACCTGCTGCAAATGTGTAGTAGATTTTTCATGTCTGTTTTTAATAGAATTGTAATGTACTCAGTTAATGAAAAACACATTCATAATACATGTGAAGACTTTATTCTTTCTTACTCTCTTCCACACCCTACCCTAAGAGAGGGGAGGTGAGGAAGGTATAGGAAATAGGTCCATGAAGACTTTGATTTTTTCACCTCTTTTGCTGAAGCAGTACACAGCTGCCTTATTTTTTGTTTAAGGACTGTACTGAAAATTCAGATCTTTCATGATTAAATAATCATTTAATGTTTTAGAAAGCCCAGAAGTAAGGTCAGTCTGATTTTATTCCTAAGCCCATTTTAACACAGTTCCTGTCTTTAAAAAATTTAAAAATGTTTTTTTTTGTCAAAATCATCAAATGTAATCCACATACAAGGTGAAATGCTGCTTGTGAAAGTCAGTAAAGTTCACCCACAGAATTTAACTTAGGTGCCTCTTAATGGATGAAAGCATGAAAAGAGACAAAGGTTTTAATCTGTCTCTGACTTTGTGTTTTCCTGTTTGTTGTGAGTGTACCCAGGGTAGTTAATGTTTTTGCAATTATACCTAACAGTTGGAGGTGTACTTGACTGAAGTGACCCAAGTCTTATATAAGTAATTCTGATAATTATCCTGCACTTTGAAAATAAGGCCTGAACTATAATTATTTATGGGAGGGATTTTGCAAGAAATGTTCTGTATTAGAGTAAAGCAGATCCTTAGCATGGTTTTAATGTACATGCTGAGCACTATGTCTTTTAAGATACTGATGTGGGTATGCCTGTTAATATGTATGAAGGAGATAAATGCTTAACAGAAGACAGGCAAGGTAAGTACACTTTTTGCAGTAATCAAACATTTGCTTTCAGCAAGTCCTTCACCTAGGAGGAGTCCACTTCAGCAGTATAGTAAAAGTGTTATTTAGGTCCCTCTATATTTCTGAGGATGCCTCTGACTCTGCAAAGACTCCAAAGGGATCAGTTGATATGCTGCATCTATAAAAACAATTTAAGTAGCTCTAAGTAAGTCTTCGTGCCAATTATGTTAATGAAGCTGCAAAGGGACTGCAAATTTACAAGTCCTCTAAAGTCCAGTGCTGGCCCAGCAATTCAGAAGCTCCTTAACAAGACATTAAATCAGGCTCTTTAATCTCTCTAATTGGTGCTTTTGAGTATAGAAGAACACATGAACCCTGCTGTGTTCTAAAAGCAGGAGAACATCCTCACTAGCCAGTAATACCTAGTGAAAATAGACTTCTCAGACTACAAGTCTCCTGTACTAAATAATGATGCGGAGAAGTTTCATTTCACTGCTACTTGTCAGTGCAGTTTTGCTGTTGAACAGTGCTTGGCTGCAGCTGTGCTGGAAATGGATCAGCTCTGCCCTCCATGACTGTAAGGTCCCATTCCTGTGCATTGCTAAATATCCTCTCCATTAGCTAAGGCGTGAAACCTAGGAGTAGCCAGAGGAAGTTATTCTTCTGAGAGAATGGGGGTTTTGGTACCATGATTTCTCTCAGGAGCTATCAACTTTCTCCTCACAGAATGGGACTGTTACAAACTGATGACCTGTTGTTGAAACTTGGGTATTAAAAAAACCTTAAAAAATTTAAACTTAGTATAACAACTTTCTCTCACAAAAGTACAGCTCTAATGGATGCTAGTTCTTTTAAAACCATAAAGACCAGCTTCTTGGCTGCAGTAAATCCATATGTTTTCCCCCAAATGCATGAGGGGTTTTGGCAGCTATGGAGTTACTATTCATTTAGCATTTCATTTAAAGAAAATCTGTACAGTTGCTACTTTCTAGCTACAGCTTTTATCCCAATCTCACTTTCAGCTGCTATATGCATTCTCTCCAGAGTGTGACTTCTGTAATGGTAATGTATGTATACATTAGGGTGACTCAGGCATACACCATCTCCCATCCCTTGCCTTCTACAGAAAACATGCATCTCTGTGGGTTCCAGCCTTATCTTGTTTCTGATTACTCCTGCTCTAAACTTTTGGCTGAAGTTCTGAAGAACTTGTGTTTTGAAGAAACAATTATGCAGTATCATTTCATTTTTCCTTAACATTCATCCTCACTACTGGAGGAAGAAAAAAGGCCACCCACCGAGAGAAGAGAGTGCAGAGCTAGTGAAGCCACGAGAGGAAAGCTCTGCACTTCTGTGTCTGTCCCACGCTAAGCAGAATCCCGATCATGGAATATCCAAGGAGATTTGCCCCATATGGTATGTCATTTATGTATGTTTATTTTACATATTATTCCCTCTGGGCAGAAAAATTTCCCTGTAGTCCTGCTTTTTTCTACTATTTCATCAAAGCCTTTATTTCAGTCATCTCTAGCTCTCCAAAGGGAACATGCCTTTTCTGTGACTCATTTTTGGTCGTGTTTTTATTTTGTTTAGGGGAAGCAAAAAGGTCTGTATTTTGTAGGGGTATTTTCAGAGGCATTCATTTCTTGGTATAAATGAGTTTTTACTGTCATAACTGATATCTGTCACTCCTCTAAATTGTAGGATACAAGTTTAAATTCATCAGAATATGCAGGAGAATGAAAATTGACACAGGACTGTACTTCAGGTACAGATGTTGCAACCATATTAGCTTTTCACTTGAATTATTAACTTGTATATGATCAGACCTGTGTATGTGCACATAAACAAACACCCACCATTTCACCTTCTTTCCTAACTAATACTGTCAAAATGAATCTTATACCTAATAAGAAATTTTGGGGAATGTGGGAGATTTAAAAGTTTATTCCATGTAGAGCTCTAAATATTTTAGACAAATTCCATTGATTTTCTTCAGGCGTGCATTTTCTGAGATTGTTGTCTTTGCAGGAATTTTGTTGATCTTATTTTTAGTTGTGTTACCTACTCAAAAAGCGAAGAAAGTAATTTAGAGCTATTTACTAATATCTTGGGGTTTTAAAAATAATTTATCATGGTTACAATCAAATGGGGGGAAGCAGGAGGAAGAAGAGAGAGATCTTGACAAAATAATTTTGAAATGTTCACAGTAGCCTATAGGCTAATGCTTTTTAACAGTTATCAAATACAGTGGTGTCTGAGTGCCTTGTGTGAAGGCTAATTATTATTCTGGGAACATTCATTTCAAGGGGTCTTTTCTATATTTTTGTATTTCATGAGAATATTTTGGAGGAGTGAAGCATGATGCATAAAGAGGAGTATTCTTGAAGTATTCTTGTGGAAGAAATACTACGCATAGCTTTTCTTGTGTGTGTATACTTTATAGTTATTTCTGTGTAGGTATAGAAGAGTCACATGTGGCTATCCCACTTACCCACAGTGCCATTGCTTTGGGCAATGAGTTGTAGTGCAGCAGATACTATGTTCTAAAACTCTGCACAATAATTTCTTAAATATTTTAACATAACCCTGTCTTTCCTGTACATTACTCCAAACACCTGTCTCTGTCAGATACTTAAGAAATTATTTTGAAAACTGTATTTTGATTATCCTTCCCTTTCACTCTGACAAACGCTTTAGTTTAAAGTAATTATAGCATGAAGAATTTCACAAACTGTTTAAGGAAAATCATATGTATAAATTCACATTAAAAAAACTTCACAAAATACTTTTTAGTAAAGTGCTTTTTTATTATGCATTGTCAACAGTTAAATGATATGTTGCTGTTTCATGCAAGCTGGAATAGTGTTAAGAGAGCAAATGTTAATCCATAAACATGTTAAGGAAAAAAAGTGCTAAATCTGCGTATGTTTGTACAGGTTTAAATATGAAGCTGGAGAGCTGCTCAGTTAAAATGACTTTGAATTAGTTACTGAAACAACCACTAGTCTGAATTTCCCAGTGTTCCTACCTTGTTCCAGTTCTGCCTAGGATATTGATTTTTATCCTGTGTTAAAATTTACACACTTGTTTTTTCTGTCATGCAATATAATGCCCTAGTAGCAGCTCTAGGAATATAGCAAACCAGTACTATTCACCAAGCAGTTGTGGTTACTATTCAATAATGAGTCCATTTCAAACTGAGTACTGCATGATAATGCAAAAAAACCCCAAAAACAAAACCCCCAAACCAACCAAAAAAACCCAACCAAACCCCAAATCTTCTAGTATGAGCTAACACAACAAATGTACATAATATGTCATGGAGTAACATCTCAGTTAATAATAACAATACATAAGAAAAAACCTATGGAAATATTTTTTGTGCACACCAGGTGCTTCATATCTTAATTTGTTACAAATGATAAACAGTAAAATGGAGTGATTATGTTTCTGCAGGAGTCATGTAGTGAAATATTTTTTGCAATGTTCAGGAACATAGACAAGTTGTTTTAATTACAGACTGAAAAAAATTCTGGTTTATGCATCTTAATTGCCTTAAATATAAACTAAGTAAATAAAGTCTGAGTAATTGACAGTATATAATACAAATTTTCATATGTAATCTCTGAATATTAAATTCTTCATGAGGTATTATAAAATAACTGGACTGAAGAAGTATCTATTTACGACATACTTTATAATGAGTGACAGATCACTTAGGTCTTTTATTCATTTGCATCATAGAATCTATTTCTTTTAATTTGTTCTTCTACAGTAAGCTGTTTGAACTTGACTTTCACACCTTGGAATGATGGAACAGCTGTATATCTTGAGCTCAGTAAATCTAAGCTTGTGTTTATGTCATTCTTTGACACTTTGATTATTTCATTTTCTTGACAGGCATTAATATCATTCAGTTCTGTATCATAATTCCCATGTTCTTTTGAATATGAGCTGCAGGACTTTTTAGTTATGTCTACAGAGTCTATTAGACCACAGTCTAAAACGAGGTTGTCTTTTTTAAGAAAAGATGTTTTCAGAGTGTCAGATAAAGTGGTATTTAATTTTTCGTCATATTTTAATTCTTCTCCAATGCATAGCAACTCAGTCTCAACAGGGAATGTTGTATTAGTTGCCTCCTTTAAAACTAATGTGCTATTAGTACGAGACTTCTTACAAATGGCATCTTTATTAAATTGTACAAGACTATTAGAGGTAACAGCATCTTCATCTTTTGAGTTCTGTTCATCCCATGAAACAGTTACAGTATCACTAGAATAGCTCTCATGAGATTCATACTTCTCAAATATTTCTTCATTTCCAGACTGGTTTTCCAGCTTTGCAAAGGCATGCTGAGATACAGTGCAAATTGCATGGCTTAAGGCTGTCATTGGCTTAGACGTAGCTGAGAGAGTTGTTTCCTGCCTACAAATGTTTAGATGTGAAAAAGTGGCATAATTATTATTGTTATTGTTATTCAACCTGGATTCTTTGTGATTCTTTTGTGCTGTTACATCATCAATGTTAGTAACCTGTACAACTTCTAAATCACCAGTTCCATTAATTTTTTTCTCTTGCTCCTTCCCAGCACTATGCACAATCACATCATCACCTTCATTAATATCCTTTCTGCTTTCCTCCCTGTTCTGTGATCCTCCTGTTTTATTCAGCTTATCTTGCACATTCCCAGCTTCCTCATCTTTTCCCTTGTTGCCTGCTTCATTTTTCTTTGCTTTACAGATATTTATAGCTTCTTTTTCCGACAGAGAGCTAAAGGGTGAGTGTTGATTTTGTTGTGCATTTGAAGTGTCATTTTTATTTTGCTCTCTCTCAGCACTTTTTTTCTGAGGTTCCTTTTTATTGCCCAGAGGTTTATTTATACGTAAACTAGAACCTTCTTGAGCAAAACCTTCTGGGGGCCACTTTGGCTTATTTACTTTAGCCACTTCTTCAATAGAAAATGTTTTCTTAGGTGTTGCATCATCTGTTGAAGGCGGCCATGTCATCTTTAATTTACCTCTTTCTGTGGATTTTTTCAAATTATTATCTAAAATATCAAGGTAAATACCTTCAGTACCTGAGTACACATCTTGATCAATTTCTGTAATTGCTTTAGGATCAACAGGTATACTATTAATGGGATTTGTTTCTTCAGCATGAATAGTGCCAACTGAGCTACATTGATCTTTAGAATTCCATAGTTCTTTATGCTGCTTGTGTCCAAAACCTTCATCATAATTTCCTTTTGATTTGAAAAGTTGCTTAAAATGGGGTTTACAATATATTTTTCCGTGGAGAGATGCGTAATTTCCCAAGCTGCCAAATGGAAGAAAATTTGTTTTATACTTTTACGTATCATAAACCCACCGTGAATTTTACACTTTACTTGGTATTTCAAGTACCCCTACATGACAGTATATATAAAGGAAGAGCAAAAAGAGCAAATTCAGTGATTCACCAATTCTGACCACACACACAAAAGTATCTAAAACCTTCAATTGCAAAGGCCCATATAATTTCAAAGTCAAAATAAAGGAGAAGAGTCATGCTTTGACATTTAAGAAGGAACATAAACTTATTCAGTTGTTGCACAGAATAAGCATAAGCTTCAAACAGGAATGTTCCACAGCACTTTGGGGTTGTTGGGACCTTTTTCTTCATCTTAAAGATTGAATCTTCTATTTTTCCACAGAATAGATGGAGAAAATGCAGTGCCAATTTTCTTTAGCCTTCGTGTGAATTACAGAAATTTGTGTTTAATTATATTTGGATTCTGCTCCCAAATGAGGTAAAGGAAATGTGTGTAACTAACCTCAAAGGTGCTAAAATCAGAACTATTAGCCTTTGCAGTCTGATAGAGCAATAAATACTGCATTTCATATAAAGGTTACAAAAGTGGTTTGCTAATGCAGAGAACCATCTCCATTTTATGGATGAGGAAAAGTGAGAGAAAATTTGGCCTGTGTTCAGATGTCTTAAATTCCACCCAAGTTTCTGTGTCTACTGCTTCCTGTTTGTGAGCTCTCCTGAAGGTCTGGAACAGTCGGTAGGAAATAACATGCAGAAGAATTTGGAAGGTACTGGGATGAAGCAGTTCTTTAGAGAATTTAAAGGACTTGTTCCAAGTCACAGTGCATATGTCAGTAGCAGAGAAGAGAAGGGGAACCCAGGTTAATTCCCTGTCAACCCAACATCCTACAGGAAGAATAGCCCAGTTGAATCATTTCAATGGCTTTATTTATATTTGGATGCAGAGTTCTGTGAGTGAGCATGCAGGTACTTCTTACCTTAATTGACTGCCACAGTGGTGACATCGGAAACATGATTTATGAAAATTCTGCTTGTCAGCAACTAGGCATTCCATTGGGTAAACTCTCTGTTGACAGAGTCTGCACATTTCATTTTCCTGAATCTGCAGTTTCTAGAACCACATATTAAAAAGTTACGAGTTAGTTTAAGTCACATATCATAGAATCGTAGAATGTTTTGGGCTGGAAGGGACCCCTAGAGGTCATCTAGTCCAACCCCCCTGCAGTGAGCAGGGACACCACTAACTAGATCAGGTTGCTCAGAGCCCCGTCCAGCCTGGCCTTGAATGCTTCCACGGATGGGGCCTCCACTACCTCTCTGGGAAACCCCTGCCAGTGTTTCACCACCCTCATTGTAAAGAATTCCTTCCTTATATCCAGTCTAAACCTACCCTGTTTTAGTTTAAAACCATTACCCCTTGTCCTGTCACAGCTGGCCCTACTAAAAAGATTTTCCCCATCTTTCCTATAGGCCCCCTTTAGGTACTGAAAGGCTGCAATCAGGTCTCCCTGCAGCCTTTTCTCCAGGCTGAACAACCCCAACTCTCTCAGCCTGTCCTCCTAAGAGAGGTGCTCCAGCCCTCGGATCATTTTTGTGGCCCTCCTCTGGACCCGCTCCAACAGTTCCATGTCCTTCTTGTGCTGAGGGCTCCAGAGCTGGACACAGTACTCCAGGTGAGGTCTCACCAGAGCAGAGTAGAGGGGCAGAATCACCTCCCTCGACCTGCTGGCCATGTTTCTCCCGATGCAGCCCAGAATACGGTTGGCCTTCTGGGCTGCCAGCGCACATTGTCGGCTCATGTCCAGCTTTTCATCCACCAGCACCCCCAAGTCCCTCTCGGCAGGGCTGCTCTCGATCCTTTCTTCCCCCAGCCTGTACTGATACTGGGGGTTACCCCGACCCAGGTGCATGACCTTGCACTTGGCCTTGTTGAACCTCATGAGGTTCACACAGGCCCACCTCTCCAGCCTGTCCAGGTCTCTCTGGATGACATCCCGTCCTTCTGGTGTGTCAACCGCACCACTCAGTTTGGTGTCATCCGCAAACTTGCTGAGGGTGCACTCAATCTTGCTGTCTATGTCATTGATGAAAACGTTAAACATCACCGGTCCCAGTACAGACCCCTGAGGGACACCACTCGTCACCGGTCTCCATCCGGACATCGAGCCATTGACCACTACCCTCTGGATGCGACCATCCAGCCAGTTCCTTATCCACCGAACAGTCCACCCATCAAATCCATAGCTCTCCAATTTAGAGAGAAGGATGTTGTAGGGGACCGTGTCAAAGGCTTTGCAGAAGTCCAGATAGATGACATCCATTGGTTTTCCTTTGTCCACCGTTGCTGTCACACCATCATAGAAAGCCACTAGGTTGGTCAGGCAGGACTTTCCCTTGGTGAAGCCATGCTGGCTATCTCGAATTATCTCTCTGGCCTCGATGTGCCTTAGTGTAGCTTCTAGGAGGATCTGTTCCATGATCTTCCCAGGCACAGAGGTTTATGGTTTATGATTTATTTTTAACCGTATCAGTCCATATGTTTTGTTAAAACTGTAGTTTTCTTTATGCATTAACTGGTATCTCAGCTGTCAATTTTAGTGCATTTTTGTTCAAGTAACAGTAATACTTTGAAAGTGAAAAACTACTCACCTTTCCCTTTTCAGAAATCCATACTTTTGAGAGGACTATTCACTTCACTACAACAGGTACAGTATTTCCCATTTATTTGTAATAACTATTTATTTTGTGAAATGAGATAGGATAATAAAAGGTTTACTAGTATAAGTGACATTTAGTATAATGTATGTATAATCTTTGAATCTACAATGTGATTTAGAGATGAATAAACAGGGGGCAGATGTTTGCAGTTCTGATGAGGAAGTTTTACTTAATCGTGCCAAAAGCACCTCAAGGAGCTCCACTTCTGTGGTAACCTGCAGACTATACACTCACATGGTCCAGATATGCTATGGACAAAGTTATTTGTGATTTTGACACTTTTCTCTTTCAGACCTGATACTTTCTTCAGTTAATTTTTAAGGCTGAGTTAGCTACAACTATATTAGCTAACTATACCAAATCCTTCCTTTTATGAAGTATAATTAATTATAAAGGAAACTAGTTCTCTGTAAAGTACAAAGCATGAATAGAAGGTTTATTTCATACCAGTAAGGGGCAGAAGGAAAAAATGGGCAGTCTGTTGGGCTTGGAAAAACGCATGCTGCTCTTCTGTCTTGGTTTCTGAATTGCTATGAAAGCCATACTAGCAGACAAATACAAATGGGGTGGACCAAATAATTGCTTGTCTAAATATATCTCCATTGACAATAGAAATGCCCCTTGACCTCAGCAAAAAATTTCGCCCCTTCCAGCATTCTGTCTGGCTTTGGTTTGCCTGCTGGTGTTGATTTTATAGCAATTCACAAATCAAGACAGAAAATCGTGTAGATTTTATAACTATAGATTTAGTTGTCACATAGCTCTAATGTCCATAATGAGAGCTGTGAAAAATGCTGAAAGATAAATTAAATATCTTCAAAGTAATGTAGAACTTGCAGAAAGAATAAACCACCAGTAGAAACACACACAAAAAAATCCTCCAAAGAATTGTTGGTCATGAAATAGAAAGCTTCAAATGTAACCTCAACTTTGTCTCCAAATGGGCTGACAAAGAGAGGCCGGGCAGGTGTGGGGTGCAGTGGTCCGGGTGTGCTCCCGCCTCACTCGGCATGGACCGCTGGTGGTTGGCAGGGAGAGCCAAAAGTAAGGACTTGGCTCAATATTCTTAGGTACGGAAGTATTCCTAACATAAAGAGGGAGGAGGGGAAAGGCGCAAGCTTTGTGATACGGAAAGGGATAAGGTAATTGGGAGGGGGAAAAAAAGTTGACACGTCTCCTGGAAAACTGTCTCGCTGGATGGTTATACTTCATTTAGTTGGATAGTTGATAGTGAGCATTGTTCCTCAGAAGGCAACAGTCAAGAGAAGAGAAAAACAAAGAGAAAAAGGGAATGTAAGGGAAGTTTATCCCAAAGCAACTTCCAAGACTGAATAGCAGAGCTGCTATTCATCCTGGTGACATTTAATTGTGTACTGGGTCTCAGTGGCAGGTTTTTGGTAGCTGGGGGGCTGCAGGGGCAGCCTCTGTGAGGAGAGGCCAGGGCTGCCCCGTGCTGGATGCAGCCAGCTCCAGCTGGCTCCAGCTGGCCCACTGCAGGGCACAGCTCAGCCCCTCAGCCATGTTGGTGGTGCCTCTGGGAAAAAGTATTCAAGAAGGGGCAAAATGCTGCACGTGCAGCAAGGACTGACGGGAAAAAAAGTGTGAGAAACTACTCTACGAGCACCAAGATCAGAGAAGAAGGAGGGGAGGAGGTGCCGCAGCAGAGATTCCCCTGCAGCCTGTCAGAGAGACCAGGGGAGCTGGTATTTCCCAGCAGCCTGTGGAGGGGACCACGCTGGAGCAGGTGGGTATTCCCAGCAGGAGCTATGGCCTGTGGAGAGCCCACACTGGAGCAGGCGGAAAGCATGAGGAGGAAGGAGCGGCAGAGAGGAACTGCTGTGGAGTGACCCCAGCCCCCCATTGCCCATCCCCTCTGTGCTGCTGGGGGTGGGGGGAGGAGGTAGAAGTGTCAGGAGAGGAGGAGTAAAGGTGAGCCTGGGAAAAAGGGGGCAGGAGGGGAGGTGTTTTAATGTTTGTCTTTGTTTCTCACCATCTAAATCCATTTTAATAGGCAATAAATTAGATTAATTTTCCCCAAGTCAAGTCTATTTTGCCTGTGAAAGTAATAGATAAGTGATTTCCCTGTCTTTTTGTCCAATGAGCTTTTTCATCCTGTTTCCTCTCCCTGTGTTGTGGAGGAGGAGGAATGGGAGAGTGTCTGGGTGGCGATCTGGCAGGTCAACCCACCACATGTGAACGGTCCTACAAAATCAGTGGGGTGAAGGCTGGCCTACTGTTTGAGATCATCACCATTTACCAGATAGAAGAGATCCAAAACAAAATCCAGAGGTATGACCATATAAAGAATTCAGTATTCTACTGGTACTGGGTATTTCTACTCACTTTTTACATGCTTAAATATACTGAGTCTGTCTGGGATGCAGTTAATTTTCTTCATAGCAGCTCATATGGTGCTATGTTTGGATTTCTGTCTAGAGTGTTGCTAACACACCAGTGTTTTAGCCGTTGCTGAACAGCACTTGCACAGCATCAAGGCCTTTTCTTCTTCTCCCTGCCCCAAGCAAGCAGGCTGGGGGCGCACAAGAAGTTGAGAGAGTCCTCAACCAAGACAACTGACCCCAACTGACCAGAGGGATATCCCATACCATGTGAAATCGTACTCAGCAATAAAAGCTGGGGGAAAGGAGGAGGAAGAGGGAACATTCAGAGCTATGCCATTTGTCTTCCCAAGTAACTGTTGTGCATGGTGCTTTCCAGGAAATGGCTAAACATTTGCCTGCTGATGGGAAGTAGTGAATCAATTCCTTAATTTGCTTTGCTCACGCCCCAGCTTTGCCTCACCTGTTAAACTGTCTCTACCTCCACCCACACGTTTTCTTGATTCTTGCTCTTCTGATTCCTTCTTCCATCCCACTCTGGGAGAGCGAGTGGCTGGGTGTGGACTTTGCTGCTAGCCCGGGCCAACCCATCACATTAAGTATTTTCTTGGACCACCACCAGCCTGTGCCTCATTTTACTGGATCACAAGCTACTCATCTACTCTTCTATTCCTAGCATCAACAGAGGTAGCACCCTTCTTCTTAGTGCACAGAGTTTGGAAACCCAAAGCAGAGCTTTCTGTTTAGGAGTTACGCAAGTAAAGGAGCGTTTAGCTTTGTTCTGCCATTTTCATTGCTGTTCAAGCATCAGCATTCTGTTCATGTATTTCAAATGGCTAAAGCTGTGGTAACACCTGGTTTTCCTACAGGATACCATCCATATTCAGTGCCCAAAATAAATGCACAAAAGGAGGACATTGATGTCTATCATGCAATAGCCTATGTAATATTTTCTAAGTTTCAAATGCATACCTTTTCAATCTAAATACTATTTTATTGTCATTTTTAAGTAACACATGCACCATGAGAAAGAAGGCATGTTTTATTTTCAATGTTTACTTCATATATAAATATTCAGGCATATATTCACATACTTCATATATTTTAAAAGTTTACTTCAATATGAAACAAATAGCAGGCTCAGCTTTTTGAGGCACACTGAGTGGCTCCGCTTGTTAGTGATGTGAAACCTGGACTCTGACATCAGGTAAATGGGTTTGCTGCCTTAATTCAGATTAGGGCTGTATCAACTGGTAAAATCACCCAGCAGGAAATAGCAGAAATATTTTTAAAACTGCATGTTAATTTGTAAACTGTTTCAGTAATTTTACTCAAACAGGAAACCCACTGAAATGTAGTTCACTTTGTGTTAAATCCCATCTTGTGCTTTAATAAACTGAAAACAGATGTGCACAAAACATGACTATTATTTTATCTCTAGAGCTATTTTATACAGGCAACATTTTATCTCAGTTAAGAGGATGTTGCATTAATTTTAAGCATGAGAAGTCAGGTGCATTCTGTGCACATTTTCTAGCATGTTAGTATTTCTTAAATACAACAGTAATGCTATTTTAATTTTAATATCTGTTTATTTTAGTATCATTATTTTGCTCTATATAATTATTCAGGATAGCTTTCATAGCGTTAATCCTAATAATGGTAGAAGAGATAGTAGCTAGAGGCTTTCACAACGGTTCCTGCATTTTCAGCTTCTCAGCCTTTTGGTCTTCGTGGAGATCTATTTGAATTCCTATGTCATGTTTTTGTATGACTTCCTTATCATTGCCATCAAATTCAGAATCAGAAGCTGTGCTTTGCTGTGGTGTTACAGGGGCTGTTGCATCTTGTGCAGGACCTTGATCTTTCTTGTTTGACTTTTGTTTCATCTGGACTTAATTCCTCTGAATCCTCCATTTGCCAAGGCTGTGTTTCAACTGTTTTGCCTTGCGCATGGCACTGGTTATGATTTTCCTCCACTGAGATTCCACATATCACTTTAATTTCCACCATGTCTTTGTTAGTCACAGGTAAAGACTACATTTCAAATGTCCAGTGTGCTATTCTGACATGCCTCTTTTCACTGTCTTCTCTATGAACAGCTTCATTCTCCAGTCTTTGACCAAAGTTGTCTCTGGTAACAGGCAATGGCTGAGGTTCAAAATGCTTTATGCTTTGCTTTGCTTCACGCTTCCTTTAAGCTTTTTCAGCTCATACCTCAACTGCAGCAAATTAAGGACATCCATTGGGTAGAGCTGCCCAAGTTTATCCACGTTCTGTGCTTCCGGCCTGTGCTTCAAAGTCTTTACAGCACCACTAGAAACTTCTCGGATGTGAGTTTCATCTGTTGTTTGTTCCGCATCATGATAAATTTTATTCACAGCATCCAGCGGCTGCATTTCAAACATCCACGTGACGGCATGAACACCTCCTCTAAGTAGTGCAAGAGCCTTGTCCATAGTTCCTGCAGAGCCTGGAGTATGTGCACGCAGCGCATCAAGAGGCTAGATCTGAAACATCCAGGCTATGCATTTAACATTTCCACCTGAAATGGTTTTTTGGTCTGCAATGCTTCTAGCTTTGTCTGGGTCTGGAGGGTGATCTTTAATTGGAGCAAAAGGCTGGTTCTCAAAGACCCGTCTTATAGAGAGGACCTCTCCTCTCTGGATTTCATACCACTCTAAGCATTGTTTTTCTCATCTTATGAACATCTGAATTATGAAGACAAAGCCGTATCTAGCCTGCTGCACATCTGATACCATATTCCATGTTTCAGATTCACCAGGTAAAATATTAGAAGTTTCATTCAGCGTTTCCTCACTTGTGGGTGGAAACATTTGTATAACCATCTTGGTTTACATAAATTGCTTTGCTTTGGGTACAGATCTGTGGAGAGAGTGGCCTTTGCTGGAGAGCTGGACGAGTCAGTGACCTGGGAAGTTGCTGTCATTTGCAATGGAGCTGTCACATAAGTAGTGGAAAACTTCTCTGTGCTTCCAAGTTCATGGGATCTGGAGCAAATCATTGCAGATATAGGAGTTCCATCCTTTCTTTTCCTTGGTGTAGAAGTTTCCTGCTGAAGTGGTAGCAGTAGAAGATGAACTAACTGTTGAAGGCAATGTAATTTCCTGGTACATATTTTCCATCTTTAGGGAACAAAAGTGGTTGATTTTTTTAAAAGTATAGTGACATAGAAAACAATTTTTCTATTCTTCACAAAAGCTAGTTCAGCAAGGATCCAAGCAATAGGATTATAATAAGATCTGGAAAGAGACAATCCATCAGCTATTGCTCAGAATGCATAAAATCAATAGTTTAAACTAAGAGCTGTGCTATTTGCACCATAGAATACACATGAAAAGAAATGTGGAATTGATACAAAATGCAAAATGATGATTGAGCAGTCCTGAAGTTTTTGCTGCAACAAATGCAGACTTTGCATTATAAGCATAATGTAAAGTTATGCTGTGGCTTATGCTCATTTTCATTTCTTCTGAAAGTGACATTTTCTATGCTTCTGAGTCTGTGGTGACAGAAATGATACACATTTACAGATTCAAAACAAGGAAAAAGGAGACTTTATTCAGCATAGGAGGACAGGAATGCAAAAGTTTTTATAAAGGTCTGCTTTTAATTGTGTTTGTCACATACTGTAAGTACTTGTCGAGCCTTCTGATGTACTTCATGTTACGTTATGGGTGCTTAATTCCTAAAGTCCATATATTCCCACCGCTTTCATAGGTTACATTTTTAATCACAATTAGTAAAAACAGAAATTCAGACTGTATGACGGACCAATGCCTTAACTTCACCACTTCTTAATTGCATAAAGACAGACCCCTCTTATTAAAAGCACAGACCTTTACTTCTTTTGCAGGTGTTGCAGTCTCTCTGTCAGAGTGAAGAGCCTTTTCCTGAGCTGTCCTTTCAATCTGCTGTTTTAAAATCTGTGTTACAGTCTTTGGGAGCTCTTCGTTCTGAGCTGCATTGATTACTGCAGGGGGCAGAAGAAGAAAAAAGATCGTTTTTCCTCCACCTGCATTTTATGAAATTGACCTTATCAGTGAATTATAAAACATTATTACATTAGAAAAAAATTATACTTATCCTTGCAGAAGTCTGGAGAGTCACTGGATCATGAACAGAAATCCACAGAGACAATGACAGAATAGTTATTGAGTGACATATTATCACCTACTGTTTTGCCATACCTGAGTGGTGTGGCAGGACTAAAGGTTGACTGGGGTCTGTGGGAGATTATAATGCGTGAATTCTAATAAGAGGACTAAACTGCAGCAGCAGCAGTTTCTCAACACTGTGGTCATATTCTGCAGGGCTATTCAGTTCAGCTTTAAATGGAACCTCTCTCATCCACAATTTTATATATACATGGGCCTGTGTTTGCCTATGTTTTCAGACAGTTCTTCAAGTCCCCAATTCTTTTAAGCAATTGAGTGCATATTTAAAACCACCTCCTTATGCAAAAGCCATCTCTCCATACTGAATTCCAAACTCGTCTCTTAAGTCCTGTTGAAGTCAATGAATGTGCTTTGCTGAGAGTTCGGATCAATACGCGTTCTCGTGTTTGTATGCTAAGAGCGGTACATTTGTGTGGGTAAAGACATTTGCCATTGCTCATTTGTGAGCCATTATTCTCATGCCCCTTCTTACCTGTTTCATCAGTATGCTGAGTGAATGTAGAAGCCGGTTTTATTTCATGAGTAGCTTGCTCACGATGAGGAACCTGTGCACAAAACCTTCACTTTACTACAGGATTTAGTTCAATATGTAAGAAATTTCCATATTTCTGCAGGCGTATTTAAAATGTTATATCAAAGAAAAATATGAATGGAAACCTCATTAATTACCATGTTAAAAAATAATAAATTAAAAACACTTAAGAAAAGACCTTTAAAAACATTGTTATGCACTGCGTAATGAGGGAGGCTATCAGCAGAACATCCAGATCTTGCTGTACCAAGTGGTAAAGGAGGAAGAAGCAAAGAAGGTACATATCAGCATCAGTGTAATTGTCCAATGACATAATTTTTAATTGATATAGTTACTTGTTGTGTTTGAGAGGCTTCCATTTTACTTTCTTTGGAGGTCATTTCATTGCATGCAGCTTCCCTGGTGCTGCTTGTTACTGTGTGCTGACTGCTACTTGGTGTTTCCTAAAGGCAAATAAAAATAATCACACATTAACAGCTAATAGTAGATTGGATTTTTTTTTCTCCTATGAAGGGCTTTCACAAATAAATTCTATGTAAGTGGTGTAACTAGAACAGTCATTTTACAGCAGAGTACCATTGTTACTATGATTGATATTTGTTGCCATAAAAATTGGAACACTTTTTTATAACACTGAAATGTCAAGTCATTTCTGTTACTGCAGCCAGATTTTGACCAGCAGATACAGCAAGCTGGGTCAATACGTATAATATGTAATTAGTCTGGAACGGGATGAAGGTGACTAGGAAGACTGGTTCTGGCTTTATGTGCCATGCCATCAACCTGTTACCTATCAGCGGGCATGAGGCTAATGCAACTTTGTAAAAGGAAGTGTAATAATATGTCTATATAAGAGATGCTGACTTCCTGCATATGCTTTATGCAGCTCTTCCGATGCAAGAATCATGCTGAATTGCAGTTGTGAAAAATATGACCCACAGGCTAACCAGAAGATCCTGTAAAACATACAGGCTAGCCTTGTATCTACAAGTCTGACAACTGCAGTGTAATAAACCGAGTGTATCGCTGAGAGTTTAAAGCACTGTCCGAGATGTTCATGTAAACTAATTTCTGAGGTTATCTATGTTTAGTTCGACTCCAGATTCTGGCAGTGATTTGTTTTCTTATTTAAAGCCTGCCACAGAACCTGTTACATCACATTACTTGTGTCCATGGAGTACTTTAAGACTTAGTGATTAGGAGAAATAAATCCTAGGGATTGACATTATTAAGATACCAGTTCTGTGTTTTCTCTCTCTTGCACAGTAGCATGCACACAGAGACATCTAACAAATAATTTCACTCATGTCAAATTAAATTTTCTTCTTCCTTTGTGAGAAGGAATCTTGCCTATTAGTTTCTACTGATAATAAGCTTTCAAATGAAGGGAGCTTCTGGTCCCTCCAGCAAGAGCTTCCCAAGTGTTCAATGTAATGTGAATGTGAATGGAGGCAGCACTGTGTTTCTGAGATTGCTGCTATACATCGAATGCAACAGAAAGCTGTAAGCTTCCTGCATCTCAAGTCCCGACACCTCTTTGAAATCCAGCTAATTGTGGGGCAAGAAATTGGCTCTCTCCCTTAGTCATCCCATGAAAAAGTGTATATTTATGGGATTCCACCTTCAACCTAATAATGCTCACACTGCTTGTATCTCCACTATATATGAATCAATATAGGGGAGCATCCACTGCCTGGCCCCTAATTTCTGCCATACATTAGTCAGCAAGGGCTTGTAGGTTCTGTGGCAGAGAAAGAACGTGCATCTCCTTCATGGGCTTTAGGAATTCTCTTCCATCTCTGTGCTGCCAAATCATCTGTTTCAACTATAAGACGAATTAAAATCATACGAACAATAGTAGAATAAATTTTCTGGTTACTGGCCCAGTAAATGCTTTAGTGCCTTACCAGTATCAAAATTAATCCTATCTACTGCAAAGTTTGAACTGTCACAATGAGGTGAGACTTGAGGAGAGCAAGTCAGACCATGGTTTACGCTCCCAAGTTCTGTATGTGTAACAGTGGTGTGGAAGCTGCACAAGAGGGGATGTAGAGCTAACCCCGTACCAAGTTGAAGAGAGGCAGTTCAAAGAAAAAGTGCAAATTTTTCCATCTATTCACTGTTTAATGACTACATGTGGGTGTATGTATAATATGTCGTCTCATTTTATATGGATACGCTTTTCAATAAATTTATGCATATATGCTTTTTTTGTTTAAGATATGCTTTTCTGTTCTAATGTGCATGTTTTAGATATGTAAGTCAAACTCATTACTGGAAAAGCTTATTCATGAGACAGGAAATATGTTCATGATAGTCATTATGTGTCCTTTGAATGGTGTGGGGCATTAAAAAGGAATATAATTAGGCTTAATGTAGTCAGGAAGCAAATCTAATCTGAATGTCACTACTGCTTTATTGCCGTTACTTTGGTACTGCTTATGAAGTAGTTGCCATATTACAAAATATTATAATCGTTTAATGCGACAGCTATAGCTGTCTAAAATGCAGTCTAAACACTATGGGCCAGATTTTGACAATATAATTACATGGCCTTGCTTTGGGCATACAGGGAGGAAGAGGGACTTGGAGGTTCTCATGTTTTGTGTGTCTGTCAAGACAGCTTATTGAAATTCCAGTGACAGAGGGTAAAATGCTGCTTGTTCATTATTCCAAACAAGTGGCAAGCAGGAAGACCTGTGATTTCATCCCTCCTCTGTAATGGCCAACTGTTGGATATAGAATGGGATATCGTGTAGGTAGGATTAATTTAGTCTACCCATTAGATTTTGTGGCATGTTTGGTAGACCCCAAAGATTTTGGAGAATATTCAGTAGAATTGTTTGATGGTCTGCATGGGATAATATTGCTCTTCTCTTATTAAGCAGGGTAAGTCATGCTTCCAGTGCAGGACTGTGGCTGAAGATCATGATCTAGATTTAATACTAGTTAAGAGTTATGCTTGTGGGAACTTGATCCCTTTATTTGTTTCTGTGGAATACACAATTCCTGACGTACTGTGTGTTATTAAATCGAGCAAGGTTATTTAATCAATCAGATCCTGCACTGCAGTGTCAGGAGGGAACAGCTGTGCAGGGGAGGAGGACAGACAGAGAACTCAAAACGCCATTTTCGGTGGCAGGAGTGAAAAGACAACTGTTATGGTTGCTTTTCTGTGGCCCGAGAATCAACTTTCAATTACTTTTTGTTTATTCTATGCCATATCATGAGTGAGCTTCAGAAAACACTGTCAGCTTGATGATTGTTGGCATGCTGCTAGCTCATGAATGTTTTCTTACAGTCATTTTATTTTTATTTCAGACTTCCATCACCCTCCATTCTGTTCCATTTGTTTTAAGTCACCCTTGATGGGGGCTGTTGGCCTTCCCATGCACATCTGTATGGTATTTAATACAGACAGCTATAGTGTCCCATTGTGCCTCTGTTTAATAAGTCATTCTAACCTAAGACAATACTATTTAAAAAATAAAGATGTAAATCTCAGAATAAGTCTGTATATGTTTTGTTAGAGGAGTGCATTTTTATGTAGGTATTCAGATTCTATTATTGAAGAGAACTGTAATTGCTACACGCATTTTATGTTAGTGGCCCATACATCAATTTTAGTGCCTCTGCGCTGCAATAATTTAGACAGAATTCTTATTGCAAAATGTGCCAAGATTGGAATTTTCAGTAACTGCTCTGTGTATTTTAGACCAAGGTTTGCTTTTTTGTGTTGACATGTTTGCAGTTTCCTTCTGTTCTGACAACAGACAAAACATACTTTCCCTTTCAAAAATAAAGTTGCTTTGAGGCTCAGAATATGTATGCTATGTTATATGCATATGTACATAAAGCATGTATAAAATTCTATATATGTATGTATGTATTGTTCAAGGGGATCAAATGGTCCAAAAGCTTGTCCAAGCACAAGAAAGCCTTTAGTCTCTCACATTTGAAGCATATTGCTTTTAGTTGAACTGTACATTATGGTCATCATATAAGCTCTGTGGGAAGTTGGCTAATATAATATCGTCTATACATTGGCATGTTTAGAAATTACTGTTCTAAATGATCAGTACTTGCAGTTCCCTTTAGGCAGCAGTGGAAGTAAATTGTGAGCCTAAAGCTTCAGTTACAAAATTACTAGCAATAGAATGACTGACAGATGATTTACTTGGTATAAAACCTCATTTCTTCCTCAAAGCTATGCTTTTTTACCTATTTATGTTCTTATCATGATATCATCTGCACATCAGTACTGTAAGATTCATGCAGAAATTTCTCATAAGAACTTCACTTCTTTGCACTTCATCTTTATGATTTGTCAGCCTTGCTTAGTTGTATGTATATACTTAGGGTGCTTTGGGCACTATATGGAAGATTTTCATAAAAAGGTAAGGTTTTAACCATTCACTAACACTGTCCTGTTATTCAATCTTATCCTCTGCAATTGCTAGAAAATTGGCAACTTCTACACTAGCAATCTTAGAAAATTTGTCTGGAATGACTCTCAATGGAGGAGGTGGAGCTATACAGGTGTCATTCCTGACACAGGATACTATATGGATGGGTGAATATGAGACACTTTCAATACATTTCACTCATCCTTCCTATGTAGGAGGCTCAGCTCACTTGCCAGAAATGGCTTGTGTCTGACCCTGGATTGAGAGACTCTGCCTGAGCACCTGGCTAGCTGAGCTGGTGTACCAAACCACTCCAGGCCAGCATTTGCAGACAGTAACAGTGATGCTCATGACCTCTTCTCAGCTTGGTGGCTGACAATAAAAGGTGCTCATTATGCCAGTGGTCAAATTAAAGACCAGGTCTCTAAACAAACTCTGGTTGAGTTCGTGAGCACATGGCAATTCTGTGATCAGTTTTCATTGCTGCTCGCCATTCTGGACAAGTGTTTAGTGCATCCTACTGGTCATATAGCACCTTTCACAAGGAACCAATCTCCCTTACAATGAAAAGAGCTATGAGTGATGGCTGCTGCCTGAGAAAAACAGAAAGATAAGTAGTTACTATTTGCATATTTGATGTCAATATTTTGAATGAAAACCCATGCATTCCTTATGCAATAATTGAATAGGCAGTAAAATGTTCAGCTATTTAGATTACTGTTTAAAAAATTAATTGCTTCCTTATTTTAGCTTGGATTAATAGTTTGGATTTATCCAGATCTGGAGATCTGTTTTCAAACTACAGGTTTTCTCTGATTTGCCCTGGGATTGATTCAGTGACCTTGAATAATCTTTCAACTACCTAAGTGTATAATCCCATTTTCCATGAGAGTGCAGAAATGGGATTTTATGGTCTTGCAGTAAGTTATTTAACCTAAATTTAAGGAGTGTTCCATATAGTCTGAGTGATTTTATTTCCTGTGAACGTGACTATTTCTGCTGATGATTTGAGAGAGCTTCCTCAACTAGCCACAGAGGACAATTACATGGATAAGTATGCTTAGAGGTCACATCTCTGTTGAAGAAGTGGAACCATCATAGTGGCTTTGTGGAGAACTAGACACCACTATTAGGCCAGGGAAAATGTGTCTTCACATCACAGAAATTAAATTATTTGGTTCTGAGTAAGAGAAAGAGTCACATCATTTCTGTACGTAGTTCTGCATTTCTTCATCAAGATAAATGTTAGCTAGGTTGGACCACGTCATCAGAAAAGTATGTGCATAACACTTCCTGTTACCAAGGATTATGCTCCAATATGATTATGTTCAACTATGGGATGTTTCTGCTTAGTTAAAAATGCTTTAATACATCTGCAGCAAACCATGTCTTCTCCCATACAAACTGGAGTTTTGCTTGTTCTCTGTGCAAATTGTTGATATTGGTATTAATGTGTAAGCAATGAAAGATGACTGGTAGATATGATGATACTTATTTAACATGAAAATGAACCTATCGCAGAATGTTATGTGTCCTGTTTTACAAAGTTGGAGAGCAATATTGGTTAAAAATCTCTCCAAGAAGTGCAGGATGGTAAAGCAATTTACTGTGCCATTACTGTTTTTCAGAGTGCACAGGACAGATTGTGCAATGTGTTTTATTTTAGGGGATTTCACATAGTCCAAAAACTATATCTCCTACAACAATTTTTCATGGTATATGCTAATGAAGTAATAAAATGTAAAGACCTTTTATCTAAAATAACACTTAGCTGCTGCTTTGTTCTACTTTTATGTAGCATCTGGGTTCTTCTGTGCAATTTTTGATCTGTTTAGGGGAGTTGATTAGATTTAATTCAATGGAAGCAGGAAACTCCTTTTGAAAGAGAATGGCTTAACATCACATCAAGTGCAATATATGCAAAATATCACCATGATACATGATAATGAATTACAGTCTTATAGACAAGGTTCAATATAAAACACTGCTATGGCAGTAATCTGCTTTATTCATCTATTTGCTGTAAGTCTAGTATTGCTTATATTGAGTGTTCGTCTGCATAAAAAAATATGATTCCTGTAGTATATCTCAAAGAGAAAAATTCTATGAGTGTGAACTTTAGGGAAACGCCTTGGTCATAATGAAAACTCTTCAGTAAAGCAAACAATCATATTTTTTCCTGAAGCTATCTAGCAGGGCATAACTCATTTGTTAGTATTAAAAATGCTATTGTTACCTGTAAAGATTTGTGCTGGTGCTGGTACTGAGCAAAGGTCTTTTGTGAAGAGGTCATCTGCACTTTCTCAAATTGTTTCCTCACTGCTGCCAGGCCACCAGGCACAGTGCAGAACTTGGTTTTCTCTGAAGTCTAGAGTGATAAAATAAGGCCAGTTGTTTTCCATTTGCACTAAGAATGTACTTCTATAAGCTGATTTTTTTTAAAGTAGTTAATAACAGTATGCTATAATGCTTATAAATTTCAGATGGAAAATTTGGAAACACTTGGTTGTCTGTAGCCTCTTATAGGCAACTTCCACCAATGTAATCTGTAAACCCTACTTATTTTAACAGTATACATGAATTAACATTAGCATTCAGAATAGATACAGGAGTAAGAGTTATTTTTCAGGTGTTGTCATCAAAATACAGAACATATATGTAGTGTTAACATTAACTTTTGAATCTCACTGTCCCATTTTAGGACTTTTATTTGTCAGCCAAAAATTAGGACCTGCAAATTATGAAGTTCTTTTGGAATTTTGCAATCTAGAATTTATTTAACACTAGTTGCTAAATGAACCTGCGTGAAATAGATCCTGCTGGGAGAGCTGCTTACTCTTCTCTGCCTAAACTAGTGTCTGAGGACTCAGTGGTTTCCTCTGTAGTTTTAGGGATGTATTTTCAGCCATGCAATACTCTGTCTTTGCAAGAATGACTCAGAAAATCATAAATACTGTTCCTGGCAAGTTCATAGACCACTGCACAGAAGCCACACACTGTGGTTTGGAGAACTAAAGGCCAGTGTATATTTGAAAAATGTGCATGTTTGGCCTGAATCCTTAGCTCCAAAAGGAGTAGATCCCATCTACTTGGTTGTCAATAGCAATCACTTTCCAGAACAATCCTCTGCTGTTCCCTATTCTACTTGTTTAGCCTGAATTCTGTTGCTTTCAGAGGTGCCACCTGGCCCTCTCTATATTTGTTCAATAGGTATTGTTGAAAAACACGCAGAAAGCTTCAAGCAAGCCTTTGTGAGATCAACTTTCTTCACTAACAGTGCCAAAGGTCAAAAGAGTGCCCTTACCCTCCCTGTTCTAGTTCTGTCCCTTGTGTGTTACCTCTTAGATGGTACTAGAACAAAATTTTCAGCATTTGATCTTATTAATAAGTATGACAAAATAAACCACCCAATAATTAGAAATAGCCTTGGAATGAAGGTTACTAAGTAAACTCAGGTTTAGTGCTTGCACCTGATGAGTAAGTAAGCAGATCACAAAAACCAGATTTTTTTTTCCCCTGTGATGAAGGTGGTACGATTCTATATGTACATGGATGTGCCAATGTTAAAAGTAATTATTTTAGTGAATGACCATTTCAGGCACACCTTGCCAACCATTTGGAGATATTTAGAGGGGGTAAATGCAGTTACAGGTCCTTTAAAGACAGGTATTAATTCCCTTTAATGGAACTGGTTATACAGTTCCTTTTTCAGGCAACCATCCATTTCAGCAGGAAATTATGAGGAGTTCCAGAGTGTAAATCAAGTAGTTCCTGTGTGCTCAGCACAGTTAGGTTGGGTCAGGCTTCACACAGTTCTTTTCTTTTTGAGAGAGAGAACTAACTTCAGCAATGTTTCCAATTGCAGGAGTAGGGAACTGGAACCTTCTCAGCCAGGTGAACTGCGGGAATCTGCTCCAAATACACACAGGCAATTAGGAGATAAGGGAGTCAGCAGGCAGGAATTTGGTAGTTGGAAAACACCTGGACTCTGGTGACTGTGGTGGGTGGCTGTTTTCACTATGTGGCTTCAGCCTATCCAAGCACCCAGAAGGTGTCTTCAGCTGCTGCAGATCACTTCTCCCAAGACCAAAGTGCAGGTAAGACTGGGAATCTTTCTACAGCTCTTCTTGCATATGGACAAAAATGCTGTCTGGTGAGAGCTGCGCTGTAGCCCTTCCTTTGGCCAGAAAACACTCTCTGATTTACAGAAATTACTCTAGTCTAGTTTACAGCAAGAAAAAAGTGTTCTTCCCATGTGCTGAAAGTTCAGCATAAACAAGGACCTTTGCCATTCTAACATTGTAGCAAGCCAGCATAATGCCTCCATTTCCTGATACATGGGGGTTGAGCTACAACTTCTAGGTATGATTTTAAGATATGGTAAAAACACACTTTTTGCCTCTTATTTCTGCAGAACTGAGGCAAATTTTCCTGATTTTCCTGGCAGAGATCTGAAGGCCCAATTTTCAGATATTCCTGACTGATAATTAAATGTGTGGTGAAGTGGTCTTGCTCTATTTTGATAGATTATAAATTCTGTTAGCCAAATACTTTATGTGCTACTTTGTATTAATATTAAACTTTGCTGTAAAATACCTAGTACCTATTGACAGACATGTAGAGAGATAAAAGTTAAAAGTTTTTTTCTAAATATTTTTTCATATAATGCCCATTTCTTAATAATTTTATTATAAACCAGTACTTTTTTATACACCTTGTCTCATAGAGCTGCTATTTCAAAATGCAACAATTTTGAATTCTTTAGTTTGAACAGCAAGAGATCTAAACTTAATGTGCTTTTGAATATGATTTTATTATTTGGTAATATTTTTAGTTATGCAGAAACTGCTGGGGCTTGTCATTATGAGCTCAAAGAATAACTGTGTTGCTAATCTGTCTCAAGCCTGTGGTCCAAATAAATGCAGGTCATGCAACAGTGGAATGAAAAGAACAGTCCTTCCAATGAATTAAAGGGAATTGTCCAAATGACCAAAGATACATAGCATGAAAAATCTCATTCAGTAAAGACAGCCTGATGCATCAATATGTTTGCTAAGTAGATTTGGTAATTTAGGTTTCAAATTTTGATCCCCATAGTGGTCCATCTGTCAGCTTGTATAAGTAAAGAATGTAGGATATGCCACTATGCAAAGCAAATGCAGAGTTAAGAAGATAAGGAACCACTGATAACTTACATGAGCAAAGGAGTTGCTACTCTCTCTCTCGGACACAGCAGCCTTGTACATAGCCATTCTTTCTTTCAAGGAGACAGTCTCCTGGAAATCCAGTGGTGTGTTATCAGTCCTGGGAGTGCTCTCTTTAGGTAGTCCTCTTACAGGTTTGCGAGAACCCACTGCAAGTACAAACAGACATCATATTTTCTGAGAAGGAAACGGGTACCTTTTTTCCAGATCTTGAAAGAAAATCAGTAGTAGAAGAGAGGAGCATTTTTGTCAGCTTTTTAGAAACTGTATCTTATTTTCAGTTTAGAACTTACTGAGTACAGAAAAAAGTAATTCAATGAAGTTTTTGAAACTGGGGGAAATGCCCTGGGGAAATATCAAAAAGGTTTGTTTTTTTTTTTTAAAAAAAACATGCCATTTTAACAGCTAGCATAATATATTTTTCTTGATAATGTTACATTTGCACTATTTTATACTGTAAAAAGTCATTGTAAGTACTATAAATAACCAATTATAATTAGATATATTATGTTCTAATTAGCTTTATACGTTATGGTATTCATTTGCTTAACAGAGAATCCATTCAGAGTCAACTGTAGATTTCAGTTGTTTACTGATATTGCATTAAAGTATGTTTTAGTTGGTTTAGTACTACTAAAACCTTATTGAAAATTATCTAAATCACTAACTAAATTTTAACCTTATTTCAAGGTGTGAAGGTTATAGACTTGTCTATAAGCATCTGCAATTCAGCCCCAGTGAATGTAGAGACAACAGTTCAGAGTACTCCTGAAAGAACAGCACTGAGCTACTAGCGCCAGGAATTTTTTTTTTTTTTGTTGCTACTTTCTACATTCATATGACTGTATTAGAAGAATTCCATATACCCAGAAAAGTGCCTTAAATTTAGCATAAAGATATTTTTCTTGTTTCAGACAAAGGGAAAAAAAGTATGTTGTGAGCATCTCTCTTGTCTGTGGTCGAAAGCAGAAGAGGTTTCATATAATCCCACAGGCTGGAAGTTCCTCTTGTCCTGCCAAGGTTTTTCTACAGTGCATGGAAAATTGGGTTGAATGACGCTGGGTTTCTGTAACCATGACAATCCCTTCCTTTTTGGGAGGGGAGGGAATTTTAAGATTTCAGGAAGATGTATTTCTAGTAAAGCCACCAGAATCTAATTTTTTAATCCTTGTGCTTGTGCTGCAGATATCAGAGCACCCTGATCTTCCCTAAATCCATCTATATTTCTCCTTGTCCTTGTATAATAAGACAGAATAAATTTTTTGCAACCTGCATTGCTTTTTTTTTTTTTAACAATTTTATTTTCTGAATTATAGAAACAGGCTGTAGCTTAACCAAATTATCTCAAAAAACCCCACCCTGCCCTTCCCACCCAATATCTTAGAATTTCTCAAAATTCAGGAAATTACTGCCTTAAAAAAGGAGAGAAGGGGGCAGGAAGAAACAGTGTAGATATGTCCTCCTCTTCTAGGTATTTAATTCAAGCCAGTAGGTATGCAAACTAAAACCTTAAAATCCACTTCCAAACAGGAAAGTCAAAGAGAAAGCTTCAGATGTGTGCTTTCTGCTAGCCATTGGAAGTTTACCTGTCGTCTTGTATATTCTGGCATGGCTGACACCCTGTCTTCCTCATTCTGAGTGTACTTTGTCGCAGCACAGGGCTGCTGGTGGTGTTTTGGTTTTTTTTTAAATAATGTATTTATGTTTTCTGTGTACAGTTCATTTATGCTTTTTCTAACCTGCTGATGATTTGAAGACTTATTAGATTAAGCAAATCAACTCAGTGGCCGTAATTTTGCTAAGAAATTAGTAGCTTCTCTGTACAGTGTCAGCTATCTCAGTGTGTGTATAAAACACCAAGGACATACTAGAGCGTGCTTAGCTTTTCTGCCTTTCAGTGCAAACCAACACACCATTTACAGAACTGGTCTTCTCTTTAGAAAGAAAAAAGTCATCAAAATCCTCTCCTAGGAGGTTTTTTTTTTTTTTGGTCAATTTTTAAGACAAATTTCCCAGTCTCCTGAAATAGACCACCCAGTGGAGACCAGCTCCACTGAATCCCTTCCTGGAGCAAGTAGAGGGGCACGAATTATTTTGGCTTATCCTCGCATGTATAGGGTGGAACTTGGTGACTGTTTTTAGGGCCTGAGGTCTGGATAGCATTTGCCAGAGTCAGCACCTTGTTCTGGAAGCCTAACTGTAATACATATTGTTATACATATATGCATTACAAAAACACGTGCTTGGTCAATTACATTTCTTCTTACCTAAAGTGGTTCACTTTTGATTATTGTATTGTTTTACTAAGGCAGTGGTTGAGAACACAAAAGGTATAGATAAAAAAGCTCCCCATTTTCTTTTGAAGTACCAACTCTTTAACATTATGAAATGCAGCAGCAAAAGAGACTTTCCAAAAAGCTGTCTTGTTCGCCTGACACAGAACAGAGTGCCAAGGAAGGCGTGTCCCACCAAACAGGGAAGAATTCCAAGGCTCATCTGGCCTTTCTGCCTGTTCACTGTAACAGTGTTTAGCTGGCACAGGTGTTCAAGGTCCAGATATAGCAAGCAAATGTAACAAGCAACTCTAATCTTCAGTAAAAATCAGGCATAGATACAGATGTGCATAGAAGAGCAGTCTCCATGTAAACATACTTAGTTTCTTAGTATTTTTACCTGACCCTACTCATAACTCACATTAGGATAATTTTCTTTTTTATTACACTTATCCCATGCAGTACATTTGCATATTGCATGTAATCATGATAGACAAAAGAACTGCTACAGTTTGAAAAAGAATAATAGCAGCAGTAAGAATCAGTGAAAGTCAGCTGGAAGGAAAAAAAAAAGGTTTTCAGAAAAAGTAGAATTCAGAAGAGAGAGAAAATTGCTGTTCTTCAAGTAAGAAGTCTGCCCATTAAACCAAATCTAACCAAGACAATGGAAAGATTGAATATATGCTTTGACAACACAGAGGGATAGTCCGCCATAGCAAACAGTGCCGGTTCATTTTTAAAGGCAGACTGAATTACGTAACAGACTACTACCAGCATGATATTTATAAGGCATTCCTTTAATTTTCAGGAATGTTTAGGAGCTTAAAAACTTTCTTGGTATTGCTTTGACTTAACAAGGGATTCTTGGATTCTACCTAATCGTAAGCATGTGGGTAGTTTCATTAAGCGCAATGGGAATACTCATGTGCTTAAAGTTAGACGTGATTAAATTCCTTGCTGATTTGGGGCCAATGAATTTAATGGACTGTTTTAAAAAAACATTTTAATAGATACATATTACTATCCACCTGGGGAGTGAAGGTAATAGAAACCATTCTCTTGTTAGCTTTAAAACAAGAAATGCCCTCTCTTTAGAATCTAGTTGCTTTACAGCATAATGTGAAACTCTTTGTGGTGGTATGAGAGATTTTACGATCTAAGCTTTTGCTCATTCATTTTGCTCGTTTTGCTCTAAGCTTTTGCTCATTCAAGAGAACTTAAAGGTGTAACATCTGATTCTTTCAGGGATAAATGTGGGCTCATGATGAAATAGGTTGTAAGAAGAGCCTTATGTTTACCAAGGTGAGGTATGCCAACAAAAAGCTGGTTTCCTTTGTCATATGGGACTCACACAATACTATCTGTTTCAGAGAATTCTTTTATTAATGATAAGTTACATCAATTCTATAAAGTAAACGGAGCTTGACAAATCTTCTGTGCATAATAGGACTGCAGAATTCTGGCTTTCTTCCATTTTTTCCAATGATATGACTACATTAGCTAACTCTTATGGGCTTCTGCAGGTTTTCATGATAGGTTGAACAGCAGCATGAGCATTGCCTTCATTGTTTTTCAGTGGAGACAATAGAAGCTGCTGGTACTCAGTCATAGTCACTGCAGGGGCATTGGACTAGATGACCTCTAGGGGTCCCTTCCAACCCAAAACATTCTATGATTCTATAGAGCTTACTGTAAATGTTGCTTGATACCTCTTCTAGGAAAATACGATTTTGGCATAATTGGAACATTTAGCAAAAAGTTCCATAGCACTTTAATGGTTTGAGGGTATTGCTCTTGCTGAAAAATTGAAGGAAGTTGACGTATATTGTCATTGCTTATAGAAAACTCAAAACTCATAGTGATGGGAGAATAATCTATGGATCAGCATTATCTTATCTTTTTCAGGACCTGAATATTTATTCAAGTGCAGAGTTGCAGATTTTGGTGCCTAACTTCAGCTATTAGAAGTTTAAGAGTTTTTACCAGTGCTTTCAAACACCCAAATGAGTCTATAGGGAATTTACTTCTCATAAGACTGTCTGAATGCAAAATGGGGTATTATGGCTCTCACAGGAGCATAGAAAAACATTATCCCCTATGGGTTTGTCACATTTTTAGAAAAGCTTCATTTGTAAGAGGCTTGAATTGTTGACTGTGCATTTTTACATAGTTCATATTCTTTGTTATTCCTGGTGGACCAAAAAATGCTTCTGAAACATACTGTGCCCAATTTAGACTCAGAGGCAAAGTGGGGATGGAATGGAGAATTCTGTTCTCTTGTTAAAGAGGAAAAAGAAAAGCTTTGAACTAGGAAGGTCTGAAAGGAGAAGGGGAAAAAAAGGTCCCTACAACCATATTATAAAAAAGGTACCTGAAAAACTGGGGAAGATGTAGAGAAGAGCCACAAAAAAATACTCCCACATAGAGAACTGCAGCTGTATCTAGTTGATGGAAGAGAAGATTATGGAATGATATGGTCATAATGCATAATCATTCCTCCAAGAAAAAATGAGCAGGTGTTCAAGATCTCTTTTATTTGGTAGGGAAAAAAGGAAAAAAGATAACCAATGGCCAAAAGTTAAACCTGATAAAAGATCAGGTATTTAATTTGAACAACGAGCATAATAAACTTAGCAGCATGTCTTCTGCACTGACATTTCCTTTTCCCTTTGATCTGCTAGTCTGGAATTGCTAAACTTGCAGGCTAAACATTTTCTGATCAAAAAAAGAGTGGAGTCAGTAATTGGTTGATACTATGTAGATGGCTTATTAATTTTATTGGCAGAGTGGACAAGTCTTTTTATGCTGTTTATTTGGGTAATCTGTTTTACATAAAGTCAAGTCCTAGACACTCAGAAATCAGTGAGTGATTTTCTGACAGGAAATTGCATCAGCCATGTTCTTCCTCCATTAAAACAAACCAGAACACAGATACATACACTCTTTGATACCATCAAGCAGTGGTCTCCAAAGTGAGATGTGTGTGCACACCCCAGGGGTTGTCACTCCAGTGACAGTCCCATTGGGGTGCAGGAAGAAAATATTTTTTGTAAATATACAGTTTTTAAAGGAAAATATTTTTTTAAAAAAAATTCATCCGTCATCCTTCTTTAATATCTATTTGCATGTATGTTGCCTAACATTCATAATGTATTGGTAGAGTACTACATAAGCACAATTTGTAGATAAGTACATATACAAACATTGGGAGTGCATTCTCAAAAACATTTTACTGACAAGTGTGTGCCATCTAAAAAGTTTGGAGACCACTGCCTCAGAAAAAAGCGAGACATCAGATCAGTGTGGTAATGCCAACCTTCAGAGCTGTTACTGTGGCCATTTTCCGATGACATCTTTTCAAAGATTGCTCTCCCTCTTTTCACGCTTGACTCCTTCAGAGAAGTGACAGAATGGCTCCCAGGCTGACTCTTCGATGTTGATGAAAGTGAACTTCTCTCACTTTCTGTTTCCTGTTAGAAGACATCAAGAGGATGTGTTTTAAAAGCTATTGGTAGGAAAATGATGTGAGTTTTGAGGGAAGGAGAGCGTATGAAGAGGCAGCAGATTAGAAGAGGGTTCTATTTTGGGGGAGATGTTCTCCAGGATGCCATAGGGTAAATTTCTGTAGCATTGCAGGTTGCGGATACATGTGTGCTGCCCAGTTTATAGTTCAACAGAGTGATGCTTGGCAGTTTTCTTTTGCCATTTCTTGCACTTAGTTTTTTTACAAGAGAAGAGTGGTGGTGGTGGTAAGGATCACAATAAAAGACACCAGTTGCTCATTAAAACACTATTTGTACATTGAAAAGTTGACAGAGGAAATTTTATTAATTTCATTTACCGGTATGTAAGAATATATAAAACCAAGAAATGATGGCTTGGAGACCAGATTTATATAAGCATTTGTATTTCAGAAATTTGATTTTCAATTCTGCTGTGACCTGTTGACTGAATTTAGCTTATCACACTAGTGGGTCAGTGTTCCGTACAGATAGTTTACACAACATCGTTAGTATCTCATCATCACACTGTGGCCTCAGCCCTGCAGGGCAAAATGAGTAAATTATTGCTAAGCAAGACTTTAATATCTTGAAGCTGGTGTTTTGGGGTACTTCTTCCTTCTGTGCAATATGCTACTCAGTATGGAGTTAGGCACAATGGCTGTAAAATCTCAGCTACAGCTTTTTTATTAAGTAAGTAACTGAAACAGCTGGAGTAGCAAAAATATGCTTTTTTTTTGCAAGGGAATAACATGAAATGTCCACTGTGTGCCTGCTTCCACTGTCCCTGTAAAAGAGGTGTTGATATCCAGAAAGACAGTGGGTAGGTGGTTGGTCTGGTGACTGCATAAATCTCTCCAGCAAGATTTTGCCAGAGCCCTTAACTGCTTAAACAGCATACATTTTCAAAATGTACTGCCTTTATTAGATGACTTCCTTTTTATTGTTTGCAGACAGCTTTTTTTACTGTGTACCAGTTTAATGCTACCCTTGTATTTGATCTCACTGAAATTACTTGTAACTACTTTTAGATTTAGGTAGTATGCATGGTGTGTAAGAAGCAGCAAAATTTGACCCCTGCATTGATTATCCTAGATTGGAGAGTGTTTTCCAGTAACTATTTAAAAAAAAAAAAAAAAAAAAAAAATTTTTAAAAGAAAATGAAAATAAATTCTAAAAGCCATTTTTTCACAGTAACATATAATCAATTAATACATTCACCTTTAGTTTTATGAAACTAACAGTGAACAAGCATTGGAAAAATACTTTTAAAATGAGTGCATTGTTAGCAATCAAGGACAATTGTGCTTCACCGATCTTTAATATATTTATGCTTTTCTCACAGATGCTAATAGCTTTTATCTTAAATATGTGTTGTACTTAATTTCTTGAACTGTAGTCATTCTTCGCAAGAATACTTCTTCCGGTACACATACAATAGGTTATGTCTTGTGGAAACTCACAATTTTATAAAAATCTGTCTACTTCTGTGAGTTATAGTACCTTTTGCTTAAGATTAGCTGAAATATTTTTGCATGATGTGTCAGCATTGAAACAAATGACTGAATAGACCATAGAGGCTAAAGATGTTTTACTACCACGAGTATTGTAACCCTCTTTTTTCAGAAAAAAATGCCTATGGTGTCACCAGTCATCAGTTATCTTGTCACATCAGTCTCTCTCACCCACACCCCCTTTCCTCCAAAAGAGCACTGCTGCTACTGTTTATATGGAATTAAACTTGAAAAGTAATGTTGGATACAGTGGACAATTTTAGCAGATAGGTCAGGAGGTACAATCAACAGACTGAAAAACCTAAACAGGGATGGATTTGAAGGTGGTCTAGGGGATCTTAACCAATACTGTGGGGTTTGTTGTCTTTTATTTATCAGGTTTACAGGAGATAATTTGAATTATTCTGTAATTGCTTTTACAGTCAGCAGCATATTTTTCCTGGCTATGATGGAAAGTATTTTTGGAAGGTAATGGCAAGAGAAAGATTTCTGGCGTGAAGAAAGTAGCTGTCTTTCTGCTCCACGGCACTTCCTTGTACCCTTCCTTGCTAGCCTGTCGGATACTTTCAGGTTGTGCATCCCACTCAGAAATGCTATGGTGGCAAGGTGCCAGTAACATAAGCTCTGTGACCAGGCTGGGTTACAACGCAGGCATGACAGTGCAGGTGGGCAGTTGCAGCACAGGTAGGACAGAGAACTTGGCCGGCACGTAGGCATGCTGAGAGGAATGAGATACGTACGTGCCAAGGGTATCAGGAGGCAGCAGGTGGCTGAAATGAATAGGGTGTTTTGTGTGGGAAGGGCTATGGCTTCAAACTACTATTCATTTTGTACCCTTTTTCCAGAGTTGGTTATCAGTTACAATTACAACCCAGAATTAATGATGATATTTTGGTTTAAAACAGCTGAAGAGCTGACCATTATGTCCGAAATCTGATACGGACAATCTGTGATGCAGAAATGGCTTTGCAGAGGGGAAATGAAGGCTGGAGAAGGGAGAGGAGAAATAAAAAAAAAAAAAAAAAAAAAAAGCAGCTGTGCATGCTGTCAGATGTGCATGAACATGTCTGTCTCCTACTTCTCCTGGTTCTGTACTTCTGCAGTCCCTGGCATAAATGAAAGCAGTCTCAGGATCATATTGCCACAGCATTGTATGTTCTTTCAGTAGTCAACACCAGAGAATCACTTTAATGATGTTCTAACTTCCACAGTATTAGAACAAAATAGAAAACTCAAAATATACTGTGTTTTCAACTACTGTTGGCATCTCTGAGAACAAAATAATCTAGGTTTTTTTATTTCTACTACATTTTTGCTGTAATTACCAGGAACAGCTAAAAAAATTCAGAATTTACTGTTTCTTATTCTTATTCTTGCAGGCTAGGGACCAATATAAATTTGATTTGCATTTTTTTTTAATTGTAGTGTATTTCTAAATGTTTTTTCAAATTTTCATCTCTGCAGTAGCAATTCCATTACCTATAAAGTTTATATGTTAGTATTTCAGACATTTATTTTAATTGGAATTTAAAAAAAATTTTTGGCCACTTTTAATATCAATTATAGGTATATTGGTCCTACTTAAAAGATTTTCATGTAAATTCTTTTATGTATAGATGTCTGAGATATTGGCCACTATGGCAGACAGTATTTTCATTTGGCTTATTTTCCTGTGTTCAGAAAAGCATATGTGTCAAATAAAACTGGAAATCTAGGATAATACTTACAAATTTCTTAGACATAAAATATCACCATTTGTCTCTAGTGTTTGATTTTTCCACCTCCAAACTTGTCTACATCTCAGGTTTTGTTTGGTAGTAAGCATTATTCCCATTTTTCAAGGCTGCAGTGGGGTTTTTGTTCAGTACTTTTGTGATTTGGAGATTTCAGTAAACAGTGTCAATTACCAATTCTAGGAATACTCTTTTCAGTTTTATGCCATGATATTAATTTGTCACCCTAGTCCCGTGAAGCATTTTGTTATAGGCGATTGAATGCAATTTACTGTAGCTTCATTATTAAGTAGTTTGAGACTGGTGGTTATTGTTCCAAATCTCTTTGTTAATTTGTCTTTTGATTTCTATGTACGGCTGCCTGTAATAATATACCCCAAAAAGAATAACTATAATTTCCTCTATAATTACACAGACATTTTGGGGGACTGCTAATATATTTGTCCACAAATTATACTTACACTGTAGTGGATCTACAATTTTAAATACATTACTTCTTTTTTAGTAATTTCTATTAAGTTCCCCTTATTTTCATAGCTAGTTCTAGCTTTTACCACAACGTTCCACAGCAATCCATATTCTCTAAATCCCTGATACGGTGAATCCCTATATAGGTGAATGGTCTCTTTAATGGTCTCTGTGAGGATGGTGCTGTTCTGATATATAGTGATGATGGTCTGGGGCAGAGGAACTGCATGCTTAGCACTGCGCAGAACTTTCTGCTTGAAGCAAACCAACTCTGTGACTATGTGCATTCTCTTCTGTTCCTCCCTTCCTCTATCACAGTGTCCCCCACGTGACAGCCTCCAGCTGCCCTAGCCCCATTTTGCAAACAGCATCCCTGTCTTAGAGGGGCTTCTGAAGGATGATTTTCTTGCACTATTGCTCCAGCTAAAGTGCTAGAGCTCAAATTTATTCTCAGGAAATGGTACTTCCTACTGTGAAAAAGTTATTGGAAGGTGTTGAGATTACCATAAACTCCGTTTAATCGGGATAAATTTAATTAGTATACTGTTTTATTGGGGTGTCTACCCAGATAACCTAATGACAGTGAATGGCAAAGACATCTGCTTAATAAGGCTAGAATTAACATAAATGCCACTTATGGAAAAAGCACCGAGGTAGTGCCAAGAGCTGCTTAATTAGTGGCTAATATATGCAACTCTTGCAAAAGTTGCCAAATGAAAACTAAAAAAAAAGAATTATTTTTTTTTTTCTTTTCTGTTTAATGAAGGGTTCAATACATGTCAAGCTTTTATAACTATATGTGTGTGTTCTTGGTGGGAGCGAGTAGTCAATTGGGACATAAACTGTGGTGTGGAACACCCTGTTTAACAGCATTTATTCCATTTTTTGTTGGACATAATTTGTTGAAATCTGTCTATATTCAAGTAACTTTCTATCATATAATTGCTTCAGTTTTATGTACTGGCTCTGATACTCCATTTTTGAATGGGTTTCTCAGACAAAAGTGACACAAGAAGCTATTTTTATGTTCTGATCTCATACTCTAGACATGATGAAAAGAATAAAGCACTGGAGGGCCAAATTTCAAGGAATATGCAGTCATTACATTTAGAAATGCCAATGATAAAGATTCCAATTTCAGTGGCCTACTGAGTGACTATGCTTCATTTAGATAGTGGATTTTCCACTTGCTATCCAGTCCTGCACTAATCTAAAAGTCAGTAAGCCAGAACACATAAAGTTTTAAATAGAGGAAAACTGTTTACCAAGTTACTACTACCTTTTCTGCATGCATTGAACTACCTTGGGTTGGAAGAGGAATTTGCAGTCAGTATATTAGATAGATTGCCAAAAGCTACCATTAACATTCAAAGTATTTAATCTTTTTTTAAAGGACATCTTTAAGTGTATTCAAAAAATGCACTCAACCCCATCCCATCATGTCTTAACTACTTTTGTTACATGTGCTACCTAAAGGAAAGCTTGCTACCACCTAACTTGCATTTTATTTATGGCTTCCAATGGAAGAATGCCTGTGTAAGAAATGACAAAGAGGGGTAGAAGGAATAGGCCTAAAGACAAAGGGAAAAAGTATATCTTGAAAGGAAAATAATAATTTCATAAATGGATCATGAGGTAGGAAATGGGTAGAGCAGTAGGATGAATGTTTAGAGATCAAATCTGTTGCTCTAAAAAGTTACATAAAATCTTGATCCATCAATGCATTTTATTGTGATTGTAACTTTAAATACTTGAGGGTTGCTGTTGAAATAATCATTCCCAATAGCAATTCAAGTTATACTTAATGTCTAAGCACTTTGCCGGACTGGGTCCTAACATTTACTGTTGCTTACAAAACGCTGACATCTCAAATTCCAATTCAAAACAAGAGACTGCTTTGCTGGAGAGTAGACAGGAATGATTTGAGGTTAATTCTATTGCTGAATGAGATGATAATATCTCCTGTGAACCACTCAATCTCAGTGATATATAAAAAAATAGAAGATAAAGCAACACAGTCCTGGCCTGCCTGGAAAAGCCTTTGGAAACGCCAGCATGAGAGAAGTCTGTTTCTGATATATTTCTCATTTGTAATTAAAAATATGATGGAAATCCATTCTGGTGCAATTTAGAAGCAGGGAGTTCATGGAATCATGTCTACCATCTGCTGGAATGCTGATGGCATTATTAAGATTGATGACAACCCCCCTAAAGTGACTATTACAGAGGAGTGCTAATAACACCTGCTGCATAAACCCTATGAAGCCAGTAAGTAAACTGTTGAGACAAAATCACAATTCTCTCTTGGTTCCCTGCAATGCACCACTTCACTAAGACAGAATTTCTCAAGAGGTTTTACAAAAACCCCTATGGCTGCCTGGAACCTGCTCATTCATTTTATCCCCAGACCAGCTCCAGAGATGCTTATCCTTTTCAGCTGTTACAGACAGTTTTAAAATAAGATGGTATTTTCATTTGGAGGAAGGGTATAAAATAACTCTGCTGTATACAAGGAACAGAGGCCCTGAAAAGAGCTTGTTGTCAACCTGTGGATAAAGATCTATTTGCAGAATTGCCATCTCAGAATGGGGCTCTACACTAAGAAAAAACATTTGAGGGGCTAAATTCTGCCTTGAAATGCCTATAGATTTCACTCTTAATTACCCAAACTCCCACTGATTTGCCATTTATAAGCATAGCAAAATTGATACAGGGTCCCTAGTCATACTACTTAAAAAGCAATGGCCTAATTCTTTGAGCTAAAAAGGGAAATTCTTTTAATTGTTAACAGAGTTTGGTGTACAATAAATTATTGAGCTGTTCAGACTCTGTCCCGTGGAAGGAATATCAGTTATATGCAGCTCAGTGTACTATGTTGAAGTGTTATATCAGTTTTCACAACATGATAATGAATATTTGTGCTAAATCAGCAACCAGACAATGAATTAAATAGACAACTAAAGGACACGCAGTAGCTGCAGTAAATTCCTAAACCAATGCTGTGCAGTGATCCATCTCAACTGGCATTTTTGGAGGACGAAATAGTTGTGTGTTTTAGAAGATCATAAGGAAACTGAGGCCACAGTTAAGTAATTTGACAGTGATCAAACATGTTTTAATGACCTTTTTCAAGCATGTGATACTGCTGTGATTGAGTGACATCATTTAAAGTAGGCCAGCTACAATGTCTGTAAAAAACTAAATCAGGATAAAATTTATGAAAACTGCAGAAAACCCACAAACCTTGGTAGAAGTAAATCTTACCACAGCTTTTTAAAGCAAATTGAAATAAAATCACATACAAATCAAACAGAATTTAGATTAAGTTGGTACTAGAAGTCTATATAAATCACTAGCAATACATTACCAGCAAAATGTCCAGATCTGAGACAGCAGTGTTTAATATGAACTGTATTAGAAAGAACAGCAACAAAAGAGTGGAGAGGATACAGGCAGCATAACTTTGTAACCAGCATTAACAGGCTACACTTTCCAGGCTTGGTTCAAGTCATGGAAACTGTTTTCTAAACCAGCATGATTAACTAAGCATAACTAAGGATAACGTCAAGAGTTCTTTTTCCAAAATCATGACCTGTGGCAGCATAAAATGTTATCTCACCACATACAAGGCACAAATGAAAACTTGAAACATAACAAAAATTAAACACAGTAGCTTTCCCCTTCTACTTCCTCCTGCTTTTTTCACTTTTTTATTTACATACATATGCCAAACATGAGAACTTGTCCTTTATATAATAATTCCAAAGTAATTGGAGAAAAGTTTTACCACAACATTTAAAAAAAATCCCACTTTTGTAAATAATCCTACTCTGTTTTAGCACAATAAAGTTTTATTTAAAGCTTCCACGATAAACTTAGTATCCTCTTTGCATTGCAATTGTAAAAGGAACACTTCTGTAGACTAAATTTCCATGTCAGCTTTAAGTTTATACTTTTGTTCTTTATTATCTTTTTTTTCCTCTTACAGTGCATATTTAGGGGTGTAATTTTATAACTTTCAGTGTTTCACCCTTACAGAGTAAATTTAAGAACTGTTATTTTATCGCTGCTACTGTTAATTGCGGGTATGGGACTGGAAAAAAATGTTATTTATTTAGGGTTTCATAAGAGCATGTGTGGGCTTGGGTTTTTTGTTTTTTCTTGTAAATTCACTGACAATATATGCTTTTCTTTGCACACTATCTTGCTGAAATTTACTTAGATTCAGAGGCATATCATTTTAAACCTCTTAATGTTCTTAAAATATCTCAGTGAGTGTCTCTGCCTTTAAGCAAAACAAAATAATGATTTTGAAAGTACTGTTTCCCAACATGATCATTTTGTGTCTAGTATTGCTGCAGACGTTTACATTCTTTCTGTTGTCATTTTCCACAGTCATTTGCTATTTCATGATTTTTGTAATTATTTTAAATAGCTGGAAATTATTAGAAGTATGTTGTGGTGTGAAACAAAACAAAACTAACAAAGCAGAAACAAAAGCACTAGCAGAGTGGGGAAGCAAATGACTTACAAAATGACTAATATTTCTAGCTCTTAATAGGCACTCTATTTTAGCTGCACATTCTCACATACACCAGTCTTCTCCCTTGTCCCTCTGCTTTGTTTCCTTCCAAAACATTGCCTGGCTTCTAAGATTTGATAATTTTCCAGTAATACTGAGCATGCTAGTTCCCAGAGTCCACTGATAACACTTTTAGAAATGGAACAGAAGAAGCATTTTTCCTTCAGTTGTTCAAGGAACTGAGGCAGATCCCTCTATTACAGTCAAGAGCAAAAAGAAAAATGCACAGACTTTCTCTAACTAAAGACAATCTTTCCCTTAGTAAGAGCTCCAAATAGTTGCCACATTTTAAAGTCTTAAATGTGTTCATTTCCATTAAACATAAACTAATTTTAAGAAGTTAAACATATGGTGTACTCTCTGATATTGCTTCCAAAACTACAGTAAGCAATATGTGCTCAAGTGCCCATAATTTTTCATTTATTCAGTGATAATACAGGGCACATCAGCTGAACCTTCTACGTTGTTTGCTCTGCACATCACCAGAGAGATACCTTGGGAACTTTTGGTAAAGTCTACAGTACTCCTGAATTTAAAATTCCTTGTAAACTTTTTCATCAGTGAGCTAAATTAAGATTTACCCCACTGCTTTTTTTTTTTTTTTTTACTTCTCTTTGAAAACCCAAGAATTGTTCTGCTTTCATGAAGATTCAGAACAGTAGCGTGAAACTCCTGACTATGTTTATTTTGTCAACCGCATGACAACAACTTCAGAAAATATGGTGAGTCCATTTCTCTTTCTACTAGATACTGTCAGAGAATAACAGAATTGTTAACAGTTTGTTCTTACAAATGTTATACAGGTTGGAGAAAAGATAACAGGAATAGATTTTATTTTACATATTCAACAGGCTATTGAAATAGTAATTGTGAGTATGTTTTGGTGCAGGTGCTTATTTGATTGTTAACTTGAAATTGTTTGTTTGACATATTACACATTGTACTCTGCAACAGCAAGTAATGTCTCTTTCACTCCTGTTTAATTTATGGATCTGTTCTCTCCAGCATACCGGCACCTGTGGATTTCTCAGATTTTATGTCACAAGCTCATTTCCTTCCTAATCAACTTAACCCAGATGTTATGTTTCCCTCCAAGTGCTGTTTCCCAAAACATGCTAGTAATAGACGTATTTACTTCCCATCTTTCCACATCACTTTTATGCTTCAAGAACTGATTAAGATGCCACAGGCTGGTAAATTGTTCCAAATACCAGCAACAGAATGACAGTGAAAATATTTTAAGGTTTGTTGCTTTCTGCCACAAGTGACAAATATGTACGAAGAAGTAGTTACTTAGGATAAGAAGCATTGTTTATAAAATATTGCAAACTAAAATTAAACTAAATGTGGAGATGAAGTTAAAGACATGTTATAAATGAAATGTACTTTTCCAAACATAATTTTCTGGCCACTGACTGTGGAAAGGAGCTGTGCCTTTCCAAGTGCTTTATGGTCAGTTTCCCACAGAGGTTATCAAGCTCCGATGCCGCTGGCTAATAGGTTGGAAACCACACAACAAAAATAGACTTGGGTAAAGCAAGGTATTTACTGGCTTCTGTGTCTGGAAAGAGAAGAGGTAATTTTTTTGATGACCCAGAAAGCACAATTCTTTACAGATCAAACTGTACAAAACTCAATGGGCATCACATACAACTTCTCTCTTAAGTTAAAAGGTTTTAACTTTATTGATCTCTGCAGATTTTAAAATGTTAAAGATTATTTCTACAACATCCAATTTCTGGGTCATTTCTAAGCAATCATATCTTTAAAGAAAAACACTTTCATGACTTATTTTGTATGTGCGTGCCTTTCCTAAGAAGCCCCAAGGTTAATTTTCCTCATTTCTCCATTGTCCTGGTGTGTTTGCTTGATAGCACACAGTTAGATTAGAGAGAGCATCTGCTATGGAAGGCAGAGCTTCTCTGCTTTTCTCTGCCTTCAGGAGACTAAAGCCAAAGACTAGTCAGTCTGCTATAATCCTGAACTTACAAGAAGGTAACTTCTGCTAAATCAGGCCCAAAAGAAATATTAAAAATCTCAAACCTCCTATCTGTTAAGAATAAAATTTAACAGCTTTAAAAAGTGAAGTTAGTCTGGTTCTTTCAAAATCCAATTTCTTCCTATAACCACTGCAGCTTACAGTGCAATGCAAAAAGTAAAAGAAAAAAAAAAAATCATCCTTCCAAAAAACAAGGAGGGGGAGCAAAATGAGACACACTTATTTCTTTCCATACGCCTTAGTGTTCTTTCATCAGTACCACTTCCGATGCTGCATATAGAAATATACATAGACACTTCTATTCTACTACTACAGTATTACAGTATTAGCACTTTGAAAGAAAAACCCACCCTGATGCTTCTACTTCTTTCAGTGTTCCTGAAGTGAATGAGATTCTCCTCCATTTTCTCCATTTCCAAATTACAGGCTCAGCTGTAGAACTTCAGTTAGCACAAAATAAAATAGCATTTCTCTCTAGCGTCACTGGTCTTTACTGAAAGAACTAAAGGCAAAATAATGTCATATCTGCGGTGATACAGGTAGAAGTTCTGAAAAGATTTCAAAAGCTGTCAGAAGCCCTGTATTGCTAAAAAGTCTTTTTGGCTATGCACTTTTCTCACTTTCTAGACTTTTACAATAGCATGTATATATGCAACTTTTTAGGGATATCTGTTACCATGTATGGAAGTATGATAATATTCAACTGCATAAAAAAAGAAAATTGGACTTAATCTTGTAGAGAAAATGTGCTTTGTGTTTTTTAAATGCTTCTATTTAAATATTTCCCTGTTCCAGAAAGAACTTTCAGATATTTAGACTGCCTTCCTAGGGAAGTCAGTCATCCTATGAAGTACCATTTGATGCACTGTCAAAATTGTTATTTCTATTAGCTAACTGTACTTCACAAAAGACTCAACTCATCATAACAGATGAAAAGTGCCTCTTTAAATTAAAAATAGCCAAAACACCAGGCAAGAAGTCTTTTTAAAAGTGGGGCAGAAAGAACATAGGGAATAGAGCGAGACAACAATCAGACAAAAATGAGACCCACATCTGAAATCATTGCAATTTGTTGAGGACAAGTGATCCTAAAAATAAGCCACCCTCATCTGCAGCACATGATATATGATGAATCTTCATGGATTCCGAATAAACGGTAAGCAAAAAGAACATTGCAAAGTAAAAAATGTATCTATTAAATCTCAGCACAAAAGAAACCTCCTTTGGAAAGTTTGGTTGAGGGCATATGATTATAGTCCATCCCATCCTGTTCCTTATAAAAATGCAGCCTGCTCAACAGTACTTTATATGTAAATGAGATGAAACCCAAAATTAATTTCTCATAAGGAACTGGTGACACACAAGTTTCAATTTTCCAACTGATTTGTCCTACTTTTTTTCTAGCAAGCTTCCTTGTTGCTGTAGCTCAGACACTAACATCTCTCACTGTGAGGAAAAGTGGATGATTCTACCATTTTAAGGCGAGATCCTATTACAGATTGCTTCCTCTGCTGTACACACCTCCAAATAAAGCACAAAAAAATGGTAAAGCAGAATTGAGGGCCGAAGAATAAAAGGGTTCTCAAGGGTCTATTAAAGGCAAATAATATAACTTGTTATTTGGAAAACATTCAAATATTTGGCCTAAGCCTAGTTACTTAATAATTAGGCAGCTAGTGAAACTAGTGGCATGGGCCACTAGAGAAACTAGTTAACAGGAACATGGTGGATAAGAAGGTCTGAAATGTTGAGTTGTCACAAGTGTGAATAATTTGTACTGATTTCAAATCCAGTTTTGTGTAACACGTTGAGGAAGTCAGGCGCACTCTCTGGAAAAATAGTTACTTCTGGATGCAGTGAAAGTATAATGGTGTAACTAACACAGAGAAAACAGCTCAGAACTGAGCTGCAGGTGATACACTGGGATGGAATGTAAATCACTGCCAATTCACCGATTAAACAGAAAGAAACAGCAGTATTTTATAGAAGACTTTTAAAATATATATATGTGTACCTCTGTGTGTGTGTATATATATACACACTGTACTGCAATAGTTCATGGGACTGTTTGTGAAACAAAGGAGCTTTGGAAAGCTCCATTCCCACCATGGAACAGCTACTTTCCCTGGCATAAAACATTGCAGAGATCAGTGAGAACTGTGTCAACATGTCCACTTTCTAGAAAGGCAATTTTTTTTTTTTCCCCACAGTCTTCCAAACTGTGAAAAGCCAGTCCAGTTCAGAGATGAGTTAAATAAGAATAAGCAAAGTTGGAGGACGATTGTTTCTTCAGATGATTTGTAAGGTACCTGTAAAGGGCTGTTATATTTACTGAGAAGGTAAAAGCACAGAAGAAAAGTTTTCCATTAAGGAAAAAAAAAGAATGTGAATTTTTACCAAAACTTGTCTTCATTATCTACAACTGAAGTCCCATAGACAATGTGGCCTTTCCTTGTTGTGGAATATGTTTTCATGAACTTTTTTCTAACTGCAAAAAAGGGGGGGAATGCATTGTGTCACAAAAAGAGTGAGCTAAGAAAGAGATGAAGCAAAAAGCCAGAAGGCTGACCATACAGTACTTCCTTTAATATCAAGCTTTTCAGCAAGGGTAATCGTTTGGCCATCCCATGCACTCCTCACTATTTGCTTTCATTCATCTGTAACAAAAATACAAATGATGCAAGTGCTAACAGTGTACAAAACTGACCTATGTGTCGTTTCCATTCTTTTCTGTGTAACATGGCTTTGCTAAATTAATATAAACGTTTCTGAGAGTGTTAAGGGAAAAAAGATGCTGCTTGTTCAAACAATTTTAATGAAGGTCTAACCTTTTACATTAAACATCTGTTCCCTTCATTTACTTTCTGGCAGCAGTTCATATGTTTTCTGCAAAGGACACAGTTTAATGAACATATACCAGATTATTTAAATGAATGGTTTTAATGAGTTCTTTGAATAGGTTTCTCTAAAAGTAAGCATGAAATTGCTTTCTCAGTTGGGATGCTTTAGCATATTTTGAGAAAAATATATGTAATCACTTTCCAGCAAACATGGGCCTTAGTTGCTTTACCATTCCAATGCCTTTGAGTGCTAATAAACTGAAGTAGTTGTTTCACGTTTCATGTCAGTACAGTAAACTGATGTTTTAATATATTATTACTTCCTAAGAAACAGGTTTTTTTTCCTATAGGAAAGAGGAAAATACTTTTAATTTTATCAGAATGGGACATCAGTTTATTTCTAAATAATGGAAAGATATAGACAGGCCTGGTTCTATAGGCTTTCATTAAAAGGCTCCAGCAACAGACTTAATTATTAACTCATTAATACTCCTAACAAGGAAATATATCCAAATTCCACTTCCATATACTCAGGCAAAAGTAATTTGACTTCACCAAGTAATTTAGCTTCAAAATTATTAAACTTAGTCCCTGACTCTATTTAATCTTTTTTTTTTTTATACTCTTACTGCAATATGACGTGTCAATTCCATTCAAATAATTAGGATTGGGCATAGTTCACCCAGTAGCCACCAGGAAGAAAAATATGCCAAAAGTTTAAATAGATTTTAAGCTGCCTATAACAATGTTTTTCACTTTTGAGCCAGCAGAGGGTTCTTTATATGATTGATCTAATTGTTTAGAAGTCACTTCATGTTTTAACATTATTTAATTCCCCTGATTTTCTCTATTGATTTTGTACATATACAAATAACAGCACTGCAATGGAAATGCAACCTGAACGAGATGGTTTAGAATTTTTAACCAGCAGTATTTTGCCTTCTTAGAATAAAATATATTTTTCCTATGGAATAATGTAATAAGATGGGCCCTGGTCTTGAAAGTCTGATTAGCCAAGAGATAGTACATTTAAGCAGGATTACAACAGTTGGCAGTCTTTTTCTGAGCATAAAGCTACCAAGCACGTTCATTTATGCATAAGGTAACTGTAGTATAGTTAGCTGGCACTGAGCCTTAGAAGATATTTTGTTTAAATTTTAAAAATTCCACTGTGATATCTATGGCTTTGACTTAGTTTTACATATAGCTATTTCTAACTTTGTTCTAACCTACTCTACCACTTCTGGGTGAAACCACTACAAAAATGCAAGGAAAATCAGCTCATTCACCATCCTTTACTCCTCCTGCCTATGGAAATGTACTATGGCTGAAAGAGATTAAATCTTAAGCAATCAGATTCCTAAACCTTTGCATAGCCTTGCATTATATGTGATATAAATATTTTCTTGTATCGCTGATTACTTGATAGAACTATAGTCAAAAGGTATCCTTGGAAGGCATACTAAATTGCTATTGTTTTTCATGACAAGTATCTTATCTCATGGTGTAATATTTAACTACTAAAATGCTTAACATTCATTAATATTAACAAATGCCTTTGTCATCTCTAACATCTAGGGTCCATATCATCAACCAGATACATATCAACTGCTTAATATGTACTTTTAAATACCTTCAGGGTATTAAGTTAAAATACTATACAAAGTCAAGGCTTTAGACATGCAAAGCCTGAGATTGCTATGGATCATATTTATCTCACATGATTTTATTTTTTTCATGCTTATTTACTGTTACTAGCAGAGGAATCAGTAATTTCTATGTATTTTTTGTGCCATTAGGCCTTGGACATAGATGTTGATGCCACTGTTAACACCAGCATCAGTTTGGCTCCAACTTTTCATATTACTGAGATAATCTATGCTTTCACAGAACTCCTATGCCTATGGAGATTGCACATTTTTTTGAAACTTTTTCAGTCCTGCTTGCAGTCTGTGTTGCTAAGATTTGTAAGTGAACGACCTGAGTTTAAGTATCCATACTTCTTCAGCATCAGAAACCCTTGATATGAATGCCTGCATTTTTTGTAGACTCACTTTCAAATTTTTCTTTTTAAGTAAAAATGTTGAAGTAATGCTGAAATTATGAGAGTCTCCTATGATGCAGATTCCATTTTTCTACATTTCATATTGACTGTGTCTTAGAAACCTCAAGATGTTTTACAATGCTGGGGAAATAAATCCTCAAAGGCAATATAAATCTTATTTCCTTAAGGCAGCTACCTGAACAGGATAACAGAATTCAAGCTTTTCCAGTTGAACTCTGGAAAAAGGGCCTGTTCCTCATGCTTTTCCAACCCTTGTCACTTCCCAGTTTATAAGCATCATCTGCTTTTCAGTATTCTTTGCAAGATATTGATCTTAATAGTTGCAATTCCTGCAAGAGTTTCAGTGACTAAGCAAGAAGGGAAGAGACTGGCGTGGTTGAGACAAGAGATGCTGGTCAAACTAAGGAGGAAGAGGGAACTGCACAGGCAGTGGAAGCAGGGACAGGCGTCCTGGGAAGACTATAGGGACGCGGTCCGGTTGTGTAGGAATGGGGTCAGGAAGGCCAAGGCTCAGCTGGAGCTAAACTTGGCTAGGGATGCAAAGAATAATAAGGGTTTCTACAGGTATATCAGCCGGAAAAGGATGGTTAAAGAAAGCGTACCCCCGCTGATGAGAGAGACTGGTAAGCTGGTAACAGCAGATGAGGAGAAGGCTGAGGTACTCAACACCTTTTTTGCCTCAGTCTTCACTGGCAACCTCTCTCCTCACCCCTTCCGAGTTGATGGATGGCATGAGGGGGACTGGGAGTGCAAAACCCCTCCCACTGTAGGAGAAGATCAGGTTCGTGACCACCTGAGGAACCTGAACTCACATAAGTCTGTGGGACCTGATGAGATGCATCCCAGAGTCCTGAGGGAATTGGCCGATGTAGTCGCCAAGCCACTCTCCATGATATTTGAAAAGTCATGGCAGTCAGGTGAAGTCCCTGGTGACTGGAAGAAGGGAAACATTGTGCCCATTTTCAAAAAGGGTAGAAAGGAAGACCCTGGGAACTACCGACCTGTCTGCCTCACCTCTGTGCCTGGGAAGATCATGGAACAGATCCTCCTAGAAGCCATGCTAAGGCACATCGAAGCCAGGGAGGTAATTCGAGATAGCCAGCATGGCTTCACCAAGGGAAAGTCCTGCCTGACGAACCTAGTGGCTTTCTATGGTGGTGCGACAGTATCAGTGGACAAGGGAAAACCAATGGACATCATCTATCTGGACTTCTGCAAAGCCTTTGACATGGTCCCCCACAACATCCTTCTCTCTAAATTGGAGAGCTACGGATTTGATGGGTGGACTGTTTGGTGGATAAGGAACTGGCTGGATGGTCGCATCCAGAGGGTAGTGGTCAATGGCTCGATGTCCGGATGGAGACCAGTGACGAGTGGTGTCCCTCAGGGGTCCGTACTGGGACCGGTGCTGTTTAATGTTTTCATCAATGACATAGACAGCGAGATCGAGTGCACCCTCAGCAAGTTTGCGGATGACACCAAACTGAGTGGTGCGGTTGACACACCAGAAGGACGGGATGTCATCCAGAGAGACCTGGACAGGCTGGAGAGGTGGGCCTGTGTGAACCTCATGAGGTTCAACAAGGCCAAGTGCAAGGTCATGCACCTGGGTCGGGGTAACCCCCAGTATCAGTACAGGCTGAGGGTAGAAAGGATCGGGAGCAGCCCTGCCGAGAGGGACTTGGGGGTGCTGGTGGATGAAAAGCTAGACATGAGCCAGCAATGTGCGCTGGCAGCCCGGAAGGCCAACCGTATTCTGGGCTGCATCGGGAGAAACGTGGCCAGCAGGTCGAGGGAGGTGATTCTGCCCCTCTACTCTGCTCTGGTGAGACCTCACCTGGAGTACTGTGTCCAGCTCTGGAGCCCTCAGCACAAGAAGGACATGGAACTGTTGGAGCGGGTCCAGAGGAGGGCCACAAAAATGATCCGAGGGCTGGAGCACCTCTCTTAGGAGGACAGGCTGAGGGAGTTGGGGTTGTTCAGCCTGGAGAAGAGAAGACTGCAGGGAGACCTGATTACGGCCTTTCAGTACCTAAAGGGGGCCTATAGGAAAGATGGGGAAAATCTTTTTAGTAGGGCCAGCTGTGTCAGGACAAGGGGTAATGGTTTTAAACTAAAACAGGGTAGGTTTAGACTAGATATAAGGACGAAATTCTTTACAATGAGGGTGGTGAAACACTGGAACAGGTTGCCCAGAGAGGTAGTGGAGGCCCCATCCCTGGAAATATTCAGGGCCAGGTTGGATGGGGCTCTGAGCAACCTGATCTAGTTAGCGGTGTCCCTGCTCACTGCAGGGGGGTTGGACTAGATGACCTTTAGGGGTCCCTTCCAACCCAAAACATTCTATGATTCTATGATTCTCTGTAGAGAGTACACCTCTCTTTTCATTTCTGTCTGGCTAGAGAAAAAAATTGATTTTAACTAGAGCTCTACTCAAATACATTTCACATGCAGTGCTCTGGGCAAACAAATGGTAATGAAGACGAAAGTAAAACTTCCTTGACTCTTTTCTTCCCCTCATCTCCTACTCTTTTTACTGAGCCTTTGCTTCCCTTTTATATCAGAAATGATAAATTTTCACATGGAGGAACGCCTAGCAAAACCAGATATACTTGGAAATAATTTTTATGAAGTATATCAGTGAAATAGTAATACTAATGGTCAGATTCTAAACTATGCATGAATTCAAAACGTTTACAGGTGAAGCAGTAGCAAGTTTTGAAAAGAACCTATAAAAAAGTACTCTTTAATTGGTGTAACAGTTCTGAGACTGGGAGTAAGGAGTTCTTTTACTTTCTTGGTAATTATTGTTTAAATAAAGGTCCGCAATCCTGTCAATTGAAGAATGCTGTTTAAGTCCAAAAAAATGTTCTTTCTCACTCAATAAGGAGCTGTTTTAGGGAACCAATTTTCTCCTACAAGAATGATCATGTCTGCAATACTGAAGGTACTGCTTCATCCGAAAAAAAAGTTTATTTTGCTATTATTAAAAAAACTACTAAGTTAGATCAACCTAAAAGGTCTCCACCTTAAAATCATTTGAGTATGCCATTTAGCAGCAGTCTATGACTATTTTATATGGTCTTTAAAGTGCTCAATAATTCCGTAAAGTTTTTAACCTTTATTTTATTGGTACCTGCTACTTTTTGTGTTACGTGTCTAAAGCCAATGAAAAGATTTTTCATGAACCACATGGATTTTTATTTTACTGTTCACATAAAAGAGCTTTCTAATATCTTTTAATAGCAGGATTTTGTGTATGAATTGTATCATGGCCAGCATGCATTATTCTGAACCCTAGTTTCTGGACCAGAAAAACATGTTTAAATCACTCTGGACATTAAAATTAAATGGGCAAATGACTGACTACATGGACTGGTAGGGTAATCCTGCAGCAGTTAGAAGGTGGTAGAACACAGAATTGTGACATCAAGTTTTAGTATATCTTTGTTTCAGAAGTGGAGTAAAAATTATTCAAAGGGGATTATTTATTTATTTTAACCTGATAACTGAACAAGAAGCAAGGAATTACCATGTGGAAGGTATAAAATATTCCATCAGCAACCAAAACCTGCAGGGACATTTTAGTTTCCATGCAGAAGTGGTAAAGCATGGTGAAAGACTTTTTAGCCACAAAACCAAATTAAGTTGCCCTAATTAAGGTTACTAATAAACTTTTCAGTATCCTATACTTCTCTGAAGCATTTTTTAAGCTTCAAAAAGGCCTAGCTTCTCCCCAGATAGTTCAAAGAAATCACAGACATTTCTCAGACAAAAATCTGATGACAAATAAAGGTTGCAATTTGTCCAGGCCTGTCAGTGAAAGCCAATGGGTGAAGGGAGGCAATACTGATCTACTTATAAGAAGCAAATGCTTCAGAAAGTTTTAGAGTGTTTGTAAATAGTTTCATGTGGGGATTCTTCTCTCAGGCCATACTATGTTGGTTTTTTTTCCACCCCTCTCCTAAAAAGCACCAGCCAAGCACAATTGCACACTAACTTACCTGACAGGTTGGCAGATAGCAGCAATCATCAACCATTGAAATGATCCAAACCAATAACATTATGGAATAAGGAAAGCTATAGAACACTTAATATTAACATATTGATCCACATTGTCCACAGGACATATGAGAGCTGTGGCTGGTGCTGCCCATCCCTGGCAGGGCACAGGAGAGGGGTGGTGTGAGGCTGGGGAAACTGCCCTGCAGACCTGGGACCCATCTCCATCCCCTTGATGTGTCTGCCCAGCCCAGGCACTTACCTTCTTGCCACCCAGGGCCTCAAAGCGGCTCCGCAGCTCCTCCACAGTGGTGGGCAAGTGCTCGATCTGCTGAGGGCCACCTAGGGTCTCCTCCTTGAACACATCCGCCCTCCTGCTGTCTGCTGGCACTTTCTCCACCATGCTGCTGCAGCCAGTCTTTCCCAGGGACCGTGGGGCTGGTGAGCACCAGAGCATTGGGCCAGGTCTTGTAGCATTGGCGGACTCCCATCTCTGCTTGAGGAGCTCCACGGAGCCCTTCTGCAGGGGCAAGTCTGCCAGCTCCAGCATGCCCTGCCAATGCAACATGTACCTGGGGTCAGAGACAGATGGCACCATCCCGGCAGAGGCCACCACGAGGCGGCTCAAGAGCCCTTGTGGGTCACGGGACAGGCCAGGGCACAGGCTAGTGCCTGGGACAGAAGCCACTTCCCCGTGGAAAGTGAGATCCAGTAAGATCAGATCCAGTAAGAGTCAGTGAAAGGGTTCAGTGTAATCATACAGCAGGAATATGTTAATTAAAGAGTGAATTAAGGGCGGTGTTCAGATATTACATTCTTAAGCTTGCTAGTAGAATTGCTGTCTATCATGAATGGAAAAGCTGCAAGCACACAATTAGGGAGAATTTCAAACAAAGTGGGGCTAATGAACGAGTGCTTGGTAATCAGTGTGTGCTGCACTGAAAGGTGTTGTGACAGGTGACTGCTGGTTTCTTTTAGATTTGCTACAGCTGTCAGTATTGTAGAGCGACACACAGCATTTTAATGCAGCCAGGAGGCAGAAGGGCTACTGCATTAGCTGTGGGAGTACTTGGATAGTCTGGAAACACATCCCAGTACAGTGCTCCTAATTGCACCGTAACTCTTCTGGCAGGTAAATTACTAAGTGCTGATATCAAATCTTTCTAATCAGTTGACTCTGTTCTCACAAAGGCTTATTCTATCTTTCTTACAGTACACTTGGGAAGGGAAATTGCCATTCTATCATTTTGCACTAGTTGCTGAAATCTGCTACCCATTTCCTGAAATCAGCTCCCAAGAGGTTTGATTTTGAAGTTTTCTGCCCTGTAGCAAATACTCAAATGTAAGTTTTCATCTCTCATTCAGAATGAGTTGGAGTAGAAAAACCATGCATTTAAAACAGTAGAGAGAAAGAAATGTTAACAAGAACTGATACCCAACTACTAGCTAAAATCTCTCTTCTTTGTTAGCCCCTCCCTTCTTGGCAAGAGAGTTTGTTATGTTTTTAACTGTCTTTTAACTTGGTTACATTTGATTGACCTTAAATCTGCGTTGTTGGGAGTTGGGCTTGGGGTTTTTTTTGATTCAATTTTAAACCAGAATTGGTGTGTTCTGTAATATTTTGCTTAGGAGGAAAAAACACTGGAGAAGTGATGGGTATTTGATGAACTCCCAGAATTTTTTTAAAAGGAAACTCAAGGTCCACCTTCCTTGAACAAAACACAGAAGAGGTTCTTGACTCATAGCTTTCACCTTCTTTCCAATCAGAAACTGGCCCAAGGCTTGTCTCTCCTTTAGCTTTTTGGCAGTATTAGGTTGTGACTATGGCTAACATCCTGCTAGTTCCTCTTGACCAATGCAAGCTGTCTCATGCTCTCCCCTTCCTGCAAGCAAGAGTAGCACCCTTCCTTCCCCTACCACGTGTGCCTATTGCTCTAAGCTGTCTGGTTCCATCAAAGATCCTAAATGGGATGACTTTTAAGCCAAAGTGAAGAACAGCTGTTAAAATCACCAGTCACAAGAATGTTCAACCTAACTCATAGCCCTGTGTTAGAAATACTCCTGATTTACACTGCATCTAAGGATTACCTTTAGACTGTGAAGCAGACTTTTACTAATTCAAGTGAATGTGCTTATGCAATATCTACATTCTCCTATGTTTTGCTTCATTGCTAGTGGGTCCTTTTGTTGGTTTCAATGATTTTCAGGGTAGGTGATATGCTGTCATTCAAAAATAGTCTGGATTTCATCTCCTTCTCCCTCACAACTCTCAAAATAGGCGTAACTAAGAATGGTAGCTTCTTTTATCCTTGTCTCATGTGGAACCTATGGCTGCTAGATGATAGATAAAACAAACACATTTGCTTTGTTTGCATGCATGAATTGGCTTGTATGAGGTGAAATTCTGTGGAGATTCAATAGTTTTTAAAGTTAGTGATTTCATTGTAACATCTGCATTTGTGTCAGGAATAAATCTGAATGTAGGCCTAAACCTGACTTTAAGCCACTTCCTAAAGATATGTTTTAATGGAAGTCTCTCTCTGAAAGTTGGGGGGGAACCCCCAAACCAGAATCTGGTGTGTCCTAGAGGTCATCTGAGGTTTTCACATTTTATTACTGCTGTCTCCAAAACTGGTCTCTGATCTTCTAATTTCCTTCCCTACCTGTTCATGGTAGTTTAAATCACTCTAGAATACTAATGGGAATTTACTTCAAGTAAAATATTTGATGAATACTGTTTATCTAAAATTGTCAGTTAATTTAATTGTTCCCTGAGCTTTGTAGAGCCTTAGCCTTTATGAAAATGTACGAATTAAATAGAAGAAATAAGAAAAGCGCATATTTGGACTTTGATCTAAGTCACTGATATCATTTCATACTGGCTCTGCTGTCTGTAATTCATAACTTTTACTGGCCATCTGTAACACTGTCTTATTTAAGTGAAGGGGAGAACAGATATTGTTGCTTTTATCAAGTATCTTTTTTTTTTCCCTCTCTTTTTTTTTTTTGTGTCTGCTATTTTTAGCTCTCAGCTATCTGGCTATGTTTGTCCTCTGGCCTATTCACTTCTCCCTCAAACTTATCTTGACTTATTCTGTCATAGCAACAATAAACTTATTACACTATCCAATTTGCTGAAATTGCAGGCAAATTTACATCTGTGGGCTTGTGACTATCCTCTTCCCAAGAGCTGAAAAATAGGAGCCTGCCTACGTATGGGACTTGTGGCAAAGCAGAACTTACTCTGTTACACTCACGTTTTCAGTCCCATTGCACCAACCCCCTGCTCATAACAGTCAAATAACAGCCCATAAAAATGAACAACATATTTTAAAAAAAAATTATCAATGTGATAGGATAAAGGTTTCAGCCAGGTTAAAACTCTGCAGGGAGTATCACCCTCTCATTTTCCTTGGTTTGGAAGACTCAAGTGTGCTTTTGTGGCCAAGAGAGATGTGTTGGAGAGAAGATGATTGTGGTACCAAAGCTAGCTGGTGAGCAGTCATTCTGGCAGAAATTGATGATGGATTTTTTGTGAAGTAACTACCTAAATGCTATATATGCTTCAAAAGTAGGTCTTTGTGAATGCTACCTATAAACCTTTTGCGTGAATGTGTTTGTTTTATGAGGCCAGTGATAGTACAGCACTCAAACACTGCAATCAAACTGTAGGGTTTACTTTTTTTGTTTCTTCTTTGGGATCTTTTGTATCTCTCTCCCACTGATTTTATAAGAGGCCTATGCTAATTCTTCATTGCAGGTAATAAATCTGATAAATGTATACTTTTCCTGAGCAAAAACCTATTGGAAGGCCTGTAGATTTTGTAGACTTGTGAACTGCAGATATCCAGGAAATTTCAGTTGGTTTTTTTTTTAAATCTGAAGTTATTGATAAATCTGTTTTTACAGCAGGATCATTGAAATGGTATTTTTCTTCTTGTTCTGTAAATGAGATAAGCCCTCTTCTACTGTTTGCAGACTATTTATTCAATTGGTAGGTGAATATATTCATGCAAGTAATTAAAAGATCTGTTGAGAAAAACTTTATCAGTTCTGTTGTGTATTCCTTTGCCAAAATGGCTACCCACATTTTCATCACATTCTTGCTATCTTAAATGTTTTTTATATGTAAACTCTTTCATTTGTTTGCTGGTGAACAAGTAAATAGAAATTGTAAATATAGTAAACTGATACAGTTTATTTGTAGAACTATTGTGAATAGCGTTGTTATGTTAATTTAGCTGTATCCCCATGGGATGATATAATCATGCATATTGTACTGGTGACTCCTCTCCTGACAATAGAAAACAGTCTGTTGTCAAACAGCTAGACTTCCTTCTCAATTAAAAACAAAACAAAAAAAAAAAACAAATCCACAAGAAAAAACCAAAACCCAAACCAAAAATCTTTTCAGGACAGGATTTGAGAAGTCCTTTCTATGATCTCCCATCCTACTTCATCCAGCTCTTTCCTCTCAGAGCTTCCCTTCTATTGCACCCTGGACATCTGTTTCCAGTTAATCTGCTCTGTCAGGGATCGCTGGCATGAGGATCCATAGGCCATCTTGGGATAAGTTATAAGAGAAGGACCAACCAACATGTTGTAAATGAAGACTGTATCTCCTTCAACCCAATGCATTTTCCAAACCACTGAAGCAACCCCCAGAATCCAGAGGGTGTTACAGAACAAAAAGCAGCTGACCCCCAGTTTATGGTAATGCTGGGAAGGGAGGCAGGGGGATGAAAGAGAGGACCAGTAGCTGCCTAAGTTCTCCTCTAAATCTAGTCAATAATAGAATAAAATAGTTCAGTTGGAAGGGATCTACAACAGTCATCTAGTCCAACTGCAATATTCGCTGGCCACTTTACTAAATAATCTCTTTTCCCCCTAAGGACTCTCTAAATGTGCACATGATAGCTCAGTGCATGCTTCTGACACCATTGCTTGAAAAGCTTGCAGTTTCTTTTGCAGGTAAGCAGAGCCTCAAGTATCTGTAACCTTTATTTGTTTACGTTTCAGACACTTCTTAACAGAAGCAGCTCAGGCAAGTTTATGAAAGAGCTAAAATAGTTCTTGATTACTACAAAATGTAAAGCACTTCCAAATTCCTAGTTGTATTTTGAGAAAATAGATTAATTCGCATTGTCATTTAACATGTCAACCTTTATCCTGATAGACATACACAAAGCTAAATAATAAAACTTTAAGAAATGTTGTTTCAACTCTAAAGTATGGCAGACTCCTAACAAGGTTCTGGTATTTTGAGGCAAATCACACTGGGACACTAACTCTCGTATCTTATCAGCAAAATTAACACATTTTCTCATCTAATAAGGGAGGAATAGAAAGCGCATTATTCATATTCATGGGACTTGAGGAAAGACATGCTTATTTTTTTTCCTTTTATCCCCTCATTCTCATTTATTACGTGAGCAGTATCAGGCCCTGCACTAGACAGCCTATTAAAAAAAAAAAAAAGCCTTAAATTGCGTATTTGTACTGAGCTTAGCTTACCGCTGTGTTGTTCTCAGTCAAGTTTTCCAGTTGTGACTCTGCTGCATTCATTGCGTGCCTGTTTAAAGGAAGACAAATTTAAACATTCTCTAATTCACTGGTCTCATTTGACTAACGAACATGAAGCTTGATAGACACACGTCTGATAGTAGTTACAAGACACCAAATCTCTTGTGTGCTTGCCTTGCCAATGTATTATTTAGTGAGGCATGGAGGTAAAGTATGCTTTCTGCCATACCTCTGGCTGTGCTGCATGTGCTCACCTTACACTGCTTAGCAGTGGCAAAGGCTGGAGGCAACAGCTTTTGTTTCAGTGCTCTTTGGTAGGAAACAAAGCACCTTCCAGTAAAAAGTAGTTCATTCTTAAGTACTTAGGAAAGGTTTGGAGAAAAAGTACAACTGATAAGTCACAGGTCAAACAGGTCAGAAAGTACTATGTACATTCAGTACCAGTCAGACCGCGTTATCATACCACATCCCAATGCAGCTGGTTTTCTAAATAATAAACATAATTGCTTTTCAAGGGTTTCACTGTGGACCAAAAGTACATATTATAAATCACACAGGGAAAAAAAGTAGAAGAATTTTCAAAGATCTTCCTCTCCCCTTCGTTCTGTTTTCATCTGCTATGTTACAGGGCTGTTATTCCCTGCCCCAATCCCCTCCATATGTAATAAAATTGTTTAGATTAATTTCTAGAAGCTTTTGAGCTTTTGACCTTTCTAGCTATTTTTCCTATCAAGGGAATTACTGTAGCATGGGCGCTAGCATTCCAATCTATACTGCTTACTGGTTAGAACAAATTAATTCAAAGTAGGTAATACATATAAAATTAGTAATTTTAAACCTTAAAACTTGTTAAGTGCAGGTAACTTGACAATTCAGGAAGATGCTCCTGCTCAGTTTAAAAAAAAAACAAAACAAAACACAAACCTTAGAATCTGATGCATGAGCCAAGCATCTTATAAAGGCAATCCTGACATCTCTTTTACCTTTTAATAGAGAATGGTAATTGTTTTGTAATTCATAAAAATGACATGAAATCTTACTTTAAAAACTGCGGGCCATCAAATGTACAGAATAACAAAGTCATTTAAAAAAAACCTACAAATACTGTTTTTCCACCCTACCTTTGAAATAGTAATAAAGCTTATACTGGAATAAAACTTACTATGCTGCAAATTCATTATACATGACCCATGCTTCAGTGTAGCCTTTAATGAAAGGTGGTTAAATCTGTGTGCAGAATCTCCTCTTTCCTGCCCTTGACAGTTATTTATATTTCAATGTAGTTGGTACACGGGATTGCCAAACCACCATGCAGGCTTTCCCCCCGCCCCCCTCAAGTTTCATCATGGCTAAATGACTACAAGACAGAGGATTAAGCCCTTTGTTACGTGGTGTGTTTTAAACCGAAGATTTGGAAAGCTCATGGAAAATACTGCCGAGCATGAAATCCCTGTCCTGATGCTCATCCATCTTATTGCTACACCTCCAAAATTCACACTATCTCCACCAGTTCTGTCCTTGTGAACTAGTATAATGCTCATATATACTTGTGAAGCATTGCTTATAACTGAACATTCTAACTGCTGTAACTGTAGAGGAATTCATTGCATTTAGCTTTTGCTTTAGAAAATCTGTTTAATCTCTTCTAAACATTTTTTTTTTTATTAGAACTATGTTTTAAAATAAGAATCTACTTGATCACTATCTGCTTATCATCATTGCTGATAGCCTCACAATGACTGAATGTGCTTTAAGTAAGAGTTATTTGATGTACACTACAGTCTCCTGGAAGTGGCTTTTTTTGGTTAATCTGTTCTTTGTAAATGGGAAATTCAGAGAGAAATCCTACGTAGACCTCTGCTCCTATAGAGAGAGAATTGGGAAAAGAAGTCAGAAGTTTGTAATTATAATGCATAAATGGAATTAATAAAGCAACTTATTGCCCATGGATATATTAAAAGGTGATCCAGAGATGCACGTTACCTGTCTGCATTAGGGTACCATCTGTTCTTATTTGATATGGTGACAGCTAATAAATGTCCTTGGGAATACATTGCAGGGGGAAGGTGTAGGAAAAAAAGGTTTTAATGTTGAGTTTTAACTACAGACCTGTTGCTTGCATTTAAATAATTATTACAGAGTTAGATGACATATTTCAGAATAGGAGTCTGCTTTTTTCTACACAGATAGAGCCAGTGAAATGGAAGTAAGGATTTTATAACCTTGTCACTTTAGCCAGTGTTCTGGGAGCTCTGAATTGTAGCCACGTGTAATTGTTATGGCTCCATCTTGGCAGGAATATATGAATCAGCACAGAAAGCAGTATAATTTTTTGAATGTGTGAACAGAGCAAGCCTCAGGAAACACACATTAAATGTCTGGGTGAAATTCCCAGGATCACGGCGTGATTCACTAGAATTGGATAACTCTTTAATTGGTCGATTATTTTCAAATGGAAAAATTGCAGCTGGCTAGCTTGTTGGTAAGAATGTGTTATGAGTATGTTAATAATCATTCCATTATTATAATTCACCTAAAATAACACTTACGTGATTTCAAGGGATAGTGGCACCCATTAAAAACACAGCTGATGACAGTGGATGGTCACCCCTCTAACTCTAGAGAGCAAAGATCACTGTGCTTAATCACTCATCCTCCATTATACAGACAAATATTTAGGATGCCTCAATCTTGCTCTTTACGCCTCTCAAGAATGACTGCTGAAATGCCATATGACGTTCTTTTCAGCATGATGGCTTTTTGCATTATACTGCTGTATCTAGGCCAGCAAGGAGCTTCTTACTGAGGGATCATGAAACAAGAACATTTCAGTTACGTCTACCATCTTTCTGAGACTATCACAAGGACTTCTGATCAAGTTTTCCACATGAAAGACAGCATTATTAAAGTATATTGTTATTTCTGTTCTTCTAATAGGTAGCATTTGCCATATGCCTTCATCTAGGAGAACAAAGGTTTCAGTGGAGCAGTTATGATAATTGTGTATATATTAATATTTATTATTATTACATCACATTATTATTATGAACATAGGAATATCTCCTGGAAGTATAGACATCTTGCAATTGTTCTCCCTGTAGTTCAGTACTTCCTTTCTGCGCAATATTAAATTTACCTTTCTTCCTTTAACTCTGGTGTGGTACAAAGGGTCATTCTTTTCTTGTTCTATTGTAAATTTTCTGGGTTTTTTTGGCTTTGTGGCCTCTGTGCATACAGGCAGGAAAAAGCATTTGAGAGGGCAACAGCATGTGGGAGCTTCAGTGTGTCAGAGTCCTGCATGCTGGAATCAGTTGGCATATGTAGCCTTAGATGTCCGTTTCGACAGTATTAAACAATTAGAAAATGATTGGGTGATTTCAAATTTGATACTATGTGTGAAACAGCAGTGAGAAATGTCCCGGTTTGTTGAGGGAAGCAGAGATCAAACCAAGTATGTGGACAGGCCCTGAGCTGACCTAAGCAACTCACAAAAGCTGGGTACAAAGACTAAGACAGGCTAGTCCAAGGTGCGTAGGATAACATCTGAGCAATAGAAAAATGAACTGAATGAAGTATTAGTATGAAGACAGACCTTAAAGATGAAGTCAAGGAAGAAGGGAAGTGCTGAAAGGCTGAAGCAGTACTCTGAGATACTCTGCACAGAAAAAAGGTATATAACCTGATTAGTATAGTGAGTACACATGGCAAAAGGTACCTAAAACTCACGTTAAGCAAAAAATTAATGATACAGAGAAGGCATATCCATTGTTGAGCTCGCTTGTATTAGGAGTGACATGTTTATATTTTAATGTTGACTCATGTAAAAGGTTCATCATCTGATCCGCTTTTGCTGCCACTATAGTTAAACATAGGGAAATACCTTCTGACTTATGATAAGAAGGTAAAATCTTGGTATGGATCACTTCAGAATGGTATCTTCTGACATAAGATATACAAGGTTATTAGTTTTTCCTCTCTTTTACACCTAATTCACCTTTTTATCTGTCCACTAGGGTTTTAAGGTGAGAATAAGAAGGCTTGAGAGTATCCATAGCAGTGATTGGGTTCATTGGGGTCTTCCTTTGCTCTCTGCTAAGTTCAGGAATTTCCCCCTAGGAATACTATGTGGAAAAAGATTTTTTTTTTTTTTTTAAAGGGGTGTGTGGGGGTTTCTTTTTTCTTCTGCTCTTGTTCCTCCACAAAACAGCAGGAGCACTGGAGTAAGACATACTTCTTTTCAATGAAGTCTTATGACCGAGAGGCACAAATAGGTTCTGTGACATTATTATTTCAGTGTGTAAGCAACAGAACTTACAAAACCCACTAAAATAGAGAAGTAAATAGAATGTGAGACATATATGCCTGAACCTGTGCTGTTAGATGTACTTACTATGGGACCTCATAGAATAGGATATTGCTGTAAATGTCTGCACGTCTCTGTTTACAAGTGATTGCAAAAAGTTAAGGAGAAAGACAAATGGAAGTGAGTTAAGAAAGCATGAAATTCTCTTCTCTGACACATTCTTGCTTATGTACCTCAAGTATTCACCAGTTCATACACTGGAGGCTCTAACAAATAATGAATCTATATAAAAATGGACCTGAGATGACACATTTATACTGAAAAATACTTGTGTCAAAGTTGGGATTCTCCTGGTTGCACTGTAATTTTTCATACATCTTCAATATCTATTTTTGAGGGTTCATATAAGATTCTTGCACATATAAGATTCTTGCACTTTCTGTGCATTGTGATCATGTACATTTTCATGATTCAGAATGGTTAAACCCTGATTTACAGGTGCTAGCTGATTAATTGGAGAACAGGCATCTTAATAAGAAAGCCTAATAAATAAGTTGTTACAGTTTTGAAAAAAAAAAAATCCTACATCTGAATGTGAGAACAGTTTGATATGAGTAACTATGATAGTACAGAAAGATGTAATTTCACTACTGAAAGTGAAGAACAGTAAGGCAAAAAAACCCTCAAACCCACCTTCCACACAAACAAAGGGACTGAAGCAAAATATCTCTTTCTTTAAGAGAAGAAAAATAGCTGTGGGAGTGAGACCTTTGGGAACAGCTGTAGAGTTGATGAGTTTCAGGTTTGGATTTTTTTTTAAATATATCTTTAAAATTTAAGAATAAGATCAAATGAAAGCATGCTCTGGAGTTAAAAGGGACAGTTGCATGCTCTGAAATCTCCTGAACTCCAAACTCTCTTTGCACATCCATATATTCCCCCAAGTGCAGTGATTCATTTGGGTGTGAAGAGAATTGAGGAGGAGATACCAACTATTGAGATGTTTTTCTTTTCCTTTCTTTACTCCATGCACGTAAACTTACAGAGTTTTCAGATAGAGTAAATGACATATTCTCTTTTTTTAAGCCTTTGAAATAATTATTATTTTCAACATATAACTTCAGGGCAAGTCCAGTTGCTTTGGATTTTCTAAAAATTTAAAAAGTATGATATTAAAGGGCATTCTGAAAGAGAAGTTGCTGAGAAAGCTCAGATAACTCTCATCTGCTCTTCTGCTAGATGTGTCAGAAGACTACAGCCCTTTTCCAAAGTAATAAGCTTAACAAAGCTAAGCCTTACCACAGAGATTAGAGGCAAGAGCAGGTTTGTAGCCTCAGGACTGGCAAACACTGACTTGGAAAAACAGCTGTTTTTTAAAAATTTAAGTATTCAGGATTGCTGACAGCTTTTAGGCTTTAAAGTAGCCTGGAACAGCTTTGGTCTACTGTTTTACTTCTTTTTCAGTCTTACAAATGCAGTTTCTATGGTCTACTTGAAATAGCACTGCAGGCTGCCTTTACCTGCTGCCAGGTTGTTCTGCAAGGAACCTCTCTCTGTCCTTTGTCTCCATTTGATTTGCAAGAGCACTGTCAGAAGGAGACGACAGCATTTAGTATCTCATATAAATAAATCTCTTTTTCCTCTGCATCAAGAATGGAGCTTGGCTGCTTGCTTCTGTCATCTTGTCTTTGGGCAACACTTCTCACCCTGACAGTGGAAGAGATTTCATTACTAAGAGTAGCAGAAATAAATTGGTTTTCTCCTGGAAAGAGTGCTAATACTGTCTAAAACTCTGAAGAGAGAACAAAACATTTCTTTGATACTTTCTCAGATGTGCTGCTGAGTAAGCAGGAAAAAAAAGGAGACAACATCTGTCCAGATGGTTTTTATGAAGCACCTGAAGTCAAAATTAAGCTAGAGCAAAACACAATATTCTTTTTCAGATTGTTACATTTGCATTCAGATGCATCCATATCATACTGTTCAGTTTTCAGTTATGTGCACAGAGTCAGTAGGTTGTAGGAAATTACTGAATCTTATGAAAGAAACTTGGCAAGAAGTTCTCAGGGAGTGATTATGACAAGTTCTACAGGTCAGAGTAACAAGCACATGTCTTTTAGAAGGAAAAATTGAAGGAAAGAAGACATTTCAAATACCATTATCAATGAAGATAACAATATGAGTAAATTTTAACCTGGAGGAGTTCTACTAGGGAGCGAACATGACATCACATAACTGAACAGAAAAAAGCCATTGCTAAATCAACTCTGAAGAATCCTTGTTCAGTAGGACTTTATAGCCCTACAGTGATGAGCTCCTGGAAACAGAGTTAAAATCCTGACGTTCAGAGTCGATGAAAAGCATTCATCAAGCAATGCTGACTAAAACACATACAAATCATTAATTCATTCTGTTGTGGCTGGTGGGTTTTATTTAGCTTTCTCTCTCTCTCCCCATAAAATTTCCACTGAGATACAGGTCAGTGGTAAAGAGCAGCACTGGGAAATAAAATATAACTTACATTTTTATTTATACCTCCTTCTTAATCTATGTTGTGCCCAGAAACATAAGCTTACAAATCCAACAATAAAAAGAAGAAATCAAATATTCTCAGCTTGCTTTGAAGAGTTTGTGGAGCCCTTCTAGTGCACTGTTTTAATTTCTTGTCCTAGGAGAGAGGGGGATTAGACCTTATAACAAGGACAGAATGGTTGAAAAGATTGTCCTTTTTATTGGCTTGCTGTGGTTGTTAAATGCGACCATAAGAACTGTAAAATCAATTAAATCCTTTCTTTTATATCTATCTGAAGCAAACGGTTCCTTCATTTTATTTAGAAGTTTGGTAGTCACATTGCTTACACTGCAACTTAGAAACATACCTCTAAGATCTCAGGTTGATTTGCTACGAATGCTTGTTAAGATGATCTTTCATATAGAAGTACAGTGCTCTTTATTGACAATGTCATTTAAAAGCAGGTTGACTCTTCATGTGTAACTTGAAGTACTAATATGAGTAAGAAATTTTAACAAGGGTTAGGGCTTTTTTGTTTGTTTTGGTTCTGCCTGGAGACTACTCTCGCGGGCCTTGAACTGACTTACCCACATTCTTGTGGCTATATATGTGGGCTACCAACTCTTGTCTTCACTCTGTCTCTATCCCTGAATTTCTATGTTAAATGAAATTACAAATTTTACTATATCCATGTGATGCCATAGTGCTTCTTTCAACAAGGTTTAATGGTAACTGGCTTTTCTCTAGAACCAGAGCAACCCCACCACTTTACCCCTTAAGAAGAATGTTTCCTTAGGCACAAAGGCATCTAGTTTGATTCATTATTGAGGCTGCCTGACTGGAGAGATGTGGTTTGTGGTGTGCACCTTCTAGATGGTGGTGGGGAGATTATTATTTGTTCGCTCTCTTCTAGGCCTTTCCATTAAATCTGCAGTGGGAAGAGATCTGAAGATTGAAATGTCACTGCAGTTTCACTTTCCTGGCTCAATGAGGCATTTTCCCTCCTTTCATCTTCTTCCTCATTGAATAGTTTCATCACAAGTCACAGTATATTTGTTATGCTGCCATTGCTCTAACGCAGGACCTCTTTTCAGTATATGCAATGATGTAGGATATTGTTTCTGAATGAGTTTCATTTATAACTTCAGTAGCTGCTTATACTCCTCTCTCAGTTAAGTCCAATGTGTTCTTATTGTCAAGAAAGGCAATCATAAATGGTGTATTCTGTCTTTTAATACAGCAGAACAAAGACTTCTTACCTCTCTGGACTTAAGAAGACATTCTTTTGTGATCACTGATCAAAATTATGGCCAATTGACTTTTATTAGTTCACCAAAGACACACTTATTCTGTGTAACCACAAGATAAATAAGGTGCTGGGAAGGGGGAAAAAGCATGTGCTCTGTGAACCCTTACATAGCAGCCTCCCCAGCCTCTACAAGAAAAGGACAACAATAACAGGAGATGGTAGATCTAGTGCATGATATATGCCTAGGGCCTGCATTAGAAGACATATGTGTGCTCTCTGGTCTGCCTGCACAGAATTACCATTTGTTTGGGGACTTGGGGTAGAGGGAATAGTGGGCTTTTCTTTCAGCGGCACTTTGGTTTTATGCTCGTTTAACCTGATCATGAAACAATATCCACTGTCTCATTGATTTTCCATAAGATCTCCCGCCTTACAGTTATGTATCCAATTTAAATATTTTTTTTCAGCTTTAATACTTCTTGTAATACAGCTTCTAAATACATTATCATTGTTGCTTAAATCTGCCCAGTATATGTTGACTCTCAGTTATATATCTTCTCATTCATCCTTTAGCAAGACTACAAGATGATAGGTATTTTACATTTTAATCAAAAATTAGTTCCTTTCCAAATATTTAATAATTTTTCCTGTTCTTTTTTGAAATCTTTCCAATATGCTGATGTCCCTTTTTTGGGGGGGAGAGGAGGGGAGAGATGGGGGATGGGACGAAAGAAGGGGAGGAGAAGAAAAAAGCCTACATCACTCTTGATAATTTGTCTGCTTCTGAGTAGAAAAATTGTCTGATGAATGACTCAGTGCAGTGACTACATAGGCTTGAGTTAAAATTGCTTGGATGAGTGAACTCATTTTTGTGTGCAGAGGTTCGCAATCTGCTTATTGGCATTTTTACTGCCTGTCCATAGTATTTTTGCTTTCGACTCCTGCTCTGCATTTGCTTTCATGGAGGAAAAATACTTTACAAGAAAGTGGTAAGTTTTCTGCAGTGTATTAATAAACACAGTGGACCCAGTGGTCCTGCCAGGATTCAGGATTATTTTAAAATTTGAGGACTGATGTTTAGAGTGCATGGGGACATCTTTTCAGGCATTGACGTTACTTTTGGTATTCAAAAGAAATCTTAAAAATCATCCAAGAAGTATTTAATATCAGGATCAGGATTTTTAGTGCGCATCTGATGAATTTAATCTCAGAGCTTCTCTTCTGGCCCTTTCTTGCCTTCCCAAATCGTACAGAACGGCGGCAGCATCATTCTGGGGTGGCTGTACTTTGAATGCGTCTTCTAAACGTTGTCAGCTGTGGTAGGCAGTCCCTACCACAGTGCCCATTTTATTTATTTATTGCTACAGTCCCTATTTTATCTATTGGAAGAATAAATATTGTTGGCATTCACACAGACCTATTACAGAATACTTACAAGTTATTTCCTTGGTTAATCTAATAAAGTTTATGTTAGCAACACTTTTCCAACAAGGACAATAATAGGGAAAATACTAATAAGGAAAGACTAATAATTCTGTTAGTGTGCCTGTTGTTTTAGCTCAAGGCATTGTGTTGCCCAGCTGAGTTGTTCACAGCCTGGGATGTATAGCTACCTGAGGGCTATGGCAGGGAGAATACACCAGAGCATTTCTCTTAAGAAGTTGTAAATAAAAGTCTGGCTTATATAATGGAATAAAGCATTTAAAAGAGAAAGAGACCTAAGGCATTAATATGCTATATTTTCAGGTGAATTTGATAATTTTTATTATGTACACCTAGTCTGGTGTTTGTGTGACCAATGTTTGCCTGATTAGGGGCATAGTCCAAACTGGCAATCAAGGAGGTGCAGGTTTTTAAATGAAAAAAACCCTACCAGCTTACCCAAAGTATATTAGATCTGGAATGCCCTTCCCCTACTTACACAGGGGGCCGCCATTTTATGGCAGGGGGCCACCATTTTGTTCTCCACCATAACCCACATCTCTTCTGGTGACTGGCTGGCAAGACCGGCCACCCGCTACCCACACAGGCAGCAGCATATCAGGAGAGGAAGCCCCAGTCCCAGCAGACAGGGAGGCCACCACTTCTGACAGCGTCAACCCTCGTCATTTGAGCGGTACAGAAGGCTTTTTCTAGAAGGATTGTTAGTTCAATTTTTAATGTACATTATCCAGCCAGACTGGGATGGAGACTGGTTTGGTATTTGGCTAAGGGGTTTGGTATAAATGACATACCCTGCCTTGTAAGAACTAAACCATGGAGGCCCTGGGCACAGAACAGCTCATCCCCTGCCATGTGTACAGGCCCCAGCACCTCATGCCAAACCTGTTCTGTTGCCAACAGCTCCCAAAACAGCCACATCTGCAAAGCTGTTGGGAAGCTGGGATTGATGCTGGACCAGAACTTCTCTGCTTTTAAATGCAGAGAGTTTGAATGGTTTAAAATTAGTTCAGTGAAACTGTAATCAAATCCATTTATATCTATCTGAACAAGTACTTTTTTTGCCAGGCTTGACAGCAGTTGGGCCGCTTACAGTGTGTGTGCCCAAATCCTCTAGGTGCAGAGTGTTTGATTTATTATAAGTTCTCTGCCCTGGAGACTGTGTTTCTGTAATGTTTGTAAAGAGCCTGATGCAGAAGTGCTCTGAGTCTCCTTGGAGTTTCTGGGATTTGCTGTTGTTTAAAAAAAAAAAAAAATCATAAAATGAGACTGATGAAATGTGAAATCTGGGGACCAGTCTTTTTAAAGGCATTCTTATTCAAGTTACTGTTCATAATGTAAACATTCCATTAGCATGTGACTGCTAAAAAAAAATCTGGTTAGTTTCATATGAGAGATGAACAAACAGGAAAAAATTGGTTTTATCAATGGATAGGTAGTGTCAATTTTTTTCATATTTGTCACATTAGGAAAATTCTTACGTAAAAGAAAAAGCCTGAAAACTGCTTACTTATGTGGAGAGTCTTTTCAATAAAAAAAGAATCCTCAATTTGAGGTCCTGTATTTAGATAATTTAGGGGGAGAGACAGACAGCATAGCATAAATTCAAAATTTGACTTTAATATGCCTTAGGGGAAAAGATGCTGAGGAAAAGAGGGGGTTTTTTTAGTTAAAAAATAGGAGTCATAAGATTCTGTGTGCCCCAGCAACATATTTTATAATGCTGCTGTTACTGACATTAGTAACTGCTGTACAGTGATAAGAAATAGATTATACTGGTCTGGTAGAGCTGTGCATATCATACATTATGCTCTGTACATAAGCCCCGCTACTACTTGTGTGATCATTTTGTGCTGGACTTGTCAACATCCTTAGCAGCAGGTTTATGTTAAACACATGAAGTGCAACAGGTGCTTTTTAAACAAAAAATATACAATTATTTTTCTAAATTATAGTTCCTTCATTTTCATGAAATGTCTCATTTTTCAGAGACTCCAGGAATTCTCTGAAATAGCTCCCAGAGCTGTTGAAAGAGAGAGATATCCTTCAGGCAACAATACTGTAGTACAGATTTCTGACAGTGTCCTTGAGCTCTACCATCACCAGATCACTTGAGAAGTCAGCAATGTGTATGTTTTCTGTGTGAGACCCCAAAATGTCAGGACATTGGGGCTCCTTGAATGCTTGAAATTCAACCCCATTTGTGAAATGTAGATCCACTTAGGTATGCAATAAAAATATTGCTAGAATCTACTTATCTACAACTCTGTGCTGTTGTTCTCTTCACTTGCTAATCCTTCAGTGGTGAGATGCAGCCTTCTTGCTAAAGAACATTTGTGTTTCACCCTGATCAAAATTTTTAAAATATTTGTGAAAGAGGCCCAGAAATTTTGCTGACGCTGTTTTTAGAAGAACTAAATGCTCTGGAGCACATATTGAATTGTACGTGACTACTGTGGTAGAAAAATCCACCTGGAGACTTCCTTTTTTCTGGGCTCCATGACAAATTTTACGTCCATCTGCACTTCAGTCTTACAAGAACATAAATAGAGAACTATTTTAACTTGCACCGAGCTGGAAAATATATACTTTATGAGAAGAATGACATTATTTAACTGTACTGTATTCATAGCTTATGGATCTCATGTGGATAATAAACTTGAACCCTACACCGTATCCAGTACTACATTATTGAAAAACTTGTCTTTTAGAAAAGTTTTTAGATTGTGTCCTTGCTTTATGAAGAACTCAAAAAGAGGAAAAAGCTCACCTCACATATGCATGTAGGTAATACTTAAAAGCCACCTGGATTTAGAAATTATGAGTTTGTTTCTATCAAAATATTAATTAGCTAGTTATCCACATAAAGCCTGATATAATTTCAGGGGAGTGAGAGGAAAACATTCTATCTTCTGGTCAGCATTAATTGTTCTTACTCCACCAAAGGAGTCATCAGCTCTTGGGTTGTCTCTTTGTCAACAAGGAGAGTATTTCCTTCTAATACAAAAAGCAATGTCAAACCATCTTATCTGGCAAAATTATATTAGTTGGAGAAAACTAAATAATTTAGGAAAATACAGTTTAAAAAGGATGAAAAAAAAAAAAAAAGGTTAAAAGGACAATAGGAACTGTTCAAATATGCAGAATAGGGCCCAAGAAGAGAAAGTCTCTCAATGGGTTAAGAGACAGGCAGCTGTCAGTGCTGTGGGATTCTGTGATTTCTCTCATCTGCTAGTGTTCTTGTGAACAACAAAGAATGGTAGGGCTAAATTATATGCCTGTTCAGAAAGTTGAATGCATTTTCAGTGCAGAGATAAAATATCCCTTCATTGTTTTGCCCCCTGCCCCTTCTCCCCAAAGCAAAACAAACACTAAATTACAGAAGTGCATCTAGCAGAATTTTACTGTCAGCATTCTAGGAGTCATGACTTATGCAGACAGTTTCTGCTCCTTTTGCTGCAGTTCAGACTTTTTACCTATGATATTCGTTGCCTAGGAAAAATAATGTGTGGCAATCTCATTAGTTCTCGTATAGTCTTTTATCTTTTCCAGGTGTTCCTGTCTACCTACATGTTCAGCATAAAATCCTCCTGTCCAGCTCTAGTTGCATATTACCTTTGCTGATATCAAGTGTAGTGGTACTTCTACACCCTCTACTTCTATAATGATGACTCTTCTGAGTTTACTTTGAGTGTATTTTAACTGTCCTTTAAAAACAGAGATCATATAAAAGCCTGCAGCAAAAGCTCGCTCTCTTAGGCTATTTTGTCTCTTCAAATGTAGGTCAAGATATTTTCCTTCATTCTGGTCTAAAGAAGATAATAATTAAAGGAGTTTTAAGTCTGTATTAATGCAGTGGTAAGGACTCAGATTGCCTTTGAAAGCCAGAAAGTTCAAAATGTGTGATTCTTAGGATAGTAATGTTATATATATATAAAGGTAGAGTTGTATGGCACAGAAAGAAATAATGTCATGTCAAGATCATTGGCGTGTATATTTGAGAAATAAGTATTTCTGATTTATTTCATATAACTCTGCAGTCTTAATGTATCATTAATACAGATTTTCACATTTAAGCTCTCCAATTTTTAATAAATTGAATAGGAAAGGGCTAAAAGATGCCATTAAGTTTCATGAAGGGCTTAGGGCAGCCTTTAATGCGTGTATGGAATTAAGTACAGAAGAAACTAATTTTATCTATCCTTATTAAGTATTTCTAATGGATTTGTCGGTCTAGTATGGGTCAGTGTGATTAGGTAGCATTAATAATGTCTTAAAGGGTCTTTTGTCTTTTTTTTTGCTATTCTTTCATTTCAGATCATCTGTACAGTGAGAATGCTGCTTGGGTAGGTATTTCAAATAGTGTCCTTTATTCTTTCTTAATTGTCCTTCATTTCAGTAAATAAAGATTCTGATAACCTGATTTTGTTTACGTTATGCCTATTTAATTTAGCACTCTTGTAAGGGTTCCAGGATGAGATCTTGGACTTTGGCTTCTCCATCCACATAATTTTTTCTGGATAATAACTATCCACGTGGGTTTTGAAACAAAACCCTGAAAGTCCTGGCTCTTAGAAATTTAAGATTTTTATTAAAAATACAGGATGTTGAGGCTGACTCCAGAGACAGGAAACCAGAATCACATTAAAGTGATAGCCCAGATCATCCTGTGCTTGATACGCAGGTTTTCATCCATTGTAGGAACTGGATTTTCCTTGCAGTATTAGCATTGCCCTCAGTGTGATAGCAGTGTTCTGCTTTGTGCATGATGGCAGCATGTGTTAGAGTGGCCAGGCTCTTTCCTAAGGTAAAGAAGTTCTGTCTTCTGGTCAGCAGAAGGGGAAATGCATTTCTGGTTGTTTGATAAGCAGATAATCCCACCGTTAGATCATCTAGGGTGGATTCAGAACAGTTTTAGTTTCCTAGCAAGGAACAATCCTGCTTGATCACTGCAGACTTGCTGGGTGATTGGGACTGTGTCTGGCCCTGACCCAGACTTGCTGCTTTACATCCTGGTTGGTGAAGTTGCTTGTGCCAGCCTTATTATGGTGCTTGTTCCCAGCTCACCTTCCCTTGCAGAGCAGCTGCTCCTCGATGCTCCCTGACATGCTCTGTGCACGTCTTTCACTCTTTCTCCTTCCCTTTTCTAATTGTTGGCCTTTTCCTCACACTTCTTAAGTCCTTCATGTTCTCTTCTGCTTGAAAGAGAAGGGTATTAAGCTCCTTCAAAGGAGAAGGGAGTCTGTTGGTGGAAAAGTAGTACCTTAAATGGCTACTTGCCACATGAAGAGGATATAGCAGAGTTTGTTTCAGCTTAAAAGAACAGCAGTGGAGTGTATTTCCTAATGATTTCTTCCGCCTGCTTTCTTTCTGTGTATGCATGTTCTTGATAAGCATCTTATCTAAAGAGAACTATGGAATATGGCAGACACTTTATGGTTTTTTGTCATGTGGCAGAGGTTTATCTGCAACAGAATAGACCACACTTACAAGTGGATCTTTACCTGAAACAACAGAGTTTACCAGGGAACTGTGCTGGTTTCAGCTGGGGTAGAGTTAATTTTCTTCCTAATAGCTGGCATAGTGCTGCATTTTGGATTTAGTATGAGAAGAATGTTGATAACACAGAGATGTTTTAGGAGATGTTTTAGTTGTTGCTAAGTAGTGCTTATACTAGTCAAGGACTTTTCAGCTTTCCATACTCTGCCAGGTGCACAAGAAGGTGGTAGGGAGCACAGCTGACCCCAACTGACCAAAGGGATATTCCAGACCATATGACATCATACTCAGTACATAAACTGGGTGTCGGTCAGTGGGTGGTGAGTGGTTGCATCACTTGTTTTTTCCCATGTTTTGTTTCTGTCTCTCTCACTGTTTTCCTTTTCATCATCATCATAATAATATTTCAATTATTAAACTGTTCTTATCTCAACCCACAAGTTTTCTTTCTTTTGCTCTTCCAATTCTCTCCCCCATACCACCGTGGGGTGGGTGGGGTATGGTGAGCAAGTGTCTGTGTGGTGCTTGCTGGTTGCAGCTAAACCACGACAGGAACCAGTTTTAGGAAAGGGCTGATTCTTCGCATATACTTGGAAAACACCTAAGTGTCAGGTCTTATTGCTGTAGTCATGAAGTACACCAGTGTGTACCCAACTGAAGAGTGTGCAGAACCAGAGAAGCCTAATTCAAGCTGTGCTTATGAAAGTGCATTAATAATGGTTTTAGGCAGGTAATTTATGAACAATTACTGAGAAATTAAATCAATATCTAAATAAGTCTTGCTGAAATTAGCATTTGCTTAAATGGTATGATTATATTGCAGATAATGGGGGGCACCAGCACTCTCTATCTACGTAGGAGTAATTGTTGCTATATTTGTTTTTCCATGAGCAGTCACTAAACTCAGAAAGCATTGGTCTTTTTGCCTCTTAGCCTGTGCTGACAGTGAAGATGTTCTAGACATTCACAAAGTGATTCTCTTAGAGCTCGCTTAGCTACCAGCCCGGTGAGTGTAGTCTGCATGAAGTGCTTTGCTGCCACAGGCAGATCACATCTTCTAATGTAGCATGCATTATAAACATGGCTTCAATTCTTCCTCTGTAGAATAGGAATAATGTTAATTCCTAATCACGTGTTGGAAGTGGCACTGTGAGGATTAACTGGTTAATGTTTCTACAATAGTCTGCTGTTGAAGAGGATAAGGTTTGTGCATAATGTTATTGGCTGATAGGTGTGATTCCAAGCTATGACTAATGGCAAAGCACAGTTGTTATTCCTGCATTGCCATTAGGGTTGAATACATTATTTTAACATATCCTCCACCCACAGAAATTTTTCAGTCTCTTCTAATTTACATGGAGACTGGCATTTTACTAGCAGCTTTTTAGGAAAATTGAGAGCATCGAGGAAAAAGCAGCAAAAGAACTATATTGTATTGCCAGCCATGTAGCATCAAAATTGCAAGTTAGACAACAATCTAACTGTTAAGGAGTTAAAAAAAAAAGTAAGTATCTATTTGAAGGATGCAGTACAGACCACAATTATACATAACTGTCAGTCTCCAAGCCAAGCAGTGTTCCAGCAGAAAGAAGGGCAAGAGCTCAGCATATAGAGTCAAAGACTGAGAAAAGATGTAAAGGTTGTTAAAGCTAGCTAAAGAAATTATTCTCCAAGTTTGCTTGGCTTGAGTAAGCTTAAAGCTCAAACATGGTGATTTAGGGGGCCTATATCTTTTCCTTATTAATATTTGTCCTTTGAATGAACATAACTTGAAAATTCACAGGAATGAAGACCTCCTGTATTAATTCCACTATCAAATGCTCATATTCTCAGAAAGCAAAGGGGTTGGAAAATCTTGGGAACTGCAGCAGGAAAAGATTGAATGAGCAAAAAGTAGGATACATGATAACTAATGGGGCAAGACTGAGCAAAAAAATGAACATTTGAGCATTGCAGTCCCATTTTGTTCCCAGACCCATTTTGTGCCAACCCACTATAGTTTATAGCAGTCTTGGAGATATTCTAAACTCTTCCAATTGGCCTCTAAATAGCTGCCTGCCAACAGAGAAGAGAGAAAGTCCAGCAGTGCCCCTTGTGCTTCCTGTACTGAGGCTGGGAGCTGGAATGCCAGCTTTGTGTCTGCCAGAGGGGCTCTGTGCCAGCTCTGTAGTCATAAGGAAGTTCTCGGCTGGGGAAATTGAGTGGGTTTCTGGTCTCCATGTGGCCAGAGCAACACAAAGAGGTCCAGGCAAACTGGAGGGACTGAGTTTTTATTCTTAATGCATTTTGTGCTATTTTGTTTGGAAGTAAATTCAGGCATGTACAGAAAGGAGCTGGGCCAACACAACTTTATTGCCAGAGCTACAGCAGCTTGCTTAATATTGTGTAACGTTACAAGTTCTTGAAAAATTCATTGTTGGGGTTGTCAGCCTAACCATATGGTTTCCTTTAGAGGAATGTACCAGTTTATTTGTTGGACCAATTTTTGGATTGATTAAGACATTATTGTTTAGCTGAGCTTCAAGTTTAGTTGTCTCAGAAATGGCTCTTTACTAGAACAGCCTCTGGGCTTTCAGTGACAAAGACCTGAATTGAACTTAAATTCAGGAATTTGCCTTAAAAGTGTCAAGTGAACAGCTGTATTAGATTGCCATGGAGATTTCACTCATCTCCCTGGTGAATGTGCCAAGTGGGATGATGATGTGGTGTACTCCAGAGACATTAGAGACTTGGCTTCAGGTTTAATGTGTTTTTCTTTATCATCCTTCCGTGGTAGTACATAAGAGGACATAATTTATGCAGTGTGTCAAAACATAGTGGATTTATTTTGACTGTCTGATATGATGCCTGTGTAGTTCCTCCAACTTAGCAGCACTACTGTTCTGACTACCAATTTGGATTCCTATTAGGAAAAGAGGATCAAAGACTTTTATACCACTGCTTTTCTTCTTGGTCCCTACCCATTCTGGCACTGAGGCTATAAGCAAAAATGGGAGTGATGAAGACCTTGCACTTGTTCTGTGACTGCAAGGGATTGCCTTTTCCCCTTCCTCTTCTCTCTTCTCTGATGTGTCTTGTAGACATCTGAGGGCTGCTGCGAGTTATTATCTTTTTTTCCTGTCCTTTTGGGTCCCAAGAGAGAGAGAAGACCATCTGTGTGGTGGTTACCAAGAATAATTTTTACGTGATTTGAGACCCCCATGCTATCGGATATAAATGGCCTTAGTGAACCTGTTCTCCAGCCATCTGGGCAAGGCTTTATATTTAACTATTTCATGAACAGAAACAGCTATTTCATCAGTTACGGTGTTCTGTAAACTCAGTGCCAATTGCCTTCATGTGATATGAGAAAATATGCACATGGCATTGGATTCTACTGTATTTAAGGACGTTTTGAGCTCCAGTGTTGATTTATTGTAGGTGGGTATTACTTCAATACCAAAAGTATCATAATGAAAATTAAAGTATTTTTACAAGATACGGTGGAAATCTTCCTGGACAGCTGAGGTATATTTAAGATAAAAGGTGGTTTGGGTTGGCTATAGTAGGAAGTACTCTAAGAATCTACTAAAGTAGAGAATACTATTTATATGAGCGAACTGTTGCCTGGTTTTGGCAATGCAAAAACTTCAGTAAGGTGTATATTGTGAAGTTAGATGCTATGTCACTTGCCAAGTATCACTTGGCACTCTTGGAAATCCTTGCAGATCTGCTGATTTATTAATATATTTTCTGCTGCTGTTATACATGATCAGTTGCCTGCTCTCCTTGAATGTCTAACAGCCCTCTGGGAATTAATGCTATATTTTTACTCGTGCTAATCAAAAGTTGGTATACGAAGTATTTCTGCTGTCAAGGGAGCTATAGCAAACAAGAAACACTGAACATGATGACCTGTCTGTGAATCAGCTTCTGTATGCCATCTCTCTTTTTGCTTGCTCATCTTGTTTTCCTCCCTCTGTAACTGTAATCACCACAAAGTATCTCTTCAATTAATTACTATTTTAAAGCTGGAACAGAACGAAAATGTGCATTCTGAAAGCAAGGACAAGAAGCACCCTTTTCTAATTCCTCATCTGAAATTTTGACACTTTTCTGGTTGGGATACTTTTTTATAGGCACACAGCAGACTGCAGTTATTTTGTGTATGGAGAATTCATTGTTAATTCCCTGCTTCATGGTGCTAATTATTAAAGCCCAAGTACTTCTTTTTAGCAAGTGGATATTAAATATACATGCTGTTTGTCCTCCAATTACTGCTCAGAAACTGAAGTGGCTTGGATAATTAGCTTAATTCTTCTTTGATTGTTGGGTCAAAACAATTAAAATATTTTTAAATTTTAAAAAATATTATGTATATGTAGCTCTGTTTCTCATGAGCTGTCCTGGTAAAGTAAATTTTTCAGATGTTTTTCTATCCTTATAAGATGATAACGTGAGCAATCCATTGTACATAACAATGTCAATCTACCAGCTAAATAAAAGAATGTATATTTTAACCACACAGTGATTTTGAATGAGAAATAGCATTAAAGGGAAGATTAAAATACCTCTACAAATGCAGAATGATTTTATTCTCTGGTAAATAAAATTGACAGTCTTCCAATTGTAAAAAAACCCCAACAACAACCAACCAAACCCCACAAAACAAGTGAACACACACCCCCAAAATCAAACTCCCCCAAAATCCAAGCTACTAGAAATATGAACAGAAAAAAATTCTTTTTTAAATAGCTCCAGTGCAGTTGTATCCTAAGAAAGATAAAGTAACACATGACACTGGAAAATCTTGGGTCTGTGCTGAAGACTGAAGGAGAGAGTCAATGGCATTCTACAGAAAAACGCCACTTCTTGTACATGCACTATTGGCCTGGGCCAAGATGTCTCACTGAAAAGTCGTCGTCTTCTGTAGAGATGGAAGCTCAAAACCAATGGATAAAGGTTTAATACTATGCATGCATCTGGGCGTGTGAGAAGAACTTGAACAAATATTCATGTAAATAAAATGAACATTTGATATGCATGTACATGTATGTTTGTATATGCATGTGTGCCTGTATGTTTTTTTGTATAAAACCAGAATTTTTTAGGGAATTGGAAAACCCAAAGAATAATAGGTGATGTGATGTATCTATAGAAAATATATGGGGAAATTCATGGAGGAGGAAGTAGAAGTTTACCACTTACCTGCTTAAAATTCACCAAGATATGAAGTTCTTATTTGGCAAATTTCAAGAGTCACTACAAGCAGGGTAGCTGATAATTTAGGTAGCTGATAAATTATAAGACATTTGTTACAGTTGTGCTGATCTCTAGGCTGATTTCCTGCTTTTGAGTCAAGCTATCAGGAGGGTAATAAAGCTACTTAAGTAGGTAGAGGAGATACAGATGGATAATGGGATTAGGGAGCAATGAAGGCATCATGACTCATCCATTCTCACTGAGGTCTTACAGCAGGAGTTATACACTAGGGCCACATCACATTAGAACTCACCTGTAAAGAACAAAGGCATTTATCAGAGAGAAAACTGAGTCTAGAATGCAGTTTCAACAAAACTGTTGTTGAAACATTTTAATGTGTAGGATTCCCATACTCTTTCATATTCATTAATAACAGAAAATGGGGCAGACTAAGAGACATCCTGACAGTACCATGCATAAAAATCTGAAGGAAAGGGAATTGTTAGCTTTTAAATTTACATCTTCTATGAAAATGAAATGTGCAAGATGTTTGCATATCTATTCAGCCTAAAATTGATACTTGTTTGTAGGTGCTTTCCTTCTCTTACCACTAAACCACAAGTTCCTCTCATCTTCCATATTTTATCAACAGTTTAAATATTTCTTGCAGTTACTAAATAGACTTGTGTTCAATTTGTCTTATACTGTTGATGTGTGATATGATTAATGGTGATCCTGAGAGCAGCATTATGAGATTAAATTAAGGTTTAAATATATTTGCTTCTTTTTTGTTTTGTTTCTGAACCACAACTATGTCTAACAGGTTTGGTTTTAAGCCTCTGAAAGGAAAGAAAAGAAAGGGAAAGGAAGGAAAGGGAAGGAAGGGCCTTTGGAACACTTCTTTGGGACCTAGCTAAGTTGTTCAGCAATGAAATTTGCCTTTAGAGACAGAAGGCCAGTTATAGGAACTTGTCATTGTAGCATGATTTGGGATAAAAATTTACTTTCTCATACAGAATTTATCAGTTTATAGTCTGAAATGTTTTTTTTCCCTTCATATGTGGCTATATTCAAGCTAATGTTTGTATAGCATAGCAATTTGGCAAACTCCAGTGAAAAGAGAAGCACTTTAAAGTGCGGCGTGCAACAAAATGTATTAGAAGACATGTTATTTAGCTCAATGACCTCAATGATTCAGCTTTGGTAAGATTTAGTAAGGTGGCAACTCATTTTATGTAGAACTCATTTTGTACCTCAGGTGGCTGAACTGTCTTTTTCCATTAACGATACCTTAATTGGACGTTTCCATTAGAAAAAAAATCTACCTAAAGTTTTACAAGCATCGTGTTTTAATTTGTCTTTGAAGAAAAATATACAGTTATTAAACCAAGTAAGGACCTGTTGAGTGACTCATAACAAATATAAAATACTTGGAACTTGTCTCTTAACACTTATTTCTAAAAAATCTTCCTTTTGAAATACGCTGCAGATTAGGTGAATGTTCTATTAATCTCTGTTCATCAACATACATTTAGTATGGAGATTTTCTAATATGTTATGTATGTAAATATAAATTATATCGTTTGAGCCAAAGTTTATTTTAGATTATATATCCAAATTTTCTTTCTGAGGCAAGCCACACTTTGGGTTTCTGGTTTCCTTTCTTTTCAAAGGCATGGTGCTTAAAGGTATGCGATCATTAGATAATAATATCTGTCAATTCAGAAACAAACCTCAAAGATTCTAGATGGTCAGCACACTCCCTGACACCAGAAAAGATGAATACAGTTCATATGGTTTCTTTAATCACTAAGCTTAAAAAGAAGAGAGGTGTTTTCCTAGATTTTTTCACTGAAAAAGCAAATATTGACAATTTTGCAAATAATTATAAAGACAATACTACAATTAAACTATGGAAATTTAGAATGCACTTTTTGATTTGAAATGCAAGATGGTAAAATTATATTGCTTGCATGCAGAGACCTAAATAACTTCTATTGTTATAAACAGATGTTGGAGATGTTGATGGAATCATGCCTTCAGAAAAATTAATAACCAGATAATGAGGGATATCTCTGCTTTCTGCTTTTCTAGAGTTATACCATAAACATCCAGGAAGATGTTTCAAATCCAGAAAAATTTGCTTTGAAAATGAATTTTTTTTAAAAAAAAATAAATCAGGCTATTTCCTTATGCCTCTCTGGTCATCTTATGTTAAAAAAAAAAAAATTCTTTTGAAAATTATTCTGAAATTCTTTTGAACACAAGAAGACCAGAGAGGCATGTGGACATGGCCTATGTTGGGGGTGGGGGGCATGCACGATGGATTTCTAGAGGTGTAGCACCATTGATACACCTTTGATGACAGCTTAGTGTGAATGTGGAAATAGGAAGTGAAGTAATACTGCATGTTACCTCGTATGGCAGGGATAACGGTTATGGGGAGCAGTGCAGAAGAGTACTGTTTTCTGTCTGATAAGCTGCTCATCACTATGCTGTCCTGTTTATTTCTGAATGAACTTGTGAATACATTATCATGACCAAGCCTTCTGTGTTGCTAAAGACTGCAGAGGCAGAAAAAAACCCCCACAGTTTACTTAATTCACTAGACCAGGCTGTCCATGGTTTGGGAGACAGTGAAGCTGTCAGAGATTGGAAAAACTTCTTTCCTGATATATGTAGTTTTCTCAGAGTGGATGGATTAGTTGGTTCATTATGGCTCCAAGTAGTTTGTTTTCTCTGAAGGGGTTCATGATATGGGTTATCCAAGAGCCAGGCCATGTATTCTTTAAGAAGTCAGACATGCTCATGATTTCCAAAATTTCTGCTTTGTTGATCAGGCTGAACTCTTCTGAAGGCCAAAGTGCAAGGATGTTGCTCCAACATTCGAGGCAGCTTATCTGGCTTCTGTGAGGCTCACTTGTGGATCTAAAGGGCTCACTGCACTTACCTTCTAGTGCAGCATCAACACTGGCATAACAGAGGCTAGAGAAGTGTCAGTCATCATAAAGGGCATTTTGTCCAGGCAGTGGTTAGCTTGTACATTCTGAAATAGTGATTTTTCTAGTGGCACTATTTTTGCCTACAGTGCACTATAGATATTGTTACACAAACAATTTTAGTCGCCCTCACAGTAAATATTCAAAATACTGGGTTTGTTCCTGCTTTGGTGCTGTCTTAGTGCCATTAGCTTTTCTCTACTGTAGCAGAATGCAAGGATTCATTAAAATTTGCTATTTTATTCTGATCAAAACTGGTATAGCAGTAGACATATAATTTCTTTTAATACTAAAATAGTCAAATAATTAAATTACTGTGAAATATTATTTTTTAATGTTAATTATGCAGAAATAGGTTCAGCATAACATGAATCACATCTGTTGTTTCTTTTGTATTATAAGATCAGTTCTTAAAGCCTTATGGTCCTTTTAATTAGACAGTACTTTTTTTTTGTAGCACTATTCAGAGTTTGGCATTGGCTCAGTGATGAACCTATCACTTACGTAGGTAGTAACATGGGTTTTACTACCTACATTTATAAACACTGTTCTGCTACAACACAGTCCTACCAACTGTTTTGTATTTTGGAGTTATTTAGCCACACCTATGGAATATTTAAAATCTTAGTCCCCTACATGAAAGTGCAATTAAAAATACAACTAACAAAATTTATTATTTTTCCCTCTTTGTCTTGTATTTTTTGAGTTGTTGCTCGTCATTGCACAAAACAAAAGTACCTTCTGAAGCTCCAGCCTAAAAATTGACATTGGTTAGAGATTCCCTTCAGATTCCAGTGTTAAATTTTAATCCATATATTGAGACATATGACTCAGAAAATTATTTCAAACTGTAGTTAAGCAGTTGAATAAATCTTTAGTCAAACAGGTTCGGTTCTTTCCGAGGTTTTTTTTTTTTAAAAAAAAACCTTTGAAGATTGTTTTCTTTCCTTCTCTTCAGTCTTCCTTAGTCATCTTTTGGCCACTGTGTGAAGCAGCAAAATAAACTTGATGGACCTTTCATTTGATCCAGGACAGTTCTAGGATTTTTCAGTATTCTGGATCTCTCCTGCTCTATTCTTTTAGCAAATAGTCATTTTTGGAGGCTTCTTTCAGTATTACTTTACTCATTGGATGTTGGGAACACACATAAAGCATGTTGTACATGAAGTGAGAAGGGGTTCAATGATCATCCCGTCCAACATTTTTAATGCTTGCTTTGTATTTCAAGGCCTGAACTTAAAACATGTCCAGCTTGGCCTGATGATCCTCACAAGTGATAAGTAAACAGTGTGTAACTGGCCTTTGAAAGCATGTTTATTTTTGTATTTATGCTATCAGTCAGTATTTTTGGTTCAGTAACAGTGCAGTCAACTTTCTATCAGTAAATAAACATAGAATACTGTCTCATTTGTGAAACAAAACCTGTAACTTCCTTTGTCAGTTATTGCCATTAGGGAGTCTACTGAATTCACTATAAGGGTATCATTAACTTTGACAGATATGGAATCAGATCTTGATGTGTTTTCATATTTGTATTTATTGGTCAAGAATAAATTTGGACAATAAATTAGAAAAGGGTTTCTGAATGTTGTGGAGAAGGCTAGGAGGGTGAGGAAACTTCAATGACTTGCATCAGGACAGAGCTTGCTAAAATGATGAAAGAGATAGGATCTAGGAGAGAAGGGCTCATGAAGCTGAAAATTAAAACACATTCCTAGATCTCATAATAATGAATAGTAAATACAATAATATGGTGTATATGTTGTAGACTTATCTCCCTTGTATTTGATTTTAAAATACATGGCTAATTCACCTATAGAACTACTTTTATATTAAAAAACCGAGCACGTGATTATTTTATTATGTCTTGCTGCGTTAGAGGAAGAGTGCTGAACACCGTGCAGTACCGAGTTCATGCTGAGGCGTGTGCACCCTAGTGGTTTTTAGAAGTATTTAACCAGTGCTTGGATGTTAGCAACTAAGGTGATGCAAGGCCAGTGATGCAGACCACCTGACAGAAACTTGCAATGACACATACTAAATACTTGCAAAATAAATGTTTGTAAAAAGGCGTACTGAATGGAAGGAAATGGCTACTTAGTGAGTTAAAAACAAATGAGTTCACAAATCTAAAACGCAAAAAAAAGTCATTAGCTTTTAACAAGAATCAGAAAGTAGAGACCCTGCACTGTAACAAAACAGATAGGTATAAATGTTTAAACAGAATGATTACAAAGAAATGAAACATTGTTTACATTAGGAAGCAGAAGTAGTTCTGTGACTAATGCAGTTTACGCCACATACCTTTATAACAGAAGTCCTACACTGACATCATACTCATTGAAGCAAGTTGTTACATAATAAAATGACATAAAATGATACAAAAAAAAGGTTTACACCAAAAATACACAAAATTCAGTTACAATTTATTTTAGATCGTATACAACATATAGTCTTATGGAAAAACCTTTTTGTTATTTGGTCTACACAGCAACTGTAAGATGGAAAGCATCAGAAGACCGTACAGTTTTCTCATCTAATTAATCTAGAAATTAGACACCTTCAAACTAAATTTTCAAGGGACCGTGAGCTCCCGACGAGAAAATAATTGTAATTGCTGCTTCAGTTGAATCTCTAGGAATAACTTTTACCTTCTTGAGATATACTTTTGTATGCCAATGTTCAGGAAACTTGGTACATCAGAATATATGTATTGTACCCAAAAATGTGCATGCTATATTGGAAATAGTCTACCCTACAATTTCTCTCTTGTTGAACAAATTCCTGCTATTTTCTACTTAAATAATATGGTATTGGAAACTGACTTTCATTTCAATGTAATTTTTATTCATAACAAAGAAGGTGTTCAAGGTTCTTTTTCCTTCTGTAAAAGAATCATCATTTTCTTTTAAAGTTCTTCATTTTCTTCCTTTTTTTCAGAGAGAGTTGAGATATAAAAATAGAAATATATTTAATGGCGCAAACTGCCTAGAGGTTTGCAGCCTGCAAGTCAATGTTTTATTCATCGTTTTCTTCAATAATTATAGTTATTTATTGATCTTCATATAATTCTTTTCAATATTGCTTTGAATTTAAAATTAATGACATGAATTTTTTTTTTTCTGGAGTTGCAAGATCAGTTTTCCAGCCATAAAACCAGGTATCCATATGCAATTCACTGTGAGCATTTTTTTGCAAAGTGCCCAGCTATATGAATTACTTAATACTTTCCTTCTTCTGTTTCTGTTTGCCAGAACTGTTTCCTTTCTGTAGACACAGTAATGCCCTTGATTTGCTTTTCATACATATTTAGTCTAACTTAAATACTGTTTTTGTGAGCTACCTTCAGTTGAATGACGAACAAAATAATTGTGAAGGTTATAAAGCAGAATCTCACTTTGCAATTTATCTTGCTCCACAATACTTAATTTCCACTGGATTTCCCATTGGACAAACCAAATAGCGTTCTTGTGCAGGCAATTAACCAGTGACTTCTCATGTTCACATAGCACTGTTGTTGTCCATGCATCTCCTAAGTGCTCTTATACTACATTTGACTTTCCAGCAGAACTCACAAGGCATTTTAGTCAACTGAATTCTTCCTTGAATCCACAGAAATGTAACAATCTCATTTTTGTCTATTTCTGATAATTCTGGTAATATTTCTGACCACAACATAAAAGTCTGATGACTATGGCTAATTGCTTAATGTACATCAATTTATATCAACTTGATCTCTGTATACTTTTCCAGTTACAATTTATTTCCTTTTTTGTCTTGCAGACTGAAATAATTCTGTCTCATCTGTAGATGGTGTCTTTCTGTGTAGCTTTTCTTACATTATAACTTTGTAATATTCCTTCCACTCGTACTGCTTCTTTACAAGTGCTTTCCTGCTGTGTATCTTCTTTTTAAATATTCTATTAATTTCTTCAGTCTGTCCAGTTTAAAATATTTCTAAAAGTTGAATGTACCACTTGGGCCATGCAGTTATTTGGGAGTTCCCACTTACAGCTGGACAGTAATATACTTTCTACTAGACTGTCCAGTTAGGGGAACGCTTCTCTGATCTTTAGTTAACCTTCAGCAGTACCTGGATTCTAGCATGGGAGCTTGTCTGTTCTTCAGTGAAGACAATAGACAAACCACCTCATCAAGCAATGTAGAATATTCTCTTTTACTTAAATATATAGTACATATTTTATGCTGCAAGCACACCAGTTAATTAATCAATTGCACTTAATATGTATTTAATTGTGCATCTTTAGGTTTGGTGAACAGTCATAAACTGTCATGTTTAGTTCAGCAGGAGTGCTGAGTTCAGCAACTTGCTCCAATATGTCGAAGGGCATCACAATTTCATTATTAATATAGTCTTTAAGTGCATATGGCTGTAAATGCAACACCAGTAACAAAATAGTCACTCAGATGTGCCATTGAGTCAGAGACTAAATCTAGATGTGCATATATGTTTGCAGCTGAGCACCAGGAAGCGCTCCTGTTGCTTTAGTAAGTTTTGGATCATCACCTGGATGATTTTCATGCACTGTTGCTGATACTGCAATACATGTCATCTCTTATGTTTAAATTGGAGTGATAACACACTCAGGTATTTATTGAAAAGTAAAAAGAAAACATTTTAAAAACAAAGTCAAATAATTTATTGTAGAAGTTTGTTCTAGTTGCTAATAAGCAACACTGAAGTCACCTGTTGCATCTTTTAGAAAATTCAGCTACTTAAAAGCAATGAACTGAATTGTTGAGACACACCAAATAAAGTGTATAACCTGCATAAGAAATGCATTTTCCTTGTCAGATAGAAATGCATATTTCATTGCAATGCAACTACTCGAGCTCCAGGACACAGTTACTTCAGTGGCAAAAGCAAAGTGGCTTTCAAAAGAATCTTTGTTTCCATTCAAGACTGGTCAAGCTTAACACCGTGCCCATGAGATCTGTTTCTGCCGTATTCTAGCCTTGCTAATGTCTGCAGATGATACACTCATTTTTGCAGTCACTTGTCATCCATCCTATTTCTATTTGTCTATTTAGCCATTTGTTTCATCTGGTCAGAATTGTGGACAAGCAGCTCTGCTGGGCAGGCTGGCTTACCTGCCATTTCTCTAGTACCTTGCGTATCCTAGGTAGCCTAAGACTTAGGATCCTAACTAAAGTTGTGAAGCATAATTGTAAGGTATTCTATGTAACTGTCAGAAATAATATTTTACAACTATTAGTTGTTAAAATATAACTTTCATTTTAACTGAATATCTGAATATGTTGGAATAACAATATAAAAGTAAATGATGAAGTATTGAAAAATTATACTAAAATTAATATAATTTTTTTTAATCAGTCTTAGTAGCGATGTTCTTGGGGCTGTGTTGGGTGATACCCTTTAAAAAACACCAAAACTAAGAATGCATTTCTCTCTCATGGGCAAGACTCTGTATGTACAATGAAAGAACATCCAGACTTAAGTGTCTCAGAGCCACAGCTGAGTGAGGATTCAGGGAAGGAGCTTCTGGATGATCACATAAGAAATCATTCACACCACAGAAAGACTGGGATGCAAAGAACTTATTTAGCTCTGTTTTGAAAGTGTTATATTTGGGCAGGGTGGGGCAATTGGGATAGTAAGTCTCCCTTTCTGTGCTTTTAAATGTTTGGGTAAGCAGAATACATTGTTAGCAGTTAGCCTTGACCAACTTTTGCAGGCAAGTTTTATGTTTGAAATTCTAGCTGGCTTTTTATGGCTGCACATTTGAGCACCTTCATTGAACTATTCTTAGAGTTGAAGATTTTAAGGAGAGACCATGATGGTCATTTTCTATGATGTATAACACAAGGCAGACTTTCTACATGAGCACCATTAAACTTTAGTCAAAAATCACATGCAATTATTTGAACAGTTCTGTTTATCTTAGCATTGACATGAAATTGGCTTGTTTCCATCCCAATGAACTTTTTTTGTTTCTTCAATGTATGAATTAATAACAATTATGCAGAGAACTTGTCAGACAGATGCTTTTGCACAATTTACCTGAAAGAGCTAAATTATCTGGACCACATCATTTGGAGGTGAACTGCAATGGCAGAAGGAACTTTCAAAGATAAGGGGAGTTTGGTACAATACCGTACGTGAGATCTTACATCAAGTAAATGTGTGATTATTATTATTTATTATAGAGGTGTTTTTTTTTTTTTCCCCTCTTCCTCCCTTCCCCTCTGCCCTCCTCTTTTCCAAGTGTGATAATAATGAAGCTTCTCATTATTGAGATGTTGAGGATGCTAAAGCTGAGGTGGCTCAGGAAATTTGGTTTACCTTCAGATTATGATTTCAGTGAGTTGTGTGTGACTTTTTTCACTATTATGTTCATGGAATTATTTTAGCTCTGTGCTAAGTATACAGTTCTCACACCTCTGCTATTCCTGAACAGAGAAAATTAGGACAGAAGAATAACCTGTCATTCTGTCTCATGCAGTGAACTGTATCCTGGATTTTGGGGTTTCAGTTAAGTAGTTGGGTTTTAATCCTTTTTTGTCATACTCAGTTCCTGGTTCATAACTGGAAGTCAGAAAGTGATAGGAAAAAACACATTAGTTAATCTAATGAGCCTTCTACATAAAAATACGTTGTCCGTACAAGAACAGTTACAAAAACTAAGGCTAAACTGAGCCATATACTATGTATACAGTGTGGAAAGTAATCTAATCAATGATCTATTCTTTCCCTGAGAAAATGATCAGGGAACAGATCAACACATAACTTCTTCCTGGATTAGATGTTCAGTCATAGAATGTATTTCAAAGTACTGTTAGCAACTGAGTAATAGTGAACATATGATAAAAAGAGAAAATAATAATGAGTAACTACTGAGAATACAGACTGGCAGATAATTTGAAAATGTAAATACTGTGGCACTCAAACAAAACCAGAAAATAAGCATCAGAAAGAGAACATCAGTGGATGTAAAATACATTTTGCTCCATTTTCCCTAGAGACCATAAATATATACTTGAAATCTCTGAGATGTTTTATTAAAATGCATCATATCCCTCTTAAATTAAATTTTGGTATAGGAAAGATGTCATTGTGAGCTTTATGTGTGACATATGTGTGTAGCAGAGCTACAAAACATGCTAATAACAGATTCTTCATCTTAGTAGTACAGCTTTCAAAATGGATGAAACACACAATACTGCCTAATTTTGTAATTAATGCAAGGTCTTTGTGTTGACTTTTGCACAAATACTTCCAGAAAATGAAATCATTACGTAAAATAAGATGGTGCACAAAGACTTTATAGGGGTTGTGTGTTTTCATGGTAAAGCAGTATAAATTTCTGCTCCTACTCTAGATTCTTTCTGATAAACTCCCAAGTGCTAAGATAGATGTGTGAGGGCTATTTACTCTCCTATGTCATATTTGTACCATAACCATACTGAGTATGTGTGTGATGTTTTGTTACCGCCTGTTTTATAGCAGAGCGACAGAGCAGCAACTGTAAAACTTAAGATAGAATCTGGTTATCTTTCCATTCAGAAGAGAAACTTTCCCTGCCCGTGTGAAACTACAGTTGCCATGGCAGCTTCTGTTTGTATTCCTGGCAAAATCTGTAAGTTCTCACATCTGCAGTGGTAATGCATTTTGATAACCAGAGGAGGTGCTCTAACATTCTGGTTCTGCTCAGATTCCTAAAGTGTAGTATTTTTTTTTCTTTTTTTTCTCCAGATTGTATGCCACTCACAGCTTGCAAAAGTCGACATTTTGCATGTTTTGGGATGAATTCAGAGTTTGTATCTCAGCTAGAAAATAAAATGTTTATCATTGGCTCATTTCTTGACTTTTTCTCTTGGAGGCTGCTATTAGTGAAAACATTGTGTAGCTGCAGTGTCCCTGTCATTCTGTGAAATATATTGAACACTAAAAAGCATGAAAATAACTTGTGGCCTTAAGGATGTGTGTAGAAAGAAGCCTATCTAAAGGTTTGTACTGCATGCTATTTTTTTTTTATTAAAAAATCATTTTAAGAATTAGTTGCTTTTCACTAGAGATCATAAATTATCGTAGGAATGACTGGTTTCAAAAGCAAATGAGTTGCAAGGGTGTAGCGTTTTATGTTGCAGCCATTCATAACGTGGTAACAAGAAAACATTGTTCAGACTGGAATCTTTTATGTTCCTAGAAGCATGGATAGAAATTCAACATTATATTTCCTTTGGGCTTCCCTGTACTCTTTGACCTTCAAGCTTCTGTCCTTTCTGCTTGTGGCAGTACACACATGTGAATGGAACTGATGTATTGATGGCAACAGCAGTCAACCTGTGTTTTTAGGTTGTTTTACCAGTAGTAAGGAATGTATCTTAAAAGAATCTATTCCCATTGTTAGGGATCAGTTGCTAAAAATTACTAATGGCAAAGCAGCATTAGGAAATGTTAAATACACATATCATAAGTGGTTTGCTGAAGTGCTTTTTTTTCAGCCACAAACTGCAATAGCATCAGGTCAGGTGTGCATTTCCTCTCTTCACCTTAGTGGGAAGTTTTGAAACCAAATCATCATGTACAAGGGTCTGTAATATTCATAGAAACATGAATGGAATAATAGACTCCAACTTAGCTGAGCACTAGAATTTGAATTAGGCACTTTGGTGGAAGAGCTTAGATGACTCTCGTGACCCTTCCACTGATGCTTTGGCAAGTCTGATATCACTCTCAACCTCTTCCTTACCCTGTGCTGTATCTCTCTTAAACTTTCAATTTTGCATTTATCCCAAGGATGCAGAGAGGAAAGTCAGAAAACCCATGTGTTTTGTCTTGTAAGAAGAAAACTATTTTGATACATTATGCATGACACAAGCTGTCAAATAGTTATCAAGCAGTGAGTACACATTCACTTAGCTGAAATCTCTATAGATTTGAAATTAATAGTGAAAAACGTAATAGTCAAAAAGTTAAAAACTAGCAACTTCTTTACTCGGTATTTGATTAATTGTTATGAATTACAAAACTTTAATATTCCTTTTAAACTTCTGCTACTAATATTGTTAAGAATTAATGGATTCTTTATGTACCTAATAAGAATTATTTACTATACATCAAAGGAGCCGTTATTTGCAAGGCTTGTAGTACTTGAGTATACAGATCTGAGATGACTGATGCTGACAAGAGCATGCTCAAGTCATCTTTTCAATTCTGCAAAAAGGGAGTAGGTGTCAGACACTGAATCCTCAGGGTCTTTATCTTCACGGATACTGTAATACAAAGGACACAATGAATACTGTTTGTAATTATCTGGAGAGACAGACACAGCTGGAGTAATGATACTTATTTTTTATTGGATGGTAGGAAATAGTCTTTGAGCAAACTGCTCGGAGTCCTCAAGCCTCCCCACATTATTTTCTTCCCAAGCAAGTGGCCAGGGAGGTATAACAGAGAAAAGCATTTCCCTTCCTATTAAAAAAACCCAAACAAACCAGCACATATAAAACACACACCATGAGATATAAGGGACATGTTGATTGAAACATAATCAATGTAGAAGGGCTAATTAGTCTTTTTGGCCTTTGTGGGGCACTTCTTGTGAAGGGAAGAAAATACTACACGTATTGTACAAATCCTGTGGTTTATAATCCACCTTAATTGTCTACTCTGCATCAGTGCAAGTTTGGCATTTCATTTCATTCACAGACATATTTGATAATTCATTCAACATAAATTACATAGGTAACTGTAAGTAGAGTTAAAGTTAGGACAGGATTGCTATTTTTGTAGCAAATAACAATTATCTAAGGGATTTATGACAGGATATAGTATCTTCAGAGAACAGCAGTTTACTCAGGAGGAACCAAGCGATTGCTAGATCTCAATTTTAATCGCAGCTGAGGAGTGTTAGAACAAGGTGCATAAAACATTCACCTTTCTGGGCTCAGGCTGTGCTGTATTCCATGTCTCAACGTAACCTGGAGTCACTGTAAGGCAGCAAAACTACATGATTTGTAGCCTGCGCAAAAGATTCAAGATCACTGTAGAGACTGATCAGGCCTAAAAATCTCTCCCAGTCCCCGCTAAATTGTCCAGAAATTAGTTGGGACTGGCATATGCAGACTCTGTAGTTACCAAGGACTATCATTGTAATGGTGATCTTTTCATGTTAGCACAACTTTTTTGCCTCTGATGAAACATGATGTCTGTAATATATATGCAAATGTGTCGCATTTTTGTTATTTTTTTTTCTTTTTTCTTTTCCTGAATAATATAGCTATCTGATGAAGCTTATTGTTGGGAGTCAGTGTGGACTTCTCAGAAAGTTTAGTAATAATTTTTAATAGCACTTACATGTTTTCCATAAATTAGCAAATACTAAACCCATAAAATTACAATTTCAGTAAAGGGTTATTTATTATAAAATACTGTTTTCACTACATTTTGCCTACAAAATGAAAAAAAAAAGAAAACAAAAGAAACAGATTTTTGAAATCCTAAGAGATTTGTAACTGAATGACAATAATATACAGAATAAACCTCTATGTGTACTTTGGGCTTAGTTTATCAAATCACAGCATAACTTGACATGGAAATAAAGAGGTCCCATTTATTTTACTGGCAGGCAACATATAACTACTTATGATAATCTATGTCAGAACAATTATTAAAAATTAGGTGGGTTCAACTGGAAAGCAAGCACAGATAAAGCACCTGGTTAGCACTGGTTAAAATAGCAGCTTAACAGTTGTGGCTGTTATAGATACATCTTTTTCCATCTTCATGCACAATGTAAGCAGTGATATTCATAGGCTTTAGAAGGTTGAACTTAAAAGCAAGGCTAGATCCTCATATATAGAAAGACAAACGTTATACTCCCTTGGAGGATGTTAATATACTATGCAGAAGTAGTTCAGCAAGTCTATTTGCCTTTTAAGTTCAGTAGATAGCCATAAAAAACTTTCTGTGGGTTTTTGTTAAAAAGTGTATTTTTTCAGGGACACTTGAATAGACAGTGTACACTGATATAGATGCAGTCGAGTATAATCAAGGTTTGCTAATGGCAGGTGACCTTAGGAATCCAGGCATGGCTCAAGGCATGGCTCTTGTTTGAAATCCACTGATTAGGAGGCAGCGCATTAATTTTTATGACAACTACAGCTTGCACAACAATCAAATCTAACCAGTAGTTCTGTTACTATTTCTCAAAAGAACCGAGCCAGCCAATTTAAAAGCTCAACTGCAAGTATTATTGGCTAGTTTTTCTGCTTTCTGTGAAAATCTGAGGGTGGATTACTCTTCCCCGTAAAACCTAATTTATGATAGATGCAGCCTTCCGACCACATGCTCTCTGTTCTTCCTTCTTGACTAGAAGCTGATCTGCATTGTAGCTAATCAAGATGCTTCGCTTCACCTCCCTTTTGTCAGCACACAAAAGCTCATGTCAGGAAAGCTTTCAGAGGTAATCAATCCAGAAGAATAGATCAGCAAAAGGAAAACATGGTGAATAAATATTTCATTGCACTGTGTAAGCCTGTTGTTTTAAATAGCAAAACAAACAGTTTAGTCTGTTTTCTTCACGTATTTTAATTATTTATGTATTTAGTGTACAGACAATATGTATGTGTTTATATGCCAGTATCATCCCAACATTTGGTATGATTTGTGCAGTATTTGGGAGCATACAAGTTCCTTGACCATATAATGTTTTGGTAACTGCTTTCCAGAATGCCATGATATGTCATCTCAGTGTATTCATGTACTCTCACTAGGGCACCCTTTTCCATTCAGGATTGTTACAGCTGCAGCAATTTGTTCCACTTATTGAATTTAGATGTGGCCATCTCTGAGGTTATACAGTCCTGATATCCTAGATACTATGGTAGATGTTTGAAACAGCTTTTCCCCTGGTTTACACTACTAGGAATATCACCCTCAAATTGAGAATCATTTTTACAGAGCTGGGTTATATTGAAAAAGGCAAACATTAACACACACACACACACACACAGAGCCTGCCTGATGTTTAGCATAGATGTTTCTGTGGCCTGCGGGAGATTATTGTGTGGGTCTGCAACTAAGTTGAACATGTATTTCCCAAGAATTTAAAAGCAAAGTGTCACACAGTGAGTGACCTCACAGCAGTGTAATCTGCACATGACAGTAGCAACTATGTGAAAGTAAAGATGGAATCAAAGTGATTATTAATGCCTATGGAATAGTGGCTAGTGGTTATCAGCTACCTGTTCAATGACAGGGGAATCAGATCTTCTAACTGTATAAATACACAAGTTCTGAGTTGAGACTGTCTTTTTTTTTTTTGCCCAGAGGAAAACATGAGGTAGAGGCATACACATTCTCCTTTTCCTCATTTTTATCAGATGCGTTGAATATTTTTACAATGTTCCTACAAGCAAGCCGCTAGACATAAATAAATTTGCAGTGAACTGCAGGCTTTCTTCTCATGAGTAAGAACAATTAAAATGAGTAGCCCTATACCCACACAATGTGGAGTTAGATCCCCACAGGCAGCATTTGTGACTGCGTAGCTGCATTATTGTATATACTGTGATCATATACTGTGAGAGTTTTGTCTTGTCCTACCCACTGAGGAGAACTGGAGCCATGGCTCCTTTCAAAGGTTATAACAATATTTTAAATTATAAACATGAGATTTTAGTGTAAATATTCTGGTGGTTTTAAAATATTTTGTTATTTTTCTAAAGGCATTTTCTGTTTTGTATGTTGTATCTCTATTTCAAACTAATATTTTTACCTTTTGCATAAATGAGACTAACTTTCATTGAGTTGGATCTTTGAGCAATTATTTGATTTCACTTCCATTCAGTGATCATGATTTTAAGATTTCTTCCTGTGCTTTTTCCCAATCTTCTCAGGAGTTATTTTAGATTATTACTGAATGAAGGAGAGGTATTTCTAATTTTGGTTTTCAGAAAGAGATTCAATAATTTGAGCTTTCTGTCTCATTGCTAATTTCATGTCTCTCTTGATCATTTTATGTGATAGCTACAGTAACACCAGACAGGCTAGGAGTATGTACAAACTCATTTGAATTTCAAAATTGACTCCAACTGTACAACTCTACTTGTTTAAACATACATAAATTAGAGATTGACAGTTGGTTTTTTTTTTCTGGAGGTATATTTCCACTAATGTTGCTTTGTTGTAACAGAACCATTGTAGAAATGCCTATAGAATACTCATTTAAGTGTGAAAGCTGCAGTTCCTTTCTAAACATGAAAAGTCATTAAATTCGGTTGCTTATTTGGAAAGTCTATTTGTATTTTGAAATCATCAGGAAAATGTTTTAATTGAAAGGGGAGAATGATAAGAGAGAAAAACATCTCCATTCTACATTCCTAGAAAAAGATGAGATGGCTTTCACATCCACACCAGCTGACCCAACAAAATTTTAACTAAACCCTGCATGATATTTTCAGCAGTTCAAAACCTTAATTGATGCTTATATTTTGCCAAGAGGTAGAGGTAATCTTCTCTGCTGAAATTTTCAAAGGTGAATTTTATCTACTGAAATTAAAGGTTACTGTGTTTATATTTTCAGTGGCTTTGAAAGACTCAGCTTTTGCTTTGCAGTGTTCCAGTCCAGCTGTTTTTATGTTTGTTTTAGGATTCCTCATCAAAGGATAGTATTAACCTTGTGTATATGAAGTATGTTGTGTATATAACTGTAGTATTTGTACTTAAAGGTGAAGGGTTCTACCTTCTCTAAATGTCTGTGATTAAAAATACAGAATTTTCTTGTTGCCTACCAGTGTAAGCTGTCACGTGTATTGTCATGTATTACAAGTACATGCTCCAGGCCACTTAGGATAACATTTGCTTGCTTGTTGAGTGGGTGGAAATAGGATTTTATGATCATTTGAGGAGCTTTCCAAATACTTTAATTTTCATGTGACTTAGTCACCCAAGAAGTGATAAGAGCCATTCTGTTGAGTAGCACCATATTTCTGGCTTCATCTGCTTTCATTTTACTAAATCTTGTGGTAATGTGAGTTGTGATGTACATCCAGTGGTTCTAAGAAAGTGTTTTCTTCCTTTTACAGAAGTTTTAGGTACCCTCTGCGACCTGATTCCTTACGGAAAGTCAGCAGATTCCACTTTGGCAGAAGGTATCAGAGAAGATAGTTTCAGCATGGTTTGAATTTCAGCAAGGATAAATTCTCTGCAGATAAAACAGTCTAAATATACTGTGTTCATTTATATTATTCCAAATTCACAGTATTTTACTATAGTTCAGTTTTAACACATCTGATGGGATTTGACTATTGAGAACATTGAGGGACCAACTTGATGGATTAATTCCTGAAATTTTCCCCAGATCAAAAAAAATCCAGCAACTTCATTGACTTCCACAAACACGGTACTTTTTCCAAGCTATATTGGTAAAATATACATGTACCTTAAGTGTGCATTCCATCAAAATATCAAATTCCTTCACATTTGAAACGTGTGAAACATTCTTTTTGCCATTTCATCATCCAGTTTGAATGAACTTCCTTTCAATAAGTCTGACTGCCTTTCCAGAGTCAGAAACTGTTTCCGAAATTCTTCAAACCATCTTCTACTACATTCCCTTATTTTGCCTTGCCTCATGAACAATATATGATACCATAAATCCAATTTTTAGCTACTACCTCTACAGCTTGCTTCTCTTATGATACTGAGTGGCATCATATTTTTTAACTGCAAACTATTTTTTGAGTCAGTGACTATTCAGGGATAGTTTCTACTCCCACTAACTGTCCCATTGCATTGTGCAAGAATTTGCTACAGTGTTACGTTAGCAGCATGCCTAAAAATGACTGTATGATATCCAGCAGTGGAAGTCTTCATTTTCCCCCCTTTTTAATATCTTCCTAAGATTTTGCTGCAATAATATATGCATGTGTGTTGAAAAGCCTGGGAATAGAATGCACTCTTTTCTACCATTACCCCTAACAGGAAACTATTTCTTCTCCCCTAATGGCATTCACAGTGCAGTATGTTGCTGGTGGTAGACACGCATGAGGGTACTGGATGCTTATTCAATGATTTTTTTAGGGCCCACACCTGTAGTCCACTGCCATAACTCATGAAACCATTCTCAAGAATACTTGACAATTAGGTTTAGTTAGGGGGAAATCAGATTGTGATCTGAAGAGCACTTGAAGGCCAAGGATTCTGCCTGTGGAGCTGTTGGAAAACCAGCCTGGCTGGTGCTTTGCATTTGGGGATCCTTTTGTCATTTCTGCAAGGATAACAGTGAGACTTTTCATACGTAAGTGGAAGCCAGAGATTTTTAGTGAATGGAGTAGGTTACACTTAGCCTCCATGAGGTAGAACTGAGAGCTTAAAGATTTCATATCTCCTATTCCTTCACCCATGACTATCTGTTAGTTCCCAAACAGTTTTATGCTGTGCCTCAGGACTTTGATCTATGCTGATATGGACCTTGTGTGTTATTTCAGGGCTGCAAGGGCACTCTTTTGCACCATTCTTGGAAAGCACCCAGTACATCAACATATACAGTGTATTTGTCCAGTAGAGTTACCCATCCTGAGCTTATCACATCAGTAGCTGTAGTTTCTACCCTCTGCTGTTCTCATCCTCCTCCCTTTTACTTCCAGGCGTAGCTCGGTGCATTGGCTACATAGAAAGACTTTGATTCAAGCAGCTAAGATATCCTGCGCAAGCTGTCACACTTGTCCTGTAGATAAGCTTGTACATTATTCCCACTAACCAAAAATTGTCTCTGGGAATTACTCCCTCTTCTGGAACTTAAGTTCTAGAGCTTGACAGAGTTTAGGTTAGAGTATAACTCCTATGTATTCTGTCACTTAGATTGATTTTAAATCATTTAACCAGGAAGGGCTAAGGAAGATGAAGGAGGCATGTTGTCAGTGGATTTTCCAAATGGTGTAAGAAGATCATGGGCACTAATTAGAATCTTTATGTGAGTAAACAATATAAAATGAAAATGTTTCTGAATTCCCAATTATTTATGCCAAGAAGAAACTGCATTCTGTTTTCTCTTAGAATATGTCTAGCCTTAGCATGACAAATGATTCTGCTCACAATTTCCATATGACACTGACTGATCCAGTTAGAATCTGTTCAGGGAACATTAATACATTTATCCTCTAGCAATACTGAAAGAAAAAAAAAAAGGATGAAGAAACCTTAACCAGAAATTGATATCCATAGTTAAGTGATGGGATTTATTCTGGTAACCAGAGAGTGTATATATGTCCAAAATTCTCTACTTAGTGACCATGGGAGAGAGAGGGGAAGGAAATCTTCAGAAGACCTATGGATGTCTAACTGTGCCCTAAATTACAGTGACTCTAGTTCTGTCAGTTTCTGAAAGTGAGCTGTCCCCAGGAGTGAGGAGATGTTGACTTAACTTTGTGATTCAGTTGCTGAGGTGTGATCAATTTGAGTCTTAGATAAGGTATTGTCTGAACAAGGACTTTATGCTATTTATCGTATGTGTACAGGCCACATTTGAGATCAGGTCTCCAACTCAAAGTCAAGAGGATATACTTTCTTAGTGTAGTAAGTGTTTTCAAAACCATAGTAGACACCTCTCAGCATCTTCAAATGTCTAAATACCTTTGCAATGTTGACTGAAGAAGTGTATGTGGCTCTAGGTGAAGTTGATGGCAGAGCTGGGAATGGATCCAAGATCATTCAAGTCCCAGTTCAGCGCTTCAGCACAAGTCATCCTTCCTCTTGAAATTTATCTCAACTGTGCCACAATTCGTGGTCAGTTCATTCATTTTAAAGGGTACTATCCTACCCTACAGTGAATTTAAGATTTAATATCCTATTATTTATTGGTGACATCTATTTCTTTATTTAAAAACACTATATTGCCCTAAGTGTGCCCTTAAACTTATTTGAAACCAGCATGGTTTTATGACTTGGCAGAGTTACTCCCATTTTCGCCAGTGAGAGAGCAAATTCATATGCAGTAGGCTTACAGTATTATTCAAACAGCTATGCACTCCATTGACAACATTTGTAAACAAAAAAGCACAGGAGAGAGCATTTCGTCAGACAGGACAGTCTAGTGACACCATCAATAATTTTCAACAAATGCACATTCTAAGGCAGTACAGACTTCTACAGAGGACATTTAAGATTTAAAAAAATATCTGATTGCATCCTATTTTTGCCAGTAGTTCAAAATGTTTCACCTCCCATTTTCCTGCTTTCAGGGTTAATTAGAATGCTCCTGAAGATAGCCCTTTCAGTATTTTAAATCTCCTCAAAAAAAATCTAAGTACATGAAAGAGCATAGTTTACATTACTACAGCTTTCTCGGGAAAAACCTTTTGTTTAGAGAAGATTAGACATAATCAGGTACTGACTGGAGGCAATCCATAATAAGTGTTACTGAAACTGCAATATGCATTGCAGATTCAGTCATTGTGATAATAGCAATCTGAAAGCTAGATATAAAATTAAAAACTGCTGTTGTCAGGGTCAGGTGATAATCCAGACTCTATTTTTTATTCATTAGTCAGTTTGAATGTCTAAACCAAGAATAAAGACATTTGTTTCCCTGCAGAATTAAAAGTTCCAGCCTAAGCTCTCCAGGGCAATGCTGCAATCCTGTTGCTCCAGGAATGGGGAAAGTTTTATAGCTGGGACCTCTCTGGCTCTCAAGAGAAAACATGGAAATTCCACAGTATAGGAATTACCCTCTTACTAAGTGTTAATAAATCCAGTAACTAGACTCATGAAATTGTTGAAGGATGTAAAGTTCTTCATAACAGATCATTGAAAGACACCCGAGATTGGGAGAAAATTCCTGTTTAAAAATAGACAAACATTGCAAAGGCATCAAATATGGTAAATTTGGGTAGGTTTGTAATGAAAACCACAGCTTAATAAAGACAAAACATCCAACCAATTATGTATCATGGCTTTATTTGATTTAACATGCATTTTTATAATAGATATTTTAATATATTTTATTCAGTCTGTGTAAATTATCATAGGTTACATATTTGGAAGTCTGAAGGAGCAGTACTGTAAAATGTTACATATGTACATTTAGGGAGGACTTATTTTTTCTTTAATAGACTAAGTTGTGGAGGATTTCCTTCAGCATTAAAAAAAATTTTGATTTCACTGTTAATCTCAGATGGAGTTGGATCAAGACTGCATGTGTCATAACTGGCAAGCCATTCCCCACTCTCAAATTCATGGATGCTTCTGTGACACAGAAGGTTATTGCCTGATGATTGCAGAGTTTGAGGCTACTGGGACCATGTGGAGCTTTTTTTCCAACCTGGGCAAAACCTGCTCAGCTTGCTAACACTTCCTTTTTTTTCCCCAGATCCTTGCCCAGTTAAGAGGGTGGTTTTATCACATAAGATTTTGTGGTTAGGTGGAATTGGGAAGTTCACTGGTGGAGAATGTGAACATCTGATCCTTGTTTCATTCAAAACCCTCCTTTAAATTTCTTTTGTAATATGGCTGAACAATAATACTGATTTGGAAGTGTGTGTGGTTTTTTTTAAACTAATATTTCCTTTCTCCCCTTTTCTGTTTTCAGATAAATTCAAAACCTGAGAATAAGAAAGCTGTGTATTTTTAGAGCCAAATATACATGTTTGGGGGGTTGTCTTAATCAAAAGTAGGATGTTTTGGAATTTCAGTGCACTCTAAGGAATTGTAAGAAGCATAGACTGGGTAGTGCTGAATTAAAGTGTCAGCTCTATTGTCTTCTGATCAATCAGATCCATTAAAGAATTCAGAGAGACTCACAAAAAAAAGAAGTCATCTAGAGAGCAACACTGCAAATGCAGCAGTCATGATGCTGTGAGTACAAAGCCTATGAGTAGAGCTGCATAAAAAGAGATGGAACCAAACATAGCCCATAAAGTAAAATATTCAGAAATTGTATTTTTCTATTGACTGTGCCATATGCCATACCAATGAGCAATAAATTATTTTTTTTTAAGAGTACTAAGTATGAAATAGAAGGTAATACTGAATGGTTTGATAGATGTGAAACAAATGTTTAGTGAGACAAAGGATAGTAACGAAGGGTAGTATATTATGTTGCTGTTTTAATAGTCTATCACTGATGGGATGTGCTAAAGGCCATCCTTTTTGCTGGTGGATGCTTCATCTTTTTCTTTTTTAGGTAAGAGAATATAGCTGGATCACCCTTGACTGTACTTGTCAGTACTTAACTGTAAACCCTTTCTAATATCAGTAATGAAACTCTCTGTCCTTGACCTTTCTGTACATGTTTCATTTAATCTTTTTGCAGGAGAAAGGGGTGGGAGGGAGTGACAGGAGAGAACAGAAATTGAAGGATAACAGCAAAGGAGATGGTATGTTTCATAGATCTTAATTAAGAAACCAGATTTTTTCCTGTTTCTGCCACTAAATTGAAGCATGACTTTGGGCAACTCAACTAATGTTTTGGGCTCCAATATGCTGGTCTGTATCTTGAGGATCATTTGTCTCTAGGTACAAGAAGTACAGAAGGGATGTAAATATGTTAAAACTATTTGTAAGTGGTTTAAACTAGAGTCTCTCTGATGGCTGCCCTTGTAGATTGAAATGAACCTCTTTTGGGTTCTGTTTCAGCAAGGTCTTGAAGTATGTTGCCGTCTTCAAGCAAGAGTTGTGTTCAATGGGTCCACGTATAAATTAGAGGTATGCCTAAATGAATGGCTGAATGACAGCCTCACTAGGGCTAGTAGCCTGGACACACATTTTTTCAGTATTGGCAAATATTAGACACCTGACATCTTACCACTAAGGTAAATGACAAACAATGTTTGATTCCCATAAACTCTAGTGTCCAAAGCAGTACATGAGCTAACTTTGAAGTGCTTAAGAGCTTCGGGATTTAATGAGTCACATTTTTGATTGTTCATTTTTTTTTTAATTAAAGCATCAGGCTCCACCTTGCATGTAAGAAAATAAAAACAACCCCACAATACTATGCAAACACACTTTGAGTCGTATTTGCAACAATACCAGCAAGGAGAAAAAGACTGTAAAAAATGAGACTCAATGAGATATAATGGGTAAGATTTTTAAAAGCTTTGCCAGAGTGAGGAATAACTGAAAATCCTGTACTTGATAGTTAATGATATAATATTGGCTCAAGAGTTGGAGTTACTTTTGCAATGTATTTGTGATATTGTTACTAGAAAAAGATGGCTGTTCTTCTTCCCAGGATCTACATTACCACGGTAGCTTTCTCTGTTATGCACATCGGTCTGCTCTGAATTTTACGAGATACAAATTTGGCTGAGGATGAATAAGCAGATGTAGTCTGCAAACACTCTGCTTGTGACTTCTACAGGAGGTCACAGCAAAAGAGAATATCTGATCAATCATCCTGTCCCAAACCAGCCACAGGAAATCGTTGCTTCTGGTATGTCTGGGCTTGACAGATGTCTATCTGATCATTGTGTATTAATATTCAAACATCTTTGAAATTTTCAAGGTACAGACATAAGAAGCAACACAAAATGTTTGACAAAGTGACACTGTTTTGTAAGATACAGAATAACTGAAAAAGTGACATGAGACAAGAGCCTTCAATACACTTCATTTTTCCTTGAAGGTTTGACTTTTCCACTTGTTAATATTTTAACCTGTTACCTGCAAACCAACAGAATGAGGCACTGCTTGATGTTGGCTACACAGAACAAACTTGGAAAGGAAAATACAGCAGCAAAACTCCATATCTGACTTTACAGGACATGATCCTCATTTTTAAGGAATTGGCTCTGTAGCCCATCTACATCTAGACAAATGATTGCAACAGATCTGCTGCTGCTTTTAGATACCTCTTTCCATCCTCTAGTAAATTGTGTGACTGCTGTTCAGAACCTTTATGCAACCAAACATAATTTTCTAAGTCTAGGTAAAAGACTGGTCTTAACATGCAGGACAGTTCTGACTTTTGTAATATCAGCAACTATGGTGTCAGAGTGACCATATTATGTGAGAGGCTTCATGACTTTAAAGCCCCTTGATTTGCTGTGTTGCCACTTAGCATCCCAAGATCCCTTTACCACAGTAGGTACTAATCTCCATTTTGCACCCTAGACAACTCAAAACACAGGAAGCCTAAGAAAATGTCTTAGTATTGTCCCTTAACTGTGAAAAAACTGAAATACCTTTTTTTCCTACATTAAACAGTTTTAAGTTTAAACTCAAAATACAAACACCTGTTAATGACAGTGAAGGAAATACTATAACTCAAAGCTTAATTTTCTGTAACTTGAAAGATAATGCTATAAGTCATTGGGCCCACCAGAAGCTAGGAAGCTGGTTATTTGTGTGTTCACTCTTGCCCTCACTCCCTATGGCATTTTTTAGCTAAATTTATAAAGGAGAAATTTGATTCAGGATATATTTCTTTTAAATACCAAGGAACAACTACGAGTTCACATGTATTTTTAGTAGTCTTTCTGTCCTGTTGGCCAGTGGGCTTAAAACGGATGGGACAGAAAGAAATAGCTGTATTTTTTCTTTTACAGTCTCCACTGGGAGTCTTTTGCAGAGTGACACAGAAGATTAATTTTAATCTAAATAGCAAGGCCTATATTAAAAAATTGTATTACTCTTGCTGTTAGTAGGCCTGATGTGCATAGATAATTTTTCTCCTTAATGTGTATTCTTAGAGACATTCGATCCCTCCTTTCCCACTCTCCCCTCTTAGATACCACTGGGAACAGATTATGGCTAGAATAAGAATTTGAATGAATTCGTGTTTGCCTTCACTAAAAGCCCTACAGATTTTTCCATTATTTTTCTTTCCCCTGTGTCCCTTTTCTACTTGCACTGAATGTTGGTTTGTAAAGAACCTTCTTAGCATGTTCGATCCGTTCTGCATAATGATTAAATTTATTAGGTAGGATAGATTTTAAGTAAAAGAGTCCTGAGCAATGCTTACTTTGTGAGATCCCTAGAGGTGTGGGGAAAGAATAGGGCCTGAACTGTTCAAACAGGGGTATCAAATCAAACAGTGAGATCTCAGACCCAGCACATTTTGCACAGTTTGAACTTAGATAAATACTGAACAACAACAAAAAGAAGCAGAAGCATATAAGGCTACTGGCTTTCCTGGCTGAGTAGAAAACCTTCCCAATAGAGGCAACGTATCATTGATGCAGTGATAGCTATCTGAAAACAACAATTATAGCAAATCTGAACTTCTGGTGACCCCTTTATTAACAAGGTGTTAGATGCCTTTGTTTAAAATTGTGAACTCCACAAAATATTCATAGCTATAGCTGTACATTTTTTAATCTGGAAAAAACCCTTATACATTACCATACAATGGTAACATGGTAATGTATAACCTTTATTTCCAGATGTTCAGACATCTAAGTATTTTTCCAAATCACTTTCAAACACCTGTGTAGTAGAATTAAATGAGTATAATAGAGGAGAGAGAGTCACTTAAATTCAGAGATTGAGATTTTAATTTAATGAAAAAAATCCATTTGAAAGGGGAATGATATTCCCTGGCTTTATTAGTGAACAATTACTGAGAGGACACCTTGTGGCAGTCAGTAGTTGAGTAAGCGCACGTGCCTGTAGAAAGAGTTCATGTAGCTGCTGCTTTGTAGTAAAAGTAGTAAGAGCCCTATGGTGCTCTTCTCTGAAAAGATCAGATTACAGTTTGGTGAAGTCAATTTGTAATTAAAATATAAATTATCAATAGACAACTTACCACTGTTTTCTATTTAGGCTTGCTTTTCTAAAATTAAACTTTCTTATCAGCATTTGGTTCTTAAAATAAATTTAAAGTCCTTTTTTGCAAGCTCAGGAATAATTCATGTTTGAGAGAGAATTCACAGGAATGGTTTTGATGATGTTTAGCTTTTTAGGTAAACATTGCATCTTGTTATCCAAACATACTTTGTTTTTATTATCTGTGCTATTTTTTCTCAGTTCAGTGCAGAAATACCTATGTTCACAGTAATCAACACTTAAATGGTGACTCTTGTTTTGAGAGTCGTTCAGAGTGACCCTCTGCTAAGATCATGTCTAGTCTAGACTGGGAAGGTACTGTTTTCCTAACAGGTTTTTGAGTACAGCATTTAAGATCATAAGGTACATGAGGTTGTCCTTAAGGTGCTCCCTTGCCCAGGCATGCAGTACGTCAGGCCTATTCATGCAGTACTGAATCTTGAGTAGCCTAGGATTGATGTCTGGTTTTGTAGATGGATCTGGGGCGACCTATAATATATAACTTCATTTTTATGTCAGTCTGTATTCTGAATCAAGACAAATTTAAGCAGAACATCTCAAAAGGATGAGAGGTTACACTATGATCAGTTATACTCATATTTTGACAAAAAAAAATCGCTGACAAAATTTGTGATGCAGATACATGCTCCCCATGTACTTACAAAGGAAAGTCCTATTAGCTTCAGTTGCAAAAGAAATGCTGAAGGGTGAGAATCTTCATGTGAATACAGAAACAGGAAAAGAACACTCCTGGGAGTCTCGAGGATTTTCACAAACAATATACAGCAGAAAAACAAAATTGAGGAGTCCATATTATAAATGTGTTCTTTTGACAACTGGATCATGGCAGGAACGTTTGCTGGGAGGCTCTAAATCTTACTCATCAGCTTATGAAAAATGATGGTATTTAAAAAGCCCAACTGTTTTTTAAAGATATGTAATGCCAGAAAATCAATTTCTGAATCATGATAAGTAATGGTAAGTACCATCAGCCTGGCACTTTGTTGGAACTTCATTTTTTTTATACCTATGTTAAGAGCCAGCACAGTAATCTCAAATTCACACTTTTGATTTGGAACTAGATTTTCTCAAATTACATATCTATAAAACCCAGAAAGAGCACTTAACTTCTTCCCAGGTTGTTTGACTGTGGGAAATTAATCCAAACAAACAGATCAGCATTACACTCCCATTGCAGTGAATGTAGTTAATGAATATGACAATAAGCTGAAGCACATCTAATCAAATTGAAATGAAATTATTATTACCAAATGATAGTGTATATCACCAATTTTTAAATGGAATGACATAAAATATTAGTTTAGCATAAAAAGCAGGGGGAGTTTCTCTTGGAGCATGATCAAAGATGTAGGTTTTCTGTTTTATTATTCACTCTCACAAGAAGAGTGTCAAAATTCAATCACCCTTTTGTTTTATTGATAGCCAGAATTCCATTAGCCCTGGTCAGTTTGGAGGGAAGAGGAAACATGCCAGGTTTTTATCTCTGTGTTCATACTTCTTGCAAGTAAAAGCATAAAATGGGATTCTGCAAACCTCCTTGGATATCTTCTCTAAGACTGCTGTCAGGATTCTAGTATGCCTTTTTACAATTTCAGCTGCTAATCTACTCTGTGTAATAGTTACAGTTACAAATCATTGTTTATATGTTTTGCTATTCTAGGTCAACTGCACAGGTAGCACACAACTGCACACACATTTCTGCCCGTCATTTGATATGGTTCTCTCCTGACGAATCCAGCATTTTGTTGGGAAGAACAGGCATTCAAATCCTGATATAATCAGGCTGTTCAGGTAAAAATCTTTTTTTGCAGCTCTGGTACCTTTCTTCTGATGGCAGCACTGAACCAACCATTACTGATGTATTAGGGACAGAAATAGATACGTTAGATAATGATGCTGAGGTTCAGTGTAGTCAGATGGCAGGGATTTATTGTTGCTCTGACACTATTGAGCACTTATTTTACAGCATAGTATAATTTAGGATCTGTCAGTCTCTTCTCTATGGGATCAAAGGTTTATCTAATTGCTTGTGTTTAATTTTTCCTTAGATGGTTAAAACACAACCTAATACAGCTTTACAGCTTGGACATTATTAACAGCGCAATACCTTATATATTTGCATTAATACTATCTTATGATAATTCTCTATCCCCTTCCACCCAAGATATTGTGATACTGAGTCTCACAAGATGTCTTTACAGTAACTTTGTATGTAAATCCCAGTTTTACGTACAGGAAAATGAAGTCGTCTTTGACAAAGAGCTCATCTTAAGCATAAACCCTGTCTCTTGGCGTCTGAGAGGTTGTATTTTTTTTTCTTTTTTTCTTTTTTTATGTTTGGTAATCTTTTTTGTAATTAGCCATTTTAGTTAGTTGGACACACTGCCATATTAAGTGGATCACTCTGAAACCCAATACAGTTAATGGAGGCAAATATAAGGATCCAATAGCACAGAAACATCTGAAGACAAAGGACTTTAGTGGATCTAGAATATCAGGTAGTAATGTTGAATCAAGTTGGGGTTGGTATTTATTTTTATAATTTGTGTATTTGGTGCCCATGTTGTCATAGAGACTGAACAATACAACTGTGCCGACATACAAGAGGGGAATCCTACTGCCAGAGAAAGCAGCTCTGCCCATACAGCCCTGCTTCTGGCTCTGCAATACTGACACCCCACAATGGGCCAAAGGAAAGAACATGCTGAAAAGCTTTTTCTATTCCCTTTGTATCTCTTACCCCTTTTTATATTACTTTGTATTAGATTTACTTTTACTTAGTATTATACTTCCGTATTTACTAGATAAAATCCCTAGAAAAAAGTGATTGAACCATTATTTATTTAAGAACTGAAAAATATTTTTGATCTGTGATCTCTAGCAGAGTGTTTAAAGATTTTTCAGGCTTAGAAAAAACTTAAACTTCTAATCTTCAGGTCATGGCACAATCAAATATTCAAAATGCATTTTTATGTTTAAATATATGAACACATAATTACTGAAACTTGTATATACATTTATTTTTGTATGTATCTAGAGCATTACAATAGAAGTATCAGCTTGGTGTGTTGCTTTCACATGAATTTGACAGAGATATTTGAAATCCAGATTTCTTTGTGTATAGCAAGAACACATATATTTAAGAAACAGCAGCTCTTTGCAGCTTATGTAAAAGAACACGCATAGATAAAAATACATATTTTTAATCTCTCATACCATCTCCTGAATACTCAAACAAATGAATAAGTAAGAATAATGTGAAATCAAACGATGGTGGATTAAATTCTGAAACTTCTTAAGTCAATGGGAATTGTGTTATTGACTTCAATGAGGCCAATATTTCACCTGATAGATTGAAGTTCCAACCCTTATGAAAATGCAATAGGTAGGTCATTAATCATAACCATGTAGAGTTACACTAGTACAAAGCTGTACATTAAATTCTGATACGAAAAGTTGTTTTCTCTGTACCCAGGGGAGGGTGTTGGTGATAGTACTGACACAAAAATGAAATTCAAATGGGCCATCTTATTCAAGATAAAAAATATATGCTGATTGCAGCAAGAAGTACTTGGTTTTTTAATTTTTTGAGAGAAATATTGTTATGAAGCACAGCCTAAGCCTGAGCCTAAAAACATTCCCCTGATGGCTTTACATTTTCTTCAGATGTCCTACAGCTGTTTTTTAAACAGCCGTTACTTCAAGGTTAAGACACGTGCAACACTAGATATGAAATTTATAGGGATGATTTGAAACAGAAAGGTTATTTTAAATTACCACTGTTCACAAACATGTTGAATATTTAAAATCAAATGTGTGCACTTTTGCAAAAGAAAGAACTATGAAATGCCCTTAGTAATTGGAAGCATTTCCTGCTGATAGCCAAAATATCACAAGTGAATATTAAATAACTAATGAATCATTGCATTTGTTCTTCATCATCTTTTGCAAATTTTTGAGGTACAAACTAGAAGATTTTCAGTTTCTAGAAAGTACTTAAAAATGCTTTATTGGACACTGGCAGTAATTACAATATTTCTGTAACTATCAAACTATAAAGCTAGGGGAATAGTAATGAAAAAAAAATCCATGGGAAATGAAGAATTTCTATCTCACTAGTTTTTCTAACTTAATTTTTAATATACTATTTTTCAAATGAGTAGTCTATAACTGCTTTTACTATTAAACAGATTCTTAGACAGTATGATAATAAGAATGATATAATTATCCAGGATGGTAGACTGAATTTTGAAAGATGAGGATGGCTTACACAGTATTATTTGCTTCCAAACATGAAATAAGAGAAAATCTCAAATACGGTTGCACTTTGCAGGCTAAAAAGTTATATCCTGGAGATGAGATTTCTCAATGGGGAAAGTGAACTGGAAATTTAAAAGGAAGTTCTTCTCCATCCAGTTGTAAATATTTACAGCATTCTGAATTTTTTATAACATTCATATATAATAATCTCATTCACTGGAAAAATATTCAAGAAATCTACAAATGTGAATTGTATTTTTTCATATATCTTGAAAATGTTAGGTCACTTTTGAACTGTTGCCAAAAAAATGAAGAGACTATGTCAACTTACTCTAAGAAGGCAGCCAGAAAACAAACAAACAAACCCAGTCTAGCTATGTGAAACTCTTTAAGGGGATATAAAGTTAAATACAAACAAATGCTATAGGTGACTACTCAGTCAGGAAAAATACATTTGGCTGTTAGTTTGTCTTCAGATTCATCTACAGTCTTCATCACTCAGCCTCTTCAACTTAAATACATTCTAAAAATAGCTTTCGGGCCAAAGCACTGAAAAAGCACAGCCAGAAGAATGAAACTTGCTGAGCGATTCTACCATTTAAAAATTATATTATGTATAATTCCCAACGTCAAAGGAAGGAAAGCAGTTGTCTTTATTCTACCCCACTTCTTCAGGGCAGTAATACTTGCTGTAACTATCCAAATGATACAGTCCTTTGTTTTCATTTTAAATTTTTCTCTTTGTCCTGTAGTTTACACACTATCATTTCTGCTACAAACAAAATGGTTGCACAGATATTACACCATCATGCCCTCATTCGTAAATATAGATGTAAGACTCATACTACCATCTCAAGTACAAAATTCTTTGGCCATGAACCCATAGAGGAAGATGCCTACAGTTAAAGAGAATTTCAAAAGGTGGCAGCGCTATTTCAGTATGGCCAGATGGGTAATAAAATGCCATCAAGTAGGAATAGTAAGAAGCAAATAAGGTATATTAAAGTACCCCAAATAACCTGTGGGACAAAAGTTCTTTTCTATATATGTAAATATGTATGTTGCTTCTCTCCAAAAATGTTACTCCTTTAAAAAATGCATGTTATCATGATGATGACTGCAGGGACAAAAATCAGGCAGAAAGCACCATTTTAGTTTTTGTGCAGGTGACCCAGTCCCTCCAGGATGTGCTTCTGCTCCAGTCCAGTTCAACTCCCTCTTTGTCATGCTGCTCAGACAGCTTGTGTATCTGCCACTGGATGGCTGCCACTGCAGCCATGCTCATCAATCAAATTCAACGAAAAGGCCTGGGAGATTTGGAAGTCTGCTGGCTTATGTGCTGAGCCAGCTACAGGGATTTGGTACAGTTCTGAGGTAATGTTATCCTCCTCTGACACATCGGTACAATTACTTTAAAATATACTTTATTATTTAAACATTTTTATGGATGACCGTAAGAAGTTAAGCAAAGATATCGCAGTGTTATCAATCTGAACCATGGCATTGCCCTCCTAAGAGAACTAGGGTAGTTCACGTAACAGAGCATAGAGAGGCTGCTTCAATCTTCAATTCATGCAGGAATTACAGCATGATAGCTACATCCTGAAAAAATTCGCTTTTGTATTTTTTCACTAATACGTTTCAAAGTAGTCTCTTGTGAAATGTTCTTTCTGTGCTGTTGCTTCCTTGATGGTTCATTTTTGGATTGCTCTCTTAAATACAAAATAGGCATCTGCGAGATATGCAATTAAAATGAGGACATAAATGGGGATTAATTTAAAGGAGGATTATGAGGGGGATTCTAAATCTAACTATATAAATAAGGACTACAAATGTAACCCAGTGCATTCATTAGTCTGATTGGCAGAAATAATTTAGCAGCCAGCTGAGAAATGACATTGAAATTGTTTTCTTATACTATGCACTTTATCAGATGTATGCTAAAGAATTCCAGCTCTATCCAAAGTGTCACCTTGACCAATTCACTTACCACAAAGGAAAATACAGTCCCTCCCCCCTGCTATGTTGGTACAACTGGCCTTAAGAAAGGACATTTGGGAAGTGAATGTACAAGCTTTGTTGTAGAAAGTCTGACCATCTTTCTATCCCTCATTTACACAGGTATGCTGGTAGAAATAGGACAGACTATTAATAATTTTAATGACTAAGCCAACAGCGCTCTAATAGCTTTGGATTTCTTTCTCTTCTGCCACATTATTTCACCTCTATGTATATCCATGCCATCTCCCCTGCAATTCTGGAGATACAGGCAGCTTCCCTACCTCTCTGCCTTGCCGCTTTATGTCCCTGAAGTCGTGCCATTAGTAAAAGGCAAGAATTCACAAAGATGCAATTACTACTACTGTAGAAATTGACATAGATGACATGGATCTGTGTAACAGGTTTTGACTATATGCTGCCTACGCACTCAGGTTAATACTGGAGGAGCCTCAGCTGAATTCTTCCTACCATCCAAACCCATTTCACTGTGCATTTGAATTGCCTGTCCTGCAGTTCAGAATTTATGTCTATTTAAAAGATGAGGAAAGGGGAGTCGCACTGATTTCAGAGGTGTATTTGAATAGAACTGGCCACCTATGTCCAATTTGGAAATCAGGGTAGCCACAAAGACTGATTTCTTCCAAGGATGCTCCTGGCAGTAGCAGAGGGCAGCCTGAGAAACACTATGCTGCCATTTATGAAGGGCTTTCAGAACCCCATGCTTGGCTGGAAAGGCTTTGAAAAGCAACCTAGCTGTGCTGCGTGTCTGTGGAAAGCAGAAGGCAACAGCAGTTACCTTTGAAAAACCTGACTTAGGAAGGGCAACTTGAATAGCAGAACTTGGAAGCAAAGTACTTGATGAAATGTCTTTTGATTCCTATAATGTAAATCACAAGCTAAAACAAAGAGCTACGAGATACAGGAATCCAGCTGCTGACATTGCTACCTGTGTTTTGCCTGCATTCTGGCAAACAGATTGGCAAAGCTTTTAGTTAGCATTAAATTCAACTGGGTAGTTTAAATGACACCATGATGATTAATTAGCGCAGGACTCATTCCAAAACTTCTGCAAGTGTGAAACAGTTGCACAACATCTAAGGATGAAGATTCCCAAAGCAATAAAAGTAATTTAATCCTGACATCCAAAACCATGGAACAGCTCTGTACTCAAAGACAATCTCCTAAACAGCACCATAGATGTAAATCATTGTAGTCTGTGGATTTGAAACCCAATTTTCTTCCTCTTAATTGTTACACAGCCGTAGCAACACGTCACATAGAGTCTTTCTTCTCTTTTTTTTTCCATGCCCAATAAGACAGAATATATTTACAGTGATTACTTAAGTGCCTAAAGAGACAACCAGGTCACTTGACTGAAACCAGAACCAATGCAAGATAGAACAGAAAATAGTATTTCTAGGGTTTGTTGAAGGTTGAAGGTTTAAAAGGTTTTCTTTTTTAGGGTTTTTTGGTTTTAAAAATACTGCTGTGCATTTAAAATAATATGCATCTTAATTTTTTTACCTTGTGTTCTCTGGGTGACACAGCCTTTATGCAGTACAACTTTTTTGCATCAATACCCTCTAACACGGAAGTTGATACCCTATGTCTTATGTTGCTGGAGGTGCCACTAATCTTGCTAACAGCTGCAGGAGAAAGGAAGTGATGCTTTTAAACATTTGTTGTTGACTGCTATGGAGAGAAAGTACCTGATCTACTTTGTGGTCTTTCAAGATGTAGCAAAACTGAGCAAATTCCCCATGCTACTTGTCTTACTGAAGACGAGGACTCTCTTGAAGAAGGGAGGTGGAATTCATTTTTCCAGCTATTCCCAGACTAAATTGGAGAAGAGACTGAGTGCTGGGTTAGATGGTGACAAAAAAAGGGGACTACAATATGAAATCCCCTTAATAACTAATGATCTTAGAGGAACAACTTCTGCATACATGGTCACTGAAGGAACTATTACATTGGTCAGATTACAGGATGCTTTCCTATACTAGATAGAAATAACACCCTTGGGTCTGAAACTCAGTCATTTTGAATCAAAGTAATCTGGGTATATGAAGGAAACTTTCTGTCCAAAGTAAACTACACTTGCACGAACAAATTAATTTTATCCTTCTATCTTCCTGCGTGGATTTTGTGTGCCTGAAATTAGCTAGTAAAAGACTGAGGAGAACCCAGCAATGCTCTTCCTACTTTTCCAGATGATAGTCTTTTGACAACACAGGCTAACTATTTCCACTTCAACCTGAGGTTTTTAGAACTATAGCCCCCTCCCATATCTTACAGCTTCTGCTGGGAAATCCTTGTCACAGAGATCCTTCCTGTCCAGTTATACCAGCATGAACTTTCTTCTTAGGCAGGCCATGAAGTGAGGAATCTTTCAGCAAGTGGTGACGTATTTCTTCAAGTGATGTATTTCTTTGGTAGATGGCTAATGACGTAGACTTTGTAATTTTCATTTTTTACTGTTCATCTGCTTTATACTATGAAACTCATGTGTATTCAAGTAATTTCTAAATAGTGTGGGTTCTGCTGCCAGAATGAAAATTAATTCTTTTTTGCCATACAGTATTGTTTCTGCTCATATAGGAGTTAGCAATATTTTCTGTGGCAAGTTCTTGCCAAAATTCTAGTGCAGACCAACAGTGTCTTCCTAAACGTGTTTGCACGTGTCCTGCTTGTTGGGAAAATCACCAGCATGAATCTAATACCTGTTTTAGATGTGTGATATGCTGAAGCTACTGGAAATCTGCATGTGTATGAGTATCAAAACTCAAAAATAAAACAACCTTTTAAGTGTATGAATTCAAACTGAAGCCATACGTTAGTCTACATTTGTAACTTTTTCATAAGACCATATTCAGACTGATATCCTACTTATATATATCTATATATATATCTTTGTCCTTACATATCTGGGTATTATGAACAACATTTTTGGATTATGTCAGGTTTATCATTCATTTTTGCAGTCTGTTCTCCAGTTACCTATATTTTTATTCTCAAACGGTACCAGTAAAGACAGTGATCTGCTTTTTAAATTTATTTTTTTTTACCTGTAAGTAGGCCATGAAGCCATGGTGAGACACCCTGTCAAACTTGTATGGAATTTCTGTAAGTCCCTGGGGTCCTGGTTCAGAAGGCCAGTGCTGAAATTCTACTTCATTTCACAAATGTATGGCTGTGTGCTGCCATCTGTCTGCTCTGCAGCTGGGAGTCAATAGTGCACCATTAGTTTTATGTACCAAATTGCAGCTGGTTTGTGTGTTTCTGAAAAGCTGTTACGACTTCTGCTGTACTATTTGCTTAGGGACATGGTTTAGTGGTGGGATGGCAGTGTTAGGTTAATGGTTGGAGTTGATGATCTTAAAGGTCTTTTCTAACCTAAACAATTCTATGATTTACCTTATTTCAGAGCTGTTTCTTTTGGTCTGCTTTGGCTCTTTATGGGAAAGCAGATTGCAAGGCTGAAAGGTTTGACATCTATAAACAGGTTCTTCTTTCTTTGCCCCCCAAACCCATGCCATTCTTACCATCTTTGCAGAATGCAAGAAGAACCAAATTAGTGTTGTCTGTGATATGTGTCATTCTCACAACTGTCAGTCTCACAATTGTGACAAGGTACCACCATATTCCAACAAACTATGTGAGATCTCAAAGTGCTACTTCAAGCTAAAGTCTACGATGGGCTTTTTCTTACCTTATTTTTCATAAAAGCCCCTGAGGCTGAACTGGGACTGACTAGCATCCTACCAATTCTGTATGTTAAAGACTATTATACCTCATTATTGTGACTAGGATTGTAAGGGGAGAAAGAAACGGCACAGTATTAATTTATTCTTTTCTCATAATATGATGAGACTGGTAAGTTTTATAAATTTATTCCATTTTCATTACAGATCTTAATATTTCAGTCCTCCCGAGGTGCCATTTTGTCCATTTGAAGTTACGGTGCATGACCAAGTACATGATGAATACAAAGTACTTTGTATATCTCATATCACGTCCATTTGACCGTGTCACCAATAAGAAACAATTTGATAATTTCCAATTAGACAAATTGATAATTTGACAAATTTTGAAATTTGTAATTTCAAACTTGAATTTTTTATATTATCTTTAATATTCATTACCTATAACAACTATATTTTAGTGAATTCAAGTCTTTAAAAAATAAGAAATTAGGATGTGTATTTTTAGGCAAGAATACTGGTTTTTATGCAGAAGCCATATTAGAGATTTTCATTTATATTCCAAACTATTTAATCTTAAAAAGGTGCTATTTAAATACTGAACATTTGCAAAGCTGCTCCAGAAATTTTATTTCTACATGCCCATTTATTGTCCTTATAGCTAAATGCTAGATAACCCCTGCTGATTAAAAGAAAGATATTTGTTATTGCAATAATCAGAAAAAATAAGTTACATTTTTTGAAATAGGAAAGAAGTTTGACAAACCGTGCATATCTTTTCCATGTAGTCAGCCATTTCATGAAAGTAAAATCAAGAGAATATATCTTTTATAAAATGCTGTTTCATTATTATTTAAACTATAATTTTCCCAGAGAAACAGCATTGTGCAGTTTACCCATATGCAAAACCACTTGTAAGACAGAGTGATTAATGGAGGATCATCATTTATATCAGAGAGCAGGGGAATGGATTCTGTATCATTATGTTGCTATGAGGAATATGAAGATAATAAAATCAGCATTTGTTCTGAGTTGCTTTCAAGAATATGTGCTGTTAATAGTATTGCTAAACTTAATACACAGGCTATTTTCTTAGCTGGCTGTGAGTTTAGTCCTGACCCCAAAGGAGAAGGCTGGTCTTCCTAGTTTCTTTCTTCTCTTGCAAGATTCCCTCGTCAGGTTATTTCACTACATGCCAAGTGACATGACAGAAGTGGCTCTGCTATGTAAGGCATAATGGAAGAATTATTGTGGGAGAAAGGAGGGTAAAAGCTACTTTAGCAGCCTTCTTCCACGAGCTGTTTGAACATAATCACCAGGTAATGCAATCTGAAGTCAGGAGCTGACTTTAAAAAAAAAAAAAAAAAAAAAAAGGAAAGATCGGAAACGGCATCTAGAATTTCCAGGGTGAAGTTCAAAACATTAGAAATGCTAAGAAGTTTCTCCTGAAATTTTTCATCATTCTGTTCTTTGTGCTCTGATCAAATTAAACAGAGTTTTTAACTTCAATTTTTTTCAAGAGAAATATCAATCAACATGAATGCTTTTCAGTGAAGACTGAAGACCTGTTTTCATTCAAAATAGTTCTGCTTTCTGCATATAACACAATGAAATCGTCAAAGCACCTTGCCCATTACTGTTTTAGAGGAATGTCACATCACAAGCAGGGTAAAATCTAGTAGTTTTGTAGTTATTGTTTAATTGAAATTTTTTTTCTTTCCAAGAAGATTGCATTCCTTAATTTTCCAATATAGGCATTATGAAAAATTTGTAATAGAGACCTGGGAACCCTGGAGAAATTGTTATCGAAAAGAGACTTAAAATGTATAATTTTTTCTAAACCCCGTATTTATAGAGGTACCCACCCTGTAACTCTGCCTCAGTATGTATGTTTCATGAAAATGATGTGAAAGAGACAACTTCTGTCCTAGTTAGGTGTTGGTTCAGAATGCAGTACCTCTAGCAATAATGGCTTAAGCAGTCACTTCAGTGTTTAAACAGCTGCACAGTCAATTTAACTCAGTTTAAAAGTATCCATCATCAGATAGTCCATTTTGGTTAAATGGACAGTGGATGTTATGCAGCCTGAATTGCTGGGGGGAGGAGGGGAGGAAGCTCATAATTAAAATGTGATGCTAAATAATATGGCTTGTAAGAAACTGGTTAATCCTATCTTCTGAGGCCATTGTAACAAAACTGATTATTATATTCTGTTTATCGGAACCACTGAGAGTGAGTTAAGATGTACTATTTTCTGCAGAGACTGGGGGCTTTTCCTTTGTTCCAGGTCTTATCTGGTAAGTCTGTAGGTAGATTTGCACTCTGTCTGCTCAGTTGGTTTTGCATGTACCACTACTTAATGTAACTGCAAAAACTCAAGTGCCTTTCCAGCACTGAAGCTTGAACTAGAACTTTTAGTGCTTGGAAGATTCCTGCTGCCATGATCTTAGAGTGAAGACATCCTTAGCCTTGTCTTAATCTTTTGTTCTCTGTTTCTAGGCTGCCTTCCTCACAACAGGTGTCTTAGCACTCTTGCTCATGATATGGTTGTGGTTGTAGTTGTAGATGCAGTGTTCTGCAGATTAGGGATCACAGCCATATGAAGAGCATTTTTTTCTAGGATCAGAAGCTCTGCTAGTAGATTTTCATGGGTGCCAGGAACCAAATGAGTAGAAGGAGCTCCAAAGATGGGATGGGACGACATGACATGACATGATCCTAAATTTCCCACTCATGGGAAACTTCAGTTTCTGGGGTTTCCCTTTGATTCAGAATGAAAAATTACCCAGCAGAATGAAATTTGAAAAGTCTGACCAGATCTGTTTTGAACTCTTCAAGTGTGCTCTTGAAAAGGCTCCCAATGACATGGATTTTTTTTTTTTTTATTTCTCATCTCTTCTATTTCCTACAGAAAAATTTGTATTACTCTTTCCTTTTCCTTCCAGTCTTCTTCCTGGTTTGTCCCCTCAAACTTGCTCCGTAAAGGTTGCCTTCTGCCAAAGTACTGCAACTTGTTCTTTCTTTCATGGTGTAATCAAATTTTCATACTGTATTGAAAGTATGATAAGTGATATTGTTTAGTTTTGTGTTCTTATAAATGTGTATAGTTCTTTGCAAAAGTAATACAATTTCACTGATCAGAGGAATTTATCATCTCGTACCAGTAAGGGAACATTCTGATTTGTGTGTGACAGAAGTCCCCAAAACAGATCAAAGATTATTACTGTTCTGTTCAGAATGCTTGAATACAACTTTATGCACAAGAAAACAAAAAAAGATCGCGTTTCAGCTAGCTGTATCTCAGCAATCATAATTCTTTGATATTAATCTGGATGCTCAGGTAAAAGGTAGGCTCTCCAGCAACACAGCAATCCGCTTTGAAGAGCTAATTGTCCTTATATTCATAGTGCGAATGCTCCATGTTTTCTGTTTGGTTTCAGCCTCTGAAACAAAAGCCAGACTAGAAAGCCCCTGCAGCCCCTGCTGGAAAGGAAATTCCTCTTGGAGAATGACTGCTAAGATATAGAGTCTCATTAAGTTTCCTCAAGACTTTCATCTTGTGATTACTAGCAGAAAACTCAAACCAGCTCACAACTCTGCTACACTTGGACCTTTAAAAACATAATCCTTTCATGAAACAGACTTGCTTGCTCTTGGTTCCTTAAACGTGGGAACCCTCTTTGTCTCACAGCCTGCAAATCTGCTCTTCATCTCTTTGTATGCTTCGCTCTGGAAGTGTAAGACCAGGTTAATAGTAAATGAGTGTACCCGTCAGGATTTCCAGTTGCTGAGAATCCCTAAAAAGTGAAGAGGGATGCTGCACAGATGAAAGCTTAGATCTGTTATATGAAGGTGAATACTCTACCTTGATAATATTGAATGGGCTGGAATAATTAATGCAACAAACAAACAAAAAAATCACAGTTGTACTTTAACCTTCTTAGAACCAGAATGGTTGCACCATCAATGTGTGTATCTAGTGGTGTGATAAGAAAAAAGTTCACACCAAAGTTCACACCTGGCAGCTGCTAACGGTCAGTAAAGCCTGACAGGCACTATTTAGCCGACCACCCTGCCATATGGCTTCCTGTCCTGCTGCCTGAATAGAGTGGAACAAAGTGTGAATTTTGAATGTTCAGTGCTGGAGAGAGGAAAGTCATAAGCCAAGGGAGGGGCTACCTCTTCACTGTCTTCATTCCCTCACCTTCCTCCAAATTCAAACTTTATAGCAGTCCTTTCAGCTCACCTATCAAGTTCCTGTTATTTTTATCTCTCTTGCTTATGTAGATAAGGCATGTCATCCATTTTTGCTGCTTGAAAATAGGATGCTACTCATCTCTGGGTAAGTAGGTCAAATTTGGCTTTTTATGATTATTGACATTCTCCTTATGGCTCTGCTGTTGTACTCTTGTCAGCTGTAATGCATACATGGAAGCATTCAAGGTAACATTAAAGATAGATGGGATAATCACTGCAACCTGCTGCTGCATTGAGAAATGGAGTGCCGCTACTTTTGCAACGTAGGTCAGCTTCCAGTGGACACAAAAAGCACCATCACCATTTATATCTTTGATCTCTGGTTAGAATGAGTGAGTATTGAGTCTGAACTATATGCCTCCCCAAGGTCCCCCCTTATCCTGGAGATAAGGAAAGCTTGCCTTGCTGTAAATCAGAGTTTTCTATCTCCAGGAAAATCAGTTCAATGCCTTCCATGACTACTAAAAGCTCTGTGGAGATAAAAGAAAATTAAGTAGATTATCAATTGCTGTCTGTTGGTGTCATGGGTAACATGAGTATTTTGCATGTTCTTCTGAATTATTTCTTCTTGAGTGAAACAAAAAACCTGTATAACAAATAATTTATTTCATATTTATACTACTGTAGTGGCAAGTTTGTTAGACTATTAGCATATATGGCCTGCTAATGTAAATATTGTATTACACATGTGGTTGTCTAACAGGTGTTAATAGCCATATTTTTTCATAAAGGTGGAACAAGGGAAATGATGGAAAGAAAATACACAGAAGAGAACAAATACAGTATGTCAGCTACTACTGATTCTCCAGTCTTAGCAGTCAATTGCTGCTGGTCTTATTCTTGCATTGTACATATTTTTCATAGTTTAAATATTCCTTAAAAATGCAAAGTTCCCTAAAACTTAATTTTGATGCTGAAAGGACAGGCCTAGCTTGTATAGTATGTATGCATATGGTGAAGAGGGAAAACTTGTCAACCAGTCTAGAAAAGGCGATAGTCTCAGAATTAAGGGAACAAATACACATGCATAAATATTAGTGCCACTTTTCTCTACCAAATAGTGTTGTGAGTTGAATGGTTCAGATTTTCACTTCTATTGGATTTGGGACTTGTAAAATAACTGATGTGCATCTTGGTCTAATGAGAGCAGAATGTGAAAAAGAAACCAGGCCAAGTAAAGTTTGAGGAAGAAAATAGCAGTTAACAGTACTGTGCTTAAAAAAAAAAAGTGAGAAAAGGTAAAACTGGCATCTAAAGAAACTTGCTCAGCTCAACGCAGCAGGGATATGTGGTTCTTTTCATTTGACAGACTTCCTGGCAGTAAACTGCAGCTATTGGAATTAATAATCCTTAAGAAAGATATTAGCTTGAATGAAAACATTTTTCCTTTGGAAATCAGTAATTTTATTCCAAAAATTCAGCAGAGAGAACCTGCATCTTCTGAAAATAAATACAAAATAATCTGTGACACTAAAAGTTATGATTAAAAATTAATTTACAATTCAAGGTCAAGTCATCCAACTTTACCTTCATTCTGATTTAAAAACAATTTTCAATACATTTACCATTCTATTTACATAGGATGTTTAAAGTTTCCTCTCTTGCGAGTTATGTCTGTGACTTAAGGCATGGAAATGACTGTCATTTTTTTTTTCATTTTATTCTTCTTGAATCAGTGATGGTTTTCTTTGAACTACTTCTATTCAACAAAAGTGGTTCAGGGAGCGATTCAGACTCAGAGAGGTTCCCTTGGTATTTCATAGGAATGGCTGAAGTCTTTTCTTAAAAGTTAGCTACACTACATAAATCAGGAGTAATAATGTACTATTTGGTGCAGCTACATCTGAAACTAAGATGAGAATCTGAGCGTACAGGGAGACAGACAAGACAATGGCTGCAGATCAGACTTCATTTTAAGGAATGAAACAGAAATGCACCAGGCACAGAGCAAAGCATATGTGACTACAGATTTGCAAAATCAGAACAAAGAAGTGGATGTTTGTACATGATACTGGATATGAACTAATATACAGTAGGTCTGACAAGGTGTTTACTGGTTTGGTAACAAAGGAATGGTACAACTTGTCTTGCCTTCACTGCTATGTATAGGAAACGCTGGTAAATACTTCTCATCAATCAGTGAAATCTGTGACAATTTCTCATGTCAGAACAGGGCATGTCTTATGCCCTTGGGATGGATGTTGGGGACATTTCTGCCTAGCTTCCTACCCTTCTTTCTGAAAGGGTAGCCAACATGTGTCCTTTCTCTAATGGTTTAGATCCTCTAAAAATAGATGAGAGGGGAGAGATTTTTTTACCAGTGTAGTGAGCCAAAACACTGCATCAGAGCTGTTTGCTTTGTGTGTTTCTGTGTGACATAGACAGGTCCTAAACAGGTGCCACCTCAGAGGAGGATGACTTCAGACTTGAGGAGTAATCCTGAGATCGTAACCTGAGGAAGAAAACCCAGTCTGGCTAGAAGGATGGTACCAAGCTCGTGCCTGTCTCATTATTCCAGGGATTCTGCCCATTTGTGATACTGTACAATAGATAATACTGTACAATAGATAGTGTACAATACCGTGCTGAGATAGTAACAACATGATGTCTGATCTTAAAGACGTTAAATTTGGGGATAGAGAAAGTTAGTCCCTGGTTACGTGTAGTCAAAGCTACTCCAAAAGAAAGCCAGACAATGCAAAAGACAGTTTGCAAGCACATGAGGAAGTTTTTGTTCCGGAACAGTCTGAAATGCCTCTTTAGAAGGTCTGTTCAAACTGCCTCTGCTAAGACCACACCTGAGTTGGAAAAAACTTACTAAACTAAAGCTCCATGGGGAAAAAACCCCAAAAAAATAACACACACACACACACCCACCCCTTCATATAAACACATCCATTGCTGGAAACTACCAGTACTCAACCTTTCTAGGAAGAGTACTTCAGCTTCTGCCACTATCCTGGGAAGACTGCACGCTGTAGCCTGTCCCTTGCAGCTTACAGCCCCTTCCCTTACACTGCAGAAGCCCCGACCCACTGGTCCGAATAGGTTTGCTGTGTTGAGTTTGCCCAGCAAATCTGGTACTTCCTAGGGACACTTCCGTAACAGGCTGAATACGCAGACAAGAAATGCACAGGAGGATGCCATGCGGATCTGCCATCTTTTCTGTGGAGAGCACAGCTCCTGCTCACGCTGAGCGTGCACAGGGCCGCAGCCAGCACAACGCCTTCCTAAATGCTGGGGAGCGAGCTGATGTAAAGGCCAGGAACTCACGTAGCTGTTGGACCACTCTCTGTGCCCCAGAACCATCCCAAGAAGGGCAGCTGCAGAATGGTGCCGCTGGCTCCATGAAATACTCTAACAGGTCAGTATTTAAAAATTGTTATTAAAAATATTTCTTTAGGAGTGAAGGGGAGGCAAATCTATTTCTAAGGGCACAAAACCAGTGTGTAGATAGCTTAAGGTCTGATGGTGAAGTTCTTCTGGTGATTATTTCCCTTTTGCATAAATATGATGGCCACCAGTTTGGTTTTTTTTTTTTGACAACTGCACAAACTGAAATTTACTGGCCCCTATTTGGGCTATGTTGCCATTCCCCATATAGTACTCCACATAAACATCAAATCAGTGACTCATGGAAGATGTACTCTAGAATTCTTTTCATCTTGTTAAACATCTGTCTTGGATATTACCACCTTACTGCTGCATTAAGTTCCCCATTCCAAACATAACCATATTTCACACACATTTTGCCTTTTGAAAATGTGTGATGCCTTCAGAACTAGTAAAATGAAAAATTGAAGTGAATCCAGCAAAGGAGTTTTTTAAAACAAATTCTTTAAAAGATAACTTCTATTTTTTGGTATATAGCAGAATTCAGTGGTGTGCTAATATTTAAATAATAACCATCTTGGTTAAAGATTCAGTACCCTGTCTTTTTAACCAAAGTACATTTCCTGTATGATGGTGTTCCTCAATCTTCTTTCAACCGTTATTGCAAGTAAAAATGTTATGGGGATGATGAGTGATAATATAATTTATTTGTGTTTAAGTTCCAATAGGTTGACAGAAAGGCTGTAGAGGTATGTGTGAAATGGACGACAAAGGTTTTCTGGAACTCCTCTGAACATTAAATCAATCTGTATGGTTCATCCACCTGAAGCAAAACTTCAGTACTCCTCTTCAAAAGCAGCTGTTAAAGTAGCTGTGCGTGAGCACAAAGTAGATCCCAACCACTGTATTTAGCTATTCCTAGTCCTCTGATTCAATGTATGATTAACAGCCTTTATTTCATTAGCTCAGTTTTTAAAACAACAGAACAAAACATGTAAAAAAGATAAGAGAACTTGTACTTTTTTTTTTTTAAGACTTCATGTGTGACATTTAATATAGTTTATATAACTAAGTTGTATTAAAGTAGTGATAAGTATTGTAGAAGCTGGCAATGTGGAGTGGATGATGCCAGGTATTGCAGAAAGAGGGACAAGTCTTCTGCAGAGAGTTGAATGCTATCCTGGGGAACTAAATTTTTCTATCTGCTGCTGACACAGATTTCTAGTGTGATACCTGGCAAATTCCCAGGACTCCCATTTTCAGAGAGCAACTTGCTTTGCTTTTTTTCCAGTTTCTGAGTGGATGAAATGAGACCTACACCCTGCTTTGAAAAAATGCAGAGCAGTTACAGCTACGAATTTTCAGTGGCCATATGCAAAGTATGCAAAGCTGCTGCTTAAAAAAGCTTCTGCTCTTCTAATTTGAGTGCATCTCCAGAGACAAAGTCTGCCCTGCCTAAATTTCAATTTCCTGTTCCAAACCATGGTTTTCCAGAAAAAGAGACTCAGCCAGACTGCTTTAACATTTAAAAACACCAACAGCCTTCCTCCTGGCTAAGGCACAGTCAAAAGTAGAATCTTAAAAATGCTTTTGAAACAAGTATCCCACTATCAGTCCAATCCACTGTACCCAAACTCTATCTTAAGTACCCTGATAGCAAAACAGAAACCTAGAAAATGTAAAGCTCAACAGAGGAAGTTAAAATCAGTGCAGATTTTCTGTAAATGGAAATTTTGTTGTCAGTAGTAGGGGAGCAGAGGAGTGAAAATGTTACTGTTTCTTGGCAGAGCAATACTTTTTTTACAACAGACACACACCTATAGTAAGTAAATTTCTGACACTTTTAAGTGGCATTCTTTCCTTCTGGACACACTAGAAGATGGATAGACATCTTTGTGGCAATTTAAAGATGACAATTTGTAAATGAAATAATTTTATCCACCGTTTACAGACTTTTTACCATGTAAATGTTATCACTGACATCATTACAGACATATCAGTAGTAATTGAACTGGACAGAGTAGCTAACACTCTTGTCAATATTGGCTCCCTATCAACAAAATTAGAAAACCTGGCCTTACTGTGGTAAGATGGAAGATAAAATAAAGGGGGTGGGGGAATGTTCTTCTTGCTTGAGGATGTGTTAGCTAGGCTCCATTGCTCCGCCTAGCAAGTCTGTCTTGGTTAAATAAACCTGTTTTACGAGACAATCCTAAAAAAGCGTTGTAATTCTGGTGACCTAATTACATTATGTTAACGTTTAAGACTATGAGGAAATGTCAACAGAGCTGGTTTAGGAAAACATCAATATAGACTTAATGCTTTAAGTTAGATATGCCTCAACAGCCCTAAAATGACAATTTAGATAATTTAATAGCTTTGTCTCTCGCTAAACTCTCCATAGGGTTTTCCCCCCTCCCAAAGCTTTTAGAAAGGCCTTTTAATTTTTTTTACATTTTATTTCTTGTATAAAATTCAACTGTTAGATAAGGCTGTCCTCTAGTGGCGATTGTGGGCACAAAGTGTTGTTAAAGTTTCCAAGGTTTTTTGTGTGATTAGTTGACATGGTTTGCTTTACAAACCAACATAATGGACAGTCAATAAACTACAGTAGGTGGACAACTAAGGAAACATGTAATTTATAAATTAGACACTTTCTTTAAAATAAGCACTTAGTTTCTTTTTAGTACAGTTCTATGAAAATCTTTCTTTTCAGGGAAGTTTTGCCTTTGACTTCAATAACAATTGGCTTTCTCTCCCAATCACAGATAGAAATTATTCAAGTACAATTAAAACTGATGGAGAGAAAAATTAGTTAACCTGTGGGAAAAAAAGACCAGAAATGTGACTAGCTGGAGCAAGACTTGATTAAAATAAATAATTTTTTTAAAGCACCATCTCTGCCTAAATGCATTTTCAATATTAATCTAATAATGATTATTTAAGGTTTAAGTCAAAATACAAGTATACATTTCATATATGTAAAGTAGATCCAACTTTATCTGTACTGTGTGTGTTTTCATGTTGGAAACTGAGATAAATGCTCTCATCAATGTGGCTGTGAAAGGGAGATTGAGACAAAGCATTTGATGAGTAGATATATTTTCTTAATTTCCTACTAAAAACTTATTGTTGAAAATATATCTTTGTTTTTTTCCTACTTAAAAGTGCTTTTAAAATATCAATTAAAACACTATTAATATTTTTCAGCTATCCACAACTTTCCAGTCTTTCATATTCCATCCTCATGGGTATAATGGCATATAAAGCGATGCAGAAGTTTTTTCATGTGGACGTGCCACTGTAACATAACTGGTAAGATACATGCAAAATCCAAGTCATATCCAGATGAGATCTGACACTATAATGCAGGCCAAACTAATCAGTTATGATACAGAAATACTGTATTAATATTAATTATTAATTATTGAGAATAGTTGAGATGTTAGTGTGCTAGGCTTAAACATCTTTAAACATCTGTATTCACTGGTAACATTAAAAGGATTGAACATTGAAAGTAAGCTTCTATCTTTTTAATATCTAAAGATCTAAGTCTTGTGTCCAAGTGTAAAAGGAATTGCCCAAGGAGCTCTTTAAATCACTGATGCTGTATTTTTTGTCGCTTGTCACTGTGTAGCACATTTTACCTTTTGCTTTTTAAGAAGGGAAATAAAAAGCTGCAGTTGGCGTTACTCTAACAAATGCATTTTTGTGAGACCATTTGTGGAAAATGGTTCTACTGCCCCCACAGCTGAAAGAGTTAATGAAATGGAAGGGGGTAAGAAAATAATAGAACAAATAATTTGAAATCTGGAAAAGACATCTGATGGTACACGGCTAAATAATTGTCTGTTGAGCTTGTCTGTAAGAACTAGCTGGTCTACAGGTATTTGAGATTACTGATGATAAGGGCTCTGCTTGGAAAAGACAGAATGGGATCCAGTCTTCAAACACTTGGCTAAGTGCAAGTTATGACACTTCTACACAATACACTTTGCCATCCACTTCACCTGTTCTGATATTTATAATGATGTGGCAAAAGAATGTGTTTGCAATGCAACATTTGATTATCAGTTGTACAAGAGCTGAGCAATCCAATGAAATTTTGCACTGAATCGTTAGTTTGATTTCTCTACAGTGTTGGCCTAATCACTCATATCAAGACCAAAAAAAAAGCAATACAAAAGGTGTTTTTTTGAAATACTCATTTTCTTTAAAACTTTTTATAGTCAGCAAGAAGTTGAATTCAACCTTCTGTAAACAAGTTGTATTTATGGATAACAATTCCACTCTAATGAGAGAAAAATCCCCAATATGCAAGTCTTCAGCAAGAAGTAGGAGACCGCTGTTGGCAGGCTGTTGAAGAGGGTGCAAGAGTAAAAGCAGTACATTAATTCCCTTAATTGAACTTGCTGTCTTGAAGCAGTGTTTCCTGTATAGCCTCTGAGCCCAGTGACACTGCAGCTCAGCGAGACCTTTCAGATACGCCTTCTAGGTTGCTTTGCATAGCAAGAAATTCATTTTTGCTTAAACTGAAATGGATGTACTGTAGGAAAAGTTTTAACTGCAAATTTTGACTGTTGTTTACTTTTCCAGTATTTTTTTAAGTTAGACAATTTCATAGGCACGTTCTAGTTCATTAGCTGATTTTGAAAGATCTTAATACCTCAGTGATAATAGTCCACTAGTTCTGCAGCCCAAGCCAATGGCAGATATACTGTGGAAGAGCAGAGGAATCACAGAGCCAGCAACACACCATTACCTTCTACAATTAGTAGGCAGTTTGATGCAACAGCACTTCAGAATTGGCTGAAGCTAGCTACTTCATGGGGCTGCTGCAGCAGTGTCTCATGTCATGGTACTTTTACATACTGCATATTTTGGCATGTGTATTTTCTATGCTAGTATTGATTCATACCATCAAAAACCATGTTGAATTCTTAGACCACTGTCATGGCAGAATGAGTTCACACACATGACAATTTTCCTCTAAGGTGCCATCTGAATGGCTTATCTTAAAATACAGGAGCTACAGTAAAGAAAACCAGAAGGCAGGCAGAATAATGCCAGAAAAGAAACACCTAACTGGACAGTGTAAGTAGTGAAGTCTGACAGTACAAGTTTTAAAGAAAAATGACAACTGTTGACTAATGAAGGGAAGATTAACATAAATACATGTTAAAAAAAATCCAATGAAAAATTGTTTCTGACTGTTGACAGGCATTGAGGAAGTTGCTGATCTTGACTCACTGCAGAGACACCAGTGAAGCAGCTCTTGAGACACCAATATTTCATGACTGACAGAAACAAAGATTGCTGGAGAAGAAAATGGGATCATTTTAATTTCACATAGATTCACTCCTTGTGAGGAAACCGTCGCATTAATGCGAGCATTGTGACTTTAACACGGCCTGATGCCAAGCTGGAAGTATGATGCAAGAGGCTAGACTTTCTGAAGCCAATTATTGACCATCTCCTTGCTCATCCTGTCCGTGAATGAAAAGTTAGCACAGTAATGCATTATGCGGTATAATGTTATTTGGCAGGAAGCGTGGGCAGAGGGTAACTCTCTTCTGTTCTTCCGGATGATCTATTGTAAGTAGGAAAGTAGATAAGGAACTAAAGGACAAAATGGGTCAAAAATTCTTTCTTAACTTTTGGAGAAAAGACGGTGGTAACAAACTATAGTGATTTTCATTCTGTTAATACTTCAATTTGGCTCATTTATATCAAGATAGGTACTAGACATTTTTCTTCCAATATGTTTATATTCAGCACACATTTGTCTCCATGCTTCACTTCTCTCATGGTATACCTAAAGCAAGCTGCACATTGCCATATGAATAGGATTAATGAGATTACAAACAGTACTATCACTGTGTTTCTCCAGGTGGCAACGCAGCTGTTAAGAAATGCACTGATTACAAACCTATATCCCCTTTGAACATTGAGTGGTACTACGATATTAACTATTGCAGTTCACTCTGTCTCTTCTCTCTCGGAAACAGGTTGTACCATCTGATAAACCCCACCACTTTTCACTTATTAATTAGTTATTTGGCTTATGATCCTATTACTTGTATTAAACAGTAACAACGGCTTTATTATTATTATGGGGCATGACTAAGACTTTGTCTGCATGAAAACAGGGACCAAATAAGTAAATTAGCTGTGGTCTGTACTCATTGTGCAACTAGCACTGAGTAATCACAGCCTAGTAATGAATCCAGACCCCATCGCAGTAGATGTTGTTCTACAAACAGATGAAAACCACCACGGCTGTGTGGGGACGCTTTTGAATGACCTATTTAATTTAATGTAACAAATTACTTATTTAATATTAATTTAGCATTCTGTATCATAAGGAAATCTATTGGTTGTGTAACATACAGTAATTTTTAAAAGTGCTGTCACTGTTAGCCAACTACACAATCATCACTATCTGGAATATATCAGGCCTGTCTTGTCTGGAAGACAAACATGACTATTCCAGTAACATTGGATACTGAAATATTACAGATTTCAACATAGCCAAAGTAATCAGAAAGCAAACGTTCATCAGCACTAAAACATCAAAATGATAAGAAAAACAATTGGAAACAACTTAAAAGAACATAGTAAAAAGGGGGAAAAATTTATTGGGTTGCCTTTTGAGAGCAAAAGAGAAAAAAACAAAAAAAGAAAATTCTCCCTCTGCATGTGATCTCTTCCAGTTTAACATTCAACTTTCTATGCATACGGAAATCTAAAAGGTTTCATTTGCAGTCACTGTCTCCCCTGCTAAATTGCAGACTCTTAGAATATACATTGTTCAGAGCAACCAGACTGAAGCCATCAAGTACTGTTACTATACTGCAGGGAATAAGTGCCATTTTAAAAAAAATTATTATTTATTTTAAATGAAGAGAAAACCCAACCAGGAAGCTGGTTTCTGGCAGTCAGACAGGACTATATAGATACTGTTTCATGCAGGCTTGGTGTGGCTTTGTACCAAATCTGACACAACTGTGCTACAGAAACATGCAACCCACTATCTGTGTTAAGAAGTGAAGAGGAAAATGCCCTCCTAAGCACCTCTTCCTCCCTGCCGCGGTATGCTGGTGCTGCATCAGGAAAAGTGACAGATTTTGGGCAAGCAAATGTGAGCGCAGAAGACCAATTACATTTTCTTTGGATTTCGTTAACGTATTTTTCTTAGTTCTAAAGAAGGTGAGGAATTATTTCTAAAGATGAAGACAACAATTGCTATGACTTAAATTATTATTCTGTTGTGACAGGTATATGCTGAATTTTCATACTCTTGACATAAAAACTATCCTATATTGCCCTTCCCGGCTCTGAAGCAGCAGGGAATTCAAGGTATTTCCAGTGACTTATGTTATGCTATGACCTCAGCCAAAAACTACAGACATGACTAATTCATGCAGCCTTCTACGTCCACTGAGGTTCTAAGAACATCAGAATGGGGAACCAGTGCACACAGCACACCCAGGCCACAGCAGGAGGCCTTCAGGAATGTGAAGCACTGATGGTGAAGGTGCAGAGGAGCCTTGGTGGGCCGGCATTTTAACTTAGGGGCCGAGCATTTTAACTTAAGCTTAGCTGTGATTTTGGCTGTGGTTTTGGCTGGTATCCATAATGGTTTCAGATACACGTTGTAAGAAATAGAGCTGTAGAGCCTGAATGCTGAGTGCCTATCTTCCCCTAAAATCTGTACAGAACTATTGTCTGTTGTCCAAGAAACGACTCGGAGGCACTTCCTTTAGTAAAATTGCACATACCCCACCTCGCACTGAGCTGCAGACTAGCTCATTTTTCGTTGCTTGCTTTCAGAGAGATTTTCAGACGACTTTCAAAAGGTACTACAATTAGCCGCCAGCAGAAAAAACGCACCTAAGAATTTTTAAAAGCTCAATGGGCAAATGTTACAACCCAAGGAGAGCAAGGAGTGACTCCCACCCGGAACCCCATGTCGCACTGAAGGTGAATGAAGAACAGCAGAAGAGAAGGGCCATGACGAACGACTTCGGCTTTGCGTTTACAACGCACGGCCCACGAACGCCAAGGGACGAGAGGCGCCCCACGCCCGCAGACCCCCCGCCGCCGCACAAGAAGGAGCCTGAGCGGGCCCCCGGGGAGCCGCTGCCTGCAACCTCCGCCAGCGCAGCCGCGGGGGGCGGCGCGCCCCTCGCCCGCCCCGTCTGCGCCCCCTGTCTCCGCCCGTCCGGGGGGCGGCCCCCGCACCCTCCGGTACAGGCAGCGCGGTCGCCCCCGCTCCGGCTCCCCGTGGGACGCCCAGGAGCAGCCGGAGCCCCGGCGCTGCCGGGCAGGCGGCGGGCGCGGCCGCTTCGTGGCGGGGCCGGGCCGGGCCGGGCGAGGCTGCCGGGGGGCGGCGGCTGCGGCGCGGAGCGGAGGAGCCGGCCCCGGCGGCTGGGCGGCGGCGGGCGCCCTGCAGCGCGGAGACGAGCCCTACCTGCGGCATGGGAGGAGTGAGTATTGCCTTTCCTTCGCGGGGGTTTGCCCGGACTTTGCTCTTCGCTGCCGCTCGCGAGTCCCTCTGCCCCCTCCTCGCCCGGCCTCGCCCCGGAGGACGGCTGGAGCACCGGGGAAGAGTAGGTAGTGTATTCGGTTGATTCCCTTGTCTTTCTTCTCTTCTCCATCACCGTGGCACCTGGCTTTTTCTTTTTTTTAATTATTTTTCCTTTTTTTTTTTTTTTTTTTAAATTAACTGGCATTAGCGTTTGGGGAGCTGTTTTACTGGCAAGTCTCAGGTTCTCCTAGTCTCCAGCTTCTTAAATTCTCCCCTGTACACCCACCCAGGAAAGAAAATTCAGCTCCCACCAAGCTACATCTGAGGTCCCGCTTGGTCTCTCTGATGCAACAATGAAAACATATTCTTCTTAATTTGCCATGAAAGATAGTTTGCAGCTGTGGAGGTGGAGCAGGGTGAGCTCTAGAGAGAGGATTTGCCTCTGTGCCATCATGTCCCCTTCGTTGCTAAGCAGTGGTGACCACATCTGTAGAAAGGTGGAAGAAGCTCACAGAGGAGAGCAAGCAACAAGAAAAGCTGGGAAGAACTGCATGTTCTCATCTCGGGCAGCCTCATCCGCTGGGTACTTGTGCAGAAAATAAAAACCTGACGCATTAATTGTTCTTATGTGCCCTGTTACCTCGATTCTAAACTTCTCGCATCCCATCTTGTACTTGGGTAGAAGCAAAGTTTTTTTGTTTATCCAAATTGGTTTGCCGTGACTTACACAAAGAGTGGTAATTTAGAAAAGCGCACTTAATGCTTTCCATGTGAGTGGTGTTGCTTCAACCCCAAAAAAATATTGGTAGGAAAGCGAATGAACCCTTATACAAAAGTACATGGTGGATTTATGAAAAGTCAGGCAGTGGGAAGTTTTTCATCAAGAAAATTAATTTCAGTACACTTGTTCCCTACTTCTGTAAATTTAGATTTTGCCATTTAACTTGAGGACTCCAGTCTATATAATGTTTCCTTGTTACCAAAATAGCTCGTTGTTTCTGGGATATACTAAAAAGACTTCTAGGTTGAGTGGGATGCAAAAAGCAAAATTAAGTAGTGGAAGGAAAGACTGATTTTTTTTTTTTTCCAGTTGAACTTCTTTTAGAGCAAATATATGTGTGGGAGTTAGCAATAAAATCCCCCAAAAAACTCTTAGTACTTTGTAAGATGAATTACTGTAATGACGTGTTTGCTGTTTGATGCATAGCACCACAGCACTATTAAGGTGTGAATTTTCATACGGAATGAAAGGCGGTTCTGGCACTGCCATTTTCATGTCAATAGTGCGTCTGTCGAAACGTCTCCTAGCTTCTAAGTGGACTGAAAATCTGCTTTTCATTAGAATCTGACCAGTCGCTGCATCGTTGTCGTTGTTGGCCAGGCGCAGCTGTTGCAGGCAGATAGGAAGGATCCATCCTGTACGTTGGCTCTGATCGCTCTGTGAGAAACACAGTGGCTCCTTGCCCGGTCCTGACGGAAAAGGGTGTGTCAGGGTGGGAGGGCAGAGCTCTGTTGTGTGCATTGCACACTGACGTTCCGGGCAGTCGGAGGTGTGCATGGGGTGCTGCAAGATTTGTCAAGGCCAGGTTGGCCATCAGCCAGTCCAAGGGGTTTAATGTCTTCACCCGCACTCCACCTGTCTGTGTTAGGGATTCGAGAGGATAGTTCCGTCTAGGCTCTTGGGCTTTTTATTTTTCCCTTTCTTATACATTTTTTAAAATACTGTGTTTTTTAAATGATCCTCTACAGGTGTATTTAGCTAAAGTTTACACCAACACAGATTTGATAAAAAGACAAGATTTGTGTAAATCTTAGGCATTGATAGATACTTTTATATTATTCCTAAGAGACACAAAAGCAAGTATTGCCCCTTTCATATTTAAAACATTATTCAGTGTTTGTAGCTGAAGTTCAACAGTGAGAAATGGAAATGAGTGAAACAAATTGTTGATTTTAAAATTACACATGTTAAAAGAAATGCAAAGTGCAGATAATTAGTATGAGATGTGAACAAATTCCCGGGCTTTTAAATAGATTTTGTTAATTAAAGGTTTTATTACCAGCAGTATGATATTGACATGGACAGGTTTTGCCTTCAATATATATTTTTCTTTAAATCATTTCTCTTGTTTGAGGCATTGTGAACCTCTGAGGTAATGCTGAAAAGATAAATACTTTGCTTTTCTTCATATAAGCAAATCCAATTTATTGTTAATAAATACTTACTCCTAATAAGCAGTGATAGCATGTAGAAGACATTCCACCTTATTCCAGTCCGAGGAAACATACTATCCCTGGATCCAATCCTTGAAGCACATGTCTTCGTTTAATTTTTTTTTATAGGGACACTAAGTTGGATGCCTTCTGCAGCGTGTCCTTTGGGACTGCGTATGTGCATGCAATCCAGAACACATGGAGAGAAGACTGGTATAATTTAATCTTCAAAAAGGTTTTTCTCTCCTGTTGAAATAAATCATAAACTCAGCCCAGGACAGGGATGTATTTGTCAATGATCACGGATGTCACGCTCCTCAGAGAGAGTTGAGTCATTCTCAACAGTTGAGTGGTTGTGCTGGTTGAAGCATTTGTGTCCAAAGCACATTGGTCTGTTACCAGGAAAGATTTCCCGTTAATTGTCTTATTCTTCTTGCTAAGGTTTTTGTCACCGTTAACTAGTTGTTTTCCAGATAGGAGATAAACTCTTTCTCACATTTCTAAATACAGGTTGTGTTTTCCTATGCAATGTAATAAGTTCCGTATAAATAATTTTCTTAAAAGTCTTGGAAGTAACTCACTCTAGAAATTCAGTAGTAAAGCAGAAGTTTAAAAGAAAAATTAAACCATCTTGCATGCAATTGTTGCATTCTGGAAAAAAAAACAAACAAACCCACAATGGAAATTTGAATATATTTTCATATGTGAGCAGGTAAGTTTAATAGAGTTATTAGACATTCTGTCAAGTTCTTTGTCAAGATTAGACTCTTTCTTTGAAAGTCACACCATGAAATTTTCTTGCCTGTAGTTTGACAACTTCAGAGAAAACAACGGCAATGCTCCAGCAAGCCTCTTTGAGAATATGCACTTTTGTAACATATTTGTGATCAATATTAAATGTGAGTCGCTCCTGTATCTACACATTTAGTTGATCCTCTTGGGTCATTATGCTGTTGGTGAGATTATTGATGTATGGACCGAGTTTATTTTTCTTTTAGCCTGAAATGGTGTCTTTCTCTGATGATGCATTTGCAGAATCATTATCCAATGTTATCCTGAACTTTTGGACATACAATTCGTGTTTAAAATTCCCATATCCTAGACAGAGTGGCCTGAGTAGCCAAGAGACATAAAGTGCCCCTCTGTGCCCTTGCAGCATTACCTGCTTCTGCAGGCGGGCAGGAGCACCCATTCTCTAGCAGCTGTTCCTTGCATCCGGGGGCTGGCAGCACTGGGATGCCGAAGGGTCTGGTACCATGCCCAGCATACTGGCCAGGGTATAGAGAGCTGATGTGATTTGTGCTATGCCCAAAGCAGCAGCAGGCAGGCTGTCTCTTGTTCTGGGCTGTCTTGTGAGTATTCCTGAGAGACCGCCAAGTCTTGCTGCCTGGGTTCCTGGAAAAAACAAGGCAAGCCCTTTGCATTTGACTCGCTGTTTGGCTTTGTATCTGGACAACTACGATTTACTGTACAGATTATCCTAGTGTGAAAATTAGTGGATAATACAGTGAGAAGATATTATGGAGGAAAAATACCCAAATAACAAACACGATCTTGAAACCCACTGTAATCTCATTCTAAGTTGCATATAACTTTACAATACTTTTATAGATACCGATTTACCTTGCTGCAATGTCATTGACAAGGGTTTTTTTGTGCTTAAGTATGCAATTTGAAATCCTACTGTGTTCATGAATATATCTCCACGTTTCCTGAATGTATAATGTATGTCTTGGAATATTTACAACATCCCTGAGAAGTGTTTTGCCCAAATATTTTTACTGTGTATAAAAAAACCTTCTAGATCAGTGAATGGGCTATAACTGATGGTACAAGGGCTGCATCCTCCCCTTCCTACTGCATTTGCTGCATTTCTCTTCTTTCTGTTAGTAATTCTTGACCATTCCGTGCCTCGTCTTTCTTACCATAGCCACCCTTGTGTCTCTGCCCTTCCCTTCTGACTTATTCTCACGCTGCTGCCTCCACCCACTGCGATGGTTGCCCTCCCCAATTCTATCTGGCAATGCTTCTATTAAAGTAAGGTTTCTATACAGGCAGAAAACCTCAAAGGAATTGAAATAAATGTGATGATTTGCAGTACCTACAAAGTTCTTAATATGAATAGCCAGATTAATCAGTACAGTCAGAGGCAGAGGAAAGCAGTTAATGATATCTTGTGTAGCTACAAGGTGTTTATAAAGGCTTTGCAGTGTTTTGTGGAAAAACCTTCTGATTTGCTACAAATTTTACTGGATTTATTTATCTGGTACACAGGGTGTTTTAACTATTTTTTTTTCCTAACTAGATATTGGTGGGGGAAGAGGAGGGTTGTTATTCAGGATCTGAAATTACCAGATAGGGTACTTCTAGTGTTGGTTACAGGCCAACCAAAGAGAAAGGAGAGAGTGGGGCTCTAAAACCAGTCACCATCACCAGGTGAGGTGATGCTTACTGAGGAAAATAATACATGGAGGCATTGCTTAGGTAAACATGGCTATAGAAGGAGCATGGGGATGAGGGAACTTCATATTTGGAGTTGTCTCATGTTAAGGGTGCTGTGAAGGCGACTGTCTTCCTTAACAATCCATCAGAACCTGAAAGATCTTTATTTAAAATAGAGACCCCAGGTTCAGCACAGTCAGAGGGATCTCATCCAGGAATAGAGCCACTTACTGGGTAGGAGACACTGATTTGCATGCTGCAATCTATTTTTTCTTCTCTCCTATCCTGGTAAAAATACAGTTCCTTTTCTGTTACAGTACTGCTGTCCTGGGACTTGGACTCGGACTCCAGCTGTTGTGTAGAGCAGTGGTGGTGATGGGTTGTGTTGAGCTTCTGTTGATCTCATGTCTTAGAGGATAGAAGATAGCAGCTTGCTTGACCTCTGCCTGCAGTCAGTCCTGTCACTGTTGGATTCAAAGTTCTTGATCAACACAGCCTGTATTTCTTCTGTAGCTTGTGCATGAGATTTCAAAGGGTACAACTACATGACTTAGTGGACTATTACGTTAGATAATTTTGAGCTCTATAAGTTATACCACATTTATTAAGAAAAATATGTTAATTAACTTACATTTGGATTCAACAATAGAACCTAATTCTCAGAAGCTTATTTTTTTCGGTTTGTAGGCTGATACATTTTTAAGAAGGATTTACTATATTTTCCCATGTTAAAAAGAGTATACAGCTCTTTTTACAAAAAGAGACCTCAACTTACTCCTGTATTACTCACTTCATTAATTAGATGACACTCAGTTTTAGGTGGGAAAAGATATTTCAGAATTAGACTGATGCCTTGGAGGACTTTTTAAAGAATGTATGATTAAGTAAAACCAACAAGAATTGGTATGTTTTTTTACCTTTATAATATTAAAGACTTAAATCTATTGTATATCCTTCAAGTGACGTATCAATTTCCAGTTCTTTTTTGTAAGACAAAGACTGTTGTAGAGAAGACGTGATTTAAAGCTTTGAGGATGTAGATACTTGTGTTTAATACTTAATGATGTTTCAGAGATTATATTTAATGATATTTTGTAGCAGTTTCTGTGGCTTAAAAATATTATTTTGTTAATTATATGTAATAAATTGAATGAAAGAAGAGTCCATTGTCTGGAGCACCAAAGAGCCATGATCACTTATTTTGTCTTTCTTTCTTTCACTCTCCTTCTGTCTCCCAATCCCTAGAGGCAAATGTTATTTTCGTCTTGCTGAGTCTTTCTCCTTTCACTGAATTCAAGCAGAGTTTTTTCCTTCCATGTAGTGATGATGTACTACTTCATGGATGATGAAAAGGAATAAAATAATGACTTCCAGAGGTTTTGCTGCACTAAGTAAACAGAGATTGGATTTGTGATGTTCTATGCTTATTAGCAGAAGTATCTGCATTTATTTTATGTCTAAATAATCACAGTGGTTTTCTATTTAGGGATAAGACGCATACTGTTCTCATGAAATGCGGTGCACCAGTATATCTGAGATGATAATTTGGAGAAGTTCAGAAGCTTGAAATGGACTTCAGTGACGCACTACGAAACTAAGAGTGTCTCTTGTTTTCTGCTGTAGAAAGTTGATTCAATTCTCGATGAAGTCTTCAGACACTTGCTTTCCAAGAAGTTTTATCTATTGTGAAAAGAGAATGAAATTATCATGGCCTTGTGCTTTTCCACCTTTCTGTTCTGTGGATTACAAAATTTTTCCAGAGCCTTTCAGAAATACTGCTTTTCTACATTGTTGTAAATTATGCACTTTCTGCTGCATACTGCTTTACTTTTTGTGGATTTCTTTGAGTTGGAGACAGGGCCAGAAGGACCAATGGCTCACAAGATTCAAACAATTACCTAATAATTTAAAGGCATGCAGAGGGTGAGATAGTGTTTTCTATTGATCAAAAAAATCTGATTTGACAACTCTAAGATGACAAACCATAGGAATTAGTTTAAAATTACATGGTACTGCATGGATATGGCGAACAATTCTCTCATAATTTTGCTGAGGGACATAGATATAGAAGTAGGGTGTTCTGCACTGAAACTAAAGTCGCTCTATTCTAGAAATGAACCTCAAGTTCTTATATTGTAAAGTGGTTTTTAGGGTTTGTGTTTTGGGTTGTGGAGTTTTTTGTGGTTTGGTTTCTTGCTGGGTTTTTTTTTTGTTGTTGTTTTTACAGCCTCCATGCCATACTGTTAGCTTTCGCTTTAAGAAAAAAGTAAGTAAGTAAATTTCTATTTCTTGGGGGAGTGATACTGGTTTTGGTTTTTAGAAAAATGATTGACAGTGTGGCACTGAATCAAAGAGACAGATAAAACAGAAGGCAAATGGCATCCAGCATTTTATAAGCCTCAGAACAGCAACTCCCATTCTTTTAAGCAAATGCCATCATTTCTAGGGCCAAACACAGGTGTATTGTGTGTTTGAGAGCAGTACTGATATCTTTTTATTTTTTCAAGATTTTACATTGTTAAACATTTATGTTAAAACTCTAGAAGTGGGATGAGGATGTCTGACAAGGTCATGAGTTGCTACTCCATTTGTATTTGTTGTATATGAGGATTCTAGTCCAGCTCAAATGGAAATAATAAATAAGGATGATCTTACAAGTTTTTCTGTTTAGAATCTGCCCCCGGTCAGTCAGACTGAGGATAACGTTCTTCCCACCTTTGGACAAATTTGTCAAACGATAGTAGCTTAGTACTTTGTAAGTACTTTAAGAAATGTCAACGTGTTTACCAGCAGATGAGCTAGCCACAAAACCCACTGCCGTTTTCATGGTTTTGCATTACAGGGAAGTGTGCTCATAGGTATCTTTTAGAAGGAGATGGGTGTTTAATTTGGAGGATTGAAGAAGTCTCCGGTAACTGATTTTCTAAAAGTGGTATTGGTTTAGTGCCATTCTCCTAGTTTCTGACGCAGTGCGAATCTTCTGGTTCCTTTCCAAACAGTATTCTGTTCATACTGGTTCTTTACTTACTTTTCATTTTAGAAAGCTGTGTGTGAATTTGAAGATACTCAGAAGTTTCTTTTTTTTCTTAAACTCATAGAGCTGGTTTTTGGCTAAGCTGTAAAATACACAGATAAAAAGAAAGACGTACACTTCTACCTCATTTGGGGTTCTAAGAGATGCAAGGAAGTGAGGGGGAAGGAATGCAGGCACAGACTAATAGGCTATTCCCCTCTCCTGATGAGTACTTGATTAAATTATTTATTCCTACTGTATGACTGGGAAGGAAGGAACGCAGAAGGTTTTGAAGCTGGGTGTCATTCCACAGTGTTGATAAAGTACAGTGGCTCTGGTGGTCTGGTCTGAAGCAGCTGCTTTCTTTTTGCCTGAAAAAGAAAATGGTGGTGAATTAAGTAAAAAAAGGAAATTACTTTTTTTAAACCAACTGCTGCACTTTATATAGTGCTTTTTTGATAAGTGTTTTCTGTGAATGTCTTGCAATTCTACTTGAATTATATTGCAGTTGTGCAATCTTATTGCTGTTTTCTGCAGCACGGTGGCACTTCAGGGCAAAGACTCCCTTGTTTCTAGGGAACTATTTACTACTGCATGCATATTAAGAGAAGTTGTGTGTCTACGTCAAGGAGCAATAGATTTGTCCAATTGAACTTTGTTGGTTTTTGGTTGGTTTGGGGTTTGTTTTTTTTTTTACATGGCCATCTAAAAAGATGTCTTCAGATACTGGGGCAGCAGAGAAATGTGAGGTTGAGTTCTGGCACTTCTCACTCTAAATTCGACACTGTTTATTTTCTTCTGCATACATGAAGCTTTAGCCAATAATACAATACTTCGATGTCAAGATGCATGATGGCAAATGCTATGTTGCTGAACCTTCTGAAGTGTATGTTTGAAATTTTCACAGATGAATGAGTTTTTAAAGGCTGTTTATAATATAAATATTTAATGTTAAGAATATTTTCACATGAAGAAAGCATATTATGATGAGTTCTAATAGCTTCCTTTAAATTTCATGTTTGAATCCACCCAAGAGCTTTTGTGTATACGAAGTTTGCCCTCTGCTCTCTCAACTTTGTTGTAGGGGTTGGGGAGGAGATACATCCTCTCAAGCCCTTCTTGTTCTTTCAAATGTTGCAAAAAAAGCCCTCAAATTGCTTGTTTTACTTCACATTTACTCCAGATTTTATAGCAAGACTCTTTCATTCAGTTGCATATTTGCCTTAGGGTGATTGCAGAGCCTCCCTTAAAATAACAAAATTGTGTGAAGCATGAATTTGATCCAGTATTATGGAATGAGCTACTTGTCATCTTACCAGTAGTCCTTTACCTGGAATATAATTTTATGTTCCTCTTTTTTTAAAGGCACGTTGTGATATAGCCTTCTTTTTCAGTTGCAAATCCAAGTTGGAAGAATTGGGGGAATGTCTGTCCCCTGTATGCTTGTGACTCCTTTTAGTTACCATTGCTGTAGGCATATTTTTGAAGATCAACCTGTAGGTTGCCCATATTCATCTGGTGCTTTGTGCTGCCAAGTAGATGATTAACAGGTGCCATTTCCAGAAGTATTCCTAATGGCTCTAGATTTGATAATGAACAAACACTGGTAACTACCAGGAAATCAGTTTTGGTATTTCCTTTGCTGATCACACTGTATTAATAAAAGTGGGACTCTGTGAAGTGCTTTCATGTATGTGAGGTGGGGCCTGGAATGATCAAAAGGTAACGACCTCTCTATATCAGAGACAGGGACACCTTTCAAGTGGGAACAGGCAGAGAAGCCCATCATCATAGACAGGCAGGGACACATTTTGCTGGATTGGGTTGCTCAAAGCCCTGTCCAATCTGACTTGTTGAACTGTGCCGATGGGTTCAAGTTGGTGATTCCAAGGCAGTAGATGGTTCTGTGACTTCTGAATAGGTATTATTGGCAGACATGTTTCTGTGGTTTTTTTCTTCTGCCAGGTGGCACACCCTGATAATATGGTGTGAACTTGGCAGATTTTTTTTCTTTTTTATGTAGTCATGTAGCTGATGATTGCAAACATTTTGAGTATTTCAGAATTTATCAAGAGCTTGGTCAGTAAAGTTATCAACTTTGTTTCCTTGGACTTAATCATCGAATTTCTGAGAATGTTTGGGAAAATACGGATATCTCTCATACTAGTATGAAGTGAAAAAAATATTTTTCTTTTGAATACTTTTTATGTTGTGAATGACCAGAAGAGTGGATTGCACCAGAACAATACATTTATCTTTGTCTATCATATTATCATGAAATAGTTCATAAAGTTGATCCTTTTCTCGCTGATCTTCAACAGTCTTTTATACTTAATTGCTGAAAGTTGTTTCTCATTGCACATAGCAGTGGCATCCATTAAATCGGACTCTGAATGAGGTGAATTGGTTGCAGAATGTATTTCCCTGGTTTGATTCTAATATTATCAACAGTAACACTTCATTAATAACTATCTATGTTTCAGTATTTTTCAACAATCCAATCACAGAATCACAGAATTGCAAGGGTTGGAAGGGACCTCATGAGATCATCTAGTCCAACCCCCCTGCTAAAGCAGGTTCACCTAGAGCATGTTACACAGGACTTCGTCCAGGCGGGCTTTGAATATCTCCAGAGAAGGAGACTCCACAACCCCCCTGGGCAGCCTGTTCCAGTGCTCTGTCACCCTCAAAGTAAAGAAGTTTTTCCTCATATTCAACTGAAACCTCTTATGTTTCAGTTTGTACCCATTGCCCCTTGTCCTGTCACTGGACACCACTGCAAAGAGTCTGGCTCCATCCTCGTGACTTCCACCCTTAAGATATTTGTATGTATTGATGAGGTCCCCTCTCAGTCTTCTCTTCTTCAGGCTGAACAAGCCCAACTCTCTCAGCCTTTCTTCATAGGGGAGATGCTCCAGTCCCTTTATCATCCTAGTTGCTCTCCTCTGGACTCTTTCTAGGAGTTCCTCATCTTTCTTGAACCGGGGAGCCCAGAGCTGGACACAGTACTCCAGGTGGGGTCTCACCAGGGCAGAGTAGAGGGGGAGGGTAACCTCCCTTGACCTGCTGGCCGCACTCCTCTTAGTGCACCCCAGGATACCATTGGCCTTCTTGGCAACAAGGGCACACTGCTGGCTCATGGTCAGCTTGTCATCCACCAGGACTCCCGGGTCCCTCTCAGCAGAGTTGCTTTCCAGCAGGTCAGCCCCCAGCCTGTACTGGTGCATGGGGTTCGACCTCCCCAGTTGCAGCACTCAGCACTTGCCCTTGTTGAATTTCATCAGGTTCCTCTCCACCCAACTCTCCAGCCTGTCCAGGTCCCGCTGAATGGCAGCACAGCCTTCCGGTGTATCAGCCACTCCTCCCAGTTTTGTGTTACTGCTGCCTCTCATTCATGTATCAGCCAGCAATCAGTATCAGCCAGCGCAACCTTAATTTTGAAACTCCAAATTAATGTGGAGGGCAAAACATTTTTAGTGGAAAGAAAATAATTATGATTAAATTACTACTTCAGATTTTCAATTCCTTTTTCATTCAGCAGATTTTGTTTTCTTTTAGAGGATACTGTCATATCTGTTTATTTGTTCATCATTTCCCCTGCAGGTGCACAGATAGCATTAACTTTGGGGTTTTGTTTTAGAACAGCTTAATCTAATACAGTTAAATCTTTGTTGTCCATAATTGCTCTTTACATAATCTAGAACAGGGGTAATTTTTCAAAAGTGAGTAAATAAGTAAAGTAAGTGAAACCATGAGAGATGTTTTTCCAGCTGTCCTTTAGAGTCTTCAGTGGTGGTGGCTTTGTATGGTTTTGTGCAGGTGGAGGAAGGTTTCCCATTGTATTCTTGCCAGCTGGATGTACTGTCAGATAAATTTTAATGCAGACCTGTCTCACAAAATAGAGCCAAGTAAAATAGAAAGCCAAGAAGAAAAAGGGATGAGGGAGGACAAACACTTCAGAAAATACAAAGAACTTTTGGATTCAAGCCCCAGAGAAAGCTACAGCCAAAGCTGCCTTGAAGTTACATCGTTCTGGCTTATGATCACGTGAATGTTGGAAAATGACTGATGAAGGCTAAGGGAATTAATGTTGTTTACAGAAAAGACTCAGTGGTCATAGGGAAAAAATTTATTTTAAAAATAATTACGTCCCTGAACAAAACTGAGCAAAACAGATGGAGTGTAACAAATGCAGGGCTTATTTGATTGCAGAAGACCTGAGGTTATCTTAGTTCTCACCATAACATTTTCTAACACTTCAAATTCAAGCAACCTGTTTCTGTCACAGTCTTTTTTCCCTTTGTCTTTTACTTGAGTTAGAAAGCAATTCTTTAGTGAAATAGGTCTGACTGTTAGCAAGTGTAGGAAAACCAAAGGAAATGCTTCCTACCTTGTTACTTCAGACACTGGCGTAACGGTGGAAATAGTTTGGTTATAACATTTGTGTTAAAAACATTGATGATGGGGGTGCCTGTGTTTCTTTTTTTGTGATTAATTTGGCATGAGGAAAAAGGCCAGCAATGCTTTCTCTCATTCCATAATGTCCATTCTAATGTTTGTAATCTGTTACCATGCTCTGTATGTTTCTGCATTGGTGTTTAGCTAACATGTATATATTTCCTGTATATATTTTCTGCTTCATCTGGAGGGGTTTCTTTGGATCTCTAACACATTTTGATTTGTCTATGCCCTCCTGCCACCTTTGCTTGATGGGCATTCCTGTGGATATTCCACAGTTACAGTGTCAAAGAGAAGGCACAATCTTACATTAGTGTTCATATTTATAAAAAGTAGCGGTTTTTGTAAATTCACAGAAATGTATGCAAATGTAAGTGAATCTTTAATATTACTGTGCTGTATTAATTGAATTGGTCAGGACAGAATATGCAGGTGACAGGGTTCATTCCCTTATAATTCTTATATTTTTGTTTGTAGATGATATTAATTTTTTACAGTAAAGCTGGAGTGGAATGTAACTGATTTTTTAAAAAATATGTATATCATCATAATAGTAAAATACTGTAGAAAGAGGAGAAAATAATCTAAATCTGAGTTTAATCAACAGTTCCAGCTTGATACAAAATTTTAGCAAAGTCAAAGGCTGTGTTTAATAGGTTTTGATTAAAATACTGATTTAAATTCAAACTAAAAAAATAATGTTACAATATATACAAATAGTTATTCCATGTATTACATTTTGTCTTATTGTAGGCTTTTAAAAAATTTACTTGCCTTATAGACCTGCTAATTCAGAGTTGGGCTTGGTCTGCTGTAAATCCTTGCCTCTTGTATATCAATTCATGTTCCTATACACCTGTGAATATGTTTTCTTGTTCAATTATGGAAGCGCTTTCATTTTCTGTTTCAAAAATTATATCATTGATTAATTACTAAATTATAACTGGGGCCAGTTTGCAATTTCTGGAGAAAAAGCTAGCTATCGTCTTTATCTTGGAATGAACTATCTAAATAGATCACCTAGGACTAAATGTCAAATAATGTGTTCTTTTCTGATGTTCCCAAAATCCCAGAAACTACAAAGCCTAGGTCATGTTAAGGCTTAAATGTAAATTCAAATTTTTTAACTGCAGCCAAAACAAGGTCTTTTTACTATCAGATTAGCAAGCACGTCTGTGTTTGATATCCTTACAGTTTGGCAGTTTTCATATCAACTGCTTTACAAGCTTTTGATACTACTAATAGGAAATTAGTAATACTCGTATTTATTTTATAAATGCATCTTCTCATGCATGTTTATTTAGGGGTGCAGTTTATATGAACAGACTTCAGACTGCCTTAGCGAGTGAGTGGAAAGAAAAAGAGGTAACTGAGATTGACAGAAAAGCTCGCTTATTTGGCATTCCAGTCCTTTCTAAGACCCCACATGATCAAGATTCTGCAGGTTTTGGTGGCAATCGTTGTTCTAGTCCTGTAACTCAGTTACCTCCAGGCAGGGCATTGGGAAAACTGGCATCGTTGATAGAGTTCCATCCAGCTCCTGTGTTTTGGCTTTACTTAGGGGACACAGATATTCTTAGGGTGGTCCTCTGTGAAGAACTGAATATGAAACTCTTAAAGTATGCTAGTATTTTCTTGCTGCTGATTTATTAAAAAATGGCATTAAAAACTGCATTTGTTCTGCAGGTTTGTTTGTTTTTAGTGCAGATTCAAATATTTAGAAAGCAAAGTTTTCCATGTATGGATTGGATGTAGTATAAACAGTGGCATTAGTGTTACTCCAAAAAGTCTCCTTGATGTGGACAGAACCTTTAGCTTAGAAGTAGGTTAGCAAGGCTTTGTGATGAGAGTGAAGTTTCTCTTACATGTCTACATCATCTCCTGTGATTTCCCATCATGGTGTCAAGAATTTTCTCTTCTCATCCTCTCATGTTCGTTAGGAAGCAGATAGAGGACTTTGCCAATGCAGTTGACAGCCTCAGAATCTCTTGTAGCAACACAGTGCTGCATTTTAGGCTGTTGAACTGAAAGGAATAATTGATATTGAACTCTTACGTCAATTTTACAGGATTATTCTGCTTCTGTGGCTTTTTAATGGATGTCATGAGTAAACAGGCTTTCTTCTGCTACATATGAAAATTTAATAATATACTGGAGGTGCTAAATCCTTTTTGAACCTGACAGGTGAACCTTTTCAAGAAGAACATCCTGTCATACATCTCTCTGATGATGTATGCTGATGCCATTTTCCATTTTCAGGGTGTTTGCACAAAGACATAGAATGGATTTGGGAATTTTTGCCTCCATAGTACTATAACCCGAGCCAGGTTTTACCGATCACCCCCAGCCTGTATCCATTTGCAGAACAGCAGCTGAGCCTCACTAGGAAATTAGACAAGCACAAAAAGTACACTCATATTACACTAATGAGCCCATTAAGTGAGGTATAGGGAGCCTGTCTGGCCAGAATGAGGAACTGAAAGAGGTCTGGCTGTACTCCTTGCTTTATGTCTCTTATGTTCTGTAGCCACTTTTCACCTTCTGTGTGTTTGCTGGTGGGGGAGATAGTTGCTTTTTTTTTCTCCCCCTCCTTCCCTCTTGTATTCTCTTATTTGCAAAAAGAAAAAAGAAAACCTTATTCTTTTCCAATATTTGAGGTTATATTGATGCGTTTGGTGTTTGCAGGCTATGAAGCTTGTGGCAAAGCGCTAACAAGGCGCATTTGCCTTCTAAAGTCTTTCAAATGATATAGCTCTTCAGTTATGCTTTCTGACCATTTTACAAAACTCCTCATTTACTACATGGAAAATCAAAGTGCAACAAAATTACTTATTTTTAAAATACTCACTAGAAACATCTAATAAAAATCCCATCACATTTATTATGTCATAACAGTGTTAATCCATAACAGCAAATAAACTTAAAGATTGCTTCAGAATTTTAGCAGTTTTCCAGTAAATGGAAAAAATGTATTTTGTATTATAGATAGACATGTGCTGTGCTGCTATGGCCTAATGGAAACCATAATGTTTTGATCTTGCTGATAGATTAGAACCAGGATTCATGTAAATGTTAAGAATTTGAGAACATTCATTTTTACTGTTTCAAATCCAGTGAAACATAGGTTTGGGTTCTGCAGTATGTTATTAACTTGTATCTTGTTAGTTTTTGTCATATTTTCTGTGCTTTTCTTCTTTTTAAATTGTTATTCAAGAGGACTTTACTAATAGAAAAAAGTCTCCCATTGTTTTAGACCTTGATTTGAAATATCTTAAAGAGCTTGTACTCTTTCAGTTCCTAATTAATTTTTGTTGTTCAGGAGGGAAGCTTTCAGCTGCACTTTTTTGGGAGCTGTGCTGGTTTGACATCCTTTATTGCTGTTGCTTTGCAGTGGTGACTTGTGTTAGTGATGGCCCAATACTTAAGCAGAAAAAAAGAACAGAGTTTGGTAACAGACCAGCAAAAACCTGCAGCAAATATTCCAGAGTTCCACCTGGTAGAACACAAGCCAGAAAGCTGGAAGGGCAGATGGTGCTGGGGCCTGCTAGCTGATAGAAGAATCCTGGGTTTGCACAAGGAGCAGGTTGGAATGCTGTGGGTGGAGGATTTACTAAGGCACCGTGGGAAATCCTGGAGACACCCAGTGGAGGGGCATGGAGAAGTAGCCTGGAACTGACCCCTTGAACCTACTGAGTTCTTAGTGTAGGTGATGTAAAGTAGGTAACCTTAGCCTCGTTTTGAGCTGCAGTTTGGACTAGCTGACTTCCAAAGGTACCTCCCAAACTATCTTTTCCTCTGTTTTCTGTATTCTTATTTTACATAATTGATTATAAATACAATAGCAAAAATTTTTTGTGAAATTGACTTTTTTTTTCTTATCTAGCTGCAGTTGAAGTAAACGTAATCTTTTACTTCAGACATGGTATATATGTTCCCTGTGTGGAAAAAACAAATCCAATGTTTTCTTCTAACCTTCATTAAATCGGTCATAATTCACAATAATACTTTCTGCATTAATGAAATTTTCACTGATGTAAAGATGGTGTTGTTACAGTCAACCATAGGGATCCCAATACATTGACTTGAATCTGATAGAGGTAAGGCATTCAAGATGATTTTACTTTTCAATCAATTTTACAGTAAAGCTGTCAGAATGATGATAACAAAACTTTGAACTATGTAACAGTCTAAAGTCTAAAAAATGTATAGCAAGTGCTACACCTGCATTAGTTGGAATAAATGATTTGGAGATGTTTTTGCAATGCTTGAGTATCATGCACAAACTTTGAGTAATTTACCTGGAGCATTCTGATGTAGGTGGCTTAACAGATGACTTCTTGGTCCCATGCTTACAAGAGCCAAACTATTGAGAAGTTCCACATACATGGATGTGTGCTGTGCACGGTGCTTATGTACTTTGTAATATTGTGTGCATGTAATTATTCATTACTGTATTAATAATTCATTAACAGTAAATTATGAGGTCTGAACAAATTGTGGAGCAGTTCTGATTTGCTGCTGAGGCAGTCTCTCTGGATAGTAATTGATTTTGAGAGGACATATTTTAATGGGTCAGCAATGGATTCACTGTGAAAATTCCAGCACCTAATTATAAGAAGGCGAAAGAAACCCTCAACCTCTTTCCTTTCTCCCAGCCCTAAGTCCTTTAACTTGCAGTGAAAAAAATCTTTAAAGGGAGGATTATCTATTTCTTTTTATGAGAGAGAGAACTGAATCCAAAATTGTTGTTGGGTTGTCTAATTTTTCTATCAAAAGCTTGGTACAGGTTTTTTCTCTGGTAAATATTTTGTGTCTTTTGTAGCTGTGACTAATTCCAAAAATTACCCTTCATCCTAAAAACTGGTAAATTTCACAAAACCCAGTGAGTTGTCTTCAAAAAACCAGAGGTTCATCTTGGTGTATCCTAGTAACTACTGACAGCAGTTCTGTCAGACGTGGGCTTCCCCCAGGCGCCACTGCAGAGGCTCAGCCATATGACTTCAAGAATTCTTTCTCAAATGGCACCCTTAATGGAATAACTAATTTATCTGAGGCATTTTGCTTCTATTTGGTATGTCCAGCTCCTCCTGTGTAATGTCTTTTTATCTAATGATTGGTAAGAATACCAATCAGTAAATTTAAATTGTCTTCCAGGGTCACGGGCAGAGCTCTGTAGATATTAGTATGACGATAATACATTGCTAACAATGTGAGGAACATGTGTCTTTCATAAAGAAAACCAAGAAAAGCTATGTTGTTGTTTTAGTCAGCTCTGTCGACCCCAATAATTCTTTGATGATTAATGGAAAAATACGGGATGGTCTACATGGCACCGGGCTTGCTCAAGTCAAATGGGAGCCAGCTTTCTCAAAGGGGGAAGAGGGTCTTTGCCCAGGAGCTTGCGGGGCTCATTGACAGGGCTTTAAACTAGATGTGAAGGGGGAAGGGGAACCTATTGGGCTTGCCAGTGACAGGCTAGGGGATGAAACGCAAGGGTTAGAGGGACTGGGGGCTAGTATGAGCCTTCAACCTGTTGCCCAGCAGTGTGCCAGGGGCACTGCGGAAAAGTTGAAGTCTGGTAGAGGTGAGCCGGAGGCTCCTGAGGTAGTAGGAGCCAACAAGGAAAAGCCCGTGAAGCACCTCAAAGTAAATGAGGGTTGTTCTGCTATGAAGGTGACGAGGCCGATAGCTCATATGAAATGCCTCTATACAAACACACGCAGCATGGGAAACAAACAAGAAGAGTTGGAAGCTATCGTGCTGCTAGAAAGCTACGACCTGATCGCCATTACGGAAACTTGGTGGGATGAATCCCACGACTGGAATGTAGCTATTGATGGCTACAGGCTGTTCAGAAGGGACAGGCGAGGAAGGAGGGGCGGAGGCGTTGCCCTTTACATCAAGAAATCATTACAGTGTGAAGAGCTGGCCCTGAAGAATAGCCATGAGCAGGTCGAAAGCTTATGGGTAAGAATCAGAGAGAGAGGCAACAAAGGGAACCTGGTGGTCGGTGTCTACTACAGGCCGCCAGATCAAGAGGAGCTGACTGATGAAGCCTTCTTCCTCCAACTCAGGGAGGCTTCGCGCTCGCAGGCTCTCGTCCTGCTGGGGGACTTCAACCACCCTGACATCTGCTGGAAAACCAACACGGCAAGCTGTAGGCAATCCAGCAGGTTTCTCGAATGCATTGAGGACAACTTCTTAAGCCAGGTAATAGACACCCCTACCCAAGGGGATGTGATACTGGACCTGGTGGTCACCAATGCAAGTGAGCTCGTTGGAGATATCAAGATCGGAGGCAGCTTGGGTTGCAGTGATCATGCGCTGGTAGAGCTCATGCTCCAGAGGGAAATGGGAAGAACAAAGAGTATAGTCAGGACCCTGAATTTTAGAAAAGCAAACTTCCAGCTCCTCAAGGAGATAGTCGGAAGGACTCCCTGGGAAACGGTCCTCAGGGACAGGGGAACAGAACAGAGCTGGCAGATCTTTAAGGATGTGATCCACAGAGCGCAAGAGCTCTCGATCCCCAGGTGTAAGAAATCAGGCAAAGAAGGGAAGAGACCGGCATGGCTGAGACGAGAGATGCTGGTCAAACTAAGGAGGAAGAGGGAACTGCACAGGCAGTGGAAGCAGGGACAGGCGTCCTGGGAAGACTATAGGGACGCGGTCTGGTTGTGTAGGAATGGGGTCAGGAAGGCCAAGGCTCAGCTGGAGCTAAACTTGGCTAGGGATGCAAAGAATAACAAGAAGGGTTTCTACAGGTATATCAGCCAGAAAAGGATGGTTAGAGAAAGCGTACCCCCGCTGATGAGCGAGACTGGCAAGCTGGTAACAGCAGATGAGGAGAAGGCTGAGGTACTCAACACCTTTTTTGCCTCAGTCTTCACTGGCAACCTCTCTCCTCACCCCACCCGAGTTGATGGATGGCATGAGGGGGACCGGGAGTGCAAAACCCCTCCCACTGTAGGAGAAGATCAGGTTTGTGACCACCTGAGGAACCTGAACTCACATAAGTCTGTGGGACCTGATGAGATGCATCCCAGAGTCCTGAGGGAATTGGCCGATGTAGTCGCCAAGCCACTCTCCATGATATTTGAAAAGTCATGGCAGTCAGGTGAAGTCCCTGGTGACTGGAAGAAGGGAAACATTGTGCCCATTTTCAAAAAGGGTAGAAAGGAAGACCCTGGGAACTACCGACCTGTCAGCCTCACCTCTGTGCTTGGGAAGATCATGGAACAGATCCTCCTAGAAGCCATGCTAAGGCACATCGAGGCCAGGGAGGTAATTCGAGATAGCCAGCATGGCTTCACCAAGGCAAGTCCTGCCTGACGAACCTAGTGTCTTTCTATGATGGTGTGACAACAATGGTGGACAAAGGAAAACCAATGGACGTCATCTATCTGGACTTCTGCAAAGCCTTTGACACGGTCCCCCACAACATCCTTCTCTCTAAATTGGAGAGCTACGGATTTGATGGGTGGACTGTTTGGTGGATAAGGAAAAAATCTGTTAATCAACAAAATAAGTTATTAAAAACTTGTACTATGTTTGATGTAATAGTCTTGCCAGGCTTTAGTTAGACTAGTGTATCATATGGATTAACTTGAAATGCCTTTTTGTTTAAGGAGTGAATGCAGATAGTTGAGAGAGGCTCACCTCCTTTCATTCACTGCAACGTGTTTGCTGATATAATGTGCAGTGTGACCTAACTCCTCCTCCTAAGTGTACTTAATGCTGAGTTCTACTCTCTCAGGGGAGGCTCATTGAGAAGTTCAAGTCAATTAAAATTTCAGGTAGATCATATTGTGTTTAGAAAGATAATGAATTGCTTGCTTGCTTGCATTATATAGATAGGAAGTTCCAACTGCTGGAGGCAAGAAATTCTGCATTGTGTCTCTCTCAAGAAAAGCAGAATATGGGTAATTTAAAGCAGTGACCTGTTTCAGGGGAAATAATATTCTTAAGTGAGAAGTCAGAAACCTCTTGTGTAATAGTAATTGTTCAGAGGCAGAGATCATTAGATTTGTTATTTCAGATACTGCTACCTTTTGCTATGAGACCAGAAAATTCTTAGGTGTAGAAATATATAGAAATTTCTATATGCAAGAGGAAACGCATGTTCCTTTTGTCTAAGCTGTTTAAAATAATCCGATTGCCATTGCTTGTAGATACACTTCCCCAGAATTAAAGCTCTCGGGGAAGTGCAGATATGTCAGAACTTCTTTGGTTTGGTTGGCTGGTTGCCTTTGGTTGCAGTGTAACACTGGCCTTCTCTGTGTGACTTTGTTAAAGGTGATAATTTACTGTAAGGTTGACTGATGCCTAGAGATTTCTGATGCTCAGCTTTTTTCAGACAGCTTTTGGGAAGAGCCTCTGACTTATTCATTAACAGTGAATTAACTTATTCATTATTCAGTCTTAAACAGAGTGTTTTCAGTCCATCGCCTTTATTCACAGCCCTGATTTTGAAGAAATTTAACTGAAACTTTCTCCAGTAACGTAGTGCTGGACATGGGACTCATAGAGTAGCTGCCTTGTTGGTGGTTTTTTTTTCTTTTTCTTTTTTTTCTTTTTTTCTTTTTTTTTTTTCCCTTTGGTTTTCATTTTACAAAGCAATAGTGAAAAAAGATCTCTAACAACACTACAGTTTACACACAAGCTTAAACTATCTTGGATTTCAAACTCAATGGGAATATATTTAACATAGAGAAGTGTCATGGCTGTGGTTTAGCATGTGAGGCTTGTTGCAACAGAATGTGGACACTAGGCCAAATGTTATCTATGTTGTCTCCCTGTCCATTTTATTTTGCAGCAAGTTTGCATTTTATGCGTGGAAAAATTCCTCTGCTTTTCATTTACATGTTGTTCTCCCTGGTTTTATATGCAACTCTAATTAATACAAAGCAAATTCACTTGTGAAAGTTATCGTTGTCCCATTAATTCAGAAAAAAAAAAAAAAGAGATGTTGCTTATTGTGTCCAAGTTCATAATTTCCAAATGTTTCTTTGTAAATGTTGCTTCTTGATAACAAAGACCAGTTGGGAGACCTTAACCACTTTAAACATAATTGAGGGTTTTAAAGTCTCCTTCATATGTTAATGGAAGTCGCAAGTGGATTTGGATAAAACTAATTTAACATTAGTCAGGCAACATAATGCTGCATACAGTTATGCCGTATGATTTTCTGCTGTACGAGAAAGCAGAGTAGCTGAGCGCCTTCCAATAAATGGTCCATTACGCAAGGAGGATCTGCATAATCAGTGTTAGATATTATGTTGAAAGCTTTGGTTCTCATATATATGCTAAATCAAATAAGAATTCATGACTTAAGAACTTGGACCAAATTCTGGGTCTTAAGTTTGTTGTAACGTAGCATTTGACAGACAATAAATTAACTTCTGAACTTGAAAGAAACATTTCTTCTGATTTCTAATAGTCCAATTTCTGGGTTTCTTTGTACATGTATGTGAATATTAAGCTCTTACTCTGTGGATCAGGGTCCTGCTAAGGACCACACAGCTTTCTCAGGATCCTATTTGAAAACAAAACAAAACAAAACAAAAACCAACTAATTTTTATTTACTTTGTTCCATTTCCCCAAAAAAGAAAGATTATTCCTGGAAAAATATTCTTTTCAACTAAAAAGATTTTTTTTTTTTTACTCATTTTAAAAATTGCATTATTCAAGAAAATGTGAAGTGAGCATATGTGCTGGTGATGATGCCATGACTGCAATCTATACGAATTTCATAAATGTCTGGATTTTATGTAGGCAGAATGTTTTAAAGCTTCTGCCTATTGTGGCAATTCTTTTCTTCAAAATTTTAAGGATACGTGCTTTTCTTTTTCAGCTGGCATTCATTCAGTGGAGGTGAAATCTGAGCCAGAGAGCTTCTGAAAATTTCATCTAGAAGTGCTGTAGTACTTTCTCCTTTTCTGAAAGTGTTATTTACTGACTTGGAATCACTGCAGCAAATCTGTAATGTAAGAGAAATCTAACTCTGAAAAGTAACTTGCAATGTTGTCATTGCTGTTCTTGTTTTTCTTGTGCCTTTGAGATCTTACTCTGTAAGTGAGGCCAGAGTAAGAAGTTCTGAAAAAAAATATTTTTTTTTTAATTAGAATTTTGTCTTTTTTTTAAGCGTTAAAGGAAGGAAACAGACATCCTCTTGGAGAGCTGTTTTCTATTTGCTTTTAAACATCCTGCTAAACCTGCCTTTTCTAAAACTTTGTTTTCTCTGTAGTACAAGAATAAAAGTTCTTTTTCACTGTGTGCTCGCTAACTTCTCTTGGTGTTAAAACTTACAGGATTTAAATTATACAAGATCAAGCGCATATGATTTCTGGATAAAATACATTTTGGATTATCATTTGGGGAATCTGGCAGTTACATTCTAAAGTATTCATACAGCTAAAGCAAGTTTAAGTGGTATATTCAGTTTTGTAACTGAACACAATTATTGGGTGATTAGTACTCTGTGTGAAGAAAATAAATTTATCCTGTATGATGGTTGCCCTTACTTCATACTTTCTTTCAGCTAATGAATATAAGGAAACTAAACACTGTGCAAGTACCATGATTATTTGAAAATACATATAGAGAATATTGTTGCATAGCTTATTCTCTAAGCAGCTACAGTGTGTTGTTATGTGGTATCCATGGAGATATTTATTTTTTCTATCTTTTAAGCATCAAAACAAGGAGTTAGAGGCATCCTCATTTAAATCCACAGATAGAAATGGTATTTAAAAGCTTTGACGATTGTCTTTGCTATGAATTTATACAGAAAAATTATCCAAGCTTATAAAGGTAAAGGTTGTAATGTAATTAACGTTATTAATGTCATCATCTCTGGTGTCATAAAGGAGAAATGTTTTGCAGTAAAGGTCACCCAGCACACATTATCATTGCTTTGTGTTGGAAACTACATGAAGTCTTATTTGATATAAACTAGTTTAATGACACAAAAATACAGCAGCAAATTGAAAGAGGAATCTGGAGAACTGAGAAAAAAACCCTAACATGTTGATAGTGAAACCTTGCAAGACCAAACACCAGGATTTACAAAAGCAAATCTGTCCCACAAAGTAACATAAACACAAAAAATAGAAAAATAAGTTTCAGTGACTGGTATAATTTGTTTCACTCAAAGAAAAGGTTCACTGAACTCCTATCACCAGATGAAAATTGAAGATAATTTTTACTGTAATACATGAAAGTAGGAAGCACCAGTGGCGACTGGACTATTGAAGTGAAGAACAGCCTTATTGTAGGAGCAAATGTGATATAAACTTGTCTTTAGATTGGAAAAGGAATTAACAGTTTGAGGAAGCTTTAAATTAGGATTATTATCCAGAGACTTGGCTACGTGACTTATTCAGACCTGACCAGAAGCAGGGTCTTGAAATGTTGAGAAGTATTTCTGTGGTCTGGAAGAATGTCGTAGCAGTCACTCATGTGAATGACAGAAATATCATGAGTGCTAGAATAAAAATATGCGCATGTTGCATTTCTGACAACAGAAGTCATGTTTTTCACTGTGTTGCCAACAATAAAAAAACCTTCACAGTTTTGTATTTGCTGTGTGTTGGCTCTAGTCCAGATTTTCTGTTCGTCAGTGATTGGATTGCTTGTTTGTGAGGACTGAATTTCCTGGATCTGGACTTGATGAATACCTTTTCTGACATAACGGAAAGAGGCAGATCAGTCTGTCTAAGTGGTTGCGGATTCTAAAAATGGGCTTAGAGAAATTTTTAAGATGCATCCTCTACCTATTAAACATTTTTTTCTTTCCCTCAATATTAATATTTTTCAGGTATCTTCTGAGTATTACTATAAATTCAAACATTGTAATCAGAGGTTATTGAATTGAAAACAGCTAGTTTGGAATAACTTTGGAAAGGATACAGGTCATGTGAGGTGAGTTGCGCATAAGAAGTTGAATCCCTAGAAGCGAACAAAAATGCAGTCTGTCTTCCATAAGTGTTTGTTTTAGTTTTTAAAATGTTAAAAACAAGCTACAGAGAAAGAAACAACTTATAAATGAAGGACGTGGCAAAATCTTTTATTTAAAATGAGTTGTCCCACTTAGTCCTATTTTATTGACACAGTCTCCTGCCAAGAATTATCAGGAGTGAAATGTACCATTGGCCTAATTCATTCAGACTCAGAGCAATTAATAATTCAGAAATGTTTTAGTTCTTATTGACGTTTAGCATTGTAAGTGGACAAATAGTGTATGTACTGTTAGCATCTACACAGGAAACTATTTGAGAGGAGAAGGAGGAATACTAGATATTTAATTGTTCATTAGAGCAGATGCTTTCTAGATTAACACATTTGCCTAAGAACTTTCTGGATTTGTATTATAGCCTGCTGCTTGTTTTGCAAACAATCACAGAATAGTAATGTTGAAGTTGTAGGGATAAACCCAGCTTATTTTCTGTAGAAACTGTAACAGTGTGAAGTCTGCATCATTGAATAATGACAATATAGTAGTTAAAAATCTGTCTTAAGTTATATAGTAACATTCAATATCCCTGAAAAAAAATCCATATTCTTTTATATAGCATGCACACAAAAAAGAGCATACAAAAAAAATATATGTAAGTTTACTGATGACTTATCAAATTTGATCATTTGCCTAATTTAATTTCACTGTACATCTTCACCTGATTCGCATGGTAGTCGCTTCTTATTTGTAAATAATTTTCATATATGTGAGACACATGATTATTGAGACAGTAATTTAACCTGCCTTCTTTAGTATGCTGTAAACTTCAAGTTTCTGAAATAGTGCTATGAAATGTACCATAGTACAGAGAACACTGAAAACAATATTGTAAAGATTTATTGTTATGTTATGGAATATGGAGTAGTAAGAGCAGATGCGTTGTTTCTGAAAAATATGAAGATAAATATACTATGTCTGTATGGGAAACACATTTCCTCAGTACCGAGGGTTTGTTGCTGTATGGTTTGGGTTTAAGCTGGACCATTGGTTTTGTAAACATTAAAATAAACATTTTGTAGATTTCTGTAGAAAACATAAATAATGCGTTCTTGCTTTTCTTTTTTAGCCCAGTGGACTGAAGCTTAAAACCTCAAACTTCTACCTGTAAAATAATACAGGAGTAGTTTTAATACAACTTGGTGGAGAATGTATTGGAGCAGCAGTCTATTTACATGTCAAATGTAGAAAATTGAGTAATAAGAGATGTACTGTTTCTAAAATGACATAAATATGACCCTGAGACTTTTCTTTTTGTACGTATTAAAATATATTTTAAAAGATCATTTAAAAATTATTCTTACTCATTCAACCATATCCCATAAGAATATATAAATGTTTACATTAGTGTCATGCTGTTATTGGCTTATTCCTGGACCCAGGAGTTTTGTTCTAGTGCTGTGCTACTAGGTAGGCAGCAGTTTGCAGCGGTTGTCTGTAACCTTTCATTTATAACTTGCTTTTCCTGTCCTGCTTGATGGACGTAGCCTCCACTCAGGCTTACATGCACAAAAGAGCCATGTTGGATTAGAAACCTATTTCTTAATAGAAAGCTGGGAAAACAGGATTTTTTATGTGTTGTTTTTTGTCTTTTACTGCTGGTGGATTTTTTAATGTTGTTGTGTTTTTGGGGTGGCTGGGAGCTTTCAGAAGGAAATTTGTGGGTTTTTTGGGGGGGAGGGGTGTCAGGTTTAGTTTCTTCAGGATTAACATTCTTTCTTGTTTTCTGATTTGATTTGTTATTACCTCTTAGTTCGTAATACAGAAGCCATCAAGGCTGCAGAAAAGAGAGGGAGAACATTTAGTCATTAAACCAATCCATCCATCTTCATAATTTTTTTTTCCACTCCATTTCTTTCTTGGATAAACTGATTTCCATGAGGTAATGATATAAGTGGCACCAGTTTGCTCCATAATGCTACAGAGGTTGTATATTTGCAGTACTTTCAAAAAGTCATGACAAGAAAATATGGTCACTGAACTGTAACTCAAGATGTGTTTAATAGGTGTGGGTTTTTTTCCAAGCATGGGTTGTGAATAGGCTGATAGGGTAAATAATTAAGAGAAGATATTCCTGTTAGGTATTGGAAAAGAACCTTTTTCTGTTTTATGTTAGCACACAGAGATATGCAGCAGTCACTGGCTATGGTGTCTCTAGAGAGAAATACTGGAGTTCATCTCAGCCCTAAGGGTACCACTTAAGCCTGGCTGAATAAACCAGTGGACTATGAACATGCAAGCGGAAAGATTGGTTTTCATTCTGATAACATCTGTAACAATTCAGAAAAACTGCCATAAGGCCATAGTGGTATTTGGTGAAATGAACAGTTGTGAACTTTCAGTTTTACATATTATAGACTTGTAAAGAATAAATTTAGCCTAAGTGCATAGACAGACATAACAGTTCGTGACAATTTTCAAGTATATGTTTGATAACAAGTAGTTTCTGCAGGCGTTGTATTCATCACCTTCTGAGTCTCTGTTCGTAAAGTTGACTAGAAAACTAATTTTAAAGTTTTGTAAAGTATTTCTCCAAGTAATGAGAACATCCTTCAAAAGACTAGCTGAACATTACGGTATGTATCTGTCTTACTCTCCAAGAGTACCTCCCTTTCTTTCTGTTGACATGTTTGGTTTTGTCTGTTTTGTTTCTGAAGATAGTCATCAAAACACAAAGTTGCATAAGTGTTTCTTAGACTGCCATGTATGCTTCTACTTGTTCATAGGTATGGTGTGTAGATGTGCTGAAAAAACTGTATTGTATTTAGCCCGTAAAGGGCAGCATGACTGTAACAGGGCAGCACCGTGTATACAGCTCTATTGTGTTTGGTTTTAAGATAGGAGTTGTTCTAATGGCTGTAGATCTTGCTCTGTTGTCTCTTCAGACTGGAAAAGCATTTGTGCAACCATCTAACCATTATAGATAATAATTGAGTGTGTGTAGACTGATTACCTATAGCTGCATATACATTAACTGTAGTTTGCATCACTCGGTACAGAAAAGGCAAATTTTATATAAGTGCAGTCCTCAGAATCTGTTACAACACATACAGTACTGGTTAATACACCATATAGGAATGGGGTTTTTTTGGAAAACCTACTATTTAGCGTAATATTGCTACCACCTTGGTGTAGGAAAAAGCACCTAATGGTAAGAACTTTCCCTGACTTAAAAAAAAAAAAAAGTAAAAAGACATGGCTGCTCACATTGAGGAAATCTTTGTGAATTTTCAGCTTACAAATAAAGAAACAGATAGTACCCTCTTCCCCCTTTTATTTCTGAAAAACAGAGCTGTAAGCTAAATAAATGACCGAGAGGCACCAAATAATACTTGCATTACTTGTACTTTAGCTCTTAGGTAAAAATGAAGCTTACGGAAAAGGATCCTGGTGTCCTTCCTTGTAAGACAGATCTCTCCCCCTTTTTGCTGGTGCATGTTCCCTGCGTATTCAGGGCCACAGATGTTGTCCAGCCTCTGAAGGGAAAGTGCCTTTTGAGGCACAGCTGGTTCTCAGTCCCAGCGTGGCTGGGCAGATCTTCAGGGTCACTGGTGCTATGGATATGAGAAGGGTTCGCTGGAGCAGGCTAAAGAACAATCAAGCCTTTCATTTGAGAATGGGGAATCGCTATAAGATGGCACAGATGAAATTATTGATTTCTTAATAAATAAGGAAAGACTTGGCATTCTCGAGCTTTCTGTTCCGGAGAAAAAGCATTTCTGTGTTTTCCTGAAGTTCTTCATGCCTGACATGAAAAATGCCTGATTTCAATAGCTACTTATTAGGAATTTTCTCATCTCTTTACTAGCCTGTGCAAAGACCCCTTCTTTGTGTCTTTTATCGTGGTAAAGAGTATTTGCTAAGGACTCAGAAGCTGTTGTAGCTCAGCTGAAAGAGCAGGGATTTGAAGACTATGCATACTCGAGTGGCTAATTTTGAGGAAGAGATGGCTTGTGCAACATAAGGTTGCATGTCCATGAGAATTTAGTTTCTGCTGGAAAATTGTTAAAAAATAGAAGATTTCCTCAACTAACGTTAAGTTGACCTAGAAGAGGCAGATTGCTGGGATTCATGGTGGCACGTGTCAATTGACTTCAGAGCTGTTACACTTAATGAAAAAGTATGTCATCATTTTTTTTCCTTCCCAGCACATCCCTATTTGCACAGCTCACACTGTGATCCGAAAAAAAGTTGTCTTTAGCCAGCTCTCACCTCCTGGGTAGAACAGGATCAGTCTGTGACATTTTTGATGACAGAGGCCTATAGCAAATAGAGCAACGCCTCTAAATCCACTTCCATTTTTTTCCTCTTGGGCTGGGCAGGGGGAGGCAGGGTTGCAGGGGCAGCTTCTGTGAGGAGATGGGGGGGGGGGCTGCAGGAGCAGCCCAGCCTCTGAGGAGGTGAGGGGGCCTGCAGGGGCAGCCTCTGTGAGGAGATGGGGGGGCCTGCAGGGGCAGCCTCTGAGGAGGTGGGGGGGCCTGCAGGGGCAGCCTCTGTGAGGAGAAGGAGGGGGGGGCTGTAGGGGCAGCCTGTGTGAAGAGATGGCGGGGGGGGGGTGCAGGGGCAGCCTCTGTGAGGTGGGGGGGCTGGAGGGGGGCTGTCCTGTGCTGGACACAGTTCTAAGCTGGCTTCACCACACCCATCACAGGGCACAGCTGAGCTCCTCAGCCAAGTTGTTGTCACCTGTGGGAAAACACCTCCAAGAAACGGCCAAAAGCCACATGTCAGTATGAGGAAAAAAGTGTGAGAAACAGCCCTGGGAACACCGAAGTCAGTGAAAAAGGAGGGGGAAGAGAGGTTTCTGGAGCAGAGATTCCCATGAAGCAGGTATTTCCCTGCAGCCTGTGGAGGAGCATGCTGGAGCAGATATCCACGCTGCAACCTGCACTGGAGCAGGTGGATATTCTGTGAAGGAACTGTGGCATGTGGAGACCCCCATGTCAGAGCAGTCTTATCCTAAGCCCTGCAGCCTGTGGGATGCACCTATGCTGGAGCAGGAGAAAAGTGTGAGGAGGAAGGAACAGCAGGGAGGAACTGCAGTGGTCTGACCCCAGGCCCCCATTCTCCATCTTCCCCATGCCACTTGGAGAGGGAGGAGGTATAAAGTTGAGAATAAGGGAGTGAAGTGGAGTGTGGAAAAAAGGGGTAAGGGGGGGAAGTTCTTTTAGGTTTTGCCTTTGTCACCATCCAAATCTATTTTAATTGGCAAAAAATTATTTTTCCCCAAGTCAAGTCTCTTTTGCCCATGACAGTAATTGGTAAGTAATCTCCCTGTCTTTATCTTCATGCATGTGCTTTTTCACTTTATTCTCCCCCACCTGCCTTCCATTTGAGGAGTAGGAGTGAGAGAGCATCTGGCTGGGAGTCTGGCAGCCAGCCAAGGTCAACCCACCACAATGTTGTATTGACAAAGGCTACACTACTTACTGATATCAGCAAGCAGGACTGGACTCCATTTTGTCTCTGTTCATAAAATTGGTTTATTTTGAAGATACTGCGCCCATGGGTGTTAACTGTGCTCTCACTGTGAACTATTGAAAACTTATTGCTTGTTGTAATTTAATCAATTTATTATTTAAATTTATATTTATTTATGGCCTTGGAGTACTGTAACTTTGAGGAGAGTATGTTGTGAGGTTTGTATACATGTAAAACCCTTCATCCATCATAACTTCCTTAATTATGGAGCATAGCACCACCTAAGTTACAATTAAAAAATCAGGAAGATGCAAGTCAGAAAACCCAAAAAGGGAAAGACTAAATTTCAGCCCAATTGCTTTCTGCTTTAATATAGAATTCCTTTCTGGCTTTAAATATAGAACGTGTTTATGTAGTACCTGTCTGATAATATAATACAAACATGAGTTTAGCAAGCATAGTATAAGCCACCAGATGGAGTAGTGTTGCCATCAGAAATAAAAAGTGTTAGAAAGGGCATGGTTTCTTTTCTATTGTAGTATGAGTTGCAAGTTATTTTAAGGTACTGTGCCAACTTGATGTATAAATCCGTACGTTAGAACTTGTAACCGTTGACTGCAGTGCATAGCTGTGTTAACACCATTCTTACTTTTTCGCAATAAGATGTGTTTTGACTTCATGTTTAGGCTAGGGAAAGCAATGTTTTTGCTTTTTTCTTGTTGTGAGTTTTGTATTATCTTGAGTTGACAAATGGTATGCAAATTTGATCTTTTTTTTTTTTTCCTTTCATTTTTTTCTTTAACTCATGACTACTATCTGTTTGCCACGTTGTTACTTTAGGAAAGCTGAGGTAATGAGTTTTCTATTAAGTTTTGACAATTAATTCAAATACTTCTTGCTATAGTGCTTTAGAATTAGAAAAGAGGCAGATGATGACTGTGCCAAAAGCTTTTATTTGGAGATTTTTGTTGCTGTTGCCATTTATTCTCTGTTTCTTTTTTTCTCATGTTTTCCTAGGATCTTCTTGCACAAGAGCCTAAAAGCATTTAAAGTTTGCAGAATGAAAAGATGGCACAGGCAATGCTGGTACCGCCAGGACCTGACAGCTTCTTCTATTTCACCAAAGAATCTCTTGCAGCTATTGAAAAATGTATTGCTGATCAAGCATCTCGTTGTGACAAAGACGAGCATAAAGATGATGGTGGTCATGAAGAAAATCACCCAAAAGCCAAGTAATGACTTGGAGGCAGGAAAGACACTGCCTTTTATTTATGGTGATATTCCTCCAGGAATGGTGTCTGAGCCCCTGGAGGACCTGGATCCATATTATATCAATAAAAAAGTAAGTGGTTTATATTGGGTGTAATTAGAACACTCCTGTTGAACTATAAAGTGATAAATGGTGGGGAGGTAGTCAGAAGCCCTGATTGAAAGTATTACGCAGTATGTGATATCATGTTAATTATTTTGAATACACTATAAATATGACTAACTGCTGCTTAAGTTGCTTTTTTTATTTAAAAGAGCTTTTCTTTTAATGTCTAAGGTTTCCTTATAATGATATTTTGAGTTAGTGGGTTTTGCATTAGATGTCCTTTAATTTCTTCAAATCTGATTGAATTCCTCTCTGTCTGGCTACTCTGTTCCTGGGGTTTCTAGGAACCATAGACAGTACCTGGGACCTAGTGCAGAAGAGTAGTGTTTGGACAAAGTGCTTGTTCAGTCGTCTGCCAAAATGATTGCCTGTCAAACATTTGAAATTTTGGTTTACAAAAAATTAAATGTTAAACTCTGTTTGACTAGGGAGGGACATAATAATAAAGAAAAGATTATTATCACATATTGCCAGCTTCATGTGATGTGTCACTTGCAGATGTGAGTCTGTTATACAAGAGTTTGCTTCAGGACCACTGCAACTGTTCTGAGTCTCATGGGGAGGATTTGATTTTTCTGGCCAGTTACGTTTTTCCTGATGATTTTAATCATCATCGGAATGATTTTAATACCAATTCTTCAGCAAGTAATCCCTCCCCACACTGCCCTGTGAGGAACAGGAAGACAGTACACTGGTAGGACAATTTCAGGTCACATGCCTATAATAATATTACGTTACAGAGCAAGGAAGTTCTTGAAAGTCTCTGCATCATTCCTCTTAGAATCACTTTACACCTGCATGGATGCAAGGTTTTCCCAGAAATTTTATATAAATGCTGTGCTTTTGTTTAATGTAAAAGAGGATTTGTGGCTCAGTATCAGTTTAGCAAAACAGTATAAAAATAACATTTATGTGAGTAGCCCCACATTCACTTTTCACATGGGACTGAGTCTAAAGACTACAACTGTGTACTTTGTTTCAGCATTGGGTCTGTGTAATAGGCCAATATAGACCTGAAGACAAAATCTAAATTTATATATATATATAATGTACTGTAATGCGACTTAGTTTCTTTTATAGATACAATGATAACAAAAGGAGAAAGGAGCAAGAGTGATGACTTAGGGAAGTACAGATGAAGAAAAAGTGGTTTTATGTAGGGCATGAGAAGTGGAATGATATTCAGAACAAAAGCAAAATTGAGTTTACATTAAAAAGGCAGTACAAAATAAGCAGCGAGTGGTTATTTTTTACTGTGTAAATCAATAAAGTGCTTGTTTAATTAAAAACATAGAAGATGGATAGTCAACAGATTAGTATATTGCACGTAAGTACGTGACCAAAGAGCTGTATTATCTCTCTAAGAAGCAACTAAGTTAGTGTTTTTTCTACTATGGAATGTTGAAGACCAATAATCAGATGTAGGTTTTTTAGTAATTTTAGTTTTTGTTGTTTCAACTTCACAAATGCTGGTCAAATGATCAATTTCTTTTACAATAGAATAGCGTTAGGAAACAGAAAGATTCAATGTTAAAACCTGCTTATTTCTGGATATTAGCCTTTTGGGAGAGTATTTCGAAGATGTAGATTGCATTAAGATTTCATTAGATGACATTTTCATTGTGTCTTCTAGTCAGAATCAAAAATGGTTGCGTAAATGGTACTAGTGACGATTGCACAGGCAATGAAGGCAGTAAAACCTTTAAAAGCCAAGGATATCTCACATCAGAAGCAGTTTTAAAGTGCTCAGATGGTTAAATAGTTTCTCATAAGTGTCCAAAACCAGTTAATTAGGTGCTTTGTTTTGCATTACCAGCTTTGATTTGAAGTGCAAGTAATATAACTAGATTAGTTTTTAATGTTAAAAATAACAAAATTTTAATTATATTTTTAATGTAATTACATAATCTTGGAAAATCCTGAAATGCAGATTTTGTTTAAGAGCACAGAGACAAAGAATGTACAGTGTTCAGTTTTCATTGATCATGTGAAAATTTAGAATCTGGATTTGCTTGTGTAATTCTACTGAAAATAGATTTGGCTACTTACATCTGTGTAAGTGCAACTGTGACAAGGTTGTTAACATGTATCCTTAATTTCCTTTCCCCTTCCCCCCCCCCTTTGTTTTTTTTTTTTTTTAAGACATTTATAGTATTGAATAAAGGGAAGACAATCTTCAGGTTCAGTGCCACACCTGCCTTGACCTTTTATCTCCTTTCAATATTATCAGAAGAACAGCTATTAAGATTTTGGTTCATTCATATCCTTTTCAAGTGGTTTGTTTTGTGTTCTTGCCCTTAATTCTGTCTCTCAAAATGAATCAGAGCTAAGATTTGTTGGTTTAACCCTCTGATTAAATTCAGAGGAAGAGAAGCACAGCACATGTACCTAGATTACAGAGTTAGTGGTATAGCCATCATTTTTGTGAAACATCTTTGCATTATTTATGACATTGCTAGTGATAATAAACTGGTTTGTGTCATATGTGTTGTAAGTATTCTGTAGCCTGGTCAATTCCTCATGTTTTGTGTGATGCAAATCCAGTATTAAAAAAGAATATGTTCCTTAACTACAGTCAACATTGTTCAGCATGCTCATTATGCTCACTATTTTGACAAACTGTGTATTTATGACATGGAATAACCTTCCAGACTGGACAAAGAATGTAGAGTAAGTATACTTAAATTAGCTAATAATTTTTAAGTGGTTTAAAAATGGAATGCTAAATTAAGAGCTAGACCATGTAGCTTTACTTACCCTTGTGTGTAATACCAGTATTCTCCTTTATCTATCCTGGAGTTTGATCCTAGCTGCAACTCAAAGCAGCATAGATCTTCAAACTCTAGGAAGGAAGGAAGCTGTGATGTTAATCTTTTTCTCTGAACAAAACTCTGATTAATACTCTTGTTCAGAATGTTTGTACAAGTAATGTTTTTATGCATTCTGCCTCTTATGTTCCTTTAACATTTCTATTAAAAAAAGAAAAAAAAAGGAAGAAAATAACCATTCAACCTGAAACTACTGCTTTTCAGTGTTGAAGATGCTTTCTGTAGTCCCTATAAAGCACCTTCTAAAAATGGGACACACACCTTCTTTAAACAAATTACCTCTGCTGAGGATTATAGCTTGATATTCTCAAGTCTACCTGGTCAGCCATCAAGTAACTTTAGTAAACACTAGGTTTCACTTACCCATTAATTTTATTTCTGATGTAGAAATCATACTGAAATTTTTATTTGACAAAAATATTTTTTTATTCCAATTAAAATTTTTGTATACATAAATAAATACATCTAGTTATCTGCAGAATAATGGTGGGAAAGCAGTCATAGTTTATGTGAGTTTGGAACTGCTGTTACAGTGTGTGTACTAACTACTGGTTTTGAGTGATTTTCCTTTATGCCTGTGATGTTGTATCACTGAACAACAATCTTTAACTTTTACTTGGATGTTTTCTTATAGGTACACTTTTACTGGAATTTATACTTTTGAATTTCTGGTAAAAATTCTTGCAAGAGGCTTCTGTATAAATGATTTTACTTGCCTTCGTGACCCCTGGAACTGGCTTGATTTTGTTGTCATTTCCTTTGCGTAAGTATATAATTTTTTTTAAGTAAAATATCAGTTAGAACTCTTTTTTTTTTTTGAACCTGTAATAATTTTTTGGCTTATCTTAGCTCATTGAATATTAATTGTAGTTGAATTAAGTTTCAACTTTTTCCATTTAACATTTTACACTAATGCAGCACACAGCAGAATTAGTGGACTATCCCACAGTACAAAAGAAAAGTTACCACTGAACAATCAATTTTAAATAGTATTTAAACAATAAAATCAGGAAAATCCATTTCATTTTTAATTTGCATCCAATGGAAATACTTAAGGGTGTGTTTCTTAGGGAAAACTTAATTGAAACAGGAAAATATGAATGCAAGTCTTTCATTTAAAGTTGCCCCTTCAAAAAAAAAATAGTCTGGATTACAGGTCCAGGTAAGTAGTATACACTCTACCTTAATTCTGAATAACTGTGATTTAATCCTACAGGTATATAACAGAATTTGTAAACCTAGGCAATGTTTCAGCTCTTCGAACTTTCAGAGTATTGAGAGCTTTGAAAACTATTTCTGTAATCCCAGGTAAGAAGTAACTATGTAAAATGGTAGGCCCTCTACATCACCTCTGTTTAATTTTGTGTGTGCTGTCATTGTCTTTGTGTGTGGAATCCCTCACTACAGATATGTGACAGAGTTTGTGGACCTGGGCAATGTCTCAGCGTTGAGAACATTCAGAGTTCTCCGAGCTTTGAAAACAATATCAGTCATTCCAGGTGAGAGCGAGGTTAAACACTGAGGCTGGCTGAAATTCCACAGAAGGTGAACCCATATTTTTAAGAGAATCATCCAGGTTTTAGTCTTAACTTCAATTTGATTCCCTTTTTCTAATTCTCTAAAACACTCAGCCTCAGAGTTTAATACATTCTTGCATGAGAATTTGAATTACGTAGTCTGTGTGTATTTCCATTTCATTATGTCAAATTTTGTCTCTCACATTAAGGATCAAAACTAATTATTTTCATTTTTCTCTTACTAATATGAATGTTACTATTTATCAAAGGCATTTGGAATTGAAAATTTCAGTCTGTTGTAAAAGCTGAATCCCTGACAAAGACAAAAGAATAAGATAATAAAGAGTAGCAAGGGAATTGCATGTTGTCTTTATTACCTTAAGATGCCTATCTTCACCAAACCACACTTCCAGCTGAATAAGATGAAATAGAATGTAATCATTAAAATTTCTACTACAATTCAGTTGTGTTCTGGTTTTGTTTGCTGTAATAGAACCAATATATTGTGTATTGGACAGTGGCAAAGGTTTGGAGCAAGAGGCATCAAGAAGAAAATGAAATGAACAATTTTCTTTACATGTAGTTCACATGTATAGAGAGCATGAATAAAAAGTTACTTCTTCATTTGAAGAGCAGGTGCTTTGGAATGTGTACCATTCATTCCCATTCATATTTCATATTTTCAAATTAATTTGTCAGGAATGATGAGACTTATTGGTACCTTTTTCCTTTGGGAAATACTTTAAGACTATTTTTGTGAAGCTGTGCATGATATTTAATAGTGTGTTGGAGTAGTTCACATTGCATTTTAGCTTAGGTGAGTATTTAATATTATAATAAAAATCTGCCTATATTTGCAGGCTTGAAGACTATTGTTGGAGCCTTAATTCAGTCTGTGAAGAAGCTCTCTGATGTAATGATTTTGACTGTGTTTTGCCTGAGTGTATTTGCACTCATAGGACTGCAGCTGTTCATGGGCAATTTGAAGAATAAATGCTTGTTATGGCCATCAAAAAATTCAACGTCTTTTGAAAAATACGTAGCTCCGTACTATAATGGTACAGTGTTTGATTGGACGGCGTACATTGAGGATGAAAGTAAGAAATAGTGTTATAACTTGCTAAAATTTTTCTGTATAAACACACACACACAAGATTACTGTTTCATTCTATAGGCTAAAAATAAAAATCAATTAAATAGGATGGCAAATAGTAGGGGGTTTTAAGTATTGCATCCCAAACTCATGCGGACATGATTGTTCTTTCCATTAACTGCACTTAGAAACGTATTTATGGAGCTAGGTTGGGTTTAGAATCACAGTATCATGCAGGATCTACACAGTCATCCAGACCAACTGCTGTCCAGTTACAGTAGGACAGGTCAGTGCCATGTCCAGTGAAGCTTTTAATATCTCTAAGGATTGAGATGCCACGCCCTCTCTGGGAGGCCTGTTCCAGTGTTTAACCAGTCTCATGGTAACTTCTTAATATCCATTCAGAATTTCCTATACTTGAACTTTTGTTAGTAGCCTCTTTTGTGTGCCTCTGACAAGAGTCAGGCTCCAACTTCATTCCAGTTTTTCAGTGATACTTGTAGGTAGCATGAAGATCCCCCCCCACCCCTTAGATTTCTCAAGGCTGAACAAAACCAATTATCTTAGCCTCTCCTTCTCTCTTTAGGTTATAGATAAGACAGAGAAGCACTAGATAAATATCGAAGATTTCCTAGTTAAGATGTACTTTTATTATTAGGTAGAGGTAAGAAACCAATTGCTGTCTGTGAAATAAAGAACTCACTAGGCAAGTAGAGATTCTGTCGGGGGAGGATATGGTTGTTACTAAAGGGGCCTGACAAAAGACATCTTTATCCAGATATTTTTCAACAGTCTTAATTTCTATAGACTGAAGTAATAACATTCAGACTGGTTCAGAAACACACAGATATTTATTTTTTTATTTGTCATTTGTAATTTGTCATTTTAAGTGATAGCACCAGTAAAGCTGTAATACACAATGAAACATGAGATGTAGTATAACGACTACTAATTGCTGAAAATTTGATTCATTTTTATGTTTGTGTTTGTGCTGGAAGTGGATTTACAGGGTATTGCTCAGTAATTCATTGTAAAAGTAGTGTATTTAAGTAAAAAGAAGTTGGTAGAATAACAGGTGCTAGCTTTCCTCCTCACTGACACAAAAGTAAAAGAAAAAACTCTTGTTATAGGCTGAGTTTTGATGACTCATATTTCCTTCCTTAAAAACAGACATTTAAGTTCTCTGCTGTTTTCTGTATTTTCAGATTTTCTTTCTATACTTCTGATTTGTTAAAATCCTGGAAATTCTGTGACAGTATTTACAGTTTCTGTACAATCTATCATTGTAGCTAGTTTATTTGCCTAAGAAGGGACGCAAAAATGGGTGGCAATACTGCTATTTATCAGCTTTGTAGGTAATTTTGGCTGATAGCTTATATGCTGTAAAACACTTGTGAATTCTCTCTTCCAATACAGTATATAGATTCTCTATTTCCATTTCCCACTAAGTAGCAATCTAAAACTAAAAGACAGAACTAAAATATTCCAGAATGTCAGTTGCTTCCTATGCTACAACCACTGACTTTGCTGGGAGTCTCTACAGAGTGCTGATGCAGGCAAGGCAGTTCCATCTAGTTGTGTTTGTATTCCCCCTTTCTCATATAACCCATTCTTAATAATTTGTATGTCTGAGTTGCATTATAATTTCACTGGGCTCATTTGTGCATCCTCCTAATACTTCTTTCAGCATATCATATGGTGGTCCACTGTGACTGAATGTGATACCCTGTAGTGGCTTTTCTTAACATCAGTTTTCAGTTATTAAGGAACAAGGCCAGGTTCAGTTTTTGAAAAGATATGCACAGATTTTGGATCTACATGTCAAAGTATTGACACTTGGCATTTAGATCAGTATCTGAACATTTAGAATTTTGGCCAGCTCTAAAGATACTATGGAAGTAATAGGATTATAGTATTTCTAACGTTGTATAAGTACTGTTCTTGAATGGTAGGAATTTGGCATTGCTAGATTTGGTTTAAGCGTTCAGTTTAGAATTCTCCTATCTTTGTACATTCTTCATCCCCTGGGCTGTTTCTGACTATTTAAATACTGAAACAGTGTTTTACCCTGTGAAAACCGAAGCTTTTTGTCAGCTTGAAAGGTATATTGAGGATTTAATTGAGGATGGCAGAAGATTATTTTAGTTGGGATAAGTGGTTTTTTCCAGATCTCTGTCTCTTTATCAGATCTCAGTGCCTGGCTATCCTCATGGTGAAAAGTTTCTCCTTATAACCAGACAGAACCTCTGTTATTTTAAATTATGCCCATTGTCTGTTATTCTCCTGCCACCCACCAGTGAGAAGAACCTGGCTCTGTCTCCTTGATAACCTTCTTGCAGTTGTTGGATGATTTCTACCACCTCCCCCAACTGCCTTCCCTTCTCCAGGCCAAACAGTGTTAGGTCCCTCAGCCTCTCCTCACAGGGTCAATGTTCCAGCCCCCTCATGACCTCAGTGACTCTGCTGAACTTGCTCCACTTTATCACTGTCTTTCTTGCATGGTGGGGGCAAAACCTGGACGCAACGTTCTAGGTACAGTCTAACGAGGGCTGAGCTGAGAGGGAGAGTCACTTCCCTCGCTCTGCTAGCTGTGCTTCTGTGCACGCAGCCCAGGAGGCTGTTGCCTTTGGATGCTGGGGCACACTGCTGGCTCACCTCCATCTTGCTGCCTGTCCACCAAAACCCCCAGTGCCTCTTCTGCAGAGCTGCTCCCCAGCTGGTCAGCTGCCAGCCTGTGCCGTTGAAGGGCTCTTCCTTCCCAGGTACACAGCTCTGAACTTGTCTTTGCCAAATTCTATGGGTCTCCTGTCAACCCATTCCTCCAGCCTGCCTAGGTCCCTCTGAATGCGGTCTGCCCTCAGGCATATCAACTTCTTCCCCAATTTGTTGTTATCATTCTATCTGTATACTTTTTTTTTAAGGACAACACAGTTGTTAATCATTAATAACAAAATATATTCCTTTATTTCTGAAGGCTACCACCTTATACTTAAAAGAAGAAATCTATAGTTTAAAGTATAGCAGCAGTTATAACGTAATTGGAAGACCCATCTTGCTTTTACATGCTACTTTCATATTTTCAGTCACAGGATGTGCTAGTTAATGTTGCTCTGACTTCAGAGCTGTTAGCCAGCCATTGTAAATAGTTCTATTTTAAATAAGATAGGCTTTAATTGTCTAATTGCAATCTACCTACTGAATAAGAGAAAGTGTTTTAAGCTTTGTGCTTTCTTTCTCTTATTTATTGAACATCAGATTTTGGAAGGATATTGAGTGTTTGCTATGACTCAGGGAGACAATATGCAATTTATGATGTTCAAATAATTATTCTAGGATTTTATTTTTACATTGTGTTTTTATTTTTTTTAATTTTGCAACTTTACTTACCATTATGGATGTGCCAGTATTTGAATGCATTATTTGGAAAACATGAATGGGAGATTATGAACAGTCAAATCATGATAACTTAAATGTAGGTTCACTCTCACAAAAATACTCCTTCTGTTCATAATAATGTAATTTCCTATTTTTCTATAGGTCATTTCTATCGCATAGAAGGACAAAAGGATTATCTGCTTTGTGGCAATAGCTCAGATGCAGGGTAAGGTATACTGAAAATTACATACTACCTGTCTAAACTAAATGTAAAAAATATCACTCCAAACTTATAAAGCTAATTTAGCTACCTAACGTCACAGTTAATATGTGGTCATTGTTAATAGTAAGTTTAAACTTGAATGAGTAAAAACGTTAAATGAGAAAATACTTCGCTGTCAATTTCTTTTTAGAACTTGTATGTAACTAGAAAATTCCATTTCAGCAGGCAGATATTGCATTATCAATGACTGAAGAACATAATTCTTTATCATGAGTTTCATGCCATTTCTCATCTCTAAAATAGGCATGGGGCAGTGGGACTTTTGGGAAGACATCTTCAGCATTCTTCTGTGTGTGGACTCCCTGCATGGCACCATCTTACTCTTTCTTTGTGACAATTTCTAACAAAATCACATAATTCTTTATTCCAATGATCCCTTGATTTTGGTTGGTTATGTCTTTAAATAGATATACTTAAATTTTTTTTTGTAAACATTTCACCTATATTTGTAAGTAACTATCAGATAATTCTATGTGTGTGTGTAAATAAGCATCTAATATACACAGACATATCTGAAGAGAAATCTTTATAGTGTCTTTCTATGGAGGCTTTGGAGGCAAGAACCTCTTCTACCCTTCAAGAATGGAATCATAACTGAAATAGTGCGCCTACAGTTGATATCAAGATTGGATCACCTACTATTAAAACTAATATGTACAGTTTCAGGAGATAGAAGTATCACTGTGACGATTACTTGCTGTTGAGGAATTGTTAGAATTTGTTACTTTGACTTGGCTAATTCACAAATCTGAAGAAACCAAGAAATCTGGTGTGCCAACCCTGCTGACAGACAAAATTCAGCATAAAATATGTATATTGACTTGCTTTTTTTTGCATGGAAGTATTCACTTCATGGAATTCCTGTGTTAAGTAAATATATTGTTTCCATTGAAGAGGTAACTGCAAAGGTAATACCAAACTGTTGGTAATAAGTTTTATTTTGTGTATAATGGTGAAAGAAGGTAGGAAGAAAGATGTTCGTTTACTTGGTTTTTAAAGAACGCTTTTTTCATTTCCTCACTAATTTTTAAAATGCTGTAAGCCACAAATAGCAGCCCCCTTCACAGATTAGATTTATTGAACCTTCATTAGAAGCTCAAGATACAGTAATTGAAAAACAATTTTTTATATGCATTGCTTTGTGGTGTTTTTTTTTTTTCTTTTCCCTTTTTTTCCTCCTAGTAAATGTCCAGAAGAGTTTATCTGTGTGAAAGCTGGTAGAAACCCCAACTATGGATATACCAGCTTTGACACATTCAGTTGGGCTTTCTTGTCACTGTTTCGACTGATGACACAGGACTACTGGGAAAATCTTTATCAGCTAGTAAGTGTATAGTAAAAATTGTGGTTAGTGTCTTACTGGCCCCAAATCAATCGTGAAAAGGCAATTCATATCTATATTATGTACCATTGCTATCATTAGCAATTGAAAATTAACAGTATTTATGCAAGGAAGCAAATTCAATTGCAGAATTAAACAGACATAGGCACTTGCTACAGAATCTCACACGATTTCTGAAGAGGCATATGAGGTTATTTTAATCCTTTATTTAATTTTTAAAGTGTATGTTTCATTTTGTGCCTCATGATAAGATCTTATTTTGAAAAACTTTAATATTGAGTTTAAATTGTAAAAATACTCTGACAGCAAAATCTGAATCTTAATTTCTGTACTTTGAATCCTGGTTTTGATGACTAAGAATGCATGTCCTTATAAATTACTTTTCCTACTATAGCTTTTTGTTGTATCATGTGTGAAAATCTGTTAACTATAATAAATATTATATTTTAATGATTTTATCATTTATTTAATTCTTTTGGTTATTTCAAGCAGAAGGAATGCTAATACATGGTAAGCATAGTAAGCATCCAACCTGTGATGTGTGATTTACATTAATTACTCTGATCCCACATCCATTTCAAGATTATTAGGCATTAAAAGAGGTTTGTCTCAAAGCAGCATGATCTTTAAGCGTGATTACTTAGTAATTCAGAAAGCTTGTATGATATTCTTACAGAAGGAAGAACAACTCAATAATAGTTTTGCACTTTTCAAACTCAGTAAATGCTTATGAACTGCATCTTCACCTGCATCTTCAACAGATGGATCATTTCTTTTCTTCTCCTACAGACACTACGAGCTGTTGGCAAAACATACATGATATTTTTTGTTCTGGTCATTTTTCTGGGTTCCTTCTATTTGATTAACTTGATTTTGGCTGTGGTTGCCATGGCCTATGACGAACAAAATCAAGCAACTATAGTTGAAGCTGAACAGAGGGAGGCAGAGTTGCAGCATATGCTTGAACAGTTGAGGAAGCAGCAAGAAGAAGCTCAGGTATTTTCTAACAAGAGTTTGAGCTCTAGTATATTCCTTTGCATGCTATTAATTCAAAACAAAACCAATAATTAAATTATCATATCAAAAAAGCGCTATTCTTTTACATACCTCACAAGTACTTTAGACGGCTTTCTCTATGGCTTTTTACTGCTTTTTTAAGTGCATAATGTCTAAGTTTTTAAGTGTATAATGTCACAGCTGTGACAGGACAAGGGGTAATGGTTTTAAACTAAAACAGGGTATGTTTAGGCTGGATATAAGGAAGAAATTCTTTACAACGAGGGTGGTGAAACACTGGAATGGGTTGCCCAGAGAGGTAGTGGAGGCCCCATCCCTGGAAACGTTCAAGACCAGGTAGGACGGGGGCTCTGAGCAACCTGATCTAGTTGGCAGTGTCCCTGCTCACTGCAGGGGGGTTGGACTAGATGACCTCTAAAGGTCCCTTCCAACCCAAAACATTCTATGATTCTATAAAGCATTAGTGAATTTCTGAATTGAGAACAAGAAGTACTCTTAAAATCAGAATAATGTTTTTTAAATAAATATCTCTTATCTAGAGGTACTATCTATAACCTGTCATGATTACTTTCCAAATTCTCAGCTTAGAAATAATTGCAATACTTGTGCAATACTCGTCAAGCCTTGATTAGAGTTTAGAATATTTTTATCCATAAATTTCTGATTGATTTTTGCTACTTGTGTTGTCACCAGTGAATCAAAGACTGGAAGTAATACCCAAAAGTTTTTTTCCTAAGAGCAGCTTAAGGAAGCTGTTGCTTACAGTAACAGTTAAAATTCATTTACTAAGTTAATACAAACTCAAGTATGACTCTGAGCTCTTTTGTTTGCAATTGCATTCACTCTAATTAATAAATTTATTAATTTTCAAGTATCTTTCTAATGAACTTTGTGACACACTGCTGTACACAATGTGGGCTGGCTCCATGATAATGCAAAGTAGAACTCCATTTGAACAGCAACTTTCGGAACTGCCCTTTTATTTTAACTCCTATTAAAGAATTCCATTTGAAGTTTTGCACAAATTCATCTAGGCATTGTCACACATCTAATACTAATTTGATATAAATCTTGGAAACTAGGACTATAGTTTTCTTTTGAAAAATCATGTGATTTGTATAGCATCACATTAAATAATTGCTGTGGCAGGCGATAGCAGAAGCTGCAGCAGAGATGACAGAGTACAGCGGTGAAAGTGGGGTTGCTGGACCGTCAGATAGTTCTTCAGAAGCGTCCAAACTTAGCTCAAAAAGTGCCAAAGAAAGGAGAAATAGAAGGAAGAAAAGAAGGCAGAGGGAGCTCTCTGGAGAAGAGGATGGCACGAAGGATGAAAAGCTTCCAAAATCTGAATCAGATGACAGTATCAGAAGGAAAGGTTTCCGTTTTTCTTTTGATGGGAACAGACTTGCTTATGGGAAGCCATTCGCTTCACCCCACCAGGTACTGTGAATAGTGCAGTTGTCATTTTGGGGGTTTGTGAGATAACTGTAATGTCCAAAAAACTTCACTGCAACTTGGAAAATAATACAACCAAGGCAAAATAATGTTGCGTTATTTTAAATACCGAGTTACTGTTGGTATTATTTTCTAGAGTGTATGTAAACAAGTACTTTATTTTTTAGGATCTGGTGGGTCTTAACATGCGCAGCAGCATTATATTTTCCTAGTTAATTTGAAATAGAAATCCCTTTTTAATTCATAAAAGGGAAATTTATAATGTATCAATGTAGAAGACTTAGGGTATTGATGTCTTTTAACATAATGCATGATCTACATAAGTGTAAATTTGTTAGAATCTCTAGAAATTCTAGATTTTTCTCTTTAATTCAGAGATGTAAACTACTATGGCTTCAATGCATGCTATTGTTTTCTCTCTAATAATTGTTTTAGGTATACTGTAAATTTACCCATTCAGATGACTCTTGCCTCTAATGCATGTGCCTGAAATCTACCTAAGGCTCTGTATTAAAACTAACACTGTCAGATACCTGGGGAATTTAAATTATTGGTTTTTTAATACATAATCATGCATTTTGTATATTTAAAATCTTCAGCCAGTCATTTTGTTTACATTTCCTTTGCAGTCTTTACTGAGTGTTCGTGGCTCCCTGTTTTCTCCCAGACGTAGTAGCAGAACAAGTCTTTTCAGTTTTAGAGAATACGGAAGAGAGATAGGATCTGAAAATGACTTTGCTGATGATGAGCACAGCACGTTTGAGGATAATGGGAGCAGAAGAGGTTCTCTCTTTTTGCCACACAGACACAGTGAACGGCGCAGTAGTAACATTAGTCAGACTAGTAGATCATCAAGAAGGCTGCCACTATTTCCAATGAACAGGAAGATGCACAGCACTGTGGATTGCAATGGAGTGGTTTCCCTAGTGGATGGACCACCAGGTCTGTTGTCGCCTACTGGACAGCTTCTGCCAGAGGTGATAATTGATAAACCGACAACTGATGACAATGTAAGAAAGTTTTAAATGACTCCAGATTTCACAACCTTTCTTTATTGCGCCAGACAATATTTGAATGGAGTGAAATGCTTTGAAAATGGTTGAGAAGTTGTGAATGCTTTTGCATATCTTACTGTAATGAAATGTGTTTATGGTGGTTCACTCAAAAGTGAGAGGCTGAAGCATGAAAATGAAAGAGAAAAAAGTAGCTCATTTTTATATATCTGCAAAGATATGCATGCACATGCATAGTGAATCAAATTAGTAATGTTCCACTGCTAAATCTGTTTTAGGACCCAAAATACAGTGCTCAGCTTTCTAAACATTGTGCACATTATTATGTTGTTTTGATTTTTTCTTTCTTTATGGTTTTAGCATCCCTTTAAATGTATTTCTTAATTCTCTATCAGTAATCAGCTGGTTCTGCTTTTTTCTCCTGTCCATACATGGGCTATTGTGCAAATGTAGCATATCCTTTAAGATTATACTTATATTTTAGAAGCTCTGAAAGCTTTTTTTTCTTCTGGGTCTCAAGAGGTGATCTGAGTTTTTCACTGGCTAGGATCAGGGTATAATTAAAAAAAAAGTACCTGCAAATTCATCCATTTGTCCCTCTGATAAGTTTTCCCTTTTCCCTCAGGCTGCTCTAGGAGTGGAGCAGAGGAATCTGTTGCATGTTTTTTCCTAGAAACCTTTTATTGAAACAAAAATTTTTACACAGGTCACAGCATCTGAAAGTACATCAGCCAGATTCCTTCCAGCTATAATCTTCTTGCAGTTTATTATACTTCCATTTTTATGCATTTATATAATTTACTGAAAAAAAAATCTACCAATGCTCATATATTAAAAAATTCTTTATAATTGGGGCGTGTTCAATGATGTAACTATAACACAGCTTTCAATTTTTCAATAAAATACTTTGATCTAAAACTGAATACTTTTTTTAAGTCAGATGTCTTTCATTTCTTCAGTTGAAATTAATAAAGTAAATCATAGATGATAGCTATTCAATGTAAAAGATATTTTATTTGTAGGTATAGAAATCAAGACTGATCTATAAAAATTACTTTTAGAGAATAGTTGTTATTGCAGAAAATTTGCTAGCGTAAATCACGTCTTATAAATATCTTGTGACTGAACTAGTTTCGAAGTGAAATATTGGTAGAGAAAGCATGGAACTGGGAATTTTTCCAGTTCCAGTGCTGCAACAGTCTTGGTTTGTTTCCTTGGCTATGGCCTCCTCCAAAATTTCTTTGTTTCTAATGTGGAGTTAATAGTAGTTAACTATAATGCAGTGGTAATCTGGGAACTAAATATGAAAATATTTTTCTAGTATTTTGTAAGTATTAACAATATTCAGAAGTATAACATAAAAATAGCCATTTAAAAAACTACTAGACTTACATTATATGTATAATGGAAAAAAAATCTGATTTAATGGCACTTAAATACAAAGCTTTATATATTATTAAGTCATTGAAACTGAAGAGTCTTTCTGGTACCTGTTTGGCGGTATTTTTAAAGTTTAATTTATGCCCATCTTATTTATTTATTTATTTTTATAGAGCACTACTACAGAAACAGGAATAAAAAAGAGGCGTACAAGTTCATATCAAATACCAGTGGAGCTGCTGGAGGATCCCAGTTTAAGGGAAAGAGCCATGAGTATAGCTGGCATTATCACAAATACGATGGAAGGTGTGTTATAACTGCCTATTAGTGCACTTTCTTGACATAGTCTTAGACTTGCTGGAAGGTATTGTATCACAGTGCAAATACAGAAGACAAAAAATATGTAGCCATTGCAAATACATAAACTGAATAACAGAACAAATGTGCATGTACATAGTGAAAGAAAAAATAAAGGAATCTGGTAAGCAGGCTAAACTACAAAACACATTCTAATTAAAATAGATAATCTGTATGTGTTTTATACTAGTTGTTCATGTTTAGCAATACAATTATTGGAAGAAATGCCTTGTGATGAATTTTCCACTAACTGTACTGTAGAAAGTTACAGAAAATTAAAGGCCAGGCCTTACTTAATAAGAAGGAAATTTATAGTAGGATTAGTTGGAACAGTGAAATTATTACTAGTGAAATTCTTGAAAAAGCTTAAATAGTTTTCAAAAACCTATTCATGGTGAAATTAATCTTATTTTCCCTGAAAATAAATAATTACTCATTTGAGAGGGCTGTGAAATGGGAAGTTTTACTGAGAAAACTATCCCTAAACATAAGCATAAATTGTTGTGGGGCTTGGGGTTTTTTTTTGTTGGTGGTGGTTTTGGGGTTTTTTTTAAGCAAGATCATATGATATTAAAAATAGGCAACTTTTTCAACTATTAGCTCAAAACTCTTGAGGTTTTTCTTCTAAAATCCTTTTAGTCAGCATCAATAAGTTAAGTTCCTGGAAATATGAGGAGGTTCCTTTAAACATCCTTAATGGTTCCAGGGGTAAAGATTAAAACCTGAAAAAACAGATGAATAAAATTTTATCTTCACTTTCTCCAAAACTTGTTCACTCTACATTTCTTTTTTTCCCAGAACTTGAAGAATCCAGGCAAAAATGTCCACCTTGCTGGTATAAGTTTGCCCACACTTTCTTAATTTGGAATTGTTGGGAGCCCTGGTTAAAAGTAAAGAATGTAGTTGAATTTATTGTAATGGACCCACTTGTTGATCTGGCTATCACTGTTTGCATAATTTTAAACACGCTATTTATGGCCATGGAACATTATCCAATGACTACCGAATTCAATAATGTACTTAAAATAGGAAATCAGGTAAGTCCATCAAACTATATTATTTGATACAGTTGGAACATTGTTTCTCTTTGAAATAGAATTACTTTTATTATTTTGATTATCATCCCATAAAATAAATGTTAAAGGTTTAACTGTACTAAAAATAGTTGAAAAATACCATTTGAGATATGTTGTATTTAAGAGTTTGATTTCTGTATTAAAATTTCTGCAAACAGAATTCTTAACAACCAGAGTTTGAATTACATGAAACTACAAGAAATCTGACTTGTTTTTCTTTAGTATTATGAAAAAAAGTAGCAGCCAAATTAGATCCTTTCTAATGTAAGTATCATTAATAACACAAGAAGAGTTGGGTGTTAGTTTGGATTATTATTTTGCACTGGTATTTGTTGTGTTATTTTTGTATTTCCATGAAGAATCTTGCTTTGATTGGTCCAGGAAGGCAAAGAATGTGTGACTTACTCCAAGAGTGTCTGTTGATAAAGTTGGGTTTTGTTCGCTAGTGGACAGTCTGTAGGTCGGGTTTGGGGTGGTTGGTTTGTTTTATCTGCTATATTTCTTATTCTACAGTTATGGTAAGTGGTAATTCTGGTAATTGTGATGTAGCAAAATAATAAAACAATTTGATTATTAGAATATATGAAATTGTGGTACATGTTGGGAACGTATCAGGTTTAAGTTCAGAGTTCTTAATGTGTCAATGTTGGAATTTTATATTGGTATTTTTAGCCAATTCAGACATAGTTCAATGTTTTCACCTTAGCCTGGAGTCAGAGATCACTGTCTAAGATAATCATGTCATGTTGCTGTTTAAAATATATTCAGGATTAATTTGAGGAGAAAGACAGGGAACATGAATAGGTGCAGATCTGTAGCTGTTGCAGAGGGTTGTCTTGTGATGTGATCATGCCTGCGTGTTTTACCCAGGAAATAACCATTTTTTCCTTTCACATGTAATGAAGTAGCTTAATATTAATCTAATTTTGAGCTGTGTGAGTGTAAGTGTACCTTTGTGCTGATAAGAATTTGTGTTTACTCCGTCCGCTAAAATGCCAGTATTACAGAGGTGTAGTTTCAGCAGTTGATTTCTTGCTTTTTGAACTGTATAGAACTGTCTTTTAAAGACTGTCATATGTTCCTGATTTTTTTTTTAAAGTTTTTTTGTCTTTCTATTAAAAGGTAATAATGTATGCAGTTCTGTAGATACTGGTGATCATACATCTACCATAAATACAGTGAATTTACTCCCTTTTCAGAGGTGTTGTTTGCCTTTAGCTTCACAAGACATCAGAGGCAGAAAGAAGTTTTACTTCAAACATGAGCCTCGCTATAATTGGCCTTTTTTTGGCATCTAGAAAGAGGAGATATGCTTACTGTATCTGTGAGTTCTCATGATGACTTCATTTAGTAGCACATCACTCTCCAATTTATGACACACTCATATTTTTCCACACACCTTTGTTAAAGCAGCTTCCATTGTGGCAAGAGTTGTTACCTTGCTGAGGAAAGTTCCTTTACTCAGATGTATGACAGATAGGAGGAGCAAACAGGAGGCCTCTTAGGAATAGTTTTTCTTCACTAGTTACTAAATATATCTTGGGTTTAACTAAAGTTAACAGGCAGAGTTATGCTACAGCTCATTTTGATGTTGCCACTTACCTTCTCTGTGAGGTTCAGCTTGTGATAATTTTTCTTACTGACATCCTGCTGTAAGAGGGTTCTTACTTCTTTCTTACGTTGTTCTTTATCTGCTGGTTCAACTTATTCATACTCACCTATAAAGTAACAATAAACATTCTTCCTTCAGGTTTTTACTGGAATTTTTGCAGCAGAAATGGTTCTCAAGATAATTGCCATGCATCCTTTCTATTATTTCCAAGTTGGCTGGAATATTTTCGATAGTTTTATAGTTACCCTTAGTTTGGTGGAGCTTTTTCTGTCAACTGTGGATGGATTATCCGTTCTCCGATCATTCAGATTGGTAAATAAATGAGTGATAATAATATATCTGCATTATGTTTGTATTTTAACTGTACTTGTGTAAATAAGGTTCCTTTTAGTAATATTACGTCTATTTTTTGCTGTCACAGGGTATCTCTGCAAGCATGTTTTACAAAATTATTTATGATATCAGTGAATAGTGTGTGCTGTTTTATGGTTCAGAAGCAACTAAGTATTTTGTAACTGTTTTAACATGGATGGGTAAAGCACAGTGAAGCGTATAATTTATTTAGTGCATATTGAGAGATATAAATAAATAAAACATTTGTAGTCTTCTGTCTACTTCCATATCTGGAAATTACAAAAAGACTAGAAATGTTCTTTTAAAATGTAGGAATTACAAAATTCTTATTTTTTTCATTTTCTTTTCCCCCTGGCAAAAAAAAAGGAATGTTTTATTTTATTAGAAAAACATTTTACTTTAAAAATGAGAAATGAGCTATGAGACATTCTTTCTCGGTGGTATCTTTCAGTTTTGCGTTTCCATTTTGCTTTTATCTGAAAACAAAAAATATTTAATAACTTTTTTAATTTGGGGTGGTTTATGGGTAAGAAAGAGTCTGAATTATACTTTTTCCCTTTCATAAGTTGAAATGCTTAACTTACAGATTGTGTTTGGCTTTTATTTCCAGATTGTGGGTCTGTCTGATCCATTTTAAATTTGTTGGAGGCAATATTATTTTGGAAGCCCATTCTTCGAGGATTTCAGAGTCCTTTATTTTCCTTCAGTAGAATCCTGTTGAGCTTTATTGGTTGTTTTTTTTTATTTTGTTTCTGCACATAATGGTTGAGATGTATGCCATGTTCACTATCCAAACAAATTCAACCATTCTGCTGTTTCTTTCATGTAGAAAAGAACACAGATATGCTACACAAAAAAAGTGCGAAGTCTAAAATTTATTAAGCTTTAAAAGTGTGGATTTTATGAGACTTCTGTTTCTGTGTAAGTTATGGTAGTTGGAATCATGTTGAAGTTTCTTATTTTTGTTATTGCTGAGAGTTACTAGTTCATAATCTATTTCTATAGTGTTTTTGTAACTACTGCAAATAATGTTTCTGTATTTTTGTTTTTCAGTTGCGAGTTTTCAAATTGGCAAAATCTTGGCCAACTCTAAATATGCTGATAAAAATTATTGGTAACTCAGTGGGGGCTCTGGGTAATCTGACCCTGGTGCTGGCCATCATTGTGTTCATTTTTGCTGTGGTTGGGATGCAGCTGTTTGGGAAAAGCTACAAGGAATGTGTCTGCAAGATCTCTAAGGACTGTGTGCTTCCACGCTGGCACATGCATGATTTTTTCCACTCTTTCTTGATTGTATTCCGAGTGTTGTGTGGAGAATGGATAGAAACAATGTGGGACTGCATGGAGGTTGCAGGCCAACCCATGTGCCTTACTGTCTTCATGATGGTCATGGTGATTGGAAACCTAGTGGTATGTAGCCAAAATAATTTGAGAATTCATTTAGAGAAAGAATGGTTACAGAACCAGTAATTAAGTTTTTAAAACATGATTAAATGTGTTATTTAAATCTGTTTTTATGACTTTGAATTTGTTACAAATATGGGTTCTGAAATAGAGATTTCTACTTGTTAGATTTCTGATCCTATATAGAGTCCTCAGCTTGGAGGATGGGCCCCCTCAGGGGCCTGGAATGCAATTCAGAGGATGTGGGTGAGAGAGAGAAGCATCGTGTGTTCAGGTTTTTGTGGACTCCTCCTGGTTACCTAGGGAGAGAAAGAGAGTAGAGCAAAGGGGCCTCAAGTGTTATGCTCCCAGGATGGGAGTTTGCTGTTTGTAGAAGAGGACATAGCAGGGCCTTTTCTCCCTAACTGATTGAGGCATCACTTCCAATCATGTATAGCCAGGTTGTTTGTTGGTTTTTTTTTTTTTTTTTTACTTCTTCTGCTCTCTCCTGTCTCAAAGACTGCTTGAACATTCTTAGACTCTGAAATGTAAGCTATTTTGAGCCCTGCTTGCTGCACAGGCAACTTTTTACACAAATGGAGTAAGGAAACTTGAATTGGAAGGCAGCAGTTCTGCAGAAAAAAAGATTCAAATGCTTCACATTTTCTTTCACCTATTCATCTTTTTGCTTCCTATTTCTTAAGTGCTTTTTACAGACACTTTTAAAGTGGTCTGTGTTGTATCTTCTTTTTCTCTTTCAGAGGAAAGCATTAGATCTGTACCAGTTTGTACATTACTGTGTAGAAATTTGTCTTTAAAAACATATTTTGTATTTATTAACTCACCAGTATTTGAGGTCTTAATTTCTCCGCCTTTTGCTCTGCTTTTCTCATTGCCTACTGAGTCTTCCTTTATTATTCTACATCTTTTCTTTAGGCAACTGTCAGTAGCAAAAGAGGTTTTAAATTACCCATCCTGGAGGCATTCTTTAGGAATAAAATACCTAACAACAGGAAAAAGCTAATTATCTTTAAACCAGTTGTGGATTACTACTGGTAGCACAGACACTTGCTCCAGGATTTTCTACAAATCTATTGTCTTATAATGAAAAGAACTGTGAAATTGGTTGACCAAACAAAACATCCTTCTTAAATAGTTTTCTAAACCAGAAGATAGAACTTTGTGGAATGAAGTATCCGTCTCTCTCTGAATTTTTCCACAGTATTTACTGTATTGTGATTTTATACCATAGCTCTTGTAGAATTTCTTACATGAGTAAACAATCCCTGCTGTATGTTCAGGGTTCTGTTATCCAGTTGTCTTTCTGTGTTCCCAACACATAGTTCTACCCTGTTGTCTTCAAAGCTGTGTAGAAGAACTGATCTGAAGGCTTTAAGAGCTGGTACTCTGCTTCTTTGGCTATCCTACTATCTTTGGGCTCCTGGTAAATTCTGGGCTTGTATAACTGATATCTATTCTATGTTTTTTCTTGCTGTGGGAAGAAGATGACTTGGGGGTTAGGAGACAGGTGTGCCTCACATTTTTTAAATCGCACACAGTAAAATATTTATGTGAGTTTGGACCAGCATTTAAAAAAGCTGTTTTCTGCACAGATCAGCTGTGTCTTCTCTTGCAGAGTGCTTCCCTATGCCAGAAAAGTAAATATTTTGAATCTGTTCAGTCATTATCAAAGAATCATTAATTTCTGACCTTCTACAGACACAAGCAGAAAAAGAGTTTACAAGCGTCATCATAGTCATACAGCAATGCAAAACCACAAAAAAACCTGCACTGGGGTATAGGGCAGGTGGTGTGCTTAAATTGCATTTCCATTTTATTTACTGTGTAATTTCCAGAATCATATACAGCAAGGGAAAATATGAAGCCTAAGGTGATAGAAGCAGCACGTGAATGAAAAACTAAATGAGAAAATTCAGTTGTATTTTCTTTTTTTGTTGTTTTGTTTTGTTTTGTTAGGTATTAAACCTTTTTCTGGCCTTGCTGCTGAGTTCATTTAGTTCAGACAGCCTTTCTCCTACAGAGGATGATAATGAAATGAACAACTTACAGATTGCTGTTGCAAGAATTCAGAAGGGAATAAATTATGTGAAGAAAAAAGCAGGTGAATGTGTCCGAAAGTCTTGTTGGAGAAAACAAGCTGTTGTAAATCAAAGAACAGCAACAGATCAGTTGAATGATGAGAGAGACCATTGCATTTCCAACTGTACCATCGCTGAAATAAGGAGAGATACGAATTATCACAAAAATGAGAATGGAATGGCCACTGTTATAGCTGGCAGTGATTATACAACATTCATAAACAACCCAAGCCTTACTGTTACAGTACCAATAGCTGTTGGAGAATCTGATTTTGAACATCTAAATACAGAGGAGTTTAGCAGTGACTCTGATTTGGAGGAAAGCAAGGAGGTAAGATTTAAATATTTTATATTTTGTATGAATTAATTATACCAGTTGTATTCTTTCATAGTATGGCTCTTCCTGCTTAGAAATAGGAAGCAATTGTGATTTAAGATTGTTGGACTGTACTGAGAGTGAATAAACTGAAGTGGGAAAGTGGAGCTAGAGAGCATAGGAAATCCAGGCAGAACTGTATAAATACATATGAACCCCTTTATAAAAGGGTTTTGAAAAACAAGCTTTTTCAAATTTTTAGTTGGATAGACAAACTAGTATATATGTACAGAATAAACAGAGACAAAAGACATGGGGTTTTGTATATAATCCTAATGTTTCCTTGAAATATGAAAGTAAAATGCTATTTTAAAAGATTAGAGGAGATGTTAATAAAGAATATTAATACCCTTTGCACCTGATTTTTAAAGCTCACTGAATTCTACAGAAATAAGCATTATTTGTACTGGAAAACTAACAGAGGTGCTAACTCAGGGTAATGAGAGCAATAACAATGGTTTTCAATTTCTGAAGTTAAAATTATGGGGGAAAAGCAAGGGAACAATATCAGTATTATAAGGTGAATATGTCAAGTAAAAATTATGAGAAAAAAATAGAATTACTGAATGAAAGAATATTCATTTCTTGCTTGGTTGTGGGAGTTTTGAACCAGTTACTTCAAAGGCAACTGCTTGACCTTAAACTGGGTCAGCTTTAGGAAAGCAGTCATTTGTCAGCAGCTGCCGACTGAGGGGGGGAGCAAAATCATGGATTTCAGCAGGATCCTGAGACACTGAAAATTCAGATCGCTATGCTGTGGCTCCAGTGCAGACTGTGTCTGGTATCAACTCTCCTGGCACCTGAAGACACAAGGACATGAATGGAGTGACACTGCTTGTGCAGACAGCCATACTCCAGCTTGGATTGCTTTGTCTGGATGGTTTTGTTTTCTTTTGGGGTTTTGCGTTCTTTTCTTTTCTTTTTTTTTTTTTTTATTTGATTGGTTGTGGTTTTTTACAGTTTTGGTGGTTTTGTTTTGAACTGGCAATGAATTTGCCCCTATTCTTTCAAAATTTTACAAATGTTTGTTCTAGCAAAGTGTAGTTAAATTAAACTGAAATTTGAAGGGTGTATTAAACTGACTCTTTAGGTGTTTCTTTTATTGTAGAGTGCAGTGTTCAATAGTATTTTGCTCATTCATTATTTCAGCAGCTTGTTTCCTGACACTTGTTTTGTTCCATCTACTTTTTGAGGTTCTGTTACTTCATATATTATGTAGACCTCTCCGTTGAGATAGACCTTAGATTACTAAGAGGCCTATTAAAAGCAAAGCAAATGATATGCATAACTTGTTTTAAGGTATTAACTGCACTTTGTAAAGAATCTATAATGTCTGCTGAACAGCTGCTAAATCTTTTACGTACTATTGATCTGAATAAAGGATACTGGCCACGTTAGTGTGTTCTAATAAAAACTTGGCTTTGTGGAAGGAATATCTGATGAATCCACATAATTTACCTTTGCTGATAACTCTGTCAAATTTCACCCTTACCTGGAAATTATCCAGCAATTGAAGACACCTGGTTCTTCACTATTTTATATTTAAGAATTGGGTAACAAAATATATGCCTTCTCACCTCTGATATTCAAGATTAAACATCAGCATTAGCTGATTTCTAACAGACTATTATGTAATATTCATTTTAACCCACTCAAATTTGGAAAAGTGGCTAAGTATTGGCATAGTTGAAAGACAACCATAGGAGATATGTAAATTAGCAACAAAAAATCATTTCATGTATACTAGTTCATAGTCGTTAAGGAAATTGTCTTTCATTTTATAGCTTATTTCAGCTCTCTTTCAGACTTTCCCTTTAAATGGGAGCAGTTTGTATTGGAGTTGTTACATAGCTACATTATTTGATGAGCCCTTGAGAAGTCATTGGTGAGAAGTGAGATTAGATTTATATCGGAAGACTAGTAAAAGATAGACGTGAGGTAACAGGAAATTACAGGTTTATCGCTAGGCATGGGTTTTTTGTTTTTACATTGCTATATATTTGTACAATCCATAATACACCTTAAACTAGTTGAAACTTCTTTTTTTTTGAAGTCATTCTAAAAAAGCTAACGATGCTGAGAAAAATTACTTACCCAGAAGTTTTCATGTTTGACCTGGTATGATTGATTTTTTTTGTCTGGTTGGTTTTGCCAGCGGCTTCTTTCTGAACATGTATCCTAGATACATATTTAGCATCTCGTGAAGACCAGGAAAATAACCTTGAAAATGAAATGCAAGGAAAAATATATTTCTATTATTTTAAAGGTGTAATTACTACCATTTAGAGGATGCTTAAAGCTGTAATATACACAGTGTGGGCATATCTGTCTGGTTTTTTGGTTTGGGGTTTTTTGGGGGGATGGGGTTGTTTGTGGGGTTTTTTTTTGTTTGTTTGTTTTTTTAAGTTCAGGTATAAGTCCAATATACATCTATGAGCTTCAGATATTTTGCTAATTATAGCTCTTTCACTAGGACTTTGGGTATGCTCTAATCAACAGCTATAAATGTTATGTTTTGCAAATGTGTGACATATCTAGAAAATACATTTTTAAAGTAGGAATCCTTATTTCTGCTATTTCCAGAACTCAAACAACCTAAAGGGTACCGTGTTTTAACTTCATTGCGTACCATTCTTACTTCTCACAGGAGTAAAATCAAGCTGGATCAGTCAAGAATGCAGATCTGGTGCTTTTTAACCAGGCAGAGCAACGTGTCAGCACGTTTACACAGGTTACCTAAACAAATCACGCATATATGATCACTTCTGAGATTGATTGGCCTGCATGCTACTCAGCTACAATATATTTTTTCCCCATCCATTGCAATGTAGTGGAAACATGCACTGTAGGCTGAGTTCGATGACTCACATCACAGCATGGTTGAGGGCAACCCCAACATGTTCCTCTCTCTTTGTTACATCTTTGGTATTTTCTGTACTACTTCTGTGGCATAACCTGCATGCTTAGTAGGTTTCTTATTATTGTTAACTGAATTATTAAGAATCAAGTCTGTTCAAGTATAAAAGAGGTTAACAGCTAATGATTTTTATGAATATGGAAAGGTAACCTTCACTCGACTTTTTCTGTTCATCTGTTGAACTGTGGTTTTAGCTGTCTTGTAATTATGAACTTTTTCTGATCATCCTTTTAATGTATACAATTACTTGTATGCTAAAATGTTTATATCTCTTGATATAAATTGTTTCATGTTTGTTCACAATGTTTTTATAATTTCCATTCCAGTTTTCTCATATAAGAGAAGCTAAAATATAGGATGAAAGATACAATCCTGGGAATAGTCAATATCTTTTTTTATGCCTATGCATAGTCCCTTGAATATGGATGTAATAATTTAGTTTTTTCATGAAGTTTGTGTATGTCTGTAAGATTGGAAGTTAGGGAATAATTTATATCAGTTTTTCTCTTCATCATCAATAATTGTTTCTTTGTCAACTTAATCCAATTGCTTTATTTTTAGAAAGACAGACATAAAACATAATTTCAAGCAAAAAATTCTAAATAGGATTCTATGTAGGTGTCTAAATAAATCTGGGTGTTTTAAAACAATATCAATAAGAAAGTTTAAGCATGAAAGAAATAAAAAATTAGGAAAATCCAGGATAAGACTAAAATTAAGACAATTGTTAAAAAGGCAAAATAGGAGCTAGTACCCTCCCAAACCTCTAAACTCAGGAACTCCAGAACTGTAAACCAAACCTTAATTGTACCAAGCTATGTGTTTCTTATTCCTGATGATCTCTTTGGAATGGTTGGGCAGTTCTGCTCCTTGCCATTTAGAGGTCATTGAGGTATTCCTTTTCCAAATGCAAATTTTCTTCATGTGGTTTTGTTGTGGAATCCTGCATTATCTTTCATGTATTCTTTTACGCTGTATTATATATCGGAAATATTTCAGGTCTCACTTTTGTGCCCGGGGGCCTGTAAGCTGTTCAGAAAGTGGAATGGAAAAATACCTTTCTAAGGGTTTTTCCAAACCAGTTTAGAAAAGGCACTTAAGGAGGGGAGAGTAGAATGTAGTAGTATCCCATCCTAGTGGTGCCAAGTATGAGGGGATGATTCTGATTTGATGGATATTGTTTATGTGACACTGCTCCTGCTTCAAGCTTCTGCTGTCATGAATCTGGACAGGTGTAGAACAGCATGCAAAATAGTAAACCAGGGGCTTGTGATAACTGACTGAAAAATACTTGAATCTTTTTCACTTGGCTGTCACATTGTCTTACCATACCCTTCCATGCATAATAAGTTGATACTTTTTTTAATAGATACACATGCCATTTTTTTTCCTAAGTTATGTAGAGTAGGAGAGGTAGGTTTTAGTTTGGTGAAAAAAACTAAGTATTTTCTATGGACAATACTTTTGGTTTCTTTAAAAGGTAAATAATTTACAAGCCTTATTTATTCTTATATTTCAGAGAAAGATAAATAAAAAGATACCAATAAATGTGACTTTGCCAGCTGTGCTTACACTGGAGAGTACCATACTCAATGATAAGTGAAGCTGAGGTAGTGAAGATGATGATTACAAAAAATGTGCTTTGTGTCCTTTTTGTTTTTTAATTAATAGTTGAGACTAAATGGAAAAATGAGATTTTTTTTATTGAAGAAGTATTTCCTGCTGAAAATAGAACTGGTTAAGCAGGAAAATATTTAGTTGATGGAATAGAAACAGCATAACACAGGCATGCTAAGATTTTCTGTTGCATTTCTACATAGTAATATTTTTGGATCCTCTTTTCTAAGAGGTTCCTGAAGATACTCTCCAAAGCACTGTCATCTTTCACATTTTACTGCAGTTATTTACCTCTTTCTCCAGCAAAAAAAGCCTCAGTCTTCTTAAATTAGAAAGAAGAGAGAGAGAGAGAGACATCCTTCATAAATGAGATGATGAGAATATGCAGCACAGTCTTTCTGTGGGTTTGGTTTGGGTTTTTTAAAATTACACAAGACAACATTTCCCTTTTATTCCTACTACTAACAGCTTTATTGCTGGTATGTTTGTTCTTTGCTTTGGAGGTTGGGAAACATACCAGATTTTCCTTTACTATTTGAATATCAAAATGTGAATGACTTGTAAGTTGAATGCGCAGTAGGTTACATGATGTGAATAATCATTTGCCTACTTATTATTAGCTCTTATTACAGAGTTTTCTTTAAAGACATTATCTGCAATTTTGTGTACACTTCCATGTATTATTAAGTGCCTTCAGTGGGACAATTTGTAGTAGTAACATTATCCTTGCAAGTATTTGTCCCATCATACCTTGGCTCCTTCAGGAAGAAAGAAAGATCATGAGCTCCAAATTTTGACTTTATATTTTGACAGTAGATATTTGTATTGAAAAAATTAATGTATTCAAAATCTGAATACCTTTTCACTGCCAACAGTGAAAAAGAAAAAAGGTATTATATAAAGGGAATTGTCTCCAATAAAAATGTTCCAGCTGCTGATTTGCAGCTAATCAACTTTTGAGTACATGAGTTGACCCATTGAATCCAGTGCTTAGTGTATATACAATGAGGCCTTTTTACCTTTGTTTGGTAAACTTTGAACAGCAGCTAAGTGCCTTGGAAGGTGAAGGATGAACTTTTCTGTCTTTCCTAAAAGTCCTGTTCCTGGAGTGATTCACAAAATTAGTTGGACCTCTGCAAACTTTGTACATAGCAAAGAAGCTAGCTGAATTTTTAATTAGAACAGGAAACTATTCTATGCATATTGCTTTTTACCTTCTGGTTTTCTTTTGTTGTTTGATAACTTCATCTTAAGTGAAAAATACGAGCACCCTACATGAAAAAGAGAACCGATGTTTAAATCTGTAAGTCTTCAAGCACAAGATTATATCCCACATTGTCCTTAGAAGAAAGAGGGAACCAGGCTACCTGTCCTGTATATCAAAACAGTTAATTGAGTCTCTAATTTGATTTCTAGAGTCAAGAAAATTGCCTTTCTTAAAAAAAAAAAAAAATAAAAAAAATTAATCTCTGATTATTCTACAATATATTTAGTAAGATCTATAACTTCATGTTCTAAACACATTTATTGTTCTCAGTTTCTTTTCTGTTTATTGTTGTTCATCTTTTAATGTTGTTAATTCATAAAAATCTGTATTCATTCAGTTGAAATCATGTCATCTGCTCAAACGGTGTACTAAGTAAATTACAGTTCAAATGACCCAGGATATTTCATGTTGGTTTCAATTTTTATTAGCAATATAACACAAAACTTCCTTACTCTTAAAAAATAGATAGTTTTAAAATTAGTTATTTGATTTATAATTCAATTCATTATTTCAGTTTACCCACCACTGCTGAAACATTTTGCAATATATATGCTATGTCTTGGAATGATGAAAGCAGCATATTAATAAAGTAATGGAGGTATATAGTGCTGTCCTTGGGTTCAGTAGAATTAGTGATAGGAGAAGATGTTTGCTGTGAATATTGATATTTTAAAATTAATGCTACTAAAAATGAAAAGAGGTGTTTACATTAAATATGAGTAATTTGGGGTTCTATACCAGATAATCAGTTTCTAAAGTAGCAGCAAAGTAGGTAATATTACCGATTAATTTTGAATAAAATTTAATGCAGAACACTGGGCTACTTTTTCTTATTAAATTGTTTCTGTCTTCTTTCATAAACATGGCAAAAAATTGTTTAATACCTAAAATAATTTTATCCTTTCACATTTCACAGTTGATGTGTAAATATAGCTTGATTGGATAGTGCCTGAAACTTGTCTGCTTTTATATCTTAAATATCTGTTAATCATCCAGGTCTAGCTAAAAGTGTGCTTACATCATTCCCTACAGGCATTTAGTTGTGTGAATTCATTACTGATGTTATATACTTCCTGATAATAACATTGTAAAATGTCAGAGAATGCTGCGACCAAAACTACTTTTACTTAGTTTGGTACTCATACTCAAATTAAGTGTACAGGACACCACATCTTCCTTCAAAATCTCCAGACTATGGATTTTTGCAATACACATGCAGATTACAAAGTAAAAAAATAAATTAAGGCCTATTCTTATATTAGTAATTTTTTTATACTAATGTGACTTATTTACTTTTAATTATGAAAGCAAAACAAAACAAATCCTTTCTTTCTGGGTGTGAACTGTACAAGTATGTGTACCAGAGTAATGGGTAGTTTCAAAATGCACGAGGTAATACATATGTGCATTTGCAAAAAAGAATGCAAATTAATGCCAGTTGAAATGTATTTATCATACTTTTTCCTTTTTGAAACTTATCAGTATATATGAAAAAAATAAAAGATCTTCATGTGGTAGCGATAATTATGGGTTAAGATAGGGCAGTCTTAATTTGTTTTATGAATGTGTTGAGGGTAATGTTCAAATTCACATCAGAAACAAGGTTTCATATTAATCCTGATTTTGCTTTAGCATTTTCCAATCTAGATCTTAAGAATCATATTAAAACAAAAAAGAACTAAATTATCTGTGGTCAAAGGTAATCAAATTTTACTATAAATTTTCATATATGCCATATATCTGATGTTTAAGATGCTAGTGAAAAATAACTGATAATTAATTTCCTTTATATTCTGAATAATGGGCACTGAATTAAAATCAGACCTTAAAAATCTGCTGCATTTTCTCCCTTGGACAGTTTCCCCTGATTGTTCGCAATTTAAAGTGTTTTGCTATCAGGATTTACTGTCTTCAGGTTGAGGAGACCGCTCTAATGAAAGTAGCTACCAGCATACATAATCTTAAAGTATACAGTATAACTGGTATTGGTTTAAAAAGTAGCAAGAGAACTTGCATTAAGAAAATAATAGTAGGAAACAAAATAAATAGAATATGCATCAGAAAATCTACTTGGTAGTAGTAAACTTTGGTGAATGATAACGCAGTACTATATTTAGACCAGAAATTCTGAAATTCCATGGAAAAGTACATGATATGCCTTGCAAACTCTAGGTAGAAAGTGGATGATTTATGCACATTTCAACAGCATTGACTGCTATATGTGGATGTTTGTGTGTATTTCTGGTGACAAATTTTGTTCTTATTACTTGCACACAGTGTTGCATGCTTAAAGTTAAATACAGTTCTAAAAATGTAAATATTAGTAAAGTATAACTGTTATTGGATTTTATTTTCAGAAGCTAAATTTTTCCAGCTCATCTGAAGGAAGTACAGTTAATTTAGCTCTCTTTGGAGAAGAAAAAGCTGAAACTGAACCAGAAAAAGCATCAGAGCTACAGGCATGCTTTACAGAAGGTATGTTTTACGAAAGTAAAAGTTGGGGTTACCAATTACATTTCGGTTGTTTGCAAGAAGCACTGGCAGTTCAAGGAAGCTATTTGCTACAGCAGTTGTGGATCATAGTATGTCAAGTCTTAACAATACGATTAATTTTGCTTGTTGTAGATAGTTGTACTGAAGTCCGTGGAGCCATTTGTGTGATGCAAAATTAAGTATGTGTGCATGTGATCATTTATAATATTTATAAATAAACACTAGGCACAATTCTATAAACTCATTCTCAGCAATCAGTAATCCCATTGATTTAAATGACATTCTCAGTAGTGAAATCTGCAAGACACGACCCTACATCAGGTTCATTCCACTGAGAATTATAAGCCAGAATCATGTGATTACCCATGGTCCCTTCATAGTGCTAGAAAGCAGTCCAGTGGATGATTCAGATCTTGGAAAGTTTGACTCTAACAAGAATTACTATCTTGACGTTACACCATTAAAGGGGGGTGAGGGGATACATAAATATAATCCAACATGCAACAGGTGAATGAGATCCTATGTTTTTATTCAACAAAGGAAGTCTTAACAGCATACTTGCATGTTCTTAGACGTTTCCATTTATTTTAGTTCTGTATAGCTAAATCCTTTAGGGGACTACTGAAATTTATGATATAGGAATGCATTTCCCATTGTGATATTACAGATTTTACTTGCCTTTTAAGTTATGATTAAAATCATTCAAAACAAAATATGTTCTATTATTAACTCTCCTATCCTATCCATGTTTTTTGATTTACTGTTATGAAGATGCCTTTGATACAGTCTAGGACACTTGTCCTTTGAAATAGTATTTCACTCATCTTTAAAAAAACCTGTTTTGGAATGTGGGGCTATATTGAATATATCAAGCTCTTGATTAAAAAAAAAGTACACTTCTCAGATAATTGAATATTACAATTCCTCCTTATCCTTATCTTACATGATGTGTATCAATCCTTGGGCACAAGATTAATTTTTCTGTAATGTAGGCATTTTGAGTAATTGAAGGTAAGGTAAATCATGCTTTTCACAGAGGTAGCTATTTTATCTGAGCTGATGAAATACAGCATAACTTACTTGTAACATATGAACTTAATGACACTCACAGGAAAACTAGACTACTGCCTTTGGGACCCATTAAAATAGTTTAAACTTGGTTATGTTTCTACATGATGAATCATTTTTAAAGAAATAAGGAGACTACTGTTAGCCAGACAGGTACTGAGGATCATTGAAAACTGCCTTGAAGCCCCATGATAAGGTAGGGAGCTCTCCAATGTGAGGCAGAATTCTGTGGATGGTGCCACAAAACTGTACCACATGGAAAAGCTCTCTCAATCTCCAGTTAAATCAGTTGTTTATGTCATTAAAGACGCATCTTTAGTCAGCCCTTGAAGCAGAGGACATTCCTCAGTATAATAAAATAAAGGGTGTTTATATCTGTGTGATTTCTTTGAATCTTAGCTGAGAGATGAATGTACTTTTAAAAGAAGCTGCTGTACTCTTGACCTAGTTCATGTGAAAGTTGCTATGTGTTTATGCTCTTTGTTTCTACTCCCTAACAATTCTCATATGTTCTTTGATCATCTGTATATAAATGAAAAATAATTTTTACAGATGCGTTTATAAATGAAAATTAACTCAATTAGATGACTCATTGAGTCTAAGCTTGATGTAGTGTCAGGGCAGTAAAAAAATTGTGTACGTGCAAGTTTTCCTACATCCAAAGTATCAAATTGAGAAGGTAAAGATGCTTTAAGTAGCATGCAGTAATCTGAAGCACTGACTACCTCATAAAACAGGAGCTAGTTAAGAGTGATTTTGGTTTTTCATGGTAATGAAAATTCTACCACATAACAATTTGTCATTGTTTGTATTATTAGGTTGTATACGGAAGTTTAAATGCTGTAGAGGCAGTATGGAAAGCACTAAAGGAAGAATCTGGTGGAACCTTCGAAAAACCTGCTACAAGATAGTAGAACACAACTGGTTTGAAACATTCATTGTCTTCATGATTCTTCTCAGCAGTGGTGCTCTGGTAAGTAGAGCTTGCACCCATAGAAACAGTACCGATAAAAAGTCTTTTATCAAAGATAGTGTTATAACACATCTGTGTTCAGTAAGAAAAAAAAAATAAAGTTGGCTTGTGTCGTGGTTTAACCATGGCTGGCAACTAAGCACCACACAGCCACTCGCTCACTCGCCCCACAATGGGACGGGGAAGAGAATCAGAAGAGTAAAGGTGAGAAAGCTCGTGGGTTGAGATAAAGACAGTTTAACAGGGAAAGCAAAAGCCGCACACACAAACAAAGCAAAGCAAGAAATTAATTCACCACTTCCCATGGGCAGGCAGGTGTGCAGCCATCTCCAGGAAAGCAGGGCTCCATCATGCGTAATGGTTACTTGGGAAAACAAGTGCCATCTCTCCGAACATCCTGCCTTTCTTCTTATTATTCCCCCAGCTTATATACTGAGCATGATGTCATATGGTATGGAATAGCCCTTTGGCCAGTTTGGGTCAGCTCTCCCCTCCCAGCTTCTTGTGTACCTGGCAGAGCTGAAAGCTGAGAAGTCCTTGGCCAGTCTAAGCACTACGCAGCAACAACCAAAACATCAGTGTGTTATCAACATTCTTCTAGTACTAAGTGCAAAACACAGCACTATACCAGCTACTAGGAAGAAAATTAACTCTGTCCCAGACAAAACCAGGACAGCTTGAAAGAGAGCTTGAAACTAAATTCCCAGAATATTTTGGGTAGCGCATGTAAAATAATTCCTTCAAATTTTGCTGTCGAATAACATTCTGCAGATGAATTTTTGATAGATACAAGGTGTATGTGTGTGTGAGGTTGCTTATGAAAAGGATTACACTAAAAATCTTGTTTAAGAAATTATGAGAATCATACAAAATGGATTGTATGCAATAATTGGAAAAGTTATTCTACTTTAAATTAAAATTGTCCCCAAAAGCAGTACAGTTACTGAATTCATCATGTTCTCAGTTAATTTTTTGCTTTAGTTTTAGTTTCAGTATTTCTAGACTGTTGCACAGAAATCCTTGAATTCCTTTATACAATTCTTAGTGACATTTAGTTCTTCACACAGCTACTAAGTATTGGGTTCTCTTTGATTGTTGATTGACATAGGATTTGGTATATACTATCATTATCTCTGCTCTGGCATCTGAAGCACCATGTCCCTTCCTTCTTCTCTGACCTTGGTGTTTGCAGGGTAGTTTCTCTCACTTTTTTCTTCAGTCCTCATACTGCTGTGCAGTGTTTTGCTTTCTTAAGTATGTTTTCCCGGAGGTGCCACCAGCTTCACTGATGGGCTCAGCTGGTTCCTGTGGTGGGTCCATTGTGGAGCTGGCACAGGCAGCCCCTGGCTTCTTCTCACAGTGGCCACCCCTACAGCCTCCTGCTACCAAAACCTTGCCACCAACACCCAATATTGGAATTCAGAAAAGATCAGCAGCAACATAATATTTGGTCACTGTAGCTCATTATTCTCTTTTGTTAGTTGAATTTATTATAATCAGGAGATTGCCTTCTGACTGAGCCTGACAGGGCTTTTCAGGGTGACAAATTGTAATTCTGTGTTGGCTATTACTGAAATTTCTAAAAACCCTTTTGGCAACTTCAGTCATTATATTGTAATTCCATTATCAGGCAATCATAACATCTTAAACTCAGAAAGAATGCAATTTTAATCTATGTTCATGCTGGCTTTTCAAGGTAAAAGACCTAAAGTTGAAAGTGATTATACTTTGCCATTTTTAATTCAGTTATTTTGGTTTAATTTGCAAAGACCTATGAATATCTGACTTACATGCCACCCATTCTTCACAGGCTTTTGAAGATATATACATTGAACAGCGCAAGACTATAAAAATCATACTGGAATATGCTGATAAAATCTTCACTTACATCTTTATTCTGGAAATGGTGCTAAAATGGGTGGCCTATGGTTTCCAAACTTATTTCACTAATGCTTGGTGCTGGCTGGACTTCCTGATTGTTGATGTAGGTACTATACTTCCTAAGTAGCCTATTTCTGTTGTTTAGGCAGGTCCTTTTATGTAACTCCAATCTGATACATATATATACAGTGAAGAACATAAATTGGGTTTAAAAGAACAGAAAATGACATACCAGTGAATAAGATTCTATTGTAATTATTCAATGAGTATCTAAATCTGCCTTTATATTTGTGCTATTATTGACTCCACATATTCTGTATGTGGTTTACTGGGTCCTAATCACTGAGTGAGAAATGTGAGCGGTTGGACTTCAGTCTTCTGGATTTGGTGACAGAGAATAAGGAGGAAGCAGACACAGAAAGGGAAATTTAAGTGAGCACATGAAGTTGGGATAGGAAAGTTGATCCTGGGCTTAATGAGTCACTGGCAAAGAACTGCAGGGGAGAATGGTATCAGGAAATCAAGAAGACTGCAAAAGCAGAGGGAGTAGGGGCAAGGAGGCAGCCATTGGGGTAAAGAGAAGGATTGAGAAAAAAAAAAAGTGATGATCTGTGGATCAGTATGAAAAGGTAGGAATCATTTATTCACAATCCTCTTTTTGATTGTCATGGCATTCACTGTGTACTAGGCAGCAAGGTTAACTTCAGTGCAACTCTTCCACTTTTCATTGACACATGACTTTCTAAAGATTCTTTTTTGGAAGCTGAAATTATTTTGGTTTTGTTGGCTCTGTGTTCAATCATAGAGAGTGAATCTTGTTGCCTCTCTGAATTCTGAGTTCTTAGAAACAAAGCCAAGTTTTACATTGCAGAATTAATGTTTGTCAACAATTACAATAAAAAGTAGTGTGGAAATTGCACTCCAATGAAATTAATGAAATTAGTGACATTGCATTGTATGTTCTTATAAAGGAGTTCTTTCTCTCTGCAGACATTTGAGTGGAAATTCAACAAATGTACAGGGGTCTGTTAGTCAAATGGAATATGGAATCTAGGGCAGAAATTTTGTCCCCTACCAATAGAGTTGAAACTTACCTAATGCTCTTTCTTTAAATCCTTTTTTGGAGGGAAAGTCACAAGTAGTGTTTGTTATCTGTCTTCCTCACTTAACTGTGCTTCTTTTTAGCCCGTTTGCTCTGAATGGGGATTCTGCTCTCCCACCCCATAACTGATGCTAACTCAGTGAAATGAGATAATGTTTTCTGTGGGAAATGCAGTTTTTAGCTTTCTTCTTTCATGTCCTCTCCATTCCTTCTGTTGGGAACACCCAATATATAGTTATACAAAGTATAAAGTCAACATGTATTCCCAGAACATGTATTGATCTCTAAGAAACTAAGTATAAGAAGTTCTCACCTTTCCTTAAGATTAAATTCTGAAAAACAAGATACCTTCAACAAGGCAAAGGAAAAAAAAAGTTAAGACTGTCTTTGAGTGAGGCTGAATATATATACATGTATTTTTTTTATATTCTCTTTATAAATGCCATAGACTTCTGGTGTTTGGGGTTTTTTTATTGTAACTCAAATGTTAAGTGAAAAAGTATGACAATTTTTTAATTAGTGGGAAATCAGCAGCAGTCATCCACATGGATTTTGTCATCTTTACATATAATTGTTGATGCCATGCTTTAGTCTCATTTCCTGTTAGGATTGCAAGACAGTATATTTCCAGAACCTTGTGGTGCTTAAATTTGCATTTCTGTTTGTCCGTTAGAGTTGTCATTTGTGAAAAGGAAAGAACACTTCAAATTAATAAATAAATGTATTACCATTTAAGAAATACTCAGAATTAGAATCTTTGTACAAGCCTTTATTGTGAAAGGCTGATCTTGAATTGCATTTAAGATTAATTCTTCTTAGTAAAGCATACTGTATCTCCATATGGATAGGTATGGTTTATTCTTTCAGTGATTTCAGTGCTTTCCTGTAGCCATCTTCATCTCTTGCTTGGAATGCTTACCTCTTATGACCCTATAGTGGCAGATCATAGAATAATTTAGGTTGGAAGGCACCTTTGGAGGTTTTCTGGTCTAGCTCCTTGCTGAAAGTGGGACCACCTTAGAAATTAGCTCTAACCTCAAGATTAGATTAGGTTGCTCAAGGTGATATCCAGTTTTGAATGGAGATTCTGTCACCTTACTTGGCAATCTGTTTCAAGTGTTTGACTACCTGTACTGTAAACCCGTTTCTCCCCCTCCCCTGACCATCCCCCTGAAAAAGTCAGTGGTGATCTGCTTTAGCTTTTTCTGACTTTATTGCCAGTTTTACTTGTTATTGTTTTCAACCAGTAGCGAGCAACTTTAACTCTTTCTCTTACTGCTGGCATTTTACCTGTAGGTTTAGGTAACAGGCAGTTAGCTGTCAGTGTGCCGCTGATAGTTTGAATCTATATTTGCTTTATCTTCCTGTCCTATGCCTTTATTCAGCTAAACATTGAACAAATTTGCCATACCAGTACCAGTCTAATTAAACATTTCACAGTGAGGCAACATCTTACAGGATCTTTTTAGGCAAACTTTTCTACACCTATTGGTCCAAACTCTCCAGCTGTCCCCTGTTTGGGAAAGAACTTACAGCATGCAGAAAGAAATTCTTACCTGTTGTGATGTTCACAGTGTTTCCAGAAAAGGATGACTAGCCCCAAAACAAGTACAAATGCTGGTTTTGCTCATCCTTCCATGTGCAAGTTCAAAGGATATAATGAAAAAGAACAAACATAGGATTGTGTAGTGTTTAACAGCTTGCTTGAACTACCCTTAGAGGAAAGAAATCTGCACAAGGCTTCCTCATGTAAATGCAACAGGAGAGAGCCATCTGGACTAAAGGACCTGGTGAGGACACAATTCATTGACTCTCACCAGAAAACAACAGGACAATCAGATTTTGAACTGTTAATCCAGCGGTACTGAAGGTTTCAAAAATTCTTGTGGATTAGACTCTGTCTTCCACAAGAGTAATAAAGTTAAAAGAGGAAATAAATCTCAAGGCACATTAATTGTCCAAAACACAAGAAATTTAACAAATCCAAAGTAAGATTTTTCCACCTTATGTTAACAATGTGCTTTTCTGCAAATGCATTTTTGGTAGTTACAAGAACAGAAAGTTGAAATTAAGACAAGGATCAGTGTGTTTTTTACATTTCCCCTTCTTTTTGTTACAATACACCTTTTGAATTTACTGTATTGGTGAAAGTATATAGTAATATTTTCTAATTTTACATCACAGAAGTGTTACAGTTAGCACTTTTATATGTGGAAGAAAGTTCAGAGCTGGTATCAGGAGTTGTCTAAACCATGATTGTACATAAGGAAGAGGAAGAAATCATTTATTTAAAAAAAACAAAGAAGAAAAGGTGCTTGCATGCACCAAAAAAATTAAGCTTTAATTACCATTAACACCATCTGTTGAGATGAACTATCCTCCCTCTCCTTTCTCTCCTCCAAAAAGGAAAGTAGAAAAAAAGCAATATTTAAATTGTATTTTAGTTTCCAAACAAAGATAAAATTACATCATCATTAAGTGAGATGTGATAATCTTGCAGGAAAAGGTTTTCTTGCAATGCAGACATAACAACTGCATGATCTAAGAAAATATAATTATCTGACAGGAATACTTGAAACCGATTTTCTCTATATCTTCTCCAGAGTTATAAAAATAATGCATAATGATCTTAAGGTCTTGATGGATTCATATGGATTAATGCTTTCTTTGCTAAATGTTTGTTTAGCATTTGAATTTAAAGAAGGAACAGTCTTCTGAAACAGTATTATAGTTGAGTTTGTATAGGAAATCAGATTGATGGCATAAAAGAAGGTCATTCTGCTCAGTGAATGTGTTCTCTCCTGAATCTTCTCCTAGTTTTCTTTTTCCCTTTTTAAAATGAAATCTTCTTCTCTTTAACTACATGGCCTAATTATAGTTACTTCAGCAGCTGAATTAGCTAAAGTTTTAGATGGGTTATTTCATAAATACAGGTAGAGAGTCATCCATGATAAAGCATTGTAGTGATCACTGACTTGTATTTTGTATATTGCACAGATTTTGAGTTCCCTGAGTTAATTTGGTTTTATCTAGTTGGTATGATTTACATAAAGCATTGTATCTTGATCTTTAAAATCACTGCTGATTTTATTAAAACATTGCATGCTATGTTAAAAAAGACATAAAGAAATAGCCAGTTTTTCCTGTTTGTTCTTACTAGAAGCTTTAGGGTCCTTATGAACTTTTTTATGATATCCAGATCAAAGTTTTTTCTCCAGGCATTATATTTGTATTTTGAGGCTATTAAAAAAAAAGATTCTTTTGTTTTGTTTTGTTTCCTCTAGGTCTCCTTGGTCAGCTTAGTAGCTCATGCCCTTGGTTTCTCAGATCTCAGTGCAATTAAATCCCTGCGAACACTAAGAGCTTTGAGACCTCTAAGAGCTTTGTCACGCTTTGAAGGCATGAGGGTAAGGAAAAAAGAAATAGTCTGTAAAACAAATCCACAAAAATATGCCTAATTATAAAATCATGGAGGAACACTGAACTGCATGTCTGCTTTCAAGACCAAGAGTAGCATGTTTGATTGTCTTACATGTGTTACTTGTTTTCTGTTGGCATTACTTCAGTGTGTTTTAATGTTTTACATTAAATCTTTTGCTATATTTGAAAAAAATAATATTTTTATTGCTCGGCATACTATTTTTAAAAAGTTTTTTTTCCTGTGTTTTTTTACTAGGTGGTTGTGAATGCTCTTACTGGAGCAATCCCATCCATTATGAATGTACTTCTGGTTTGTCTTACATTTTGGCTAATTTTCAGCATCATGGGAGTAAATTTGTTTGCTGGCAAGTTCTATCACTGCATTAACACCACAACTGATGAGCCAGTTGCACCAGAGTTTGTCAGTAATGTAACCGAGTGTGAAAATCGTAAAATGAGTAATATGGATGTTCGGTGGAAAAATGTGAAAGTAAACTTTGATAATGTTGGAGCTGGTTATCTTTCTCTGCTTCAAGTAGTAAGTGTATAAATTTTGGTAAATTAATTTTTCAACTTTTAAGTTTTGTATCAGTAACATTTAATTCCATAATTTTCAGTGTTATTTTGCAATATATGGATGAATATGGGATTTGATTTTATGACTGTGTTCTATGAAGCTAATTAATATTGTTCATGGTAAAAATCTGATACATCCTGTGGCCATTTTGGAAGAGGAGGAACATCTACCTATATCTACTACATGGATGCAAAGTTCCTTTGCACCCAACCACTAGAACCTTTTCAAGTTCTACAGAAATATGGTATCTAGTTAAAAAAAAAATGCAGCTAGGATAAAATTTCTTTTATTGACTTGATCTGTTAAGTAATGTTGACTTAGACTTTTATGATGGTAGTCAAATAGATACATTTTAGGGCTCATCTGATCTTTAATCAAGAAGAGAGCCAACTATGGATTTAGAAAAAGTTTTCAAATTCACTTTTTCCTTTCTCTTCCTTCCCTTTTTTTTTATTACTACTAGTCCCACTCTAGTCATTGTCTGCTATTGTCAAGTGGGGTTTTTGGAGATAGTTTTTAAATTGTTTTTAAACTCTAGATGAGCAGTTGAAGAATTTACTAGTGTTAGATTTCCAAGTACAAGCCTTTTTTAGTGGCAGCATCTATAAATTTGAGCCAATAAAACAAAAACATATATTCCTAGTCGGGTTCACTTGACAAACTGCTTCTGAGAAGCTCATAAGAACAAATTATTCTGGCTTTAAAAATCTCAAACTGATAGTATTTAGTAGTTAGTATTGTGCTAGCAGGCTACCATCTGATTGCTCCAGGGAGTAACAGTAGCTATTGCTAAATAGTCCTAGGCAACTGCATAATTGCATAAATTACCAGTGTAGAGGACAGCAGTGCTTTTAGCTTTTGTAACATATCCTGCATAGGATGGTTCAGCTCTGTGATGTTTCCAGTAAACATACCGTTCATACCTTGATTTTACTTAATATTGTAGCTCACAGGACTAGGTTTGATGGAAGGCCCACTAGATGGATAAGGAATTGGGTGGATTTCTGTGTCCAAAGACTGACAGTCAGTGACTGAATGTCCAAGTGGAAACCAGTAACAAGTGGTGTCTCTCAAGGGTCTGCAGTGGGGCCAATATTAATTAATAGCTTCATCAATGACATGGTGGGACTGAGTGCACCCTCAGCAATTTTCAGATTACACCAATCCAAGCAGTGCAGTTGATATGCTTAGAGGGATGGGATGCCATCCTGAGGGACCTTGGAAGGCTTAAGGACTGGGGCCATGTGAATCTCATGAAGTTCAACAAGACCATGTGCAAAGTCCTGCACCTGGGCCAGGGCAATTCCAGTATTATGGATAAGGAATTTGTTGGATGGTTGCATCCAGAGGGTAGTGGTCAATGGCTCGATGTCCAGATGGAGACCAGTGACGAGTGGTGTCCCTCAGGGGTCTGTACTGGGACCGGTGCTGTTTAATATATTCATCAATGACCTAGACAGTGAGATCGAGTGCACCCTCAGCAAGTTTGCAGATGACACCAAACTGAGTGGTGCAGTTGACACACCAGAAGGATGGGATATCATCCAGAGACACCTGGACAGGCTGGAGAGGTGGGCCTGTGTGAACCTCATGAGGTTCAACAAGGCCAAGTGCAAGGTCATGCACCTGGGTCGGGGTAACCCCTGGTATCAATACAGGCTGGGGGAAGAAAGGATCAAGAGCAGCCCTGCCGAGTGGGACTTGGGGGTACTGGTGGATGAAAAGCTGGACATGAGCCGGCAATGTGCGCTGGCAGCCCAGAAGGCCAACTGTACTCTGGGCTGCATCAGGAGAAGCGTGGCCAGCAGGTCAAGGGAGGTGATTCTGCCCCTCTACTCTGCTCTGCTGAGACCCCACCTGGAGTACTGCATCCAGCTCTGGAGCCCTCAGCACAAGAAGGACATGGAACTGTTGGAGCGGGTCCAGAGGAGGGCTACAAAAATGATCCAAGGGCTGGAGCACCTCTCTTATGAGGACAGGCTGAGGGAGTTGGGGTTGTTCAGCCTGGAGAAGAGAAGGCTGCAGGGAGACCTGATTGCGGCCTTTCAGTACCTGAAGGGGGCCTATAGGAAAGTTGGGGAAAATCTTTTTAGTAGGGCCAGCTGTGTCAGGACAAGGGGTAATGGTTTTAAACTGAAGCAGGGTAGGTTTAGACTGGATCTAAGGAGGAAATTCTTTACAATGAGGGTGGTGAAACACTGGAACAGGTTGCCCAGAGAGGTAGTGGAGGCCCCATCCCTGGAAACGTTCAAGGCCAGGTTGGATGGGGCTCTGAGCAACCTGATCTAGTTAGTGGTGTCCCTGCTCAGTGCAGGGGGGTTGGACTAGATGACCTCTAAAGGTCCCTTCCAACCCAAAACATTCTATGATTCTGTGATGCTGTAATCAGTACAGACTGGAAGATGAATGGACTGAGAGCAGCCCTGTAGAGAAGGACTTGGGGATACTGGTGGACAAAAAATTGGACATGAGCTGGCAATGTGTGCTTGCAGCCAGTCATATCCTGAGCTGCATAACAAGAAGTGTGGCCAACAAATAGAGAGAGGCGATGCTCCCCACCCACTCCACTCTCATGAGACCCCACCAGTACAGGAAAGACATGGACATCTTAGAGCGGGTCCAGAGGAGGGACAAGAAAAAGATCAGAGGGCTGGAACACCTTTCCTATGAAGAAAGGCTGAGAGAGTTGGGGTCGTTCGGCCTGGAGAAGAGAAGGCTCCAGGGGGACCTTATTGTGGCCTTTCAATATGTAAAGGGGGCTTATAAGTAAGATGGAGAGAAAATTTTTCACAAGGCCTGTAGTGACAGGACAAGGGGCAACAGTTTTAAACTAAAAGAGGGTAGATTTAGACTGGATATAAGGTAGAATTTTTTTTAATGATAAGGTGGTAAGACACTGGAACAGGTTGCCCAGAGAAGTTGTGGATGCCCCATCATTGGAACTGTGTGATGTAATGAAAGATGTCCCTGCCCATGACAGAGGCGTTGGACTAGATAGTCACAAAAGGTCCCTTCCAAGTCAAGCCATTATATGATTCTATTATTTTCATAAGATTCCTTGGGACTACTTATCTTTTGGAGTTTCTTCTAAGACTATTTGCGTATTCTGTCTGAAAAACACGACACATGGTGGCTGATTTTTGGAATCCTCTTCTAGTTTTCTGGTAGTCAGAAAGTTGGAACTGAGAACCTTGTTATAAATGACAGTCTTTCTGTTATGCTTAGATATTGATGGCAACTCATCCCACATAGAGTTTATATGAATTTGAATGAAGGTTAGAATTTATTCAGTGTTTAAGTATTAGGGAGAAGTATTCCACTCGTGTCTTACCAGACTTTTAATATTCCTCTTTATTTTTGTGGGTGCAAATACATTGCTCAAGACAGTGTCTTATTTAGAACGTTTACAAATTGGAGCTTTGATAGAAAATATTAACAAACTTTATTTTTAGGCGACGTTTAAAGGATGGATGGACATCATGTATGCAGCGGTTGATTCTAGAGAAGTGAGTGCAATACATATAAAATTTACTGAGTGATTGATGTAATCTGTCCTGAATGGAAGCTGAAATAAAGTAAAATATAGGAATAAAAATGTAAAAAAAACTTGATAATTTTCTATTAAACCTATGCACTATCAAGTGGGTAAGTGCATGTAATTTTAATAGGTAAAAAAAGTTATAGCAGTAGATCTACATAAAGTATTACTAATTTAATAAGTCATCTGTAAATAATAGAACTAATAAAATCTTGGGGTTTTATTAATTTGTGTCACTGAGACTGTATAGATTAGGAAACAAGTTTTTCATGTGTCTCCAAAAATAACCCAAATAATCAAGTGACATCACCTGCAATAGTTAATCCGGAGCTGTAGACTCCAGCAATGTCAAAGAATAAAATGGCTGCATTTTGACTGTTTTTCTGTTAATGCTGGTATTTGTTTGTATCTTTCCTCTATCAGCTCCCGATTTGCATGAAGTCCTTAGGAACTGAATTGCTTTTGAGATTTGCAACTTCTATCACATTTAGTAAGAATTACATGAAAAATCAAATATCATTAGAGAGGAACTGACAGACAGAGAGGGGAGGAATGGCCAGTCTGTATGTGCAATTGCAGACACCTGTATTAAATAGATTTTCAAGTTGAAAGATAAGGCCATTGTAGGATTTGCTCCAAAACAGCTGTTTTTCCCCCCTTGTCAAGGAGTTGCTGTCCAGCTGGATGCAACTTCTGTTTCTGCTCTGTATTCTGTCATTTGTCTTAACCGTTATTTGTGATGTATTGCTGTTTTTCTATGTTACATAGACAGGGAAACAGCCCAAGTATGAGGACAACCTGTACATGTATATTTACTTTGTTGCCTTTATCATCTTTGGATCATTTTTCACCCTAAACTTATTCATTGGTGTCATCATAGATAACTTCAACCAACAAAAAAAGAAGATAAGTATCCCATGTTTCATTTCCACAACACTTCATTGTTACTGAACATTCAGCAAATGTGTGCCAAGATAAATATGAGTGTCTGAAATTCGTCATAGTAATAGAAAGAAAAAAAGTAATCAGCTATTAAGATTTCTTTTTATTCTAATCAAAATAATGAAATAATAGTCTTTGCTTTTTAAGACATTTGGAGTAATTTAAACTCTCACTGAGTGCCTAAGGGTTCTCCACATCCCTGTACAGCCCAATGATATGCTGTACATCAGAAAGTTGTGTATTGTTTTTCACTTACCCTCACAGTGCTGTGTCAAATCTATGTGAAAATGCAGATGACTTAATTCAAGCAAACAGACAGAGAAGAAGAGAATATGCAAAACTACAAATATCAAAATTGATAAACAGGTAATATAGAGCGGTATTGTGAAGGCCTCAATTACAAATAGGCTAATACAGACAAGCTGAATGCTGGAACTACTGCTCTGTACTGTAAGATTAGAGAAGGTTGGGAAACTGTCTCATGAGTTAGTGAATTTGAGAAAGAAAGAAAATTGTTGACATTTGAAAATGTGTAGTTTTTTTCTTTTTAGCTGAAATTGTTTCTATTATTCAAATGAACACAGGATTGTGTCAAGAACTCCAGGAGCATTTAAATAGATGAAAATGCAGACTACGATGGCTAATTAAATTCTACTTTCTATTTAAACTGTAAATGCTGTCTAAGGTCTACAATAGTCTTATTTTTCTGTACACATTTGGAGCATAATGGAATATTGATTTTTAAAAAAAGTGAGCTAAGTAATGGCAAGGCAGTACATAATTTCTTAATTTGTGATTCTAGATGGTTTGTCAAGTTTGATTCATTGTACTGAAAAAAGATATTGCTAGATTTACTGCAGTGGAAACCTCCAGTAAATCTTTCCACTTGAGATTGGAGTACTCAGCTTCATATGTTGCTTCTTCAGATCCTTTACATCTCTTATCTGCAGACCCACATGATATAAAGGATGAGTTTGTGGTTCCAAACCTAATCACATCTTCATCCACCAAGATGTTTGCATGTCCCTTGAAATAAACATCAGGGGCTTCCAGTGCTTAAGAGGAAGGTGGTTCAGTTTCTTATCCTTGGAGAGGAAAACTAAGGTTATATACATGCTATTGGCATTTTTGGCAGTCTGTATGTAACAAGGTGACCTTACTCAGTAATGAGGTGATTATAAATTCTATTACATTTACTTGGCAGACACTGTCTATTGTAGTCACTATGACTCAGAAGGCAGAGAAGGGTTCCTGCTAAAGTTTTTTTTCCGGCAGCAGGGTATACACCCCTTGTACATTTGTAGCTGTTGTAACTGTCACCAAGAAAGTCAAATACTGCAGATATCACAATGGACAACAATTAGGCTGGGCAAAATTCTATACACATACTATTCTTCGGTTTCATGTAGCAAATCGACAAACACTAGTTGCCTGCCTTTTGAATTTATAGATGCATCGGTGCCCATAGGAATATGCAGATCACACAGCACGTAGCTACCCAGCAGTATTTTTCTTATCTTTGTTCTGCCTCCACATCACTGACACCTCTCCATTTTGGGCTATGTTGTTGGGATAGGATGGGAAAGACCTCATGTTGCCTCATTGTCCCTGTATAGTTAAACTGTGTGCATTTCTTTGGTCCTGGTGTGCATCCTACTTTTATTACATTAGTTCCCATGGGGGAAAAAAAAGTTCCACTAGCTGTCAAATTCCTAACCGTTACAGTCCTCAGAGACACATAAGGTGTATCTCATCTTGAGACTGCTATTCTCCCTATGGACAGCACACTGAGACAATGATGACTGGTTCACTGTTGATAGCCATTACATCCGTGAGGCAGCAGAAGAAATCCCCAGTTCAATGTCAGTTCCTTTATAGGGTTTTTTTTTTTATTTCCCACTGGGTAAAATCTCCTGACAGAGTGACATCACATTTCCACTGTAATCAGCAAATTAATTTCTTGTTTCTCTTCCAAGACCCTTACTCTCTAAGAACTAAATTTTACTTGAATATTTGGCTTATGAGGAGAGCATGCTAAACAAGATCTCTTTTGAATTCTAAATCTTCATGTCTGTAGGTAGCCGTAGCTAAAAGACTCAAACACATCTTCATCCAGATTCATCATTACTTTCTCAATAAGATTGACACTGCATTTGACAAGTCAGTGTGACAAAGTCACAGAATCACCTGTGACCCTGAAATTCATTTCCAAATGCTACTGCTTTAGCATCATGCATACCTGTAATGTACTTACAAACAAATCCATGAAAGAAAAAAGAAGTTACTTGTCAAAGTGAATTGTATTTCTGACAGGTGTTTCCATGTGTGTATTACACATACCAGTCTAGATACCCTTTTACTCAGGCTGCTGTTTCTTATTCAGGCAAGAAAACCCTGAGTAAGCCCATGCTTCTGATGACCTCTGTGCAGTGTAGCAGGGTGATCAAGCCTCATATACACTGTGGAAATATTATTGCAGCAAAAAAACATCTGAACTGAGATACCTGTACTCACATGATAAAACATGCATCCTGAAAAGTGACATCACTAATCTCTTTTTCATTGTATGGTTTCCCTGAAGGCATATCTGCTCTCGGTGGATCTTTCTACCTTTGAAGCTTTTTTATTTCTGGTTGATTGATTTACAATGTGGAGTTGGTAATAGATTTGCAAGTATCTATGGAATGTATGTTTTTACATGGTTTTCTTGTACGTATTTAATTGAATGAATCAGTTATGTATTTTTTTTAAGGACAACTAGATAGAAGTTCTGGGTTTTTTCTCCATTCCTTAATTTGTTTTATTTTTCCATCGAGGGCTTGTCTTTTATTTTAACACTCTTTGATATAACTACTGTATTTTGGGGTTGGTAACAATGTATAAGAATGAATACATGGTTCATAAGAACCATGTTCTGCGATGCTGTGAATTAATGGATTTAAAGCTTGTCTGTAATCAGTTCTATTTTTATTATTTTACCTTGGAGGTCAAGACATTTTCATGACAGAAGAACAAAAGAAATACTACAATGCAATGAAGAAGCTGGGATCCAAGAAACCACAAAAACCTATACCTAGACCAGCGGTAAGAATGTGTGCTATTCTTGTATCATCTACTTCTGGGAAGAAATTACAGCAGTACATTAAGTATCAAAAAATTTGGCCCTTAACTCTAAAATGGTTTAGGCCTAATTCAAGTTAGCCCTTCTTCTGAACTGAAACATGTACATGGGGGAGGAAGAAGGAAATGGGAGGGAGGAAAAGGATGTTCATTACATACAAGATACTATCACCTTTTCTTTTTTCTCCCTTCAGAATAAATTGCAAGGTCTGGTGTTTGATATTGTAACAAAGCAAGCATTTGACATCACCATTATGGTCCTTATCTGCCTTAACATGGTCACCATGATGATAGAAACAGATGACCAGGGTGAACTTATGCAAAATATTTTATACTGGATTAACTTGGTCTTTGTTGTCCTTTTCACTGGAGAATGTGTCTTCAAGCTTTTCTCACTCCGTTATTATTACTTCACCATTGGCTGGAATATTTTTGATTTTGTGGTTGTTATTCTGTCAATAGTAGGTAAGAAATTCTTATATTCAAAATGAAATATAGTAAGACGTATTAAATGCTTTATCTCTGTCGAGTTTTGCAGATTAGTGGAAATAATTTTAATTTCTCTTGATTATTTAGGAAACGAAGAGCATACTTTAGAGTAGTAACTTTCTTAATAATTCTATATAAATTTTAATACTCTTTTTTTTTTTTTTCCCCGAAGCTGGGGAAAAAAGCTAAAACTACCCATAGCAGCTAAAATGTATTTCCAATTATAATTTCTGCTAATTCCACAGATTGAGTTGTTCTTTATTCATACTTTGTTGTGGAAAATGTAATCTATGATAAAATGTTGCTCTTTAAATTTTATTTTTATGTTTCACAGGTATGTTTTTAGCTGAGATGATTGAAAAGTACTTTGTGTCCCCCACTTTGTTCAGAGTTGTACGACTTGCCAGAATCGGTCGAATCCTGCGTCTCATTAAAGGCGCTAAGGGAATCCGCACTCTGCTTTTTGCTTTGATGATGTCTCTTCCTGCTTTGTTCAACATTGGTCTGCTGCTGTTCCTCGTCATGTTTATCTATGCGATATTTGGCATGTCCAGCTTTGCCTACGTTAAGAGGGAAGCCGGTATAGATGACATGTTCAACTTTGAAACATTTGGCAACAGCATGATCTGCCTATTTCAAATTACCACCTCTGCTGGCTGGGATGGTTTGCTAGCCCCGATTCTTAACAGTGGGGAGCCAGACTGTGACCCCCATAAAGATCACCCGGGGAGCTCTGTGAAGGGCGACTGCGGCAACCCTTCTGTTGGGATTTTCTTCTTTGTCAGCTACATTATCATATCCTTTCTGGTAGTGGTGAACATGTACATAGCTGTGATTTTGGAGAACTTTGGTGTTGCTACTGAAGAAAGTGCTGAACCCTTGAGTGAGGATGACTTTGAGATGTTCTATGAGGTTTGGGAAAAATATGACCCAGATGCAACACAATTCATAGAATATAGCAAATTGTCCGATTTTGCAGCTTCTCTGGATCCTCCTCTTAATATACCAAAACCAAACACAATTCAACTTATTGCAATGGATCTGCCCATGGTAAGCGGTGACAGAATTCACTGCCTTGACATCTTGTTTGCTTTCACAAAGCGTGTTTTGGGGGAAAGTGATGAGATGGATGCCCTCAGAATACAGATGGAAGATCGGTTTATGGCAGCCAATCCTTCAAAAGTCTCCTATGAACCAATTACAACCACATTAAAACGAAAACAGGAGGAAGTGTCCGCTACTATCATTCAGCGTGCTTACAGACGTTATCTTTTAAGACAGTCAGTAAAGAAACTTTCATTTATGTACCGGAAAGATGGGCTCGATCTGCTTATCAAAAAAGACATGATTATTGATAAGCTAAGTGAAAATTCGCCTCCAGAGAAAATGGATATGTCTGCATCGACTACATCTCCGCCTTCTTATGATAGCGTAACAAAACCAGAAAAAGAAAAATATGAAGATGACAAATCAGAAAAAGAAGACAAGGGGAAAGACAGAAAAGGAAATAAAAAGTAAAATACATAAAGAGGTTATCTGTGATGAATGTTGACAAGCCTGAGAAGACAACATTTTTATGAATAGCACTCTTATTGGAGGATTATGCCAAAACTACAAGTTTTTACATATTTACCCACTGCTACAGTCAGTGCCTGTACCAAGACAATGACCCTTCACTAGCAAACTCTCAGTCTGTAACATGGAAACAACCTTGCCAGAAGAACAGTTTTTATTATCAGCTGGCATTAATGGAGAGGAGACACAAAATTTCTACTTGGACTGTAGGAACCCTTAATGGAGTGCAAAATTACCAGTCCTAATAAGTCTGTATTTTTGTGGAGTAAGTGTATCCATTGTGTAAATTTCATCTCCTATGTATATTCTATATGTGTCAATTTTTTTCATGATCTCATTTGCTTTAATTCACATACTCCTATTTGTAATTCTGCTGTGCTGAGAAAAAAGCCAAATACTCTTGCAGAAGAACACAAATGTCAGGAATATGTAATTATGGTATCATAATGTGAACATAGTTCTCTTCAAGCCACTTCTAAAAGCAGAAAAACAAGATTCCAGATTACTGAACCTCAAGATCTAGATCAAATCAAAAGCAAATGATAAAAAAGAAGAAAGTCTAGATAGAGAATTTATCAGAATACAAAAGAAGGGAAAAATTTACACAGAAAAGAGGTTGTTAGTTTAGTGTCTTGGTTTTAATATATTTCATAATTTTAGTGATCCTTAATTTATTAAACAGTCCATTTCAGATATAGTGATTTAAATAAATGATGCTACACACACAATTCTTGTTTTGAAAAACATGAAACTATGAAAAAAACATAGTTACTTTCACAGTCCAAGGTATCTTGTAATTCCTGAGAGATTTAAACAGTTCTTTTCACAGAAAAGCTGCGAATGCCAAATTGTGCCTATAGGGAATTACTGAAATAAAAAAAGTGGTAGACTTCTTCCTTTTTTTAACTGTAGACCCTCTAATTTCATGAGTAGCTTCCATACTTCATTCCAAAGTCTGTTTCTACTCTTCTTATTTGACATTAATATATCCCACTTAGGACAGTAATCAAAGGTATATGTATAAATTGACAGCAAAGTACCTTTTGGGACAAATACTACCTTAATGTATACCTCAGGCTTAAATTTCCATACTTTGGAAGTATGGGTCATGCCAGAGACACAAAACATGTACATCAGAGGTGGTTTTGGCCCCCCATGGCACTTTAGTCAGGCTTCCACTGTATGTAATGCAATCTTCTGTAGAAAGCTGAGGTGACTAAAAGGATGTACGTAAATCAGCTTTGTCCTGTATTGTGGTTTAGATGACTTTTTTTATCATCAAGGATGACACTATACATGTAATTAATATATCCTCTGTTATTTAATCAGTTATTTTTACACAGTGGTACCTGTTTGAACAAAAAGACAATGACCTAAGTACTGTATTTATTGTGTCAAATATGTACCCTAGTAAGTGTAGCTTATAACATTTCAATAAATAATATGATATATTCTCTAATACTCCAAATAATTGGGAAGCTTTAACTGATGCATGCTTGCTGCTATTATCCTACAGCTATTAAAGTCTAAGATGGGAAGACATGTGAGTGGTAAAAAGAAAAAAACTGTTCGACGAGACCGTCATTCCTCATACCAGTAAGCAATAGTTTGCTGCTATTATAGATTTTACTTTGTTTGAGTTTTGTTATCAGCAAATATGCAGTAAAAAACCAGACTACACCGGACAAATATATTGCTTAAAATTTGGGGCTAGAAAAAACCTTTTATAATATATATCTAATGATCTATTCTTATTATTTTGAAAATAGTTTTATTTTATAACATTTTATACCTATTATAAGGAACTACACATACCTTCATGTTAGTAATTTTTATTGCTGTCTATCTGACACTACTGTTGGGAAACCTAAGATACAATGTAAAGTGGTAATTGCAAATTTCTGCTAATTATATTAAATGTATTTTAATAAGGAATAATTTCAAAAGAAATAGTACGGTTCTCTTTCTGATCAGTAGACAGGTTTTGTATGTGAAACAAGATAGAAGGGTTTGTTTTGAAATTATAATCCTGTCTGTCAATTTTCAGGGTAATTTTAGTCATAGAAACATTGATTTTCCCCAGTGTTAGTCTCACAGTGTCTGCTTTTCTTGTTGATTCATACTGTAGTAGAAGCACTTTAAATATAATTTGTTATTAAAAATCTTTCTTCATGAGAATGAATAGTGAACTTGTGCAATGGACAGTGGAATGCCTGGCATTTCTTACAAAAGAACTAGAATACAGATGGGCTCCTGCTTTTACAGAAACTATTGGCTCATAGCATACTGATGAATTGCATGCAGGAGGTTGTTTTACCAAAAATAACTACCTTGCTAACAACCCAAAAAAATAAAGATAACCTTTTTATGTACTCGGTTTAGTCGTTGTGTTTTTATTGTATGAAGTAAGTAATGGTTGGTAAAACTAAGGGAGAACCACTTTACCGATGAGGCAATGTGTTTTGGACATCTAGATCAAATGTTGCTTTATGACTTAGATCAATATCAACTTGTTACCAGGTAGATGAAATGAAATGCTTATGTTGTCCTAACCAGAGAAGTTTTTCTAGAATTCAGAAAAGAATTGCATTCCAACTATGTGGTTTTCTATCAGATTTTTATGAGTTGCCCAGGAAGAGCTCCAGCAGTGTCCTCTGGTGGCCAAGTCCAATGGAGCCTATCTCCACATCCTTATTGAGTGGATCCAGCAGACACCACTCACCCTGGGGTGGGTGGTCTGGGATCTGTCACCAAAATAGCCCCATGGGGGGATAACAGGGTCACTTTAATCCCATTCCCCCTCAAGAAACCCAAGCTTGCCAAGAGAAGGGAAAAAGACCTGTTGAGGTGTTAATGGCCACCCCACAGCTGTCTCCAGGCAACTGATGCCTTTACAGTCTCTAACAGGCATGGTTCCTGGCAAGAGGCTACTACATAAAGATGGCAGGATATGGGGCAGGGTGTAGGCAGGTCAACATGTGCATGGAGTAATTGATGCAGTTTTTTCCATTCTCATTTCTGTTGTGAATAGTAGCTGCTGTATACTTGGGCTGATATAGGTAACAGGAAATAAACCCTCAAGTATGCTGTGCTTTGGAGGACAGCGTATATGTTTTAGTAACTGTATCTGATTTGAATTAAAACTTCTTTCCTTTTTTTAAAATCCAGAATAGTTATTGTTTTAATATCTTAGTTGCTAGCAATAATCACACAAAGCGATAATGTAAGTGCTTTAAAAAATCTTGGTCATACTCTTGAATTGCTGTTTAAAGAACATTTTTATTAAGTCAGTGCTGGATAGGTATATACTTAACTTAAAAATTCTATGTGGAATAAGCATGAAATGTGTATGTAATAACTTTTCTCCAAACTTGGTAGTGTGCAGAAGTACATGAGTACATTATCATGAGATTTTATAGAAATCGTTTTACCCTATAAAATTTCTATCACTGTTAAAATTATGTTTATTGAAAGCATAATCCAACCGATGTCACTCTCCATTTTTGTTGATTCAAGTTCTAAACTTTTTGGACCTTTGCAAAAAGAGTAGTATATTTGCAGATTTCAAGTGTATATATTTGAATAAACTTGTATCCTTTTACATTTCTTTGAAATTATTCCAGTATACCTGGAAATTTCTTGCCTTTATGGAAGACACAGTTGACTTGCAGTCTTCCTCCTTCACCTGCAGTTATAAAATATATTCATATTTTAATGATATAAGATGGATGTTTCAGTGTAATGGGTCACTCCTATATCAATATGAAAAGCATTAAGCAAAATTCCTAGAACGGGAGGACACTGCACTCTCCTACTGTCCTAGTTCACAGAGAATGAAAAATTAATAAGAAAGGCTCCCTTAAATTTTCTCAGAAATGAGCTTTCTTTACTATCTCTCCCCCACCCAGGATTGTAAGTGTATTTTATTTTATGAAGGTGCCATCAACATCCCCCCCCCCCCAAAAAAAAACCAAACCCCAAAACAAAAACCCAAACAAACCCCAAGTATATTAGGACATAAACGGAGAAAAATTCTGTTTTATTAAACTCTTGGCCTTGCTCAACTCCGTAACAAGACTCTGTTTCACTGCTAAGGACAAGACAGCATCCAGCATGCAAAATTAGTTGTATTGTAAAAATACAAAAGGGAAAGTTGGCAGGGGGAAGAGAGAGGATATTGCTCATTCGCTTTGTTTGTAAAGCAGCCTGAAATATGTTCTGGGGGTTGTTTATTTTTAAGTAGAAATGTATGTTGCTGAGTACCATAAATATATCAGATTCAGTAAAAGAGCATCTGTCCTCTAGCTACTAGCAGCATGGGATTTCTAATAAATAGTTAAGCCTGACTGCATCCAGTAGAGGGCACAAACACCTGCCAGATGATTACAATAGTGGGCCTGGTGTCTTTAGCCACAGAAAGAATCAAGAAATACAAATCACAATCACAGGCACAGGGGATAGCTTATAGCTTTCTAGAGAATTTATAGATTTTATAGTTGTTTTGTTCTAGTGAACTAATGAAGCTAAAACTTGATAATTTGGCTTGTTGTGTATAGTTTTTTGGTAGTACTTTTGTGACTGGAGCAGCAGCTTCTTCTATTTAGGTTCTGTACCCTGTAGGGCATGTGGCCCTATATCCACATTGGTTAAGAACTGCCACACTTATCTGAGCTTGCTAAAATATAGCTGAAGGGTGTTGATGCACTGGGGAATTCCACAGACAGCTTTAGCTTTATTTTTATTAATAGACATTACAAATTTAATTCCACGGTGCACCTGTGAAACGGCCCCAACCTTCTAAAAGAATCACATATGAAAGTATCTGTCTCATTTTCATGGCAAACAGTCATAAACAACACAATATTATTAAAAATTCAGTGTCTTTTTTGGATGTATAAAATTCTTATGATACTTATTCTGTAGTATGTATTCAGAAAGGCTTATCTGGCTTTATAATGCATTAGGAGAAATAATGTGAAATATCTGCAGTGTAGGAATATTTAATGGCTCACAAACCTCTGCATTAGCAGCATCATTTTCAGTGGGGAATGGTACCCATCTCTTTTATTCTCTGAGAACAGCTAGGTTTTGTCTATGTGATATAGCATGCAGTCTGTGTTACCTAGTGTAATTTATTTTTTCTTGCTGATCAGTGGGTGCTGTTGTACAATGAAACAGATACATCATAGAGCTTGGCTTAAAAAAAAATAAAAATCATACTGCAGTGTAACCTAAGCAAACTGCGGCACATTCTCATCCCTCCAGAGAGGGAAAATTGCATGCTGACTCACACATGATCTCTGCTGCAAGAAAAGCTTTTGATGAAAATAAGGGATGACACTTCATAAACAATTTATAACTATCAAAACCATCAGTGCCAGACATGCTCTGCACTTGCATTTTCTATTGTCTTAAAAGCATGTTACTTTAACAGCAATCTTGATAATAATCTTTGTAGAATCTGTCAGCTGATTAAAAAACCTCACAGTATGTTTTTCAGAAAATGCATATCTGAAACAGAATGTAATAAGTTGGTTTTATTTACAAGGTAATGTAACGTTCATGTTCAAAAATGGTCAGATAATTACATCCTGTATTGTTATTTGCAGTATTGCTTTATAAAAATGTCATGCTTGCAGATACCATAGCAACCCCTGTCATGTGGTACTTTTTGATTCCTAAACTATACAGTAGCTTTCTACCCATATTGTGCAGCAATACTTCCATTAATATCTGTGTATAATGTTCAGTAAATACTGCATCAGTATCCACCACAATGCGTCCGTCAGCAATGATTGTGTTCATGGTCTCAGGCAGGCAAAAAGTTAAAATACTCTTTCCAATAATAGGTGTCGTGAATCCTGTAACCTTTCTCTTGTCCTAGCTTCTTGATGGCCTTGCTGGCTGTCAGTGTGATGTATAAAGGTTCATGCAGCATTGCTGCAAATACTAGTATATTTATTTATATAGACGGAAAACAGCTGCTCATGCTCTACCTGTATGAGATTGGGAATTGCATGTGATTTATGTGGTGATGAATAGGTGAGCAGATAAATGCAGATTTTTGATAGCCTCTATCTGGAGCTGCATGTACATTCAAGAACTATTTTGGGAGTGATGCTCAAGACCACAGTGAACTCACCAGCTTTACTGCTCTTGCTTTCTCATTTATTTGAAAAGCATTTACTTGAAATTTCATTGCATGTTGCAACAATCTTTTAGAATTTTGTTACTTTTGTATGAAAATTAAAAGAACAGGGAAGTGAGAGTGTTTGTGTTGAAAAGATAGTAACCAAGGGCAGATATGGAGAAAACATAATAAAATGTTAACATGAAGTTTCTACTTGCACTTTAGGATTAAACCCTTTATTTCACAATTGAATTCTACCCCATATAAGGAGAGCTTCAAACACAAGAAATTTCAAAAGGTACATAGAAGAACTGACAACAGGAAAGGAAATTACAGTGCAGATATTGCTGAAGAGTTATTAATATAAAGTCTTTTGCAGGAGTTAATTGGATGTTGATGCACTCTAAAACTAAAAGATTGTATGAAAGAACATGGCAGTGAGAAAAATCTGCAGCAGAAAAATGGTTGTCTTGGGACAAGTGAGTCTGTTTTGCTTCTGTGATCAGAGAGAAAATTTCATACTAAAACCTAGGATCAAAAAATACTTTACACAGCTGTTAATATCCAAAACATATCTATGTGTATGTGCCCTATTTATTCACATCAATTATTATATAAACTTTAATAATTTTAGAGTGTAAAAATTACTTCAATTTTCTTAAGAAAAAGAAGAGAAAACATGTAATAGGGGGGAGTGCAGGCGTAACTTTTCCATATTACTTGGTACCTACTCTCACTCCAGCTTCTCTTTCCCTGTTCTGCTATCAGTTCCTTTGCATGACATGAAGATTTCACGTGACAATTCAGACTGAAGTGGTGTGAATTAACTCCTTTTAAAAATATATGATGAAGTAAAATAAAATATTTTTTTCTCTCTGAAGGACAGGGAAAGGTTGAATTTGAAGCCTTCCTAGCCTAGTCAATAAGATACTGTCCAAAAAACCACACTCTTGTGCAATTTCTTAGCTTTTCATAGAATCATAGAACATTTTGGGTTGGAAGGGACCCCTAGAGGTCATCTAGTCCAACCCCATTCTGGGGTCCAGCCCCAATTTCTGGGCTCTTAAGTCAAAGGAACTGAATCTGAAAGGTTTCCTCAGTATTCCCCCACATAGACAGTGTAAAAAACCAAACCAAAACAAACCCACAACCAACATTCTTCAGACCTGCATTTACTCTACAGGCTCAGACTCCATTTTTGCCATTGTTCTAATGGAAGCATATTTGTGGAAGTCTCAAGGAAGAACAGGTTAGTGTCCATAGTATGCCATGTCAGCAGCAGTGGCCATATGTTTTTGATTATACCTAGAAAAGAAAACTAATTTCTCAGTATATCCATTTCGCACATTAGATCCAGATTGAAAACTACTGAAAAAAATGAGTCTTGTCCAACAGCTTTCTGTAGAATTTAAATCAAATCGATACTGACTTAACTGTAGTCTAAATAAAATTACTCTTAGTCTTTACCTTATGCTAAAATGGTTACTTCCTTACTGCCTTGTCTGAGGAAGAGTACAAGACATGCCTTCAAAAGTACAATATTGGGGAAGGAAATTAATTTTTCTCAAGACAGCTTTGCCAAACAAAAACTGTCAACATATGCCATTACTGCTCATCTTTGGTGTAAAACATATAAAAAAGGTTACATATTTAGCATTATTATTTTACTAAAGATAAGTAAGATACATAAACTGAAGGTAAATCATGCAGGGAGGAGACTTAAAAAAATTAATTTAAGAGCCTCTCATTGGATGTGAATCCAAGAGCCAAGTCTCTGAAATGTTATTTATATATAAAAGTGTAACAATAGTAATAATAATAATAATAATATCATCTTGTATAACCCCTGGGTTTCAAGGCACTGGAAGGAAGCCATGCATGTAGAGGAATGGACAGGAAGTATTTCAGAGTCCAATAATGAATAAAAATGTTTCTCTAATTACAAAAAGTTAATATCAAAAACCTTTTTTTCACACTTTTTTCTGCACCTAAGTTTAAACATAAGTCACTATAATTCATTTGTATAATATTAGTGTGATGATTAATGTTTATAGCATATCAAGCTATTGCTTTTTCTGTTCAGAGTTGGAGTTGTTGGAAGACAATTGGCATATTGGAAAAGCCAGCTATTGGAAATGGCGTAATTTTAGTGATATAGGACAAGCATTATAATATTTAGTGGATCTTTCTGTATGAAAAAAAATAAGCCCTTCTATCTGCTATCAAGTCCATTGGCATTTAGTCAAGAATAAACTAGCCTCCACCTGGACTACCAAGGTTAGATTGCCATGTCATTGGCATGATAACCTAGATTAATTAACAATAATACTATGCCTATTCTGTGAGTGACTGCCAAATTTAAAAACAAATTTAATTGACAACTGCCAAATACCGGGAGAATTTATTGATTTTAGCTTACCAACATTACTGTAAAACAAAAAAATAACCCCACTCCAAAGCTTTTCTTGTATTAAGACTTCCTGTTCTTGTATATAAAATGTGGATTTCTGCAATATTATAAATCATTAAAATCCACAGATTTGCTGCATAAAATATAGCATCTCTAATAGCTTGATTTCAGTGTACTTTCTTGATTTATTGTCAGTTCTCTGACAATAGAAGAGAAGAAATGAAAGCAATTACTTGAAGTACATGAGACCCATCTTTCCAACCCAGTATTTTAGAACTGCATCTTACTAAAACAAATGGACAGTTAAGATGTACAGAAGCTGTACTGTGCTTTTTCTAATATCTACAGTTGTCACTGCTATTCTTTCAACAACTAATGACTGGGACTCTTCCAAAAGTAAGATTTCTTAGATACGGGATTTCATTGTTTTTATCAATGCCTCTTTTAAAAATCTTTACCAGTAACTTTCAAGGGGATAGAATTATGTGCCACATACTGGAAAGAGGTGTTTAAGCTTTTAGATATTATTCTAATTTTGCTAATATTTATTTTGATAATTTTTTTAATATTAAAGTATGTCGGCTTGCACCAAGAACTGACTTTGACACTGTGTATTCCATCATGGTCAAGCCTAAGACAATTTGTGTGTTGTCATCACATTAGTTAGATACCAGATTATGCATACAGCCTGGTTCTATTGTCTTGTCTCATTTCTTGAGTTTTACCTTTTATTGTTGACAGTGATTTCATAGGTACTGGAAATGTCTGAATGTTTAAAAAAGAATCCTCAGAAGCCTGGGAAGCCAGGTCTAAGGTTTGATTAATTAGGGAGCTCAAAAATAGCAACTATCTTGAGATATTTTTGAGGACCTGATGTCTGTGCATTCATAACAAATATAGAGAAAGAATATGTAAAAACTTTTTTTTTTTTTTTTTGCTAAAAAAGAAAAAAGTAAATACTGGAAAAATGTTGAAATACAATCTGTTGACTTCTTATTTCTCTCCCTTATCTCAGAGTAGTAGAATTTTTCAGAGGACAACCACCTGATTAAAGCCCAGGAGAAATGGAGACGCTTGAACACAAATGAATATTACAACTTTGCATGAAGTTCAGGTCTACTCATATAACAAAGTTTAAAAGTTAAAAACTCAGAAATTCCTACTTGCTTATATGGAAGTGCTTTATCTATAAAGGCAAGGGCAGAAGATATGCATAGGTGGTGTAAGGTTCAAAAGACTAGTAGAGGAAATATTTTAAAGTATTTTAACACCCAAAGCCAAAACCCAAAAGCAGTCATCAGGGTCCTGTGTAAGAATATAATCCCAAATGTATCATTCTCAGTATGAATTTTCTCATAGACTTCTGCTCTAGGTTTCTATTTGTGTAAGTGAGATGTATTTGAAATGCATGTCACTTTACTTGAACAAGGAATTCAAGCAAGGTATAGCACTTTTTATTCAACTGCTCAGTGAGTAGTCTGTTTTTGGAGAAAGTGGGATTTGGTATCCCATAGCATGCTGCATCTCAAATCCTATTTCAGATGCCCAAATTCTTTCTTAGTCCCAAGTTTTGGTTTTAGGATATCAAGTCCAGTGAAAAGATATACTAGAAGGCCAACTGTAATTGAACAAAACAATAGATTAAATTATGTAATATAATTTATCTGTCTTCCTCAATTCTAATACTACTCCTCTCCATGGGTAAAGAATTGCTGAATTTTTGAGATGCATGTCTAACAGTTGAAAAAAATTTTAACAGTTTCAAAATTCATGTAGCGCCCATTTGATATGAAGGGCTCAATACATTTAACTTTAATGACACCTCTAAGAGCCTACACCTGTTCTTCTAGACATAGGTTCTTTTCCCTTCCGGCTTCAATGGAGCTTTAGTAGAGTATAACGCAGTCTCCATCTCTTTTCCTTCCTCCTGCTGTATTCCCAGTCTGGAAGAGAGGAGTTGCCATTCAGACAGGAAGACCAGAAATCAATTTATTGCAGCACATAGTTCAAACAGTGGAGCTGAAGAGTAATTGGATCAGCTGTGGCAGTTATTTCACATCTGACAGCACCAGCAAATGGTGGTAGGTAACCTCTTTAGCAAATAGACTTTAGCAGCAATTAGAATAAATGTGAAAGAATGAAGAAAGACACTGTTATTTAGAAAAAGAAATTGGAGACAAGTTGCAGTCTTTTAGGTTTTATGGGTAATTGTATTCCACATAAAACTTAAAACGTGTATGTATTCTTCAAAAAGTAGATGCATGGTACTCAGCCCTCCATCATGGGGATAGAAGACACTCTAGAAGCGATTTGAAAAAATGTTGAAATGTGACAACAATACTACCTTAAAATGTCCTGTTTAACTGTAAAGCAGAAGCAGATAATAGTTCGTACTTAAAGACAGATAACCAACTTGCTTCCAGCTTGTACTTTTTTTTTTTTTTTTCATATAGATAAGTTGGTTCTATCCTTTTAAAACATGTCCCATCTGATGAAAGTGATAAAGACTTTTGGAAAGTATCTAGTTTATTCATAACCTTGTGAGAGTTTCTTCAGATTTGATTGCATTTTCTTAACAGTTTCAAGAGTATAGTTAAAAGTCAGGGCAATTTCAGCTATGAACTTCTCTAAAACTTCAGAAGATTTCTTGTGGTGCCTCATGACATTTCTAAAATCTTGCTAATCTATACAGCACTAAGTATATTTTAAAAAAATTAAAAAGTAGAATCTGGCAGAGCCTAATCTAAATTTATAGTCTTTCTGAGCACAGCTGAGATACTGATCTGGAAAACCTTCCTTGGAGACCACCGGCTGCTGACCATTCTGGTGGTTAGAAACCATGAGGCACCTTTATTACCAAAAATCTACCAAATAATATTGCCAATCAAACATAAGGTTTAGCTGATTCCCTAGATGAGAGACTGACCAATCTATTGGTTTCTAATTCTTCCCAGCCTGTTCTCTGCAGATGTACTGGATAAGTCATGGTAGTTACCCAGCAGGTAGAAAATTCTGTCTTTCAGCACACCACAAACAAGAGCACAGAATCCTAATCCTTCAATATGTTTGTTTGAAAGCACAACTGTTAACAAGTCATTCCTCCACCCTCCACACTGTGGTGAAAGCCTTGAGTGCAGAACTAGCAAGCTCTGTTGTGGATGAGGCAGGGTTTCTCCATCACAGTTTTCTGCTCTTTACTGTTTACAAGGGTGTGAGGAGAAAGAAATAAGGGAAGAGATGTAAAGGAAGAGGAGAAGCAACTCAGTTCAGAAAGCTCACACAGAGGTAGGCAAAGTAGGGATAAACACAAAGGAAAGGAACAAAATTAAGCTGGGCGGTAACTTATGTTCTAGACTGTCAAAGACTGAATTAGCTGAACTGGTTTGTGACTAGTATTATAAGCAATCCACTGTTTAATTTAGCATTAAGGAAAATGATGTAGTAAAACCATGAGTCCGCTGAAAATATGAACATTTTTCAAGTTTATTTCAGTGAGGAGATTCTTTAGGTTAAGGTGTATTGAGCAGTTGCACAGCTTGCTTTGTATTTATAAAGCACATGCTCAAGAGTTTCTGGCTGCACCTCATCAGTTTATGTATTAAAAGATTGCTACAAATTTGTCTAAAATAATGTAGATCTATTACTGTCAATTACACTGACACATCATGATTAATTATTACTATCACAGATACTGCAGTGTATTTCAGTTAGCATTCCATATCATTACCCTTTCCTAATCTTAGTTGGTTTTAGCTAGGAGAAGAGTTGGGTCACCTCATTGTTTTTATCAGTGCTGTCCCCTAATACCTTTAGAAACTCCAGAATTGTTCTGGCCTTTCAAAACAGATTAAAAACATGGGGACATTTATATTATGGTATACCTGAAGAATATTACAAGTGGCTTGAGAAATCTGCTAGGATACACTGTCAATTTAGCAGTTCTTTCACAAGACAGTCATGAAAGGCATTCTGGGAAAGCCTTGTTAAAGTGTTTTTTGAAAATAAGTTTTTTATAGTGCTGTTAGGTAGTTTTAATGTTCAGCATTTATATAAGAGACTTATTAACACAGCTGCTAGACAGTGAATGGAAGACAGAGAGGTTAGGGTCAAATCTTACCAAATAAATTCGTTTTCCTGAGGTTGAGTGATTTAGGAAGAAAATGTCATTCCTTGCATATTATCAATGCAAAATTATTCTCTTATTTTTTTATAGACTTACATCAAATTATTTTCAAGTATTCCAGTTTTCTTTCTTGAAATGTAAGGCATTAATCTTGAATCTCCTGATTCAGTGTGAATATAGCATGAGTAATACTGACAGGCATAACTTTTGTAAAGCTGATTATCATACAATCAGCATTTCATTTAAGTCGATATATTTTATATATCGGTGGCTTTCTCTTTCCCTCCTTAAAATTCTTGAGAACTCTGGTGAGTAAGATCTGGTGCTGGTGACTCACTGTGATTTTTGTTTCAGTAGCACTTCTGACAGCTGACACCTCTGAAAATCACTCATCTTTACTAATTGTCAAGAAAAAGGTCTAAATTAGGCCATAGTTTCACAAACATATTTAACTGCCATAAGCTGGCAATAAAAAAAAGTGAAAGAAGCAGCCCTGCCCTTCCCTTTTCCATAAGTTAGCACAACCATTTCTGTTGACCTACAACAGACTAGATTGGAGAACTAAAAACTCAGTGAGAACAAAAAAAGTTTATCTTTAACCTAGATAATTTTCCTATTCAATTCACTGTATATCTGTACAAGAAGGGAGATAGATAGACAGCAGCAAGCAATGCCCTTTTGTACTAATTTGGTATTTGTGAAACGATGGCTTTGGATATATCTTGGTGGTCCCTCAAGCCTTGATATTTTCCTTTCCTCCTAGAAGAGAAATAAAATTACAAAGTAAACGAGAAAGCATCTATATCGTGAGAATTAAAAATCAGGATTCAGGCCGCATGGTATCCTATGTCCTAAATACCTCGAGTCCCTATCCCTGGAGGTATTTAAAAGAAGGATGGATGAGGTGCTTAGGGACATGGTTTAGTGGTGGGATGGCAGGGTTAGGTTAAAGTTTGGACTCGATGATCTTAAAGGTCTTTTTCAACCAAAGTGATTCTATGATTCTGTGATTCTATGTCAAAATGGCAATGCAGGTCAGACACAAACCTGTGTACATTCAGTTTTACAATACTGGATACATAGTCTGTTCTTAAAACCAAGAAATTTGTTAACTAAAATTGGTAGCTTTTCACTTTTGTCATACAGATGAAAAGTCCATTTTTATCTCCATTGAACCTCACTTTGTGTATTAAAGTCATTTTGCCAAAATAGAAATTTTTCGTATCAACAAAGATAATAACCATCAAAATTCTCAAAATGCTATTTGATTTGGTATCGGTATATGATTAATTTTTTTTGAGCTCTTTTATACCCAGTTGCCAGTTAAATCCACTAGGAGAAAATGAACGGGCTCCAGAAGGTGCTTCCTCGTAAAGCAGTGAGCGGCTGCTCATCAGAAGGATTTTTCCAAGATGTGAAGCAGTAGCTCCCACTGAGTCCACAGCTCGGCAAAGTCCAGAAGTTAGGTATCACTAGTTAACCTGCCTCACCATCCTCTCATGATCCTGTGATTCCCAGGAGCATGACTGCTACATACTACTCAAAACCCAGCCACATGCTGTCTTTGCCCTATGCAAAGATTAAATATCAACTAATATGGTGTGTTGTTATATTTTTCTGAATTATTTATCTCTACCCTAATTTCTAAGTTATAAACTGATGCTCATTAAAAAAAAAAAGAAAAATAAAAATACAACACCAATTGAACAAAAAAACCCCAAAACATCAAGAACAAAAAAAAAAACCAACCAAGAAGAAATTTATAGAAACTCAACACTATTGCATTAGAACTTTCATGCTTTATGACTAATGAACAACTTGTCTGGGGACACTTAATATTTCAAGTTTCAGTTTATTATTAAACTTCCTATTCCTTTTAAGAAGATTATTTAAAAAACACCGTTGTCTGGTACTATATTGCTATGAGCTATGTCAGCAGTATAGATATGTCCCCTTGTAGCATCTCTTATGTTCTCTAAGTTTAATCACAATAATTAAAATGTACTCAGGAGTAGCTTTTGCTTACATAGCTTTATTTTCCATGCCTTCTGCTGCAACTAGTTTTATAACCTCAATTGCATGGTGCAAAATTTCTTAATTGTGTCTTTCATTTTACTTTCAATACTGGAATTATTTTCTTAAAAGTTTTGTCTAGCCAGAAAACTACTTTCTTGTTCTTTCAGCATCTTAGTCACAGTAATCCCTATATTTGTCACCTCCAAACTAGACTACTGCATGTGTATCTACTGATTTAACAGCCAGTCATTTTGTCTAGCCTTAAGAGACATAAAAGCTGTGTAGCTGATCAACTTCACTTACTGCTGAGTGATGATTTTTAAGCCTGGATCCTTTATAGCCCTTCTTGGGAGTGACCTTTCCTTACCCAATCTTGCCACAAATAATTAGACAAAAGTATGACTGCAATGTAGTCCATAAATACTATATAGTGCCACCTCTTAAGATGTGCTCATTCTGGTTATTGTAGTTTCCAAAAACAGTGGGTTTTGACACTGAATGTTTAGAGGGGGATAGAGGTAGAGAAAGCCAATACAGGCTACTTCCATTTTAGAAGAGGACTTCGGTCCAGTTCCAAGCAGAGGAAATTAACCTGTTATTCAGTTGTAGTATATACAACTCTCTTTTTGTCTGACATGAAAAGGTACCTTGTCAGGGGACAGTGAGATGGCAGCAAGGTGGGGGGGTTAAGGCAGAGGCAATGACCTAGTGAGGTAGGAGGGGAACCCCCCATTGCAGCTCAGCTACAAAATGTCTGGGAGCAACTACCATAGGCAACTGATAACTTTGGTATGTGGTATTTGTATAAAATCCAAAGTCAGTCGTAAGATGTCATCCATTCAGTGAATTTACTGTCACTTTTAAGTTTACTTTCATCTCTTGGTTGCATTTCCCTGTATTTATCCAATGAAAAATCTGTGAATTTTTAGACTTATTTAAAAAAAAAAAAGGCGTTAGGTTGGGTTCCTTTCTGGATTTGGAGCATGCATAAGAAATGATTAGTGAAGAATTCATAGAATCTGGGGATTAATATGATTTCCTTTTCAGGATTTGCATAACTTGGAAGCGCGTCATGCATAAATACCTTTGCCATAGCCATGTTTTCCAGGGATCAGAAGAGATTTTTTTTTTTTAAGGAGTTTTATTCAATTAAATATAAGTCTTTGAATTCCAGAGATCTTTCTATGAAGCAAAATGTCTCCATGACTTTTTTATAAAATAGGCTGTGTACACATTTATTACAATGCTGGGGGGGGAGGGGTGGTTGTTTGGGTTTGGGTTTTTTTTAGTTTCTACACTAATTGTTCTTAAGGTGTTTAGAGTCAAAATTAGGGATTCATATTTTTCTAATAATTTCTTGATGTCTGACAGGACAGATAATAATATTAAAATGTAATATCCCGTGAGGTGTTTGTTCTTTTCAGCGTCTTACCACCCCACATCTAATGGATTTTTATCACTGTTGGCCACCTCAACCTACCAACCTGAGTCATGCCATCAGGAAGCACATTGTACCTCAGCTGAATGCAAGGATTCACAGATGGTAATTTTTGAAGTTAACCTGATAGAGTTATCTCACATTTGTAAGCAACTGTGAGAAATTCTCCCTCCCTCAAAAGTCTTATCAAGCATTAAATTTAAGAAATTCAGCTTTTAGCTGCAATAAGCCTTTTGATAAAGAACATGCATAAATTTGCTTCTTTGAAAAAACATTGTTTCCAATATGAATATTAAGCCATGCATCTGAAAATAATTGATTAACCTAATTCATACATATATCTATTAATTACATATGCCTCATAAACTAATATGAGAATAAAAATATATTTTCTTAGCTTTAAAAGATTTAATCAAAGCAGTACTCCCTTACAAACGAATAGAATCATCCTCCTTCATGTTTGGGCTCTCTGCCAACGCCTCTGAATATGGCAAAAAAATTAGACTGAAGGCTTTAAAATTACATCTCACCTCTGTCTCCACAAATGCTAATAAAATGGAAGAAAAACCCCAAAACCTCACTTGGATGCTAGGCTCAGTAAATGTACCAAGATTTTTGGGGCCACAGTGGAGAGAGACTGGATTATTTCTGCAGCATGCTTGCTGAGCAGGGGGGTAAATTTCTGAAGCAGGCAGCCAGCATGCTCTGCAGCAGTTTGCAGGTGTTGTTATGACAGCAGCCTTTTGCAGTTTGTGCACTCAGAAATCCAGTGATTTTGCTGATGCATTTTGAGAGAATATTGAGAAACTCAGTAAACTCCTGGTTCCTGAGAGGCTTATGAGCATAAATTAACACTATGAAGTCCAGAAGTATGAACTGGCTAAAACAATGTCTTCTTCACTATTCAGATTCAGGAAAGTATGTTACCGTAACAAATCATGAAAAACCTGCTAGTGCTATTGACTACATTTGTAGGTATAGAGATTAGTAGTGACTCTTTAGCTTTTGTGGGGTTTGTTCCAAGTGTGGAACGTAAATTGATCAAACAATGAATTTAATTAATTTCTAATATATATATATATAAAAAGCTAATATTCACTGTCACAAAGTTTTTGGGAATGAAGGGGACCAGAACAAAAACAGAGTCAAAGTGCCTGTGAATTTATTATTTCAACGTGCATGATAGATATGTGCCTATTAGTTGCAAAATTAGAGGACTGGTTACATGTACCATCAAATGAAACGCTAGTGCATAGTAACTTGGGGAATAGCTGAGAATGGCAGCAAAAAACCTGCAGGCTGATGGCTGGTGTAGTGGGTGAAGTCATTCACTACTGTGGTTGCTACACGATTATTGAGCAAAGTGGACAGATATTACTTTGAGCCTTATTTTATTGGTATTTAAAAACCAACAAAGCAAATCAACTGTAGGGGAATTCATTTCTACCTGCCATATGGGGACAGAGACATAGAGGATTCAGAGAGCCTGAATCAGAGACTTCTGTGTTATAAAAAAAAAAAGACTTGTTTTCTAGAAGTGACAGCCACGTGCCTTCAACATTTGGTGACATAGTTAGACCTGAATGCATTTGTGCCATTCTGCCTGAGCCCATGACACTGAGTACACAGACATGTGGGAGTAGGTTTGCAGAAGTTTGCTTCAGACAGATTGATGTTATTTACCCTGCCTCAACACCAGCCCTGTCTTGGGCTCAATGCAAAAAATGTTATTTGGTTAATGAGAAAGACAGTGCTTTGAGTTTGGTGGCTGTAATAGAGATAAGTCTGATGTGCTGCTGCTTTACGAATTACAAAGCGAAAGTGAACCTGTTTTTGCATGGAATGATGTAAGCAGAAGGAAATAATTTTGGATTAATTATTTTTTTATTATTTTTTCTTTTAAATTCTGCACAGCATGAAGAAGTTCCTTCTGTCTCCTGACTATGCCATCCAAAGAATTATTGGTAAGTACAACACTGAATGAAGGGTTCTACTTTGTTCAGGTTTTCTTTAAAAAGTTTTTCATACTAATATTTTAAAAGGGAATTCAAAGAGGATGATTAGATATTACCTAAGAATTTTACCTACTGCCAGTTATACCATGCTTATGTTCCTCAGCATTTCAGAAAATGGCAAGACATGCTAAATAAAATAAAACTTACAGGGCTCAAATGCAAACAAGTTACTTTTAACTCACTACCTATGGCACATAAACAGTTGTCTGGCAAATAGCAGTTCCTCTAATCATACTTGCAATATTTTTTGGTGTACCTAACAAAACTTTTATTTACTGGAGTAGTGTTATTCCAATCAAAAATAAAGGATACTACTTCATTCTGGTGATTGATAATGAGATACAACCCCCACTTCTAGCTTTAGAATGTGAAGCCAGTGGTGTAAATCTCTCTAGGATTTTAATGATTGTGAGCAGTTACCATTTGACAGTCATTCAGCAGCCTATGTGAAATGCATTAGTGATTTGTGGGGCCTGCATTGCTGCTCTGCCTGTTCTCTATATAAATAGGCAGGAGAGTTCTCTAGAGATGTCATTCTGGCACCTCTCACAAGCTTTGCATTTACTTACTATTCATTATTAATTGTTAAGTGCTTGCAGCACACCTGATATTGTAAAAAGTACAAAGATACAGTCCCTGCCTGGAGAAGCTTACTTTAGAAGATAAGCAGAACCAGCTCATTCTTTTCCTATACAACAAATACAGTTTTCTTTGTGTTTTGTTCAAATTCTCTAAAACTCAGATAATATGGGCTTCAAGGCAGGCTGTAATGTTGCTTTACCAACTTTCATATTACCCAGTTCAGATTGAAAGAACATACTTGGCTATATGCAGTATGGCAGATTTCACTGTTCTGAAAAATTGGTCCCAAATGCTCTTATTTCTTATTTGAGGTTTCAAACAATTTTTGAAAGCTATCAAATTTCATGTTAATCTCCTCAGGAGAAAGAATGAATCTGTGAATGGGAAGACAAGCAAGAGTTGATGCATACTGAACAGCAGGAGAGGCATAATATTACTTGGAAAGGCCTCTGACTAGTCTGTATTCCCTTCTCCATAAGGCAGAAAGTTTTACAATTTTGCTGTGGGGAAAAAGGGGGGAAATTAATAGGTTAAACAAAGACGGCTTTTTCTTGAAAAAAGAAAATACATACGCTGCCCTGCATGTTATAAATAGAACGTGTATGATTTTATTTGTATGTATTTTCCTCTCAGGTAAGAATTAGTACATGACACATTTGGGTTTTTTATGTCCACAGTTTTACTTGCTCCATCTGATTAATTCCAGAATCCCAAGCATAGTCATTAGTTTTTGGAAAGCTTCATAACTAGTAACAAAGTGCTAAATGTTAAGATGTGGGTGAATGAGGGGGAATTTGGTAACTAAAATGAAAGGATAAAATGGAAGGAAATAACAGGCAAGAGGAAGTGGGTGACCTGAAATATGCAGAGTAAGAGAGAAATAAAAATATTCGAAAAAAAAAGTAGAGATAGAGAAAAAGCGTGATCCAATTACAACAAACACGAAGCATCTCTGCAACAGTTTCTGAATACTGTATGTTTTACTTGTAGTAGGCTGGTCTGTGATTAAGTCAGTTGTTTTAAGTGGACAGCAAATGATAATGAGGAAAAAACAGGGGGGGGATTGGAAGTGGTCAGTCTGGGAGCTCCTAACTGGAGGGTAGTTGAGGTACCAGGTCAGAACAAATGAGTCTGAAGACTCTTAGCTTGGCTGCCTACAGTTCCTACCAAGGTTAACCTAGTGAGCCAGTGTCTGGAGCTTGTGAGGACTATGGGACCACTGACTGCAAAAAAGGGGGCTGCCTTCTAAGAGGGGTGGTAGGTGGAGCTGCTCAACTTCCTCCTGTTCCATATATAGGAACTTAGAGCATCTTGAGATAATAAGTTTTAGCCAAATATATACTCCGTGTATACTGTTCTAAATCTTCTCCTTGTTGGTACCTTATTTCTTCTGTTAAATCAGAACTGCCTGGTCACCATCCATGCATCAGATTCCCAAATGGAAGACCTACAGCTACCAGTCTCAGTTGGAATTGGGTAAGCAGAATTCAGAAAAATTAAGACACAGCCACTTAGCTCACTATTTCACTATTCAGTTCAGGATATCAGATACTCCTCGTTGACATTACAATGCTTTCTGTAACATTCAGACCCTTTTACAGAGAGGTAGTCAAGTCTATGTATCAATAATCTATTCTAAATAATCTAAAAGCATCACAAATATCAGCATATACTTCTCAATAAGTGTGGTCCAAAGGGATCTTGACAAATTCATATTTGTTTTAAGGAATAGGCAGGAATACCAAGGTGATACAAGTATAGCTTCTTTCAAGCTGTGGCTAATGGGAGGTGATCAACTGAAGAAAAAACCCAATTGAACTCTGAAAGTGCATTAGAATAGGCCACAGAAGCAAATAAGAGGTCTAGGATCGATAATTCAGACACTTATCAGCAAATTTAAGCAAAACTAGCTTAGAAACTGAATACTAAAGACAACTTCAATGTAATGATGGGAAACATAGATAATTGAAAGTATACTTCATGTTTGAAGCTCTTGACTGTGTAGTCAATTTTAAAATTAAGCATTCTGGATACCATCTGAGCACCATAAATGGAAAGGGAGGGGAATTAACCTTACTTTAGTTATAACCATTTAGACAGCACTGAAAGGCAATCAACATCTACAGAGTGCTGGAAAAAAAAAAAAAAAAAAGAGTTCTGAATTCTTTAAAAGGTGGTAATTAGTAAAATTAGGCCTAGGCTCCATTCCAACACACAAATATGTTCTTTTTAAATTCTGCTGGTATTTATACATCAAAATGGTTAGAGAAAACAACTTTGGTCATGATGGTCCATCAACCCAATTACTTTATATATGCTGACTGAGCTTTTGAATAACAATAGGCTAAGATCTTCTGCAACTTCCTTTGCTTTGTTTTTCACATTACTGGAATATCTAATGCTTCGATCTTCTTGCAAATGGAAATATACATACCAGGCACATGTGAAAGATGAAGAGGTTATTATGGTAAATAACACAGCATGCATATATGCTCTCCAGAAGCTACACACATATGCCTTTATTGCAGTTGCACAAAATTTCTGTGTTTCTGATCAATTCTTATTTCTCGTGATCAAAAGAGTTCCCATTGCCAGCATATCTCCTATGCTGTGTTAGCTGGATATGGCTTAGACAGGTTTCGTCTCCAAATCATTTGGGTACAGGCAAGGAAACACCAAGAGGCAAGATCATAGAAATGCTTCCTCAGTTTTTGTGTTCCTATACTGCAGCATCTGCAGGGAAATCAGGCTTTGTAATCCTGAACTATAATAAGCAAACACAGAGCAATAGAGAAATACCTATGTAGATGTGAATGCCTGTCACATGGGGAAAAAAAAAAGTTTTGCAAAAGCTTGTTATTTGATAATGCCTTGTAAAAAGGAATAATTTTCTCAATTTCGAATTGCTGCTCCCAAATATAGTAGGTGCCCAGCTGTTAAAGAATTGTTAATGTAAGCAAGTAAGCTTATTTCATTCACTTCCATCACTGAAAGTCATTGTGCTCTTTTCTGCCTAATTGTTGAAAAAAATAATAACATAAAAATCATGCTTGTAATGGCTTCAGAATTCAGTGTGCAAAGGCAATCCAAAGAGCTAAATGCAGCAGTAAGCAGCTTCACACAGGTGCATGCTAGGAATACCTCAAGAAGCAGTTAACACTTCAATAGCAAAATCTTCAAAATACAGATGAAAACCAAGCAACATCTATACAGAAAAAGTTATACATAGTTTTATGCAATGGTATTTTTTTAATAATCAACTTGGGAATTTTAATTTACCAAAAGCAATACAACTCTAAGGTTTAAATGTTAAAATTTTCTACTATATTATATATTGCGTTTTATTCTTTTTTTATTCTGTTTTTTATTTCTGTTTTTCAAAAAAAATGATTTATTTGGGGAATATAATTTTTGCCCACTGGTAAGTGTTCAATAGGCCCAATAATGTTTTTGACTAAAGGTTTTATTATCTTTCTAAAGGTCATTATTTTGTTTTCTTTCACAAATTTAATCATTTGTTCTGCACTTTGCTTGCGGGATTTTGGTTGAAAATTATCTAAACCATGAATGGTAATTATTTTTTCTAGTTATTATTGCAAGTTTAATATCCCTTGGGAGATTGTCACATTATACATCTATAATTATTTCAAATCCCTCCTGTTTCTGTTCAATAAAAAATTAAGATCAATAGCTCTTGGCACACAGTAGCTATGCAGAGTTCCTTGTCTCTGCAGGCAAGAAATCCCAGCCTATATAAAGGATGAATTCTAAGTGCCACAAAACCCTGCATTAAGTTGTCTATTATTCACCATTCATCCAGAGATTGTGTGAATCCTCTCTTGCTAATAGTTATGTATTTATAGCAGATAGGCTGCAAAGATACTTGGGAATAGGGGGAAGCTATTCCCAGGAGCCTGCTGCAGGAATCTTGGAAATGCTCCATAAGCTCAATGTATTCTAGTGGCTATTCCTAGCCAGAGAAACTGGTGGCTCTAAGACTTCAGGCTCCTGTTGAATAAAACATGCAAAGCAAGGCAGATAGGAATTTGAATCAAGGTAAACATTACTGATGCATTCTATATCATTACAGGAACTCTGCTTTGTAGTGTGATGCCATCTAGGAAAGACCACCTTTTATGCTGCTCTGACTAGTTTTATAACACGGTTTTGGGCATTTTTGTGGCGCCTCCTGGTTATGTGTTGGACTTGAGGAAATAAAAAAAAAATCCTTGCTGCTCTTCTGCAACTCCTGGGATGCACCAAAAAACTACTTCAATTACAATTCAATTGCATTGACAAACCATCATCTGCTGCTTATGGTGGCAATGTCCAAAACATTTCATTTTCAAGTGTTTGTAATACATCCAGAACAATACCTTTGCATATTTTTTCCCAAAGTTAGATCAGAAAAGAACTTTTATGTTCAAAAATTATTTTTAATTAAAAGTCTAAAAATTTGATACATTAACAAAATAGCAACAGAAATACAACCAGGCGGGTAGAGAATCATTTAACTCCAACTTATCAAGAGTCATGTCTTAGCCATGTTATGACTTGCACAGGCCTGCTGCTGCTCCTTATTTCCCATTTCAAATCCCATTTAAAAGATTGCTAGAAATACAGAAAATACTTTCCTACTATTGTCATCTGAAGTTTACCATTCCTAATGTGACCCCCAGAAGTCTGTCTATATAAAGATATGTGCTTGAATTATATTAAAAAAAAAGTTTAAGAGCCTCAAAGAATTTTGTGAGAATTTTCAGTATGGTCCAAAGATAAACATGCGAATACACGCTCAGTATTCACAGCACTAACAGTAGTCCTTGTGACTGTTAAGGGCAGATTGCATTTTACTGGAATAGCAGAAGAAAGATAATCAACACACAGTTAGCATGAATGAGAAGGAGAGAAACAATACAAAATTTTATCTTTAGTATTCTTAATGCTGTGTGTTGATATATCAGGCATGGACTCCATTTTATTCCTGTGTATCAGAAGTTGAAATAAATGAGATTAATCAGTGAAGGCTTGATGAACAATAGTAATATTCCTTATTGTTAGCACAATAACAGCAAGCCTCAGAAAATGTGACATTCAGAACACTGGAGGACTGCCAAACTTATTCCAAATTTATAAACACTAGAAATGACATTTTTAAGAACCATTGATTACTTACATGGATGTCAATTCCAAGTAATACAGTGAAGATTTTTGGACTTGAGCAACAAAAAAAATCAGAGGCTAAAGTGGTAATTATGGTAGTCAGCAGAAAGATAAATCTTGCCAAATTAATCCCTTTTTTTGACAAGATCATAGATCTATTTAAAAAGGCAACTATAAAAGCATAGGGGTTTTTTCTTGTTTTTTTTTTAAGGCACTAAATATCATGCATTCATTAAACTCTTACTTTATTTGGAAGTAATAGAGAATATATTAGGTGGGCTACAACCTGGGCTGATAGATTTAAAATATTAGTAAGGGGGGGGGGGGGGGGGGGGATGGGGAGTGATATTATTTCTAGGAAGGACCCTCTATGAATAAGTACTTTATTTGATGTAATAAGTATTTTTGTCAGTTATGGAAACAATACTTTAAGGTTTTTGGTAGTAAAGTTTGCAGATGACAAGAAAAAAGAACAAGGTTAACAAGTTTTCTATTTCAGGGCAAGCTGGGTAGTCTGGTTTAAAAATTTGAGTTGAAAACGTTCTATTTGAATATAGTCAAATGCAAGGTACAACAATTGGGACCTCAGACTATCGGATAAGATAGTTAATTTTCAAATGAAACAAGAATGAAAGATTTAAAAGCCCATACCACTTCAAAGTGAATAGTCTGGGAAAGAAGGCCAATGTGATCCTGTGATGACTGGAATGGGGAGCAGCAAGTAGAAGCAGGGCCACGAGTCTGGTGTGAGTTGGGACATGTTGCACTGATAAGGTTTCTTTAGGATATTCTGCCTTTTTTTCAAGAAAGATTTTGAAGTTTTACTAATGGGAGGGCCAAAAATATGTTCTGAGGCACTGGCAATGAGATTTAAACCAGGCTTAAAGACCTCAGCTTATGAAACTTGCTGAAGAGAAGATTAAGAAGCACACATTAATGCTGGAGAAGAGATTTCTCTGGGACTTCCCAGCATGTCTGACAATGGAACAATATTACCTAACAACCAGCAGTTGATGGTAGATGAGATCACCTGTAAAATGCAGTTTCTTTACAATAAGTGTTGGAACAGCTAATACAAAAAGTAGTGCGCTTAGAACTGGTCTGGGCCTTTAATTCATATTCAGAGCAAATCAAATGTAATCTTTTCACTTCCATCTTGGAATTTGTTAACTTAGCAATTCATTTTTCCCCTTTATCTTAAAAGAGTATTTGCCTATGACTAATAGGAACAGTTCTGCTTTAAGATTATTATAATCAAATTATGTCCTTTAGAGGTCATAAAACAACTTCTCCCTGATGCATAAATTAGTCAGTTGTATTCTGTTTATTCTTTTTTTCTCTGAATTGCTTTGAGGCAGTATAAATTAACCACCAGGGATTAGATAGTTTTTGCAATATACCTGTAGTCTGAAGGACTAGTGGGAATGAGCCAGCTGTATTTTCCTCATGAAGTCAGCTTTAAAGTGGTTCACGAGCTTGGGGCTACGGTTCAGATCAGCAGAGAAAGGTTTTCAAGGGCTTTTCCTTTCCTTTCTTCCACAGCGCAGGACATCTTGATACATTTCACCTAGTAACCATTTGCCCGCAGAGGCATTTGCAGCATTTCTTTCTCTTCATTCTGTGCCCTTTGTCACCCAATTATTTAATCTCCTCCTGATTTCAGTCAAAATAAATAAATCGTGGTTTCATTAGAGGAGTAACTGAACAAAATCTAGTAGAGTGAAGCTCAGACTAAGCACTCCAGCCCATGAGGCCTGAAGTCCTATGAAACAATGTTGTTTATATTTTCCAACTTTTTTTTGCATCAAATCACTTCCCTATCTCAAAGTGGCTGTAACTGAGTAAAGTCATCAGGGATTAGCATTCATTTCTATATTGCTACTGGAAATGCTTAAGATTAGTTCTCAGCAATAGCAGCTTGTAACGTACTGTTCCAGTTCTAGACTGACATGACTACTTTAGCAGATTCAGGATAACAAAAAGTGGGGCAGAGGGTGTGGAAGGAAAATACCAATATAGCCCTATAACCAATATCAGAGTAACCCTGCTTAGGCTTAAGGTTAGGGGAGCAGCAATTATATAATTAGCATCCTCACAGAAGTCCTCTGTTAAAAAGAGAAAAATAAAAAATTACTTGACTCTGCTCTCTTAGTCTTGAAGGAGGGTGGTATGGAAATTTCAGTGGAAAACCCACCGTTTCCAGAAGCTGGTGAATCAAAATAGAAATCCTGGAGGAAGGTTCGAGACTGCAGAGCTGTGGTTATAGGCAGAAAGTCTTATTAATGTTTCTATTTGAGTACCAGAGGAATCCTCACGTGTCGTGTGAGAGAGAGCTCAATCTCTTTCCCCAATAGCTCTATTTAGATCTGGTGGCTTCAGCCAGCTGTTCTTAGACAAGATTTGCATTGCTTGATTTCCTTTGCAATAGTTTAGACTCTTTAGACACAAAGAGACCAAAATCTGCATTTTGCAAGGCAATATTCAAAGTTGACATAAATTGAGATACTGGTTCTGGTCTCTGACAGAACTGTGATAGGCATCCCAATACTGCACTTGGAAGTGATTGAAGCATGAAGAGTAGACACATGTCTTTCTCAAGGTCACATTGCCACAGCTTCCAATAAAAATTAAAATCTCTTCAAGACGTAAATACGCTGAAGTAAAGAATTTTGCTTCATTAAAGTGCCATAAAAAAATGGATTTGCCGAATTCGTCTGAGATGACCTGCAAAAAATAGGAAAAGTATTTTCACTCACTGACCTCTAAAAACTTAGTGATTTGAGCATAGCTATAGCTGAATCTTCAGGAATGACTCACTAGGAGTGATTGAGGAAAGGGGAAATTCTGCGATAGATTTTTGTGAGATCTCATTGTTTTACGCTGTGGAATCAGTCCAAAAGAGATTAACATAAAAAGCTAATATCTTTAAAAGACAAGGTATTTTATGCACTGCTTTGGTCAGTTTATGGTTAATTTTTTTTTTTTTACTCTCCCTGTCAGAAAGCCACAGTAGCTTACAAAGACATTCAGTTTACTTTCTGACCTAAGGGAATGAAAAAGAGGGAGCTGCATCAAAAAGATGAGCAAGATAAGCAAAACCAAGTATCTTTAAAAAAATAACACTTTTATGTCTCGTTGTAAGCTTCGAAACACTATTGCTGATTATACAATTATTGTGTTAATTGGTTTTAGTTGAGAGTTAACTTCAATGAAAGATCAATTAATAGTGGCCAAATAAATACTTATTCTGACAGGTAAAACAAATGTTTTTTAAAAAAAAAACAGTTATCATAGGAGTTACTGGATTTTCTTTAGATGAGATAGTGTTCAAATCATTTTTAAGGCTTATATGTGGTGCTTCTACGCTCAAAATTAGGCATGGAAGCACTTAAACTGTAAGTGAAAAGTGAATGCAAACCTAAGTATATAAAGAGTCTTGGCAAGGATATATCTTGCTATGTAAGTAAATAATACACTGCATATCAGTCAGCCAAGGACCGAACTGGAGAACCTCAGAACCTCAGAGCTGCAGAATATAACTGACAGCACCCTGAATGCTCCTGCTCTGCAAGGGACTACCCTCGACTTAGAAAGAAGATTTGGAAGATCTGGCATGTTGGACCGCTGTGTCTCTCAGAACTGAATGCAGGTTCAGTGTTTAGGTCAAAGGAATTGACCTGAAAGACTTGTCTCATTCTTACTAGTCTTTATCTTTGGGTCGTTGGAGGAGAACTGAAGACAGAAGCGTGCTCTGACCTAGACACCTGTGCATCATCTGCATTTAACTCTGTGGATAGTGTGAAGGCTCTACAGTATTTTGTCTCTGAGTGCTTGTAGTGTGCAAGTCCAAAGTTTGGATGTGGAATACATAGCCCGAAAGGCTTTGATTAGTGCTTAGTAAGTCCTCTATGGAAAAGAGATACAGAGACCTGAAAAGCTGCCAGAGACACAGGCTTCTTTTTTAGGCAATTGTGAGCTCTTATATTGTAAGCTATGCCCAAGTGACTAGGAACCTCTTGGGAAGAAACGCAAGAGACCAAAAAGAATCTATGTTATTTCCTGAAAGCATCCAAATGATGGAAGTAAGAGGAACAGAATCCAGGAGCTGGAACATTTTTTTTTGTGGGAACCAAATAGATCTTTCAAAAGCATTTAACAGGTCACCCACACCTTTGGTACCCTGCAGTTATTGAGCATATTTCTAAAATTTCTGGCAAAACAAAATACAAGAAGTATCACTTTTCTACACAGAAACAAATCTGAATTATTTTTTTTTTCCTAGAAGTATAGACATTTCAAAGAATTGTAAAGAGATTAAAACCTAATGAAGGCTAAGTCTAGTTCATTTGACAGGTTCAGGTCCCATGTTAGCTGAAGACAAAAATAAACCACTTGGATTCAGAATGAAATTGAATTGAGGAATTTATGCCTTTTAGCTAAAAGTCAGTGCTGATTGTATCTTCATGCATTGCCAGAGGGATGACCAGTCTTGTGAACTTGTTCATTGCAGTAGGTCTTTCAAGATTTTGTGTTAGGCAGTTCTGTGTCTGTGTTGAATCAATATCACAAGTGATTCATGCTGTGGACTATTCAGGAAGGTTTTGGGGAAAAAAAAAAAAAAGAAAAAAGAAGTGCCTTATTGCTTTTAGTGCTAATGGTACATTTATTACACTGCACCATAAATCTGTTTTGCCTGACATTGTTCTTAGGCATCAATAACTCAGGGCTTGGAGATCAAGGTAGTACTACTACGATTTCTAGAAATGGATGACTTAAACAACTTAGTCTCCAAAACTAAATGTGTATTTTTTCTAGCGCTTCAGCTCATAAGAACTAGTTTAGGGAGATGCTAAAAAGAAATTTAAAATCTAAATTCAATATCCTGGAATAATTGACAGAAGAAAATTCAGCAAAAAAACCTGCCAGTACTGATTATTTTCAGTTGATAAAGATCATTCATTTACTCAAAATAAATAGGCATATTTATCGAATGTTTAATTAACTGCTTTTTAATTTTAACTTCTTTCTTTCCTCCTATTTTTGCCATTCTCTTTTAGCATTAATATGCAAAACACCAGATGGTTTTTTTTATGAGATAAGTACAATAATAGTGGCTTGGGAAATAGGTTTATAGGCACTCTCAGAGGTATAATAGGCAGCCCTATAATCTTACAAAAAATCTGGGAAAGGAATTAAAAAGCTAGTTTTATTGAAGAGGAAAAGATGTCAAAGAACAGCCCATGAATGTTAAGATTACTGTGACCTTGACCTACTCAATGTTCATAGTTTAATTATAGAAAGTTTTTATGCTTATTTGGGTTATAATTTTTCAGTTATTTTCTAGGATAATGTATAAGTTTAAATATCAGAAACTACATGTGTGTACAAAATTAGTGATACCTATCTGTGGAGTTTGCTCTGAATTTGAGAATTGAGTGTTCACCTGTCATTGCTGGAATACTTAATCATTTGGAGGAAAATCAGGGACTTTCTTGTAAATATGTAGAATACTAAATATTGTAGAATACTAAGGAAAGGAGACTTGAAAACATTGACACATCTTACATCTAAAATAGACAACTGAAGATATTTGGAAATATTACTACTTTTTAAAATGCTCTTTAATGCAATTGCAAGATTGGTAAGGTATCATCTAAGAATAAAAGAATATTTGGAGTTGTACTTCTGCCTATTTGAATATTGGCATCAGTCAGACACTCCAGGAAGTCTAGTCAACTAAGGAAAAAAATCTTCCTCTTTGACTAGTCCTCCAATGACCTTCATTGTGATATGACTGGGTCAAATAATAAAAAATACATGTAAAGTAATTTTAGAGCTTAAGCTGTTAGATAATACTCAAAACAAATCAAAAGCTTTTGCTACTGGTTTCAAAAAGGAAATACGAGATATGCCTTTACTGGTTTTGCTAACAGAAGTAGCACATACATAGAAATGGCCAAAGTCTTCAGAGACACTTGGGTAAAAGGCTCGTATGTGGATCCCCCTGCTCCCCCATTTATAAGTGTGTGTGTTATCAGGTCTAAATACAGGGTTCCGTTTGGTATTGGGGTTTATTTTTCAAAGACTTTGAGCCACTGTTTACACATTTCAGCATGAATCACTTGTGAAAGTTGTTCAGGAACACAGGGGAGAAATTATTTTGAGAAAAGAAAGCAAGGTCAGAGAAGGATGGAAAAAACCAAAAACCTGCACCTCAAGATATTGTAGATGTCTCTCCAGTCAGTGATACTGGAGCATTTTAATGTTTCATCAGATCCCAAATGGAATCTATCTTAGTATGAGCAAACCTCAAGTAATGATTTATTTATGTGCAAGGCATCTTAAGAGCAAGGTGTCTAAAAAAAATTGTCCTGTTTACTCAAGGTTGTTGGCAGGAGTAATGTCTATGAGATACTGCTTCCTTCATTTCAGCATGGAATAGAAAGAACCTTGTGGACATAAACTCAGCCAGTAAGGATAATTTAGTGATAAGCATTGTTAACTTCTGCTGCCAAATTTTCCATAAAAGAAAAATTCTAAAACTTGTTTCATAGGCTTACAGTCTTCTGTAAAATGTCACTAGCATTATCTTCATAAGACAGATATAACAAAAGAATCTAGATTGTTTTGTACTCCTCACATCATCACACTCTCAAACATCCATACTTTCATCTCCGTCCTTATGTGAGGGATAGTCTAGCCCATTCTTCTTTTCCAATCAGCAGCTTTGTTCTACAGTCATTTCCAAAAGAATACAATTTTTATAAGATTTTTTTTTTTTTTTTTTAAACTGCATTTACTTTATTTACTTCAACAGAAACCTTTTTATCTGCTGGGTCATCAGAATGACTAGTCTGGTAGTTGAGAGTGATGTAAACTTGACTTATTTTCTTACTCACATTATCAGTGCAGCTGGCTCAGAAACAGCCTTTCACTAGGAGTCCTACATGTCAGCAGTTTCTGTATCAATTTGTGTTAAGATAGTCTTGACTTGCCAGCAGATTGGACCAAGTTCATCTATACTTAAAAGAACTATTGTAAACCAAGAAGTTTTGTGGCACAGTGGAAGAACAAGTTGGCTAATTCCTGAGAGAAGTAAACAGTTTTTACACTTCAGACAAAACCTATGGCTTGCAGGTATGTTCTGAATGACAATAACTTTGCATTTACTTAACCTTATGACAAAAGAATACAATGGGACAGTCATTGTTCTGCAGACATACAGTTTATAGGCAATATCATAGCAAAAAAGTCTGGAAAAGTTTTGAAGAAATATCTAGTTCATCATTTTGCCCAAAGATGGAATCAGCTGTATCAACCTTAGACAAGTTTGCCTGAACTGTAACATCAAGCAAACTGCATATTGCCTTTGCAATGCTGACAGTCAAGTTTGCTGTTCTGTTCATTTAGGTAGCTTTTTCTACTCAATTTCTGTGTATTAGTTTCCTATAAACTTTATTTATTTTTCTACCTGCTGCAGTCAACTTCTGGTTATCTGTAGGCAGGTTATCCTGGTGATGTATTAACTGTGCCATGGCTGTGGAGGCATCTGGACTGGCTTTAGATGAGTAGTTAGGCTGCTTTGCTGTTTTGAGTGCCGTGATCAATAGAATCACCCAAGCTTTTGCACCTTAATTAAACTATCATTGTATGCTCTCATAGCCTAATACAGGCCATGATATTTTCAGCTCTTGATTAACCTGGGTCCAGTATGTAAATAGTTTTCTTATAAGGAAGTACTCTTATCTAACACTTGAAACACCAAAACTAGAGGTTGGTACATGTAAATTATATAAAGATTTAATAGAGACTTCTCATTTAACAGTCAACACCAATATGTGAAAGAATAAATGCACCAAGATATTTTTAATATTATTTGCTGATGTGGCATAAATAAATTGCGCTGATTGGACAAAAAGTTACTGATTTCAAATACTGCAATAATTGTTTAAAAAAATAATTCTCAAATTATATTTCCCTTGCATTTTTTTGGCTTCCACATTATACTTTAGACCTACAGCTAGTATATCCTGAGTTTTTAGTGATCTACCTCTTCTACCAAATGCTTCTGATATTTGTTTTTTTCTGTTTTTTTTTTTTATTTTTTCTTTGTCAAGAAAGCAAAAAAAAATCATTCAATAAGGGACTAGGAAAACTTATATTTCAAAAACCAGTGACATACAAGCATTTTTTTTTTTTATCCTGATCAAATGTGTTAGAAAGGTCATTGTATGCTTTTTTTATTATAATAATAATTTAAATAGATTTTTTAAGAAAAATTTGGATTATTTTTATCCCTTTCACCTTCACTTGATTTTCTTATTTGAGATCAGAGCTCAAATCATGTTTACTCTGCCAAGGGCATAACTAAGTATAATAGTCCCTATACCTAGGCTGACTTCTGTAAAATCCAGCCAATGTTGTACATAGATACTAAAACTTTCAGTGAGTTTAGTGACCTGTGTTTTGATGTTGCCGCAATGTTGTTGCCGAGTTCCTCTTTCCTCTTGTATTTAATGCAGACCAGGATTATAACTTGGCAAGTTTCAGAGCTGTATTGAAAATTATGTCCGTTATTTCACTCACTCATCCAAACCCATTTAATTTAAACAAGGACCATCAAATACAGCAGTACTTTCATAAAATGGAGCATTAAGTATTATTAAATGATACTTTCTTTATCTCTCAGTTCCTATATTCGTTATCAGGAGATATTGATCTGTGACATTAGGAATTTGTGTCCAGTTGCAATTACTCTTGACCATGCCTAATCAAGCTGTCTCAAAAATAACTAGGAAAGTTAAGATGCCCCATCTTAGTGAAATCTTTGCCTTCTTTTGTGAGGGGAAACTATATCACAAAAATATTAATTCAAGAATAATTTGTATATACATTATCAGTATTTAAGGCTCTTTACTTACTGTTCAAGTATTCAAATGAAATGGCACAGAATGCAAGTGGAATACAACTTGTATGCAGTGATTCTAATTAATATAAAGCTACTTTTTATAAACAACAAGGTTGTGTAGGTTTCTAACTGCTGGCTAAGCCTGGATACTTGTTTCTCCTCTTGTGCCCTCCACAGAGGAAGTGCTGATATGACCCAAACAGTAATAAACTAAGAAATATCCCAAAGCTTCTCTCCAAAAAATAGCAAATAAATACCAGAAGTGACTGTAAACGTCTACACAACCAGGAATGTATCTTACCCATAATTTTCTTGAAAATATCAAAATCTCGGTAATACAAGCACTTTAAGCTCTGTAACACTAGGTAAAACAGGTAACTAACTTGCATGCAGTAAGATTTATTTAAGGGAATAGCAATTCCCTTTGGAAATTAATCCCAGTATTTTATCTTATACCATTGCCTTTCATCTACTCACCACAATGAGTAATATATAGACAAATACATGCAGCAGCAGTCTGTCTCTCTCCTTCCTTACTTTGCCTTGCTGTTGCTGTAGCTATGCAGTCCTCTAGACACAGTGTGACAGGAACACTGTCACCTTGATAGTAGGTAGAGATGCAGCTTTAGCACTTGCTGTCTGCCTCACGTTTGTAACACCCTTGCTCCTTCCGGTCATTTGTTCCAGGGGAGGAATGACACCAGCATTTCTGAGCTGTTCTTGTGTTTTCTCCCAGAACACTCAGGGAAAGCAGACTTCGTGATCTCCATGCTAACTACCAGCCTGCCTGCTGCCAGTTCTCCCTACTTCTGCCAGTGATGACATTCAGCTTGCTCCTCCACACAGGATACAGCACTGATTCCTCATTATGTAAGGCAGTCTAGGTCAAGTGTAGGAGAGAAACTGCTGGCCTGAGCAAGCTAGTGGATTGCTCCCTCAGCTTCATGCTTCATGGGGTCTGGAAGCTGGATCCTGATCTTTGCTACGTCTCTTCAGGTAAATGTTTTTGCATGATTTAAATGGTTACTGAGCTATTTTTTATGCAGATATCTGTCAGCCATGCTGTGAATTGCAGAGAGAATTTGCTAGGTGAAACCAGCTCTGTCAGCATGATTGAATTAGCAGAGTAGTAGTTCTTCTAGGCATCTCAGCTTTAAGATGCTTTACAGATAAATAAATCATAAATTGGGTTTGTTTAACAAACATCTTTTCTAACCATAGGGGTATTATTGTTAATTTGACTGATTAGCAGTGAATGAAATCCATTTGCTTGAAGGTGGTGTGGGAAAGCATTACTGGATATAGCTATTAGCTCTGAGAGGTTTACTGCAGTTTCTGGCTGTTGCATTGTTTCAGCCTTGCAAATTACAAATATGCTTCTCTTATTAAACAAAGCAAAATGGAAAAAAAATATTTAATTTTCTTGCACTCTTTGGTTATATTTTGGAGTAGCAATTAAATCCAGGATGCTATTTGGTACTTACTGCATGAATGCATGAATCTATATGCTTCCAAAATACATAAGGTGAATACTGCAGATAAAATTACATTTAGTGACTGCTCTGCAGAGTGCCGGAACAGTACATGTTAGCTAGATTTGTATTAGAGTATAGCTTTTTTTAATGCACCATGTAGAATTCAAAGAAATTTTTTGTATTTACACCCTGCTGAAAATCAGTCTGTAACAAAACATAGAACAGGTTTGTCCTCAAACAAAGTATACATACTGAATATTGTCAGGTGCTGGAACGTCTGATTATACTGGAATGCAGCAGAAGAGGCCCTGGAAAGTAACAGCATAACACTGATACTGCAGTATCACGTAGGGAATTTCAACAAGGCTAACTTGCTTGCTAGGGACAATTACTATATACTAAATTTGAATATTTTTAATGCATTTGAGAGATTAATTAGAAAACTCGTGTTTATGTGCAGTACCTTGGACAGCAACTTTTTTCTTTCATGGTACTGTAGTGTCTACCTCATGGGAGTTAGCAAGTTGTAAAAATTAAATAGCACAAAATTAAGATACATTAATGAATTCCAAAACATAGGGGAATTTATAGTAAAAATAGCTGAGAGAAACTTTGGTCATTGTTGTATCAACGAGTTATATCTAACAGCTTACTACCAAGATTTCCTTTAATATATTAACTCAAAAATAGTGATGTTTGTATTGAGTCATATAAATGAGTGTCAAAACAGAAAATTAAAAATGCAAAATTGTTGCCTATTGAAAATATGGCATTTACAGAATTTTCATGTCTAATATGTAAATGCTCATTCTCAGAATAAATACTAAGGTCCCTTTCTTAAATCAAAACAAGATTTAATATTAATATAAGATGATGTAGTAATATCAGATTAAAAGTAATTTTGATAGAAAGAGTGGAAGTCCTTTAAAAATGTTCCTCCCTCCCCCCTCCTAAAACTAGTTCTTCACACTGTTCTAGAAATAACTGATAGAATTTAATTTCAACACTTGTTTGTAAGTAAGTTGAATTGTTTTATTATTTTCTCATCATCTTTAAAGCTCTATTTCTCTAGAAAAGAACTACCAAGAATTATTTTTTCTTTTTTTTTTTTTTTTTTTTTTTTTTTTTAAATAAGCTTATATTTTAGTAAAAACCAGGCTGGTGCCTTTATTAATTACATTGTGAAAAAAGTTAGGTTCAAGATAATGTAACTCATTTTTGGTATACTGAAAACACCTCTGTTGCAATGCAGTTTATTACATTGTATAATATTTTATAGATACCATCTAATACTTCAAAATACAGAAGTATGTCTTGCAAACAAACTCTTAAAATAATAGCATAATATAGGAACTTAGAACAAAACTGCCAGGTACCACGCATTATTGTAATGATGTACTTCAGATTCTTTGTTTCTTGCTGCCTGAAGTGTTCTAAAATAGTTATGCTGTTATAGATGAGTACACTGTGTTCCATCCCATTTCAAGTGTGGGTGCTTGAGGTATTTTCTTACAGGCTTAAGGAGTATTAATAACCTATCTATTCAAACAGAAGAAAAAAAAAAGACTTACTGTCTTTAAATGGCGGTTTTCTGGAAGTGTTATTTTTATTTTTTGCATCAGTGTTCATAGCAGGGCATGCACAGTTCTTCCCAGCATAGCAAGCTGCAGATGCTTTAGTAGCATACAAAGTGTTAGAAAATGGTGTTTCCTATATGTATTTATATATCCTATATTCTGGTATGTCACTTTGGGTCTGAGAAATTGAATCTGAGCTGTAAGGTGTGTTTTGAACACACTACAATGCAGGATATGGACCATTAGTGGTCAGTGCCGCCTCCTGGTATTTTCCTGTGGTTTACTGGAATTGTCCAATCTATGGCTACATCAGTAGCTTGCTTTCAATATTCTGTATATTCTCTTACATCACAATATGCAGATTGAGTTTCTGACAAACTTTTTTCTTCAGTTTTTCTCATGGTACTGGAGTTTTCTGTCTGGCCAGGGAGTTTCTGTGCTCTCTTCATAACCATGGAAATGTCACTAAAACTGAGGAGCATGGAAACAAAGTGTGTGAATTAAATTATTTTGGTATAATGTGTTTAGCATAAACAAAGGTGAGACCAGTTTTTGTAATCTATAATATACGCAAAGTATAGGAGTATTTAGATTATTACTTTCTATAAAGATATTTATATCTCAGATTTTATCTGCTCATTTTAATTGAGTAGTTGAGATATACATTGTGATGACAATAATATGCTGTTAGTGCTAAATTGAAAAAGGAAGACTACAAATATCTGTGTTTTAGTTTATCTCATGTAACATCTAAATGTAAGACTGTAATAATATAATTCAAAAACTTCCCAGGTAAACTTGGGCTCACAAATGCAGATCTTTCACTCTCCAGAACTGCTAACTTTTATTTGCATCTAGTACATAAAAACATTCAAAATGTGACAAAAATCTATTAATTACTGTAGAAATGGGCGCTTTCTATTCTGATGATACCTGATTAGGAGCTGGCAAGATGTGCTCTGTTCTTTGTGCAAAAAGTTATTATTCTTTTTATTCAGAGGTTTTTCTCACTTTTTATAGAAACTGGTTGGATGCAATCTTTTGTTCTGTGTTGCTACAATCTATGTCATTTTTCCAGGTCCTGGTTCTCCACGATGATGTTTTTTCATCCTTAACTGCTTGTATAGCTTTTCTGTGCCTGCAGTACAATTGGTTCACAAGTTTAGAAACAGAAAAAGCCCCCTGGATTATCATGTTCACCTGCTTGTCCATGGAGGATCTTGGATGGCTCATTCCTTATATATTAGATGAGTTACTCCATTACCTGTTTTCCACACCCACTGCAATTCACATAATTCATTCCTAGAACATAAGAAAGAGATACTGTAAAGAATCAAGGGCAATTTCTTGATGTTTTGATAAATAAAATGTACCTCAGGCACTGTCATTAAATATACATATATATATATATTGCTCTTAACACTCTATTCATTGTGTATGTAGAACACACGCTTCTGCATTGTTGCTTGCATGGTTTACTGCCATGACTAAACATCTAAGCTTCCAAGGTTAACTTTAAAGTTTTCTCTATCTTAAACAGAACTATCTTTGCAGAACAACTGCTGAAACAGGATAGTGACAAAAAGAATACATTCTCTTCTTCTTCAGCTGGAGTTCATTATAGGTCCCTTTCAAAAAGGGAACTGTGCTACAGAGGATCACCAGAGAAGGACTTCCAGATGAAGAAGACCAGAATCTCCCAGTGCCTGGTGATCACTAAGGGTGGGCAGTTCGTGGCACTTGAGCCAAAAACTTACTGGGCTGTTCTTCACCAGTGCTCTTAAACATTTGTACAGTTTTCCTGAGGCAGAGCCAAGAGTAGGACTGGTCAAAATTTGTATGAGGGCAAGTGAACCAGAAGTCTCCATTAATGCAAAATTACCAGGTCTGCAGAATCTGAAGCCTGCAAGATTGCAAGCACAAGGCTGCAGTGGAAGTTTTCCTGGCAGCTGTGTCCCCGTTGTGCAGGTCATGGAGGTGCTCTCCTTTGGGCCTCTTGGATGGTTCCTTCAGCCTATGGCCATTAAGATGATTGCTCCTTGGGCACTCAGGATGGGAGAAGTTGTCACCATATCTGCAGGAAAAAGTAGTCAAAAATTTCCAAAGTAAATGCAGCAAGTATACTAGACTTGCTTGGGTTTGAAATTTATTTTACTAGCTATTAACAGTGTCCTTTGTTTAGAGACAGTGAAAAAGGCTGGGGGGAGAGGGAAGGGATACCATGTTTTATTTACTAACTTTCCATTTCTCTTAGAGTTGGAGCAGCTGTGATTGAGAAATCTATACCTTTTTTGTTTTCTGCAATTGTGGTACAATATGTAGGTTTAAAACATTAAAAATGTAAGAATTCAAGGGATTTAGTTCTTTAGCACTTGGAAAGAAGTTGCTATGGTGTTGATGAAGTCTTCTCTCTCAAACCCCATATCAGATGACAGTCTGGTTCAAGGAGCCACCAAAGGAGCTTGTTAAGATAACCACAAACCCTACCAATTTTCCAGACACTGTAAGCTGGTGGAGCTGAACTTGAGTACCTGGTTATACCAGTGTGACCAGTGAAATCTGAGCCATGAGAAATGCTGCTCAAAAAAAAGATTTCTGTATTCTGTTAATGATGCTTGGAGATTTCTTAAAGTCATATTAAGCATCCTATGCTGAACCTCTACTCTAAGAAGGATGTTTTAGGACTATTGAAAACTGTATGCTTTCATAATACATTAAAATTGTGTTTAAGCTAGGGGGAAATTTTGCGTGTTCACTGTTATATTCAGGACTAAAACTGTAGGCACCTGAGGTATTGCAAAGATTTTTGCTACCCGGTGTTTATTGTTTAGCCTATTCAGATTCCCAGTTTATTGGGGTTTCCTGTGGCATTTATTAAAGTTTCAAAAAGCAACATTCTAATGGAGCTATGCCTGTAAAATGTCAAACATGCCCAGACTGTAGCAAAGACTGGAGAACTCATATTAAAACTTCAAGCTGAGGAGTAAATATTCTGCCTTTTAACCTAGTGATAAATCTGTGTTTATAAACACCAGGCAATTAATCATTTCCAAAAACGCCCTCCATGAACAGAAATATTTCTGGGAATGATCAATTGGCAGCAGCAATAGTATCTGAACATCTGTTTAGTATTTAAAATTTTAAGGTTGATTCTGAGTCAGGGGTGTTACTAGCACTATGAAGTAATTTGTCACCTGCAAATGCTCTTCATGACCCTGAAGAGCTTTGCAAATGTATGAAAAAAGATAACTCAGCTTTTACAATTATACCTAAATAAGGATCAAACAGTCGAAGACAGTGTTACCAGCTGATAATAATAAAATAATGGTTTACAGATCTTTCTACTTCAAGGTCATAGGATTGAACTGCATTTGGGTAGTGGGGACCTGCCTGAGCTATTTAGCAGCTACCAGTAGTGCCAGCAGAAAAGCTAAGTTCAAAACTGGTGATCATGGGAGCAGTGAAACATGAAAGCATGTGAAGTCTCTAAATCAGTGCTCAGGCACATTCAAAAGAAGACTGGTTGTATCCAGCTTGGTCTTGCCCTTTGTATGTCAGCATTTGAGTATTAGTATTTGGATATATCATGGTGTGTTTTAACTAAATATTTAGTGTCATAAGGTTGCTGGCTGTGTTCTTTTAATCACTAATATTTGCAGAGAAAACATTGAAAAAAATTATGAGATTAGATTTCATTGTTAGAACAATTTTTCATAACATTCTGTATTGATAAATGCTTGAAAATTAGGTGTTATGCTGAGAGATTCCAACTGCTTGTTGTGAAGGGCCAACCATGTCAGGCCACACTGGGAGGTGGAGAAATTCAGCTTCATGTAGCTTGGATTCAAGCAAAATTTAGACAGCCAAACCCTCATGATATAATAATATTTTAAAAGAACATATCAGAACAATACTGGAATTGACTCTAGGGGATCAAATTCATTATAGCTGCCTGGGGTCACTGAATCACAGGCTAACGCGTTAAGTGTCTGTTATATCATAGATGACAGCCTTATTGCATACAGGTATTAATTAGGTTTATTTTCTTCTATCTTTATATGCCAAAATTGTATTACACAATGAAAGAAATGCAGCACTATTTTTAGCCCTTCTTCTGTGCAGCTCTCACCTTCATAGTCATTGCCCCCTTCCTTTCCTATCATGCTGTGTCCACTCCCCTCCGGCATGGCTGAAACCAGGGGGTTTCGAAAGTGTTTGCTGATGGCCATCCCGGTACAATGGGAAATACATAATGTTGCCTGATTTAGCTCAAACTGAAGCTGGTCCAATGCAGCTGGAGTTTGTTGTATTAGCAGTTACTGTTACTTTGCAGTCTGAATTTTAAAAAGGAGCATTTTTTTGTCTAGCTTCCAGATTTGGCTGTGCAGCTGTCGTCTGAATACACGGGAATGTATAGCTCTGTCCATATCTATCTCTGGCAGTCGTGTACCAGGCTGCGTGATTAGCAATGCAGTCTGTAATAGATGGACCATGCCATAGGACTCTGGAACAGGAACCTTTTTTTTTTTTTTTTTGATTGAACCCATGCCCGAAGATGTTGAATCTACCACCGCTACTCAGTGGGGAGGTGTAAAACGAGGCAGAGGACAGTCAGCATCTAGTTGTGGCATGCCAGGGGCTGACCTGGAAAGGTTTCTGGTGCTTTTATGATGGACCACCCTTACCCAAACTATTTCCTTCTCATGTTTCAGAGACAAATAATTAACAGCAAAGAAATGAAAATTAATGAAAACTTCTAATCGTTTAATACTGGATAAAGAAATCATCTTCTCAGCGCAACCCCTGTGCTTTGTTCCTTGCTGACAGGACACGGGGCTGCAGATTTTCAGGGTCATTAAGTCAGAAAATCTTTTAAAAAGCAATCTTTACAGCCGGTTCAGTTCTTTTGCCGGTAGATGGGGTTGTTCTTTAAGGTTCAGTATCTTTTTTTTTTTTTCCCCTTTTTTTTTTCTCTTTCTTCACTCCCCTCTCTGTCTCTCTTCCCCCTCCTCCCATCCCCCTTTTTTCTTGGTTTTTTTTTGGTTTTGGTGTTTTTTTTTTTTCTTCATGCTATTTGCTGATTTGTATTAGGTACCACAGAGTGAGCCTCAGAACAGGAAGCGGGGAATGAAGCAGAGAGGAGGATACTGCAGAGGTCTTTTTTTCTTTTTTTTTCCTCCCTTCGCAATGAGAATATAGCAATTTATAAATACTTGGTAGTGTTTTGGAACTGGGAATCTGAACAAGTTTATTAGAGAGCATTTCAAGCATTTTGTCATCACTATCTCTTGGGGTTTGTTGTTTGTTTTTTTTTTCCCCTCATAATACATTTGAAATTCATATTTTATCAGGTAAGCCAGCAAGATGTTAAATCCTAGACCTTAGTTCATTTATGTTAGCTGTCTGCATGAGGTGCCCCCCCCCCTTTTTTTTTTATCATGTCTGAATACTTGCTTTGTAGTTATTGTTAAGCATGTAATTAAGGAGAAAATCCAACTTTGGTGTTTTTAAAAATGTTTCAAAAGCTACAGTCAGGTCATTTTGACAGCACAGCATTTTGTTACAAGATGGGTTTCACTGGCCCTATATTTTTGGGCATTTGCCAGTTTGGTTGGGGGTGGTGGTGTTTAAAATATTAGTCAAGATTTTTCTCCTGAACTGTTTAGAAGTTAACAGAGGTCATGTTGTTCTTTCACATGGAAAGCATATTAAGGGCCAAAGCTGGTGTAGTCAAAATCCTAGCATTGCAGGAATGTACAGTTTTTCTTTTCATGATGAAGGTCTGCTTTAAGGCTAAATGCTTCACACAAATGTTTGAGGTTTACCAAAGGAAGAAAGAGATCCCTCCTCCTTTTTTTTCCTCTCTATCTCCCCCTGCCCTTAGTCTTTCTGATCAAGTTCACTGCAAGAAGCCCCTACTTTCATTTACATACTGACCAGGACTGGTTGTAATGCTGTAGATATAACTCGGTTCATAATCTGAACCGTCTTGCTTTTTCAAACAGCACAAGAAATTTGCCAGGGGGACATCAAGCTCTTTCAGCGTCTTTTCTAAAATGGATTTCTTCTCTGCTGCTTGTCTGAGGTATGTGCTTAAAAGACTCCCACCGAACTAATTTATCTGGGATTGGGCTGTCTGTTCAACCCACCCGCCCTTCAACCCCAATTTGAAAAAGTTGTTGTTGCTCATTCTGTAGTATTTAAAAATGGATCGGTGTGTTCTATTCCTGTTGAAAACCTGTTCAATTGTACTTATTCCAGAAATGCTTATTTTATAGCTATGGTGTCAACTCCTTAGCTCTATCGGCTGATGTTAGTGTTGCATTCTTGAAGTGCACCTACTTTTCTAATGTGTTTTTCAGGCTTGACCTATGTGTTAATATAAAGTACAAAGGAAAAAAGACTGTGCTAAAAATTACCTGAGAATCTAATGTGAAACAATAACAGGATGATTGCTGTCAGGACTGACACCCTGTTAGTTTATTCTGTTGAGCCTGGTTTGTGTGATCTTGAATATTTGCTGAAGTATTTAGACACAAGGAAGTAAGTCAGAGACAGGCAGCCTTAAACTGATTGTCCTCAGTTTGCCAGGTAGTCACAGAAAGTTTTCCTTATTTTAAAGAAAGTATCAATGGTGGTAGGAGGGGAAAGTAAGAGCTTTAGCCTGCCTCAAAGGATGTCAAGTTTTTATTCCATAAGGCATAGTATAATCAGTACATTTCTATGGAAATTCTAGGAAAACAACAGCAATTTGCATTGTATCTTGTACCAGAAATAAATAATTTTAGAAGTCTGGCTATAATGACTTACAGGAAAATTATATAGATGAATGTATATCATGGAATCATATATCCTGTCAGGTGTTTGAAACAATACTTTATATCAGGAGTAAGGGTACTTTATTATTGATTAGAGAAATCTACATCGAAATTGTCATATTATATCCTAAACTTGCTTTGAAGTTTTGGAAGTTGTAAATGTCAACAACTGGGAGAGTTGGGAAGCTAAAATAAATGGCAGATTGTTTCATTTTTAAAATGAAGGTGGCCATGAACTAGAAAACCTTTAGAATGTCTATGAATATGACTCTTCGATATACTACCCAATGCCAAGCACTTGAAAGGACAGCTGACTGTTGACTCTTAAGGATGTCACACCACATCCTTCCAACACATGAATTCTACTGTAAGAGTTTTGTACATTAATGACAGAAGCAGATATATTTAGGGGGAAAACCCACAAAGCTTAGCATTGGATTTTGTCCCTTAAATGGTATTTTACTGATCCTTCTCTATCGTTTTTGACTACCTTAAATTGAAGAACTGAGATTAAAGAAGCACAAAGGTTTTCCTGCTCTTGGTTAAGAGAGAAATATTCTGGCAGTAATCAGGAGAAGTGGGTGGTACTTCGCAAATTTCTTTGAAAAAGGGGCAGAAAGCTCTCTCTAATTTGGGGGTGGGGCTGTGTTTAGAACTGTGATACTCTTCTGGATGAATGCCTTTTCTTTCATTACATTTTCTGAACTCTAGTAGCAACTCACCTGCAGGAGAACATCTTGGGTTGTTTAGGCTAAACATCATGAAGAGATTTGTTGGTTCTCTTCCAATAGCAGGAACATATTCTACCTTCTTTTCCTCCATTGAAGACAGCTGATATATATAGGAGGCAGTGGGATTCCACAAGAGTAAGAGACCTGTATTTGACCTGTAGACTTTCTGTTGATGCTAAAACAAATACACCAGAAGACAATCTCAATTAAAAATTGAACAATATATATTCACACTTGTAAACTGAGAAAAAAAGATGTTATGTAGTCAGTAAGACATACTAGATAAGGAATACCATTAGGCTTTTTTTAATATAATGTTTTAGAGCACTTAAGAGATCAAATTGCTCAATGAGAAAAAAAAATCATAAAGCTGAAATATTCTAAAATGGGAAAAAAAGGAACATTTGAGTAAATTTTAACCATTAAAAGCTACAACTGATGTTTCTGACTGAACCTAATATTGTAGGGAGATGGGGAGTATAATGCAAGTTCTCCAAATGTTTTTCCCAAAGCTCAGTAGTTCTGGCACATGTTACTTCCATTTTTCTAGTTGTAGGTTTATTCTTTTTAGATTCTGATCCATGAAAACATATAAAAGTTAGATGGAAATAACTGAAAGTTTGGTATGAATGAAGTAATTAGTTAAATGACAAATGTAGGCTCAGAAATCATCACACTCTCCATAGTGGGGTTAGTCCAATTTTTGTAAAATGTACTGATCTCTTTGTATTCACAATTAATAATATTTATTTAAAGAATCATTGTGATGTCTTACTGCATACATGGGTATTCAGTGTTTTCAGGCTTCCCGTCTTTTACTGATTATTTTGTCATTAATTCCGTCTCTTCCATTTCCACCCATGTGTGTGGTTCCAGGCCCCCTTTCACATTGTTCTAATGTGCTATTTAGCTCTGACAAAAAGAATTTATTCTATTTTGCACTTATTTCCAAACTTCTGGGTAGCACCCTTCCCTGCCTTATTAAATATCGCTTGAAAAACCACATTTCTGACTCAGCCACCATTCTATTTATTGTTTGCATTTATCAGCCCCAGAAGCTCGCTCTCTCTCCTTCCTCTTTCTGCTGGGAAACTCTCATTACATTGCTTTTTCTGAATGCAAGTTTCCATTGCTTTTTGTCTCACCAATATCCAGTGCATCCCTGACCATTTTACCGGTACTCTATTTTAAAGTGATTCCATCCTTCTTTTTATTCATTTCCTCTTTTTTCACAAGTCTCTGAGAATAAAAGGACATAACCCCTCTATTTTTTGTCTCAGAAATATCCAGCTCAGTTTGTGCTTTCAAGCTTTATCCCATCTCATGCCTTCTATCTTGGGAATTTATTTCAGTACCTTGTAAACTTGCAAATCAATCTTTTTCATCTTTCTCCTACTCCTTAAAAAGATTCTCTAATTTGCTTCCAGCATTGGCTTTCAAAAATTACTTCATAATACAATTCAAAACACTGAAGATCATCCTCCTGGTAAAACAAAACAAAACCAAACAACAACCCAAATCCTGTCAAGGTCAGAAATAAAAATTTAGGAATAAATATAGAGGTTTGTGAGATTCAAATAGGCGTTATTTAATAGTGGTATTGGTCAAAGATGACAAAACTAATCAGCAACTACAGTACTTTTTAACTGAAGTAATGTATCTGAAGGGAGCTTTCAAATGCTTGTTTATTTAAGTGTATTCTAAGCAATGGCTTGACTGTGTTCCAGATGTATTTACCTGCAATGCTTCCATCCTCTCATCCCTCCCTGGACTCCATTTTCTACTTACTCTTTAATGGCGTTTCCTTAATTTTCTTAATTTAAAGTTTCTAACCATTTTGCTTCAAATTATTGTTGAATTTATTTTCCAAGAGGAAATCATGACTGAGATATTTTTGAGGAAGATGATAGGTGCTTCTCCTAGGAGTGTCTCAGCAGAGCTCTTTCAGTAGCTTTGCAGGATTCCTGGAGCAGGTCTAGAGATGAAAACAGAAGGGAAGAGGCTGGCAGATCATTAGAAGCAGAACACTGAAGAACAATTGGCTCTTTATGTCCATAGTGGGTGGGACAGGAAGTGAAGACTGAAGAAATAGGCTCATCCAGATGAGATACAGGGAGAAGCTTTCTAATAGAGAAGACAGTGAAGGGTTGCAATATAGTGTCAGGGGAAGCTGTGAAATTTGTCATGAAGGTCTGTAGGAAGAAATTAGATGAAACATCTGTTGGGAGATAGGTATAGTGATCTTGCCTTGGGAAGGGAGATGAACTAGGTGGCCTCTGATCATTGTTTCCGCCCTGATTTTTCTGTGAGTCTGCAAAAAGAAGTAGGTATCTGAGATACAACAGGCTTAAAGTATATCATAAATTATATAGGGTCCAAAATAGACCTCCTAAAAGCTATCTTCATTAGGATTTTCTTGAAGTGTATAAGCATCCCTTCAAAACATTTATTCTATGGTTTATTCTAAGTATGTCTTGATAAATATATGCTCTGAAACACTTCAAATATATCTAGAAAGAACATAAATTATTTACTTATTTAATTTCTTAGTGTTTCTTTTATCTAAAATAGGCTTGACTGGTTAACCATGTGAATAAAATGGGTAGAAAAAGGATATTTGGCAAATCTGATTGATTTTTGCTTATTGTCAGGAGAATACTATACTTTTAATTAAAAAGACTTTTTAAATTAATAGTTTATCTTCAGCAGAGAGAACTAGGACATTTCCAAAGCTGATTAAATGAAGTGACTGTACCAGAGCCATTTCAATGTTTTATGTTAATATTCAGTATTTTCAACAGCTGAAAAACCCAGTTTGATATATTTATTTTCTGAAATGGAAGCCTAAATAATGACCAATATAATCACCTGAAATATGCAGCGATGGATAAAGACAGACAACTTTTCAGAGCTCCATTGACAATGCTTAATTGAAAAAATAGTTATCCAATATATTTTTTTCAATTTTTCTCTTAAACATTAACTATGTGATCCAAATGTTATCTAGAAACCTCACATCTGAGTATTTTTGCCTTCAGCTAAACATATTTTCTCTTTACACACACACTAGGGGAGGTAGACTAGGAAGGATGACCCTTTACTATGTTTCCAGGACTTCATATTGTCTCAAAATAAAATTTCTTACAAATCTACTACCCTGACTTAATAAAATACTATATCTGAAACAAAGATTTGTACTCCCAGGAAAATTATCTATGTATTACAATAACATTTTTCCTATTCATATTGGCTCCATCTATGCCAAGAGTAACTGGCATTGAGATACCCTGTGTCTGTAAAAGGTCTTGGCCTTAAAAACCTGGTGGCTATATGCACCCTGTGAACAGCATATGCCTTCTGATGTGACCTAACTTTTGAGGCATGTCCTCAAACTCCTTGGGAAACTATTGACTAAAACAAGTGAAAATTGTACCAGGGTCAGCTCTTTTTAACAAGAGAGATGATTGTGTCCCTGGATCCAGGAGTATTTCTTACCATTGATTAATAGCTTCTAATTGTTTAACTGGCTTCTAAGCTACAGAGCAGATAAAATAAATACTGTTCATATATAACTGCATATATTTACTTAGGAAGAGGTAATAACATTTTATTGTGCAGCTTTTTTTTTTAGAGTATGGCTTTAGAACAAGCTAAATAAATTCACAAATTGGAATAACATGTTAATCAAGGAAATATAAAATATTTTAACTTCTGAATTAACAATTGGACCTTTAATTTTTGGAAAAAAAAACAAATTTTATGTCCTTTAGGAATAGTTTATCTAACTTTAATACTAACTAAAAAAATAAAATTGTCGTGTACAAGTTTGTTAATACTTACAAGAAATGTAAGACCAATTTAGAAAGTATCTTGCTAAATCAGATGCCAAACTAGACTTAATTCAACCCAAAATTTGTTTTATTTCTTTTTAATAATTCTGAATACTTACATGAAGACCAGTATACATGAATCATTAAAAATACATTCCTATTTAATGGCAAGCTAAATTGATTTTTTTTAACAAATGATGGGTAAGACATACATAGGGTCTGAGAAAAGGAAGATATATCAATATGCTTAAAATCTGCTGCAAGGAGCAACTATGCACCCAAATACAAATAATGAGAATATCAATAGAAATATAGATATAAATATAAATTATAATATATATTAAGTATATAAAATTATAAAATATTTCTATTAATAGAAAAATAAATAGGAAATTTCAAAATGCTAATATAGACTGCCATGGTTTAACCCCAGCTGGCAACTAAGCACCATGCAGCCGCTCGCTACCCCCCCTGGTGGGATGGGGGAGAGAATCAGAAGAGTAAAAGTGAGAAAACTCATGGGTTGAGACAAAGACAGTTTAACAGGGAAAGCAAAAGCCACGCACGCAAGCAAAGCAAAACAAGGACTTCATTCACTACTTCCCATCAGCAGGGAGGTGTTCAGCCGTCTCCAGGAAAGCTCCATCACGCGTAATGGTTACTTGGGAAGACAAACACCATCACTCCAAACACCTGCCTGTTCCTTCTTCTTTCCCTAGCTTTATATGCTGAGCATGACATCATATGGTATGGGGTATTGCTTTGGTCAGTTGGGGTCAGCTGTCCCAGGTGTGCCCTCTTCCAACTTCTTGTGCCCCCACAGCCTGCTCTCTGGTGAGGTGGGATAAGAAGCAGAAAAGGCCTTGACTGTGTGTAAGCACTGCTCAGCAATGACAAAAACATCCTGTATTATCAACACTGTTTTCAGCACAAATCCAAAACATATCCTCATACTAATTACTATGAAGAAAAATAACTCTATCCCAGCCAAAACCAGCTCATAGACACAGTCTTGCATTACCAGGTATGAGGACCATATCTGCTCTGAAGTGAAAGCATTGTCATATATAATGAGTGGGACATATAGTAGACAGAATTTTACAGCTTTATTGATATACATGTGCAATGAGATTAGAAGAAAATCTTAATTACTTTGAAGTACCTTTAAGTAGAATTCCAGTTGAAGATTACTTCAAATAATATTTTTAGGGGTTTATTTTCAAAATATTTTTTGAAAATTTTTTTTGCAGCACTAGTAGCAGTGATACTACCATTTTGTTTCACACACAATCATCAATCCAACCTAGACAGAACCATTGTCTCCTTTGGTTTGCTAATAACTGCATTTGCTTAGGTTATTACTACAATAAGTTGAAAATAAGCAACAGCTTAGAAGGGCATACATATTTTGTTGGGGTTTTTTAAAATCTATATTTGTTAGATGTAATGCCAACCCCGAGGATTCTTACAGTTTATGGGAGTTCTAGGGCTGCAGCCTGGTAAAAGAAATTCTCCTATCTTTTAGACAGTATGTCTGGTAGTTTTGACTTTAGGTTACATGCTCCCTAGCTGCTGCACAGGCTGGCTGTGAGTCTGTCACTTGTGGGCACTGACCTCAGATTTGCCCTCTACTTTCCCCTGAAGACAGGTTTCTAGACATCTGTGAAGTCTAAGTTGAGAATAATCCTGAACCAGCACTAAATAATATTTAATGGCTTTGCTGGGAGAAATAAAAATGCATATTGCTTAAGAGCAGAGAATGATAAACGATGAGACATGCTAACAAGAGAAAGCAAAATAGCTGGTAGAGTACCCTCCCTCTTATGCCTGCATGCCTAATTCTTAGACGATAGCTAGCATTCAGTTTCTTGAAGAAAAAAAAAAAAATAAATAATAAAAGCTAGGGGAATATGACTCAATTAATTTAAAAAAATGCAGGGGAGTAGTAAACACTAAATTTTATTTTTAAAAGTTATTTCTCTGTTCTGAGACAGATCTATCTTCAGTATGTTAAGTACTATTTAAATGTCTAATAGTAATAACAGTGTTTTATTAAAAAAATTCTCTCCCTTTTTCTTTGACTTCTTTGTGCATAATATTTCTACGGGTATCTCAGTAGTGACATTTTTTTCTCAGGGTTATATGCTTTGTAGGTTTCTGAAATACAAGAAACTGGTCAGTTTGTGCAATAGTTTTTCTCTCCTGTGATTAAAGTAACATTAACTATGACATAAGGCTGAAATTTCATAAGATAGGTCTAAGCTTATGTATTTAAGTCTATATTTAGGTGCTTAGGCAAAAAACATAATGTCTCAAAACAGAGAGACAAGAATTTTATACTGCCTTTTGTGTGAATACTTGATTGCTTTGCACTTTGGAAAAGGATGGCTTATACCTTTAGCTGTCTGTTCAGATAAATTCCAGGTATGAAATATGAGCTGTTTGCTCTCTCTTATGTGAGAAAAGATTGTGAAGATGGCTAAATAATGGCTGTGGGTAGTAAAACTGTGATTAGCATTAGTCAAGTCGACACAGTAAGCAATTTTTCCTTCTCTTTAGAGGTCTACAGGTCTGTTTTCCTCTGTGTAATGCTTCTAATTCAGGTGGCTTTCCTGAGCCAGTAATTATTAACTACTTGGGGGGGGGGGGGGGGGGGGGGGAGAACAAGAAAGATAGGGGTTTTGAGACATTGATGTGTTATCTCAGTTAAAATACCATAGTGCAGTGATGTAGGGAGTATTTTTACTTCTGGAAGTTTCAGGAACTTTGTTCTTCAAACCCTTCTGCTTTCTGGCTCTGTCAGGCTCTAGTTCTGAATGCATTCCTTCATATTACCCCTCTAAAGTACACAATTTTGAACTTTAAGACCTCTTAGATTTCAGGTTCTTACCCGCAAATTGTTCTATTTTGATTTCTGTCCAACATTACCTGTTGCCTTGCGTACAAACGGACATTTTTGTATGCCTATAATAGGCAGACATTCATATACGGAATCTAGGACCCCAATCTGTATGTGCTATTCAAATACAAAGAGAAAGGGAATCACTGCCCCAGCTAGCGTACAATCTAGGTGTAAGGAAAACCGCTCAGATGGCACAGAGAGAAAGAAGATCTTTAAGGTGAAGGAGTAGTTTTGGTAGCTGAACAGCCTAATTACTGAATAATTTGGAAGATATCTTGAAAAAGAACAGGTTAAAAGGAGGATAATGGATTTTTGCAGATATTTGTGTCTCCTAAATATGCCTGGGAATCTTCTTTGAAAGCACAATGTTGATGTAAATTGAAAATTTCAACAATGGAGGTAACATCTGAAAAATGGAATTTCAGATAATGGAGAAAGGTTGCAAAGGCCCTCTGAGAGGAAACCAGTCATCTATTTTCTGAGAATTTATACAGCAGGGTAGCATAGCCTAAGCAACTACTTAGAAGACCACCCTGGATATGGGCAGGTTTTGTTTGATAAGGCCAAAGAATATTTGTTTCTTTCTAACCATGCTGGAAAACAGAGACTGTTTGGCAGTAATAACCAGGTGGATGGCTAAGAAAGACTGTATCTTAGACATGTATGGGGAGTGGGGAAAGGACAGTAGACATAGTCTGGCTCCAAAACTTAGACAAGGACATTTAACACATATAAGTGTCAGATTTATCATGACTGCTAGTAGCACAGACACCGCTAACTTCAGCAGCCCTTAGGCTTGATTGCTAGCCTTTCATGTGCCAAGCTGCTGTGTTAGAATGGGATGAATTACTCCACCCAGAAACTGAACACACAGGAAGTCTGAACTAATTAAAACTTGGGTCAATTAGACTGTATATAGGATAAATAGGATGTTTCTGAAGGGAGCTTGAAGACCAAAATAGCTACAGCCATCCATGCCTTCAGCGGGGACCATGAGGTTTGGACAGCTCTGATGCTATTCTGAAAGGGTAATCTTCAAAGGTGTGTAAACCCATTTACCTGCGGTGCGAACACATCTTGGCTGTCTGCTGTTCCGGGCACAAAACCAAAAGTAACTCAAGAGATCCATCTTCCTAGAAAAGCTCAGATATCTGCTGGCTGCAAACTTGGAGATTTGCAAGCAACTTGCCTCCCAAATCCAGAAGGACTTCCTGTAAAAGGCAACATGGACAGGTTCATATTGCCTCAGGAGCAGCTTGTGACGGAATGCAGTTTTGGCTACACACTGTCAAATATAGTACAGATGTAGCCTGAGAAAAATAGGTAGTAAAATCATAGAGAATCTTAAAATTTCATATTGCTGCTGATAAATCTATATCAAGCAGGCATTTTAAGATTTGATATTGTAATATATCACACATTTTCACTGAGGTCCTTTCTTCTTAGGGGACATAGTCCCTAAGGGGACAGGCTGTGTGAGGTACCTGTTCACAGTCTTATGCTTTGCCCATTTGTTATGTTATCTCACTGAAAAAATGCCTCTTGCTCTACACTCTTCATCTGTCTTTAACTGTATTTTATAGTGGTAACACTTCTGATCTTGACCTTTTTTGGTGTTGGAATATTTTGGATACATTCACCTCTCTTGCTGGTTTGCTCCAAGCTTCTGCAGTAAGCCTGTAGTTCACCCAAGAATTCCCTCATCACCCAGCCCAGCAGAAAGCCTAACTTCGCAACCACATACCTGAAAACCCAGCCCCCATCTTATCGAGCCCAAGACACTGCCCAAGTAGCATTTAACTTCCATCAAGTGCAGCTGCCTGGGAAGGCTGGTGTGGACATGGAGGGAGGGACAACACTTGTGTCTCCCTAGGACACATTTACTTAAGGACAATGTTAAGTTCAAGTCCCCCCATGGGCTTCCCAGAAAGGTGAAAAGATTTCTTCGAGGAAAAAAAAAAATTGATCAAGAAAAGTAAGGAGAGAGGAAAGGAGAGCAAAAATTTTGATGACATTTTCATGCCTTTTTTTTATGACATTCCCTAAGCTAAATCCCTGCCCCCATCCTCAACCTTTCCCGCTTTGAGAATCAATGTTTTATAGCAATTATTTCCAATTACTTTATAAGTTGTATGACGTTACATGTCATAACGTAAAAAGAATTTTACCACCCCGCAACTTAAAGTACGACAAATTTGCATTAAGTGACAAAAGAGGACCTCCATCATAATGAATTTATATACATTCTACAAAATTTTTACGACATAGTTATTGAATGATGGTCGATATATGTATATTTACGTGATTTAAAATTGTACTTTTCTTTATTTAATACAAATAACTCTCACTCATATTTCTTTTTTTATGCATTAGTCCTACAGCACCAAAATATAAAAATATGTTCAGAAAAAGAAACTACATCTTTTTAGCTTATATGAAAGTCACCTGGTAAAATATCAGTATGTAAAAGAAAACTAAAGGGAAGTATTCCTCCAGGTTAATATGCCTCTATTTTAAGGTAAGACAAAAGATTTTGAGTTGAAATTCTTACCTAGCACAAATCAGAATTCTTCTTCAAGATATATATCAAATATATCAACTAGGTAATAAAACTTACCTGCATGAATGAAGTCAGTAACATGTTTTGAGATCAGCTTAAATAGGATCAAGAGTTCATCTGTTACATTACAAACACATCCCAATGCCATTTTAAATCATAGAGAAAACCAAGAAATTTAAGAGTAATGAATACAGAAAACTGGATAAACAGGTGTAACAAACCAACTCCTGCTCAGAATTGCTAAGCCCTGAAAATTCTTCTGTATCTTTACTTTTCATAGGCTTTTTCTTCAAAAACCCATTAAGATTTGTTTGATGTCATTTCCACTTACAAATATTAAGTCCCGAATTTGTCCTTGACTCATAATCAATGTAACATGATAATTTCTAAGCTTCTTAATTGTGCATGTTTCCCTCAGACTTAAATGTCCTTCGATTCCTTAGAGCCGTGACCTACACATTGCATTGATCCCTTCTCTGACAATGTTCGTTGCTCACATACTGAAGACTTGCTTTTCATAACTGGATATTCTTATCTTTACATAGTGCGCTTATTTCCATTGTTGTGCCCTCTATCAAACGCATTGACAAACAGTTTTAAAACCTACTTTGGCTTCTCACTGTAAGCTTGTTTATACAAATGCATTGAAGTTGTATACATGATGCCTGCAGAAACATTATTCAGCTCTGTTAGGAAATGGTACCCTGTCTTCAGATGCATTGATCAGACAAGAGTGACTGACGACCTACGTGCTGAGGAATGCCTCTCTGCATTGTTTCTCAGCTGGGTGTATTGTAAATCGATACCTGACTCTAGGAGTTTGAGTGGCTGAAGCTTTCTCACACCTAGTAGGGCTAGAACCAGCTTTCACACTGAGAGTAAAGAGTTACGGGACAACAATGACTAATTTTACCATTTATCTTCAAACTATTTAAGATATTATCCTGGACACCCAATGCCAAAATACCAGAAGACATTATAACTCACTACTATAAACTAAAAATTACTATTCAGAAAAAGCATTCCAAAACACTTCAGCCTCTATTACAACATTAAAAATGACAATTTAGAACAGGAAGAAGTGGTTTCAGTCATTAAAAAGACAAATGTGTGTTTTTGAATGAGAATAGCTGAAAGTATTTTAATCACTTATCACAAATCTTTTAAAAGGGGTAAACTCTTATTTCTCCATCAGAAAAGCTGAGGCTGAAAGAAATGTGGTTTGCCATTAGTCAGATTTGCCATTATTTGCTGTGGTCTTCACTATACCATATTGCTTCTCCTGTTTGAGTTCTCATCTTACAGTTGGATTCACATGATACAGACCTTGTAATCTATCAGTTTCAATTCAAGGTAGAATGTAAGATAGAAACCTTTAAAATGATTAAATATTTTATTACTTCATTAGCTTCATTAACATTGCTTAACTGCACATTTGATGTGCACTGAATGGCATTTACAGGAACTGCAGATCTCAAGCCTCTTTCCTTTTTATAATTCTGTACCTATATTTGAGAATGGTTTATTTGCAAAATAATCACTAAATTTGCACTACATTTTTATTTGTAACAGCATAGCTCAGTACTATCTTTGATAAAGTAAACGTCTCTTGCTTTTTAGTAGATGGTCTGGTCTTCAGGAAAGTACCAAAGTGGCTCAGAATTTGAATGACTGAGTGTGTTGCTGCAAAATTTGTTACCTTTTATGCTATTTTAAGTATATAGCTATATTTCAGAAATTTCTGATTAAATATAACATGGTACCCAGTGATATTTCCTTGATTCTGCTATTTTTTAACTTTGTTGTCACCTGCAATATATATTTTTTTTCTGTTTTCTCAGTACATTTAATAGCATTAAGTTCATTAATTTTTAAATGTTCTGGGCTGCTACACATTTAAAGTCTCTGCAGATAATATATTCTTATTTATTTTAAAGAAGCACATTTCTCTAGTTATTCTTCTTGACCAACCATAGGATTTAAAAATCCCAGAAAACTCCCAAATCCCAATATCACTAGGTTTCATAGTCTATAACTTCATCACTTCTAGCTTTTGACTGGATTATTTCATATATCTTTACATTCATATATTTTCAAAAATCAAATTAACATCCTGAACATTTATTATAGGGTTAAATTAAAATATTAAATGACTGGAAACTCACTATCAACTCAGAAAAAAAAAAGGGGGGGGGAATGTTGCTTTTAAATAAAAGTCAGTGTGGGTAACAGGCTTCATTCAGTGGCTTTCAAACCACTGCTGCTGCAGAAATACTAATTCCCAGGCTCTGCCTTTCTTTGCAAATCTGAAGCTTTTTCCAATAAGGCATTGCTCAAAGGGTGAGGCAGAGGCAGCAGATGCTATTGCTGCTGCTTATAGCTAACCTTTTAATAGCAAAAACTATTTCATTGCTTCTAGGAATTTTCAAGATTTTTTTCCTTTTATGCAACTGGAATATCATGTAGGACCTTTTTAGACCTCAAAACACACTAAAAGCTGGAGGAAATAAATAAGAATAAAAAACCCTGGTAAAATAAATCTTGAGAAATGAGTAGGGCATCTTTTATATACACAGCCCAGTACAGCTGGATCTCTTAAATCCAACTGTAATCATTTGGAATTATGCGTTACATCTTATTATTCTGTGATACTTCCTTCTTTTTATGCCTAAACCCTTATAATTGCCAATCTTATGTTTTAATTTGTGCTTTCTGGGCTAAGATGTTCCACGTCTATACAAAATGCTCTTACAATTTTCAAGTATCTGTGTGAAACTCTAGGTGGACACTAGTGCTCACCAAGACTATTGATGTGAATTCATGCTTCTTGCAAATCCCTAGACATCCTCTGGGAATGAATGTAGGACCTTGCCTCTGCCCAGTGTCAGCTGTGTGGAAGATTGCAAGGGCAGATATGGATGGATGGGGCGGGTAAATATGTTGGCCCATCCACACAGGAAGTCAACACACCTTTTAATGTCATCTGGATTTCACTCTTTTTAGCAACTCTTTCTGTGGGCTTGCCGGCTGGGTCACTCCACTGCCAGCTTCCAGGCTGCTCCACAGGGAAACAGTGCAAGCAGAAAGTAAATCTAACCTTTAGTCATGGTCTTGGCATCGCTTCAGTAAAACAATTGAGATGTAATCACAGGATTACAGTTAGCATGTTTGTGAGTGGGAGCTGACCATGAAAACTCATTCTCATAAGCGGTATGATAACTAAACAGCAAATTAGTGGATGGATTTTGATGACCTGATGGGGGTGACCAGGTGGTCTCCTGGTGTGAGTGTTGGGAGTAGTAAAAGCAAGAGGTTCTCTTTGACCATTTTGGGAAAAGCCTCGTGTGAGGACAGCTTAAATGACCAACACCAAACCCCAAAGACTAAGCTAAGAGTTACTAGGAAATTCAGAGAAGTAGTAATAGAGGAATGTTTTAGTATTTTTACTTGTGGTTTTATTTCTTTTACTCTGTTTAGAGTAAAGTGTAACTGCATCAAGGACTTCTGTAAAGTCTCTGTGTTGCTTGCTTCAAATGCTGCTTTTCTGAATCGCTTCAGCTGCTGCTTTTCTAAGTGGAGAGCTGCATGCCACTGTCAGAAGTATGGGGTGACCCTGTTAAGAGACGATGAGTGTGGGAATATACACTGGTGCTGGGATTTTAGGATGGCTGTTGAACCATAGGTGCCATTTGCAGGAAAGGTAGTCTTTGCCTAGGAGATGTGCCAGGAAGACTTATCAAGGCAATGTGTAATCTATGGGGGGGAGATACATCACCTCAGTTGCATAAGAAGGCAGAGATATGGAAACTAGCTCTAATATGCTTGCTTGCTTAATTACTAGCAGCAATAATTCTTGGATGTTAGCACAAATTCCTTTAATCTGATACTCAATAGAGTAAACAACTCTAGTAGCTCTAGGGCACAAGGTGCCAGGGCTTGAGCACTTTCAGGTCTCAAGACTACTGTTGTAGCTGTACCTGGACACAAGATTGAAACATGGTGTCCTCATTAACGTCTGCTTAATGAGAACTTTCCCAAATGACATTGGACTAACATTGTTAATTCAAGTTTTGTTGAAAATCAATTCAAAACTAATCAGGAAACAAGTGAGAGTTGTTTACCTGTTTACTTTTTACCAGGTCTGTGTTTTGGTAGAAGTTTTTTTACAGAAGTAATGTGACATTTTTTAATTAATTTTAAGAGCTATCTGTGTATATAAAATAGTTTATGAAGTTAAAGTTGTATCTGCAAGAACAGATACTAATGCTTAAAAATTTTAACCAGTAATAAGCTATTTCTCACATATTATTAGCAAATTATTAATAAGTTGAAAGCAGCTTACTAAGAAATAGCAGAATCCTCTTACTGTTGGTAAAAATTATTGCTGGTTTATGAGTTCAGAATCACAAAACTGCAGAGGGACATGTGGGGAGAACTGTAGATGCGTGGCCATAGCAGGATCAGAAGCAGCCATTATAAAAGGATGCATTGCCTTGCCCTCATAAACAGGACCAAAAATGCCATGTGTTTACAGGCATGTGTTATATGTTACATGGCATTAGCATATAGCATACAAATTATTTTGACAAACAAGTCATGTAGGCCATGTATTTGTTGCACCTCAGAAAACCTAAGGTAGGCTGATGGCTGCAGAAGGGGATGATGAATATAGGAGATATACAGAAGTCATGCAGTGGCAATAGTGATTCCTAGGCTGCAGAGCTCTGTGGTTTGAGCATCTCCCATTCCCTGAGCACTCCCTCCTTTCAAAGACAGTTTGTGAGACGGATTCCTCACTTTTGGGGCTGCACTGCACTGACTTAGTGTATAATGCTTCCAAAACAGGAAGGTGGGGCGGTTACTGCCTCCTCTCTGCACCATGCACAAACATGTGCTGAAACATGCCTTGAGTGCACAGTGAGTGAAAGCAAGGAGGTAAAGTATGAAAACTTGTTTCTAATATTTAATTGGAGAAAACTGAAACTCAACTCTTGTACCCTCATACAGTGTCTGGGTTTCCTGTGCACTACAAAAAGTATTTACTATTTTCATCAGTTTTGGGGTTTTTATCACTTATCATAGAATCATTTGGTTGGAAAAGACCTTTAAGATCATAGAGTCCAACCGTACCTGTCCACTACTAAACCATCTCTCTAAGCTCCTTGTCTACTCATCTTTTAAATACCTCCAGGGATGGTGACTCAACCACTTCCCTGGGCAGCCACATTCCAGTGCCTGATAACATTTTCAGCAGAGAAATTTTTCCTAATATCTAATCTAAACCTCCCCTGGCACAACTTGAGGCCATTTCCTCTCATTCTATCACTTGTTACTTCGCAGAAGAGACCAACATCCACCTCACTACAACCTCCTTTCAGGTAGTTGTAGAGGGCGAGCAGGTCTCCCTTGAGCCTCCTTTTCTCTAGGCTAAACAACCCCAGTTCCCTCAGCTGCTCCTCATAAGACTTGGGCTCCAGACCCCTCACCAGCTTTGTTGCCTTTCTTTGGACATGCTCCAGTGCCTCTATGTCCTTCTTGTAGTGAGGGGCCCAGAACTGAACACAGTATTTGAGGTGTGGCCTCACCAGTGCCAAGTACAAGGGAATAATCACTTCCCTGGTCCCATTAGTCACACTATTTCTGATACAAGCCAGGATGCTGATGGCTTCTTGGCCACCTGGGCACACTGTTGGCTCATATTCACTCAGCTGTTGACCAACACCCCCAGATCCCTCTGCCAAGCAGCTTTCCAGCCACTCATCCCCCAAGCCTGTAGCATTGCATGGTTGTTGTGACCTAAGTGCAGGACCTGGCACTTGGCCTTGTTGAACCTCACACAATTGGCTGCAGCCCATTGATCCACTGACCTGTCCAGGTCCCTCTGTAGAACCTTCCTACCCTCAAGCAGATCAACACTCCTGCCCAACTTGGTGTGATCTGCAGACTTAATGAGGGTACACTCAATCCCCTTGTCCAGGTAATTGATAAAGATGTTAAACAGAACTGGCCCCAACGCTGAGCCCTGGGGAATACTACTTGTGACCAGTCGCCAACTGGATTTAATTCTGTTCACCACTACACTTTGGGCCCAGCCATCCAGCCAGTTTTTTTACCCAGCAAAAAGTATGCCTGTCCAGGCCACAAGCAGCCAGTTTTTCAAGCAGAATGCTGTGGTAAACGGTGTCAAAGGCATTACTAAAGTCCAGGTAGACAACATCCACAGCCTTTCCCTTGTCCACTAAGTGGGTCACCTTGTCATAGAAGGAGATCAGGTTAGTCAAGCAGGATCTGTCTTTCATAAACCCATGTTGACTTCATAGAAGTCCCATGATTTTGCTTGCAAACCAGCAATTCTTTTGGTTTCCTTAATTACAGTTGATTTTTTTTCCATTTTCTTGTGTGTTAAAAACATTCCTGTTGTCCCACATCCACTTCCTTGACTGAGGGGAACCTCGAGTGAGATCAGTGCTTACTGTTCTGTCTGTTTCAAGAAAAATACACGCATAACTAGAAGTGTTAGAAAGTTTTGAAAATGTAAGTACTTTTGTCATTACATCTTTAAGGTTTCTGGTTATGATGTCAGACTGGTCCCTGCGCTGACCACATGAAAGAGCAAGTACCAGAATGCTGTTAATGGGGTTAAGCAACCCACAAAGGTCATAATTTAGTAACATTTTTGAGTATGGAGATGTCTTTGAGTTTGTTAGCTCTGCAAAATTGACAGTATTCCAGGATATGGAGCAATCTGTTTTCCATCAGCTTTTATTTCTTGTTTCCCAAGTGTGGTAATATGCCAAAACCAGAACTTAAATCTTGTCTTAAATTCAATTTTACCTTAATATAAAATGAATCAGTAGCATTATATAATTTACACTACAGAGCCTACATTTCTTTTTTTATTTTTTAACTGAAGAAATAAGCTATTATGTTTGCTAAGGTGAATGGAAACAGATGTTTCAGATATTGCTTGAGAAAATGAATGTAGAATTAGTAAGGTAGATTGCCAATAGAAGGGGTCCCTGCTCTGATCAAATGGAAGAAAGCAGAAAGATTGCTACTCTGTACTGCAGTCATTTGCTGCACAAGATAGACTGCAGGAACACAGTAAGCATGGAATTCATTCAGCTTGGTAGCAGCCCAGTAGTTCTAACTTATTAAATGTATTTGCTCAGATGGAGTAGTAATGCAGATGCATAGTGACTTGGCCCATTAAAATATTTTTTTTCTTTCTGTGGAACTGCATAACTAATTTTGTTTTTTCAGCTTTCTAAAATAGAAGGCACTTGGTTGCAGTTAATGGAATTAAGCTAGCAAAGCAATAAGCAGAAGCAAGCTATTTATTTTTAATCTAAAGCAAAGGATAGTAACTGTATTTTGGTTTGGAAATACATTAGTTAAATGTTAAAATGTAATGAGAATAGCAATCTCAACAATGCATACATACATATAACTAACACTGGTGAATAAAATTCTGTGTCCACATCATGTGGTCTTCTAATTTACTTTAACCAAGAAGCAAGAATAGTACTAAAAATCTAGGTTTTAGGGGGAAAAAAGGCTGCAGCTACACCAAAGTCTGCTTTGACTGCAGCAGACAACAGTTCCTAGCACAGATAGCTCACAGGGAGCATTCTTGTTTTCCCAACATGGAGGTTTTGCTTGGTTAGTTAATTTATTTGGGGAGGGCTGACTTGTTTTATTTTGTTTTATTTTTCAAAACTGAGGCTTGTATTTTCTTCCTGAACTGAAGAAATTAATTGGGAGTGAAAACTAGAACTAAAGCCCTTTTCCCATAGGTATTCCTAAATTTTTTCTTCTCAGCTATCAATATACCTCCGGCGATTTTCAACTGACTCCTCTCAAGTGAATTTATTAGATATGATAGAGAAATAGCTCTAGGAGCAGGGATAAGAAGCCATGGTTGCTGTCCCAAATGAAGGCTTACCATTAAGATGCCAAGTTCATGTTTTCTTATGGGCTTTCTTTCTACCCCACTAACCTTTATTTCATTCCTGCATAGTGATGGCAGAGCACTGCAAAGAGAGATTAGATGGTCTGTTGCTGGTGTAGTGTAAGATTTTTGCTGATTGATGGAAAATGTGGCTTTGAATTCCCTGGAGCTGATGAGGGTGTTTAGCATAGATACTCATGTAAGGACATGTAAGCTGAGCAATTATACAGCAGTGTGGGTATCATAAACATTAGCTATATTTCCTATCTCTGTCTGTTCTGCTTTCTGGCTCTTGGGCAGCCTGGACTGGGCACAAAAGTGCCTTCTTAAATCACAGAACTACCCATGGCTGTTTGCAACTCTGTGGCAAACTAAATAGTCACCATCTCCCCTGATCACTCCACTTCTGTGACTCTTTCACTGTGCCAATAACTTGGCTTGTGTGTCAGCTTAGGTAATGGAAATACCTAGCTGCAAAGCATAGACTTTCACTTGAGCTAGTATATGCTATTTGACTGCTTCCAATATTTCAGATAATTCATTTATAGCTCAGTGCGTATGTATGTACCCTATTCTGATGTCTGCAGTATTGATGTACCTACCCTTTATTTAAAATTAATATGCATTAAATAAACATAGTTAGCCAAGTCCAAGTTATCTAATGTAAGCAAGTCCTTGTGCCCAGACCTGCGTTATCCATGCCAAGAGGAAACATCAAGAAGATGGTGAAAAAAGCTATGGGAGGATCCTATTATCAGTCTGGTAATATGCATGTTTCCCTTATAAAGCTGTTCATGAGAATGACATTTAATTTTATATATGAACTACATGGAGACATAAAAAGTTGCATAGTCCCAATAGTCTAATCTAATTTCCGTCCTTCTGCCAAGTACATTGCTTTGGATATCCTGCCTACCTTTGCTACCTGTAGTAGCCCTAAAATAGAGATAAACAGGCCAGATACAGGCTCAGTTCTGTGAAGAAAGGAACATGGGTTTCTCCTTAGCTAAGGCCTCACATATAAAACTGCACTAGCTGGCCATACTTGCCTTCCTCTCCTCCCACAAATCCACACTTTGAGGAAGGTAATCTATATTTATTCTGCATTCAAAAGACAAGAATCATAATAAGTAGTCGATAAATCAAAAATAATGAGAAACTGTGCCAATAACCAATGAGGAGTAATATAACAGAGGTTTGGGCTCTGTGAGTTTACATGTAGATACACTGGTCTATCTTTATTTCATAGCAGCTTTGGCTTGTTAGTTGTGCCTTGAATCAGCCAGGTGATATTCCCTGTGCATATCACTGATAACCTTGCTAATGCCTAGTTAGTCTCTTTATAAAAATGAAATTACTAATATTACATCATTGCATCTAGAGCACTTACAAATATTAATGCTACTGTTTACTGCTCTGGTGCTTTTTCAAAATAGTAAGATGTGTGATTTTTAAAAGAACTGATTTCTTAGTTTATGCCAAAAGCAAAAACTTAATATGTGTCACAGGGCAAGGGCAAAGTGAAGGGCAAAGATTAAGTTCTGCTTACTCTAGTAGAATTCTCTTGCCTGAGTTTTCCCTTAGCAATCAGTTTCACAGTGCTGGAAGGTACAAGGAAACAGCAGTCTGTACAGACATTTAAGGGTGCCTTCTGAAATGCAAAGGGAAACTAATCAGGGAGTGAAAACAGTCCAGTTTCATTTTCTAATTTCTTAATATTTGATTCGAATTAGTGTCATTTTTATTTTGTATTAGTGGTGAGAGATGACATTTCTTACATCACCAAGTGTAATCATATTTTGTGATGTATATAATGAAGACTCCTGTGTGTCATTAATTCTGCAGGTAGCAGCACAAAAGAATGTGCAGTGTATTTGTTGAAAGAGTTGTGTGCACTCACTTTACACTCATCTTTCTACTTCATCTTGGACACACAGTCATATCCAGCAAATGAGAGCTGCACTATCTCAGATTGCATCATGTAGCATTGTACAAATCTAGTCTCAGTGGCCTTTCAGCAAATTGGAAAATTGGAGAATACCAAAAAAAATGTGGGGCCAGTGAGGCATAAGTATCAGTTCACCACTACTTCCAATATATGCAAATTTTCACCTACAAAAGTAAAGAACGAATTACTCCCTAGAGCATATTGTCTAGTTCATGCCTGTCACATGACTATGCCAACAAAAGAGCAAAAATACCATTCTGGTCTATTCACTGTGTCTGTACATTTGAAACATGTTCACATCACTGTTAACTGTAGAAGAAACTGAATATCTATGTAGTATGTTCTATAAAACATGGCACATGGCACATTGCTATATAATAAATCTGAGAAGCTATAGTTTAATAGCTTAATTGCTAAGCTAACTGACTAAAATTAAATGCTGGCTAATATTACAATTCATATTGCTGATAATCTTGGCACCTGAAGGATGGAGGGAAAGGCAGGAAAAAGACTGGTTTAGAGATCAGGTTTGATTTTAGCATTCAGATATAAAGGTGATCATGGAAGGCTTTATATAGGTGTTTACATAGGTGAAACTATAAAGCTGAGCCAGACCTGTTGTACCACAGGCATTGTTGGAACTGGTCTGTTACAACCAAATTTCTAGCGCATAGGGTCCAATGGAACTTCAACATCTCGACATTCATTATATTCTGTGGCATATGGAAGCTTAATTTTAATTCATGAATGTTGTCACAGAAGATCAAACATCAAAGCATGTTACAGTTTTAGATTTAAGCATATGGATAATATAAAGGAATTAGTTTGTTAAAGTTTAGGCATTTGCAGTACTGTAGTTCTGCATGTATGCTAAGGTCCTCCTAACCAAACTCTCCAGAAACTCTTGTTGCTATTTGCTATGAAGGTATGAAGAACACGAAAGCTAACAGTAAACCAGATGCTTATCAGGTTAGGAAATCATATTCTTGTTGAAACCTGCCTCTTTTTCAGAGAGTTTAGTGTGCGACTGTTTTGGAATCACTGATAGACAAGGCACCATCTCTCCATCTATTTGCCAACATGTCCCTTTATTTTGCCTAGAAAATTTATTTAGGTGAAATCTGAAGATTCTAGAAATTTGCAGAATGTGGATATTTGGTAGCTTGAGTTACTTTCTAAGCATGGGTAGATCTACAACTACACAAGGTGTACAGTCGATCACATCCATCAGGGAAGTGCTGAACCAGTTGCATGTGTATTGCCCAGATGGTCGTGTCATAGCTAATCCAGTGTAGTTCTCGATGCTTCAGACTTCATATGCATGGGCAGATCAACTGTGCATTGTGCAATTACACAGATCCAGCTGAATAACTTCAGACTTATTCTGCACGTGGTTTGCAGATGCTCCCTGCACACAGGGTGTACTGAGTGCACTCTGGATTTGTCTGATTTACAACAATGTATACTACAAAGTATATATGAGTTTATTTTGCTTGGGAAATTTTGAGAGGAAACAGAATGATTCTGTTCTCAAATGTTCTGAGCACCTTATTTTCAAAAATTTGAAATGTTTTGCCTACTGATACACTGCTCATAACAAAGTCACTCAAACACAATTGGAGATGAAGAAGGAAAAAATCTCATTCACTCCAGAAAGACTGGGAAAGAAGTTAGTAAGGAATCTGTATTTTGTGCATTGTTATATTCTTTCCTCTGTTGAATTACCAGTGCTATGCTAAAGGAAAATAAAAAGTTCATTAGGATCATGTGAGCGATCTGTAGTTATTCAATTAATATTTAATAAATCACTTGATAGAAATCAGAAGGATATCAGTTGATTAAGTGGCCTGGTATCAATTGTTATCCATCCCCTACACAGATAAGTGAGAATAAATTCGTCAGCTATAATAAAGGAAATACAAACCTTTCAGTTAACCACTGTGATATGGCTGATGAAAGTGATTTGGGATTAAGGGTGTATTGAATTCTGTATGTATTTAATATTGACTTTTAAATTTGTAGAAGACTTCTATTTGCAATTCTGAAGACTTGTAATCATGGAAATGCATGAAGAAAAGGAAAATGTATCTGGAATATCGTTCTCTAATCTGTTAAGTAGGGGATAAAAAGTATTTAATCTTCATAGTCTCCTGAAACATTTTGTTAAGTACAGCCTAATCTGATGCATCTAAAGGTATATATCTGGCTAATTCCATGTACATTTTATAGGCCTGAGAACATTCTTGGATTAATTATAGAAAAATATTGTAAAGTTGCTTTCTACAGAAAAAGCACAAGTATTATTAGAAAAGCCCACAGCATTTGCTGTTTTTAACCTCAGTATGTAAACACAGTAGCTGAATCAAATGTTTTTGCAAAGTAACTAACGACTATGAAGTAGCTTGTTTCTGTGCACCTGCAGGCAAATCCTGCAGGTTTACCTTCTTGTTCTGCATGCCAGTTCAGGACACTCAGCTGAACTACAAGATGTTCCTGACAGAGCACCATAGGGTTTCAGACTGCTCATGGTCTGTCCGTTTTCTTCCTCTACAAAACATGAAATTGCCCTTGCTGCTGTCCAGCACCTCCCTCCTGCTGCGCCACAAGTCATTTGGCTCGCTGTGGCCTCGCTGGCCACCATGGCAGGGAACACCGAGTGCCGTGTACCGTGGGGTTTTTGTACAATGAAGAGAATTTTCAAAGGAAGAACGGCAAAGGGGAAAACCAACCTCCTGGGTCTCACATGGAGGAGAGAGAAAGGCAGACATGGCTGCGTAGCCTTGTTTGCTGGTGCCCATGGCGATTATACCTATGCTGAGAAAGGGAAAGAGGCATTTGTCCCTTCGTTTGTTAAATAAGCTAAGCAGAGAAGAGACCTGCCTCTCTCTCTTGAGTCTCTGCATCCCCCTGAAGCCCACAGAGCAAGTAGTATCCACCTACTTAAATAGTGGCTTAGTGGGAGATCTGTTTCCCAAATCATGGTGCCACTTACAGGGATCAGTTTGGGGATCAGCAAGGACAGTGGTGTGGTGAATAGTATTTTCTCCTTCTTTCCCAATATCCACAAGCTGTGACTGAACATTAAGAAATAATGCCAGAGTGTACAAACTGTGAGTTTTTAACTGTTCAGTAGTTAAGAGACTGAAGAGTTAATTCCCAGAAGTAAACAGAACCACAAAATGGGGAGCTGGGGGATGTCTGGAGGATGCTCTCTATGTGGAGGAAGAGAAGATTTTAAATCTTTATTGCTTGAGGTACACTTTCTTATATCCTTTTTCCCCCTAATGGAGAGAGAACAGGATGATTCCAATTCCTTTCAGGATTACAAAGAAGGGAAAGCTTTAGAGAACTGTTTTTGGCATGAGTCTATACTCTGCGTGGGTCAATACTTTGTGTTTTGGTGGGAGATTAGCTCCCTTTAATTTTTTACAGTGACAAATCTGCCACCTTGATTCTTTAGAAGCCATTGCTCTGATTGTGGGTGATGATTCTGTACATCCAGGTAAAAATGTTTATTTAATTTTTCTGAGAAATCAAGAAAATTGGGGTTACAGAGCCCATAAGCACTTTAACCCCTTCTTATTTTATCCACTATATACCACTACTCAATACATATGTGTGATTAAGATGTTTGTGCTCACCCTGGCATTAATTATCTAGAGGAATTGGGGTTTATTACTTAATATATTTTTGTGACCTTTTCTTTCATTTCTCAGCTATGTTTTTATTTTCCCTTTATTTCTCATCTAATTTTTTATTCTCTTTATTGACATTTTTCTTAATAGAAAGTTTAACCCTATCTATATTTGCTTCCCTTCCCACTCCTTTCCCAGTATTCTGTTCTTCCACCTACTTTTCTGTTTTAATTTGTTTTCATCTCTACATTTTTATACTGCTAATCTTCCAGTCTTCCCATTTTTTCCACATTCTTCGCTTTCTCCCCTACTTCTTTCTACATTCATTTATGATCTCCTCTTGTTTCCATTTTTTGTTCTATTTTCCTCATCTTTTTCAGCTTCTCTCCATAATTCTTGGTTTTGTTTGTGACCTTTTAATTTGTTTTAATATGTTTTCCCCCAACCATTTCTTGTATTCTTACTTCTCTGTCATTCCACCTCTCTAGTTTATTTCAATGAGTATTGACCTGCATTGACCCTTAAGTCTGCTGAAAGGCTGACTGATCATTTCACAAGGACCCCAGCAATGGGTAGAGACTGCAAATATCTCTTTACATTCAGGCATGAGGAATCTATGCGCCATTGTGTGCCAAATACACATTTCATCTGTATGTCTGATATCATCATAAAATTCAGCAGCATGAAAGATGCCAGAGCTGTAGTTTTATCAGACCTTTTTTTTTTTCCTTGTTGGGTTTATTTTCCCAGTTGCAATATATAAATAAATATGTATATTAGAATACTTCCAGAATTACCCAGTTACAGCTGTTGAATAAAGAACGATATATAGTAAGAGTTAAATTGAAATAAAAACAGGCAACTGTTCTTCTTATTTTCTAGAATAACTACCCATACAAAAATTTACTTGGAACCACTACTTTACTACCTCATAATATACAGAGTTGATTTTTATTTGTTTAATAGACATTCTGATTCTACAGCACATGTTTTCTGATACTCTTGCTGAACTCAGTGGAAATTTCTGCATTAGGTCTGATGAACTGTGCTATTTATAGTTACCAATATAATACTGATTGATTCCAGAGGAATGTGAGGTGCTTTTAAGATCATTAGAGTTATGAGGAAGGAATGTATCTGATTGTTCTTAAGTATCATGCTTTTGTTTATTTGGAGTAAAAGACCATTATAGTCCTAGAGTTGAGAAAATATTGCAGTTTATGTAACTAGCATAAGAACCATGCAAGTGCCTCTTACAAAGGTCAAATCAGCAACTAAATGGCTTATTTTATTTTTCTTTACATAATTTTCAATATTGTGTATTTGAACATTCTAACACAGCATAAACAAAGCATTTAAAAATAAATGTTTTATCTTTCTTACTAGGTGATTTTAACGTGTTTGTTTGAATTTTATTTTGTGCTTTCTTTTAGTATTTTCCTATGCAGAAGAATAAATGGTAATTAAAATGTGCAGGATGAAAAGATGGAGCAGTCAGTGCTTGTACCACCAGGACCAGACAGCTTCCAATACTTCACTAGAGAGTCTCTTGCAGCTATTGAACAACGCATTGCTGCAGAAAAGACTAAGAATTCTAAACAAGATCGTAAAGATAATGATGATGAAAATGGGCCAAAGCCAAACAGTGATTTGGAGGCAGGAAAAACACTTCCGTTTATATATGGCGACATACCTCCAGGAATGGTGTCTGAGCCCTTGGAAGACATGGACCCATATTACATCAATAAAAAAGTGAGTCTAATATCAATCCTGTTCATATGCCAGCATTTGGGGTGCTTTATCATGTTCACTTCATTTCCATGCAGTGGGTAATATAGCCTGTTACTTCAGTCTGTTAATTGGCAACCATGTAGGAAAATGTCATTCTAATAATGTGGAAATGGTTGAGCATTGCTAAAAGGACTAGGTATACAACAGGAGCAGAAAATGTTTGATGCCAGTGATGCATATACATTCTACCTTCCAGAAAGTTAAAAAATGAATATTTAATATCTTCTAGCTATAAAAAGTTAATTTTGCTAATGTTTGGGTTTAGAGCATATTTACCCTTCTGTGCTCTTGGCACACTGGTCCTCGGGCTTTGTATAAGGAGGAGTTTTGCAGTAATATTCTTTTTAATTTTAAATTAATCAAATTGGCAATAAATGTAACTTTGTGACTGATTGTATAGTATAGTTGTACAATGGATGTAGAAGGGTGTAAATAAATAGTTTGAAAATCCAGTCTTCTGTTCACTGCTCTCTAAATCATTAGTAAAGTGCCCACTGTCCTCTATGGTACAGGACAGAATCCATCACCCTTAATGGTTACTAACCTTTCATCCTTTTATTTTAATTTACATCAAAATTTATTTGTTTGATATGGTTGAATTTATATCAAAGGAATATTTATATCAAAGCTGAAACATAATATGTTGTCTTTGATTATAAGCAATATATAATACCTGTACAAATGTGTATGCATAATAGATGACATACTTTGCAAAATTTAAAAAAGTGAAGATATATTGAAACTAAGTGCACCAACACACCACACTTTCTCTAAGGTTCTTCGGATTTAAAACTGACAGCACGAACTAGTGCATAGCACATTTTGTTCCCAGAAATCTGCTTTGATAGCAAATTCTTAGGAACTTCATGGAATCAATAAAGCAACACATGGATAAGCAGAAAATACAATAAAGAGAGCGTAAAACTGATTTTAAATTTTCTGGTGGAAGTGGCCTTGAACAGCCCTGGAATACTTTCAGGATGATTCTATTGTACAGCCTATATAAAGCAAAAAATGTTCATTGTTTATAGTGATAACTAGCGTAGGTGATACTTTAATTATTAGACACTGTGATTATGAAAGCTATAACTATCAAGACAAGAGTTATTTTGATTTTCATGAAATGCTGTGTTCTAAGTGCTTTTTAGCTTGCCAAATTTTATGTGATTTCAGTCCTGTTTTGACAAGAGAGAAAATACTATGTAAAAGAACAATATTTTTATCTTTATTATTAGATTCCTCTGAAAGAGCCTTTATCTGCCATTCTTGGTGTATGAAGCTTTGTCTTTAAATCACAGTTCTACTTTTATGAAGATAAAATATGCATTTCTATAAAAGCAGGCCTTGTAGTGTCCTGTACTGATTGTGTCTGTTTATCATACAAAATCACATGTAATTATATCCCTACCTGCCCACAGCTCATCCTGGACCTTTATAGTCAAATCAGTTGATCTTGTGTGTCTTACAGTGAAAACAGATGCATGCTAAGTATGACCTACAGGTACACTTCTAGAGCCCTTAGAAATGGAAGATTCTTTCAGTCCCTTCACAGATGGAGCAAAAAACTTACTACATCAGCCAGGTCTAATGATAGAGTTGCAAGAAAAGGAGTGAAACCAGCTGAACATAGTCAGCCAAGTCTCTGTTCTATTAGGAAGGAAGAATCTTTTTATTTGCACACTGAATAACTTTTACAGGCAAGTCACGTACCTTCTGGGATTCTTGTCTTTGTGCTGAAGTCCACACATCCTCTCTGTGCACGTGCTTTCATCTTCTACAGGACAGGAATAGAAACAGCCCTGTCAGTCAAAGACAAGACAAAAATTTCTCATCCACTACAATTCTCTCAGTTTTTTCTTCTTTCAGTAGAAGGAAAATAGACTTTCCTAACAGAAATCTATTTCAATTTTACATCAGTAATTTGACTTTAAAATATCTAATTCCTAGATTTTCTTATCTAGCTGTATGTGAATTCTAGAAAGACTTTTATCTTGTTTCACTTGTCTTTTGAGAGTATTGGTAGAAGTTGATGTTCCTGCAAGTCTCAGAAGGAGAAATAGTTTGAGAAAAGCCTGAAGCAGACATGAACATCTCCAGGAAGATATGAAGGACTCTTAATGCTCAATACATTTACCTCTGTACCATTTAACATTTCAGCTTTCTCTGTATCCTTCTCTGAATTTCACCTTGTAAAGCCAAGGAGTCAGTCAGGACACCCTATCCCAATGTAACAGTCTGACAAGTGCTGCACAACGGTTAGAGCTTTTATATTTCTGGCTGGGGAAGCATCTATCTGACATGATATGGGTCTAATGAAAAAAAAAAAAAACAAACCTAGAATGAAGGAAAATACTTAATTTCAAGACAGGGTTAGGACAAGTGTATGAATTAGCAGATGCCACTATTGCTTCAGACCTCTATTGAGATCTCTGCCTATCTGACTTATCAACAGAAACCCTGTCAGTTTGGCTTGCAAACTTTCAAATAGGGAATAGAAATGGTTACCTACAGCACTGATCAAATGATACTAATGAACATGGTCACAGTGTTAATTCAGGAAAGCTGTACAAGAATTTTAGGAATATCTTTTTTATTCCAAATTTGCATCAGGAATTAAATCATCCATCATTTCGGCTTATCTGCAAGTATTGCATCCCACTTGCTGAGAGTTTTTTTCCTATTTTTGTAAAAAGATTGAACAAGTTCACTGCATTTTTGCATGCATCAGATGTTGACACATCATGCAGAGTTTTTTACAATTCATCTTTGGGACTTTTTCTCTAAGCAGTAGGCTTGTGCATGCCATGATTTGATACAGTTTAATACAGAATAAGACAGGAATAAATAAATGTGTTGAGCTGGTGTGAAAGCCTTAATTTGTGGATAAGGTAGCCCTGCGACAAAAAGTTAAAAATGGGAAAACCTGCTAAGACAAACAAAAACAGATATGTGTGCTAATTTTATAGTTTTGTAACTGGGCTCCTATGTAAAACCCACAAACAAAGAGGATTTATTCATGCCCAATACTAATCTGAAATTGAAAGGAAAAGGAAAAAATTGACAACCACTGTTTGACAACAGAATGGCCTGTTATGGCAAATTTACGCACCTGATAGTGTTATTGATTTACACAGTATCACAGGTAGTCTGAATATCAGCAACTGTACCATTGGAACATAATTATTTTATTATAATATAATACAATACTTGTTCTTATATTCTTACAATTTTATTATAGTGAAATGCTGCTGACTGTGGTGGTCGATAATGCTGGTCTTTAGAACTGTGGAGTTTAGCATCCTAAATGGTTGTAATGCTCTTTTTTTATATATATATCCAAAATTGAGTAAAAATGAACTTGGACTTTACCCATTTTTTGCGTTCCACTTCAGTGTAAGTGCAAATCTGTGTGTTCCCAGTATAATAGTGACTCTCTGTTCATGTTCAGGCTTCCATCACAAAGGATCAAGGAGGTTCACATCACTGTCTATAGAGAAAGGACCAGCTGGAATGCCCTAGGATCCTGACCTGCAGGCATGCATCAAAATCTGGTCCACTCGGTTTCATACTTTAAGGGCTGGCTATTTTCTCTTGAACCGAGGCTGCTACATGAAAGAGGAGGGAAAGAATAAGTGGAACTAAATGGGTCTTACTTGACTTTCCTCCTGCTGTAATATAGATACAGCATTTTTGATTGCCACTCTATGCCCTGCCTCTTGCCAGAAGGATGTTGAACAATGTCTGTCAGAAAAGGTGCCTCCTTTTGTCCTGGCACTTAGTACTATCAGTCCCTAATCTGATCAAACCACTAGCTCCTGGGATTCCCAGACTTGTCTTGGGTTGCAGAATAAAAAAGATTCTGTAAAATTGCTTCATTACATCAGAAAAGGTGAATAAACTAGCAATTTTAGATAGTTTTGATAGTTTTAAGCGAAAGAATTTTTAAGTGAAAAGTTCTAGCAAAGCAAAAAATGAAGAGCTTGCTGGAAAACATGGTTTCAAAAGATAACCACAAAACCAGGAAATGCCAGCTTCCAATATGCCATGAGTCTCTTGTTCTAGCTGCATCTGGGGCTGTTCCCAAGAAGCTAAGGACTCAGGTCAACGATATGTCACCTCTTGCTTTTCAGAATGTCCTAGGAGGTTTTAGATGGTGTTTATTTAATTGTAGGGAGTGGAAATACAATGGAGTAGCAGTCAGTGTGCTAAATGTAGCCTTCAAGAAACCATGTTTAAAGCTAACTGGGAGGAAGGAGAGGAGAGATAAGGTTTTGGGAATTCCTTGTCCCAAGAGGTTCTCAGAGACTGTATCTTTGTTCAGTGTGGACTCTTCTTCCCTCTTAGCTGCATCTTCTCAAAATACTACTCCTCCTTCTCTGCCCTGCTAAGAATGCAGTTTCTGGGTTTATATCAAATATGGCAGAAGTTACAGAACTGGGATCCAGGTTACAGATGCAAAAGCGGCAAATGGGGGACTACTCTTTAGGAATTTCTTTGAATTCATATTCACAGGCAAATACTTTGAGTATGAGCAGGTTTCCTGCCTTTATAAAATGATTAAAGCATTTTATAAAACCTAAACCCTGAAAAGTATGCATAATCCTTCATATATGAACATTAATCTTACAATTTATTTAGAATTTATTTAGCTTTTCTCAGTGTATGTCTACTTTGTCCTGACAGCTTTGGGTACAATACTTCGTGTTCATCCACACTGCCTACACATTGGCTTGCATCTGGGTTGAGACTGGAATGAGACGTAGCGGGCTTACCAGGGAGGGTAGCTTACACATGGATTGCATATCAGCTGTTATCCATATCTTTTTATGAAAATTCTTCTTCAGAGATAAGATACAATTTTAGTTCACCTTTAAGGCCAGAAGTCAGAGGACCAACAAAGTCATTCTGAAGGCGCCAGTCACAAAGATGCTTTGAGTGAAAAATTAAAACTGAGGTAGGGAATTTATGTCTTGTTGGTTCTGCTTATGCAGGGCAGCAGAAAGTAGAACAGCTAAAATAGCAGCAGCTTCCAACTGTAACTGGAGCTGTGCCAGCATGCTGTTATTTTCCATAAGGCACATTAGAAAAGAGATGTATGTTTAATATGCTTGTGTTCAAAGATTTTTTAAAAAAATGTAGGTTGACTAAACGTAGGTGGTGTAGACTTAGATACAAAGTTAGTAGGGAGTGTGATTTTTGATGTATTTTGTCAACTACCTCATAGCTACAAAAGCTGAGAGGGCAAGCTGGAGACTTCTGAGCTGTGAGTCCTGGGGCCTTGGGACTGACCTGGGAGGGGAAACTCACCTTCCCCCTTGGGGTGTGAGGCTTTAAAACATTGCGCCAAAACCTCATTCATCTGCTTGGTTGCTTCAGTATTTAAAATGAAAACTTCATTTAAGGTCAGGTCATCCGCAGTTACACTTTGAAAGTTGTTGTCATCTGTAATCCATAACTGGAAGTGTAATTTAGAAACATTAGCTCAGACTTTATCCCGCTGTCCTCAGTTTCATATGCAGTTTCTCTATTTCTGTGCAGAAGAGAAGAAATCAAATACGTATCTTATACCATTCCTACACATCTTGAGTTTGTACTCAAGACAATATAAAATCTCACTATTAATGTCCCTTACTATTAAGGGGTTTGGTCTGTATAGGAGGCCATGCCCTGTAGAGCTATGACACAGAGACAGCTCAGGGAAGAAGCCAGCAAGTGACTTGAGACTGGAACAGCTTTTCCTTAGGGCTTAATCCCCACTTCTCCTCTGCCTTCACTGCTTGGCATCTGTCACAGACTGTGGAAATCCTCATCTCCACATGTCTTTCCACCTCCTAGGTGCTCTTAGAGATTTGTATCTGTAATTCATGGTCCATACATATTAAGCTTCCCGTATCTAAGCAGACTGAAGAATCATCCTTCTTGAACCTACTTAGCATTTTTTCTCTGTCTGCCAGCCTTCCCAGAAACAGTCTCGTAGTCCGCTTGCTTACAGTCTTAAAGCGATGTTCAATGTCATGGACACCAGACAAGACCAACATACCCTTTCCCACACTTCCACTGGCATTCTAGTTTACAGCTCACTTCGTCAGCAACATAACGAAAGACAAGGAGGTTTTATCATAGCTTATTTACAGAATATACAACTCTGACAAAACAAAAACAGCAATTTTGGACATTTCTCTTGGGCAGATTCTTCAATACCTTTAATTCAGTTTGAATTTAGGCTATAAACCTTGTATCGCCCCTTCCACTGTATACAGCTTTCTTCTGCATTACTGAGCCTTCCTTCTGCAGTGTTTTTCACTCTTTTCTGATTGATCTTGCAGTTGAAGAGCAACTTAGTGCCACAAAGAAACCTGACATTCCGCATTTCCCATGCTGTAGTGCTAATTCTGTTGCAGCCATATTGGCCTACAATGGAAGCAAAGCAATGTTTGTAGGGTTCTTTGTCATACCTTTTGTATTTGGCTTATGGATTTATTAGAGAAAAATAGGCAAGCTTTCAGTCTACAGAGTCTGCTACATTTCTCTGAAGTAAGGCTTGCATGCCTTTAATTTTGTCTAAATTTGATAGACTCTTTATCTGTTTAAATTTTAATTTAACAAGTATGTATGTTCTGGGAAAGTTTCACACCTGCAAACCACAATTGTACAGGGAGATCATCTGGGATGTGTCTCTTGCTCTTCTCTGTCAGATGCCCACAGTCCTCAGAGATCTACCTAATCATAGCTATATGTGTTACTGCTATTTCCCTTGCTCCTTAGCACAAAGACCAAGAAACAGACAAGAATAAAAAATAAAAAATAGTCTATTAAATCAGTTTCTATAAGGATTTCTCTTTCTAACACATAATTAACCTCCACAGGTAAGGTTTCCTTGCTTATGGTATTTCAGTCAGGAAGAGAGAGTTTTCTATGGGAAAACATAAATAAAATTATAATTTTAGTTAATCGTTTCTGCACCTCTTTTTACAAGAAATGTCATGTAAATGTATCATATTACTATACTGAGGTTGTTTAATGAAGAAGTTTTTCAGCTCATCAGGTAAGTACTGGAAATAAGTTTTATTATAAAAATGAGTCATGGGGTTTGTGTATTAGCTATTTAAAAAGTTACAATTTTGGTGACTGCTCACTAGGAAAGTTTTAAAATTATTTCAGCAAATACACACTTATAAAATGTCTTTTCTTTCTCTTTTTCAGACATTTATAGTATTGAATAAAGGGAAGGCAATCTTCCGATTCAGTGCCACCTCTGCCCTGTACATTTTAACTCCCTTCAATCCTCTTAGAAAAATAGCTATTAAAATTTTGGTACATTCATATCCTTTTCCAATGGTGGTTCAAAATGTTACACACTGAAATTAAGAAAACTCATAACTCTTTCTATTTCATTGTGAATAAAGGTTTTCCTAGGCTGTTCATTTTATTTTTTATTTTACAATGGAAGACATATGGTAAGGTTTCATAAATAACAGAAAATATAGATCATATAGATGCATTTTATCTATTCTGTTGAATTTCAATACTTCTGCTGTACAAATCTGCAGATGGGTTTAAGAGTCCACCTTGATCAATTTTCAGAAAAGTTTCTTCCGATTTATTTTAACACTGACATTTTTTGCATCCCAGGCTCTTTTTTGCGCGATGAAGCCTATCCATAAAATAATTATGTTTAAAAAAGAAAAAAAAATGCACTTTGTGCTCACAATTCCAGAAGAGCTCTCAGTTTTGCAAGCAGTTAGGCAGATAGGCAACTGCGTGGAAACAGCTAGCTCAAGAGTGTATTTACATTGTCTTTAAGGGGTCCTTTGGAGGCCATTAAGACCAGCCTTATAGTCTATTGCAGTAGCGTGCCTGGAAGCCTGGTTCATGGACGCTGAATCTCACGTTCCCAAACCTGCCCAATTGCACTATAAGCCTCTGCCAATTTTAATACATTGCCAGAAAGCATAGGCAGCAGCCCTGCAGGTGGTTTGCAAAGCATCTGTATGTGCAGATGGTGGACAGATTGGGGGACCATGACTGATGGGTTGGTGCACACGGTGAAGTTTTAGACTGGCATGTGGGATTGGTGCCTGATGTTCATAACAGGTTGAAGGGAATTAACAGTGGGTGAGGTTTTGGTGTGCTTTTCTTGCAAAACCCCAGGACTGGGAAAAGTAGTCACCAAATTAAAACCTCAGTGTGACAGTAAGACTTTTAACATTGAACAGTTAGGCAAAGGCAGAAGCCTTATTATTAGAGATTGCTGGCAGAAACTTCTAGGTCTTTGGAAAAAGGAAGAAACAAGGCTGATTGCTGCTGGCTCAGAAGACCTTTTCCTCTGAGCTCCCTGGAAGTTAAAACAGTGAGAGAAGGGGAGGAAGGTGTCTGGAGAGGAGTCAGGGAGCATTTGGGGACGTTAGCTAAGGGACCTGACAGGGACCTACAGACATGGTGGTGGTGATGGTAAGAAAATGCAGCCAAATACCGTGAGACTGAAGCCTCTAATGAATGCACATCCATTCAAGTCATACACTCTGATTTACAATACCTTCCAGCCCTGCATCTGTGCTAGTTGTGGGTAATGTTTTTTTACTGGCATACTGATTACTGAGTTTGGTTTTGCTTTTAAGTTCCTCCCAATTGTGCTTAAAGAGTATCCAGCTGGTATTGATGGCGGTCAGAACAAAAGCAATTCTAATAAACAATATGCAATTCCAATATTTTTCCTTCTATCTATTAACCAATTGTGTGATCATGTAATTTAGCTCTATTATAGGAGGAGGTTTCCTTTCACTGTGTAGAGTGATTTCTTTTCCAACCAGCCACCTATGGGATGGGATATTTTTATCTCAGATTTAGATGTAGGGGTTTGGGGGTTTTTTTGTTTGGTTGGTTTTTTGTCTTAAACATAAGAATAGATGTACAGGTTCTTTTTTTTTTTTTAATTCAGTATAGTACAAACACTGAAAATATTAACGTGTTTAATGAAGAGCCATGTCATGTGTTCCATAATGCAGTTTAGATTTCAGCTGCTTATACTAGGTCAGCCACCTATAGGGAAAAGTTTAGGCGATAATATCACTTATTAATTTAATAATCTTTTCACTTTTATTGATAAGCTCTACTGCCCTCATGTTTTGAGGTGGGTTTTTGGCATTTTGCTTTTGTAGCAGAACTGTGCCTTTCACTTTCAGTTTGAATGATGTGTGTTGAGCACAATAAAATTGTCAAATTGGTTGGAAAACCTTCATCTGTATGTCCTCCAAATTGTCTAAACCTCTGTATAGGGTGCTCTGATCACATGTGCCCGGACATGTGGTCAGATGTTGCTCTCCCTGCAAAGAAACAGAGTGTATCTCTTTCCAGGGCTCAGAGTCTTTCCCTGCAATTATTCTTCCTCACTGCTGGTACCTATTGTAATACAAGATACAGAAAGTGGTAACAGCATGAATTTCTCCCTCTCATCTCCCTCATGCTCTGCTGACTCACCTCCTGGTATTCTGCCTTTTTTTCCCCCCTTTTGCCTGCCTGACTCGAGTTAACGTAGAGTGTAGAACTGAGGGGGAAACACAAGAGTGATGGGAGATGTCTAGACTTTAGCAATTAAAAGGAAAGGATGAAAAGGTAAGAATAGTTGGGGGGTTGAGCAGACAAAAAAGGGAGGTGGCAGTGGCTGGAGCTGCAGAGTGCATGGAGTGTTAGAAAGGAACAGGGAGATACTCAGATAAAATGTGGTACATGCTAAGTACCCCGTGCTAGCCTTTGGAAGCTGAAATTACAGTGTTACTCAGTGTGGCCTGACTGCCAGCAGGTATCTGTGAAACCAGATAGCAACGTCTGTTTTTTCCAATCTTCATCTTCCACCAAGTCTACACAGGCGATAGAGACTTCAGCTGCTCCAGTAATTTATTAGCTTGAGGCTGTATAGTGCTTCTAACTCTACTGAATGCTTATATGGGTAGAGCATGAAAAAGACAGTACATTTCCATGAAAAAGTCATCATATATCAGAATTTCTTACCTATATGTATAGTTGAATTATTATAGAACATAAAATAGTAAATTAAGGGAATGTTGAGGTTGTAAATCAAATACTTAAAACATAGGAGAAGAATGAAGAGAGGCACAGACATTGAATGTGTCAGTAATGCTTGAGATTCCCATAAGGGAAAGCATGGCCAAAGTCTAGATTTCAAAGTCTGTTAGCCCTTACTGAGCATCTGCTCCCTTTGAGAGTGAACAGCACTTTGGCCATGCAGCTCACAGATGTGGCGAGTTATGTACAGACTGAGCAATGTGCAAGGATCTATCTGTGGCCTTTGTTATGAATGTTACCTAGCTGTAAACACGTAATACACTGCATAGGAATAAAACCTCAGCTCTCCTAGGAGGACATTCCACTTCTTTAACTGTTTTAAGAGACTACTGAAGCTGTAGCCAGGCATCTCCAAGTTTTCCAACTACCAAAATGGATTCTTTTTATCTAAAGGAATTTCCCAATTATTTTGTCAGGCTCTTTAGAGCTGTCTGTGGACTGTGAGGGCAAGCAATGTAAAGCTTTCTAATCATTTATTCTAAGCCACTGAACAATGATTCTAACTGTACAGAGCTTGCATGACAACATGATCTTCAGAACCGGTTAAGTCACTTAATGAATATTCACTGCTTGGTCAGGCATTTAGACAAAGGTCACCCACCTATCTATGGGAATCAGGCAGCTAAATCCTTCCCTGTGATTTGAATGTTTACTTGAAAAGATATTTTCAAGTTTTAATTGTTCAGCAACTGTAAGTGATGATCTTAATATTTGCACCAATTTTCAACAAAATTTAGGCTGAGATGTTACTTCTATTTGTCCTTCCCCTAGAGTGAAGCGTTGAGGTTTTAGATGGGTTTTTTTTGTCCCTGACATAAAAATATACCCCTAAACCCAAAATGTTATCTAGCTACTTGATTAAAATAAATAAATAAATAAATCCTGAGTTATGATATACAAGTTTATCTATAAATGGCTTGCTTCAGTTTAAGCTAGCTTCTTTGCCAGCTATGTTGATGCAACTATTTGTAAGGAACATATCATTCAGAGAGATGACTAGAGGAAAAGCTAGAGTTCAGTTAACCATTTGGCATAAAGGTGTAGCGGTTCTTATTTTTTGCTGCCCTCATGTGGCCATTTTGAGTCAGGGTTTGGTTTAGTTTGGTTAGTTCAGTATTTCTACATGTTTGAATAATCGAGTTTAACTGATTGCCAAGAAAAGGGAAAGACTGCACTGTTTGAAGAGCCAGTGATCTTGTAAACCAAGAACATTGCATTGGGTGTGAAGCCCCAGTGGACTGTCCCACCTCCTTACCACAAACCACTTTGAGCTGTTACTCTGGGTTTCATAGTCCCAGAACAACTAATTGTTCCTTGCTGGAACTCCAAATAAAAATTAATTTTCATTCTAATCTTCACCAGTTTCGATGCTTTTCAAGAAATTGACCACAAGGTACTAATGAACCATTTCCACATTATAGCATTGGTAGAACAAGAGATGTTTATTTTGCTGTTAACGTGTTTTAAGAGAGCTCAAAAATAATACTGGAAAATTATTCGCCCTAATCTGTGAGCTCTCTATGGATTTCTGCTTCACTGACTGAAACATGTGTTGCTAAGCTAGTGATATGGAAACATAGAATACAGTCACTTCAGCAATTAAAAACAGTATTCTGTGTGTTTGACAGACTGGCTGTGCTGGGTGCTGGGGTGGTGTGTGCTTTGTCTACAGCTCTGACTCATGGTAAATAGGATAAACTTTTTATATCTTGCATATGCCAGCTGTTGATTTTAGTACCAAAACTGTAGAAGCGAAAGACTCACGCTTATTCAGTCATGTCAGGTATTTAAGTAAAACAGTATTCTGCAAGTTATTTCAGTTTTGGCTGTTACTCAGCCTGTTAACTCATGTTACCTCACAGGGGTGTGAGAGCCGTCTCCTTTGCCTTTCAGTACCAGCTGAAAGCAAAACACAGGGACATCAACAAATTAACATCAGAATATCACCAAATCAAGACTAATATTAAAGTTTAATGTGCTAAAGTGAAAACTACCAGGTTAAGCAAAGTGTATGTGCAATGTTTACCAAAGTCTAAAAGATTTGTGTAAGTGGCAATGTTTTACTGTACTTAAGATAGGTGGCTGATGTGATATTGTATGAATTACTATTGTGTTTTCCTTAACTATATCTACATTATTCAGCATGCTTATCATGTGCACTATTTTGACCAACTGTGTATTTATGACCATGAGTAACCCTCCAGACTGGACAAAGAATGTAGAGTAAGTTGCATATGTTATATAAAGATATCTTTGTTCCTCTAGGAGTCAGCATGCCAGGACCTGCGGTCATGTGTGCTGGCAGGAACTATCATGAGATGCTACTACTATTTCCTCCCTAAATTCCGTAGAAAAGTTGAATAATTATTTAAATCTCCTTCTAGTAGAATAATTGGGTAGAAAAAATGAAAGTTCTTTACAGATAGTATTCTACTGAGATACCACTAGTTTTCTCTCATCTTCATGGTTTAGCATCTACCCAACGATTTTACCCCTGCTTATGCCACTGCGTTAATAGCAGAACCGTGGCCACCTATTGTAACATGTCAGTTCAGGACAGCGTATAAGCAAAAGTATTCCTAAAGTGAGAATTCAGTGCATGCTTCCGTTCTTCCCTTTTTAGAGTCAATACTAGATGTTTTAGATGTTAGTGATTCAGACAGTATCCAGTAACTTATGCTCACATAAGTTTAAGCTCACATGCTTTCTTGCTTAACAGTAACAAATCTAGTGTGGCATACTTTTAAACTGAGTGTCACCAATAAGTTTTTAATATATGTTATTTATTTGATGGGTTTATTTATTTTGATTTATAGATAAGTATAAGATCAGGACTGCTGTACTTCAACAGCATGACACAACTAATGCGTGTAAATACACAAGTATATATGATTAACATAATGCATTTTAGAAGAAATTGCTTATTTACTTATTTCTTTTCCAGTTTTGAAATAAAAAACTCTTTCATTTGATCATCAGGTTTCTATCAGAGTACCAATGTAAAATGTTACTACTTATTTTGATTAAATTTTCCTATATTTGCCAGGTATACATTCACGGGAATTTATACGTTTGAATCACTCATAAAAATCATTGCAAGGGGCTTTTGCTTAGAAGATTTTACTTTTCTTCGAGATCCATGGAACTGGCTTGATTTCACTGTCATTACCTTCGCGTAAGTTTTTGTTTTTTGCTTTTTCTTTGAAAGTGAAGGGCAAAAAGGGCATGAAATTAGTATCGATACATACCAATTTCGTTAAATGGAAATTCTTGTGTAGATTTACTTTTGTCTAAAACAATTTTCACATTCTAATATGCATATTTTGATGTAAACATAAATACTGCAGAAGCCGTTAGTACAGCTAGTATTAGAGAGGCTAATTTCATGTCCTGCATTTTTTTCTCTGAGCAGAAAAGGAGCATCCCTTTGACTTCATTCTCCAAACTTACTGATCTAGTCTAGATAAATTTTAGGCTTTCAAAGTTAAATCACTGCGATTCACTTCAGAGACATTTAATTTAACTGAAGGCTCTGAAAGCATATTAATGCAAGGCAAACTGCAGTGAAAGGTAAACCTCTGACTGTTGCTATTTAATTTTTTGCTAAAAACGCCAAAGTGGTCTTGATGAAAGACCCAAGTAAGTAGCATAAACTTTGCCTAAATTCTGAATAACTGTGATTTAATCCTACAGGTATGTAACAGAATTTGTAAACCTAGGCAATGTTTCAGCTCTTCGAACTTTCAGAGTATTGAGAGCTTTGAAAACTATTTCTGTAATCCCAGGTAAGAAGTAACTGGTGTAAGGTGTTAGGCCCCTCGTACCTCCCAACTGTTCCTTTTTATCCTGTCATTGTGTTTGTGTGTGAACTCCCCTATTACAGATATGTGACAGAGTTTGTGGACCTGGGCAATGTCTCAGCGTTGAGAACATTCAGAGTTCTCCGAGCTTTGAAAACAATATCAGTCATTCCAGGTGAGAGCTAGGTTAAACACTGAGGCTGACTTTAATTCACTGAAAACAGAATTCATATTTTTTAAACATAAGTCTTATTTCCTTCCACAAAAAAGCAGGAATCGGAAGATATTAGAATTCACTGAAATCTCTGATTCATTGCTTTTTAACATGAACTCTTTCTTTTTGAAATCAGCCTTTGAGTTTAACAGATTCTTGCATGAGACATTGCAGTACACAGCGTGTGTGGTCTGCATCGTATGATGTCAAGCTTTCTTCTCCACATTCAATGAATATCAGTATCCCTGAAGTTTTCTTACCCATGTGTATCTTACCTACATGATGTTATGTCGTATTTGTTGTGAATATTTGTGTCTAAAAAAATAGAACTGTTTGAAATGTTGACTTAGTAAGAAGATGAAGGAATAAGATAATAAAGAATAGCATGGGCATTGCATGGGGGATTTATTATCTTAAAATTCTACGATTTTCCAAACCACCTCCAGTTTTATAGCATTAACTTTTAATCCTATTTGTTGCTGAACAGGCTTTTTACTACTGTCTTCTAAATCTAGTATGTTATAAAACTGATAGTAACAAAGGTTTGGGGCAAGAGGTATTGACAAATAAAAAGAAAGAAGACTTTTATGTGAGATTCATGTACAGCATGAATTTAAAAAGTCACTTGTTTTAGCATTAAAACAAGTGGTTTGAAATATATGCAACTCATTCCATTCACAGTTTCAAATGAACATAAATTTCAGCTATTTATTCATTTTCACAAGTGAAAAAGCTCTTCACAAAAATGTTATTATTTCACAGACACTGCAATCATTTGGGCTTCTGCATGAAATCTATAACTTTACTGGGAGACACTGTCATTTTTATGATTTTAAAAAGTTTTTAACATCAGAATAAAAATTCCTTTGCATTTGCAGGCTTGAAGACTATCGTGGGAGCCCTAATTCAATCTGTGAAGAAGCTCTCGGATGTTATGATCCTGACTGTGTTTTGTCTGAGTGTATTTGCACTAATAGGGCTGCAGCTGTTCATGGGCAACTTGAGGAATAAATGCCTGCAGTGGCCTCCAGAAAATTTTACTCTGGAAACAAATATTACTTCCCAGCTAAACAGCACCATAGGTGAAAATGGTACATTGGTTAATTCAACAGTGACTCCATTTGACTGGAAGGGGTACATTGAAGATGAAAGTAAGTATTGTCAGCATAATTCTTATTGAAGTGATTTGTGGCTGACCCAGTTCTTAGAAACAAAGAGGGGAAGAGATGAACATTTAGTTAAGACAGAGCAGGAGAAGTGTTTTCTCTCTCTCATAGATCTTCTCCAAAGGCCGGCATGGAAGAGGGAACAAGGAACATGGGCTCTCTAGATGATACAGCCCTTTTTCTCAGCTCCTTCTGCCAAATCCACATCTCTCTTGAGACAGAAAGAGGTCCAAATTCTTAAAATTACCTAATAGTCATAAACATTTTCCATTCTCATACTCCAAAGCAAGATCAGCAACAGACTGCTATGCCATTTCTGACAGGTGTCAGAGACTTCTGACATTCTGTGAGGACTCCAGTATTTTCATTATCTATCCATTCTTGTGTTTCACTATCCTTATTATTAGAAAGGGATTTGTTGGGGGTTTTTTAAGGTCTAACAAATTTTCCTGCTGCAATTTATGCTCATTGTTCTTATCAACTTCACCACAGGCATCAAAACCAAATTATTCCCTATCATTAATCACAGTCTCTGAGGTGTTTAGAGACTATTCGTATGTTGCCATGCCCTGCTCTCTCCTCTTTCAGTCTTCTTTCTGTATGCTGAGCAACCCAGATAATTAACCCTTTTCTACTACAATTTATTTTCTAGATCTTGATCTCCCATCTGGACCCTTTCTTATTTGTAAACATCCTTCTTAAAGTGCAGTACCCCCACCTAGGAATTTCTCCTCCACATGAGGCGTACTGAGTAGAGAATAAGGATTATGTGGTAGCATAGTAATTTATACTTCTGTTTTATATATCCTAGGCTAGGACTTCCTGTTGTTTACAATTGTAACATCATTACATGTTCAGCTTGTGGTTTATCTGCCTCCTGAATCTTTTAGACTTTAACCTCATTGAGTCCCCACTTTGTATTTGCACTGTTCATTGTTCCAGCCTAAACAGCACCCTATTTTTTCAGACCATCTATCCAGCTGTCCTGGATCTTTTAAATTGTAATTGTTTCCTCAAACTCACCACCACCCTTATCAGAGCAGTATCATTGCAAATTTGATAAGGGTTCTTCCACTATCTAGACTAGTTAAAACTTTGAACAGCAACAATCTCAGACAAATGTCTTCAGAAGTTGTTTTGATGCATCTTTCCTTTTTGAAAATTTCCCAAAGCATGATTTTCCAACCAATGTTGCTGATACAGAGCAGTCTGGAAAACTGAGAATAGATAAAGAAATGCATTTCAGTACAGGTAAATGTGAGGTTAAAAACTTAAGCTCCTTATTCTAAAAATCAGTGATGCACCATTCATGTTGAGACAGGTTCACATGCATAAGACTGTAGTTGATGGTATACGTCATCTCTAAGAATGCCAGTTACTTTTGGAGGGAAATAAGTCTCCTCCCCTGGGTATCCTTTCCAGTGCAGCAGTGATCACTCCATAATACTTTTCCCATGGCAACTATGTATTTTTCATTAGCTTCTCCTCAAACTCCCTACAGGTCGTTCCTGCTTACAGCACTATTAGCACTAATTGGAATGCACTTTGATTGGGGTGGATGCTGCATGGCCGGTTGTTTTTTAAGCTTGTATATGCACATTATTAGGTTACCTGATACAAACCAAAAGCTACAAGCAAGGAGTAGGAAAAAGGGGGAGAAAGGGGGGCAAATCTCACACCAGAGACAATTGTTCCCCGTGAGTACCTGCTGCAACAATAATGTGTTTGCAGATATAACGTCATGAGAATAACAACAACATGAAAAACAGCATGAGAACAAAGGAAAAATAGTGCCACAGAGGCTCTGGAAAACACTGACGCAGCAGCTTATGTGAAAGGTTGCAGAGCTGCAACTGAGAGGCAGGTTATAGAAATGTAATTGGAAAGCCCTTAGCTGTAGAGAGGCTAAGGCAACCAAGGAACTGTGGAGCAGCCAGGACTCTGACAAATTAAGGTTAAAACTCTGCAGCCAAAAAGCTAAATAGTATCCTGTTCACATAAATAATTGACCAGGAAGGCAGTATTACCCCTGTATTTAGCACTACTGCAGTTGCTATTGGAATACTATATAAAGCTCAATTTAGATAGAATGTTGAAAAATTGGAGGATGTTCAGAAAAGAGCAGAATGATTAAAAGATTGGAAAACATGCTTTATACCAAGATAGACCAGGAGCTCACCTACTTAGCATATCAAAGAGAAGGTTTAAGGGGTGATTTGATCACAGTTGAGAAAAACCTCATGGGGAACAGAAATTTCATCATAGACATATCTTTGATCTAGGAGGCAAAGATATAACACGTTCAATAGCTGCAAGTCAAAGCCAGACAAATTTCCAACAGAAGTAAGACAGCTTCTAACTGTGATCACACAGCTAATCAATGACTGTGGTGGATTTCCATCCAAATGTCTTACATCGAGATGCAATCTTTTTGTGAAACCCACGTTACTTGAACACGTGAATTCATGTCAATCCCATGCCAGAGGGTATAACAAAGACTAAGCAAAGTCTCCTAATGAAGACCTAGACTTCAAGGCCAAATGTAATTTTCTGGCTTTTTAATGAAGAATCTAGAAACTCAAGCTCTGATTTAATTTGATTTAAAGAAGATCTGACGCCCCTTGAAAAACAAAGCTGAACTGAATTAGTTACAGAAAATACTTTATTGAATGGCTACTTGACTCTGGTATATTTACACAGGATTTCATATGTACTATGAAATTTATAATGAAATTTTGAGTCTTATTATGAAGTTGATAAGCTTGTCTTTGCTTACCCACAGTTTCAAAGAGAAAAATTATCTTCTCACAGCTTCCTGCTCTCTTCTTCCAGGTGGGCAGATAGGTTACAGAAATGGCTCTTAAACCAGTTGTGCACAGGGCAGTAAGAAGGGACTTACCTGGAGCTCCAAGCAGTGCAATAGCACTGTCTTTTGTAGGAATTAAAGAAATTGTTATGCCAATGGTTGTGTATGCTATTAAAAAAAAGGGCATGTAAGCCCTAATTTTGCCACTGAGCTCATTTTTGGAAATACCATTTAGAGAAACTTTATTTATGCACTCCTGGCATTAATGAGTCAAGCACTCTTTTTTTTTTTTTTTTCCCCCCAATTTTCCTTTTCCTACATAGCAAATCTGATAAAATTAATACTAGATAAGTTTAAGTTTATCTTAGCAAGCTTGCCATAAGCAATCTTTTCTAGGAAACAAGTTCTCACAATCTATTTTGTGAAATAAAAATTATTCTCATTAATTGACCTAGGTTTACCCAAACAACTATAAATTACTTTGAAGTGCTCACCTACCAGGGATTTTTTCCCACTTTCCAGTCAAATAAAGGAGAGCCAAACATATACCTTTGATGTAGTGAGGGACTTTTCACATTACTTTGGTAAACTACAACTCAGAATTTTGCGTCTACTTAGGGACACATGCTTATACCGCTCAGCTTGTGTTATAAAAATTTTCCTACCATGATAACATTTTGAGCATTTGTCACGGCTGTATCAGTGCACTCAGAGGAAGCTTGGGTGGCTATTATTGCCTGTGGAGCTGGCAAGTACAGCGTGCTTACAGAGCACATCTTGTCTGAACTTGGATACAGACCCTATTTCAGCGGTTCGGCTCAGGGGATGCAGTACTGATCATGACTGACTGCTCCACATAAACTATATCAAGTCAGGTTTGCATTCTTCCCAACCAGCTGCTATGTTCCAGCATGTTTTAATCATGATTAGCTGACATAATGCAGAATAAGATTTGCCTCGTAGGGGTCAGCTGTGGTCAGCATCATGTCAGCTATGTATTTCAGAGCAGTGCAGTTCTGCAATGCATACCAGCCCAGAATGACAGCAGCCGCGCATAGGGTTGTGCACATAGCAGAGTACAAATGATTGTACCATGTAAGACATAGGTGTATCATTAGATACCGAAATCCAGACCCTCACAGAGTGTCAGAACAAGGTCTACATACAGCTTAAAACCCAGCTTTTCCAGATGGTGGATTTCACTTACAGGATGGAGAGACGCAGCTGGCCGGGATTCCATGTCCCTCCTGCAGCAAATCAATGTGCTGAGCCAGTAGCTTGTGATGCCTCCTCAGGCTCAAAATTCATTAGCTTCTGTAGTAACCCTGCTTGGGCGGCACAGCCGGCACAGCCACGGTCAAGTTTAAACTCAGCTGCTCTGCTAGCATTTCAAATGAGATCATTTTAAGCGAACCTAACAGGCCAGTTCAATGGAAAAGAAATCCAGTGGAGGGTTTAAATCCTCTCAGGAAGCAAAAAAGGTACCACATTAACACTGAAGCTGCTGTGCTTCAGAAGTATTGGAAGCTGGGGAGGTGCTTAGGGGAGTATCATCATGTCCCTGCCCTGTCCTTACAGACATCCCAAGGCAATGCTTTTGGTCTCCATCAGACACAGGATTCTGGGCTACGTGGTCTGACCCTGTGCAAATGGCATCCTTAAGCCTAGGACTAAGTGGGAGATTTTTACTACAGGAGGACGCTCCTCCTGTGATAATTCTTCCAAAAGCAAGAGCTTAGCAACTGCAGGCATCTGCTTTGAGGGGAAAAAGAAAAGCACTTAAGGATATGGTCAAAGTGAATCTTAATAAGCACAACATTTTACACATCATCGCTTTATTCTTCTGAGAACAGACGGGTCAACGTCTTTGTTGTTTAAGCCATCTAAAATGCCCTTTAAATACAGGATTACTATACAGATTATGGGATGGTGGGTTACAGGGTGATTTGGTGGAACTTACCCGATTTCTTTTTCCTAAGGTGATCAATAATTTCATCCCATATTCCTAAAATCCTGCCTACTCAAGTTGGTGACTGTTGCAGTAATTCTGTCTGAGTTAATTTTAGATGTATACCAGGGCCTTCACACCAACCAGCGGGCTAATTGCAGCGTGCACGCACCCATAACAGTCAGAGCCATTAGCATCTGGGTGGTTTTTTGCAGCTCTCACATATTGGACAACTGTCACAAGTGGCATTATACTGCTTGTTCAAAATTGCATCTAAAATCACTTTAACAGTTTTAGAGCCAGGACTATTTATTTCAGAGCTGCAAGAAAACTTTCATATTCAGAATCTTAAAACTTTTTAAAAATTCTTTTCTAAACAGGTCATTTTTATTTTCTGGAAGGGCAAAATGATGCTCTGCTTTGCGGAAATAGTTCTGATGCTGGGTAAGACCAAATTTCATCATATCATTGCACTGTGTACAAATTAGATCCACGTTCTTTAGATGTACAGTTGGAGGGGGGCTACATTTTGAGTGACCACTTTCTTTCACGTAAGAAATACTAGCATTTTACACTGAGGATTTGGGTTCCTGGTCAGAGCTCAGTGAATTGATTAGATGAGTTTACATCTTTGCATGAATGAATCAGTGATTTGGTATTACTGTAGCTCCTGCATGGATGAGAAGTAGCAGATGTAGCAGCTGGAAAATGTGTGTTAATTTGCAGTTCCAGCTTCACATATGAGTCCTAACAGGCTCGGACAGTAGAAAACACTGACATTGACATTAATGTCACAACATTGATAACTGAAGAAATTATTTGGAATGTTATGTTTTAGAAGCTTAGATTAAACTTTTTACACTAATTTTTATATGCCTTTCCTGCTTAATTTTTCTACTGCACTTTAAAATAATTTTCTATTATAAATCACAACTGCTATTATTTCTAGTCTGATTAACTAAAGAAAAATCCACTTTTTGACACTAATCTTCTCCTGGTCATTCCAGGTGATAATATTAAAATAACTATATAAGATAACACCCAGTTTGTCTTTGTAGGCAGTGCCCAGAAGGATATACATGTGTGAAAGCTGGTAGAAACCCCAATTATGGCTACACAAGTTTTGACACCTTCAGCTGGGCTTTCTTGTCACTATTTCGCTTGATGACTCAAGACTTCTGGGAAAACCTTTATCAATTGGTGAGGATTTTTTCAGGCAAAATAGACTAAATATGTTTGCACCAATAACACAGGAGGCCTAAAATCAATTTTCTTACGTTATCTTCATTTTAACAATATGGAAAACAGAAGTTTTGTTAACCTATTCTTGCTTATAAGTGTGTTCTTATTTCCAGACACTGCGTGCTGCTGGGAAAACATACATGATTTTTTTTGTTCTGGTGATTTTTCTGGGATCTTTCTACCTGATCAACTTGATCCTGGCTGTGGTCGCCATGGCCTATGAAGAACAGAATCAGGCAACCATGGAAGAAGCAGAACAGAAAGAGGCAGAATTTCAACAGATGCTGGAACAACTGAAGAAGCAACAGGAAGCCACTCAGGTATAATTTATGGTGTACTAATGCAGAAGGGTATGTAACTAATTTTACTAGAGATATTCACCCTCTGCTTTCTGAATTTAGTGTTATAAAAAACCCTGTTGGGCTTTCAACAACAGTGCTAGCTCTGAGTTTTTCTATTCTGCACTAAAGACATTGTACTGTGAATGATCCAGCCATAATCAAGAAGGAATATTCAAAACTAGGTATACATTATTCATTATGTTTTTCTTAGTCTAGTGTCATTAATACAGTCTGTTAGACTTCTGCATTAAAAAACTACTCATGAAAGATGAAAGAAGGCTATGACCAACACATATCTTGAGTCAACTGAGTAATAAAAATTAGAAAAAAAAACAGGGAGAGGATATCCTATGGAAAGTGTTAAGATATAGGGTGTTTGGACTAGAAATTCTGTATAAGTAGCTTTAAAATCCCCCATGATATTGGGATTTGCTCAGTGACACAACTTCATTTTGCAACATGGCAGGCAGCAGCAGTGGCAGCAGCAGCAGTAACAGCATCTGCAGAGTCCAGGGAGCCCAGTGCTGGGGGAGAAGCAGGAGGGCTCTCAGAAAGTTCCTCAGAGGCATCAAAATTGAGCTCCAAGAGTGCAAAAGAGAGGAGAAATAGAAGGAAAAAAAGAAAACAAAAAGAGCAGTCTGGAGGAGAGGAAAAAGATGAAGATGAATTTCACAAGTCTGAATCAGAAGAAAGCATCAGAAGGAAAGGTTTCCGATTATCTATTGAAGGCAATAGATTGACATACGAAAAGAAATATTCTTCTCCACATCAGGTATTGCATATAGCTATTTTTACTAGACGCATACATTTAAAGCATTATAGGTTGTTACAAAACTACTTTAGTCTTCCTGGTACTGTAATATGACCCTACTGCCTAAAGAAAGGAAACACTGAGATTTTCATTAAACCTTATTATTGTTGCTAGCGCTTGAGAAAAAGTGCTATAGCTGCTAGACTGTCTTGTAAAAAACCACAAAGAATTAAATGTAATGTCCTATCTCTGTTCTTGTAATAGGATTGTTTAAAAATCATATTAAAATATTCTCTGATTTATTGGGGGGGGGGGGGGTTTAGAGTGATTATATATTATCTAGACCTATTAAAATGCTACAGTATTTTTCCATTATGATAGCCTCATGTTTTCCTCATTCGTCAACGAAGTTTGGAGGTTGGTTCAACATGTGCAGGATGCTGCATATGTGAAAGAATGTGCACATATAGACTCTATTTTTTGTTCAATGGATGTTGTGCAACTACTCTACTCAGCAACTCTAACTGACATTAGAAGAAAGGAGTGCTCAAAATTTGTTTTGTTTTAAGAATCCATGAACAGTGGTATTTGTCTCTGCAAATTATAAATATAATGAAATACATACAAAAATTTCACAGCAGCATTTAGCTTCTGGGAAAAATGGTTACCCTCATATAAGAAAAAAAACCCCTATGTTATCCTAATAACTATGCTAAGTTTGAAGGTTTCAGCTAACAATCACAAATTTTGTTTGCCTGCAGTCTTTGCTGAGCATTCGAGGCTCCCTGTTTTCCCCAAGGCGCAACAGCAGAACAAGTCTTTTCAGCTTCAGAGGTAGAGCAAAGGATATAGGATCAGAAAATGACTTTGCTGATGATGAGCACAGCACTTTTGAAGACAATGATAGCAGAAGAGATTCTCTCTTTGTGCCGCGCAGACATGGTGAACGGCGCAACAGTAACATTAGTCAGGCCAGTAGGTCATCCAGGATGCTGGCAGTGTTTCCAGTGAATGGGAAGATGCACAGCACTGTGGATTGCAATGGGGTGGTTTCCCTGGTTGGTGGACCATCTGTTCCTACATCGCCTGTTGGACAGCTTCTGCCAGAGGTGATAATAGATAAACCAGCTACTGATGACAATGTAAGAAAGTTTTAAATAGCTTAGGCATCATGGCCTTTTCTTACTGCACCAGCCAGTGTTTTCTACAGAATGGAGCCCTTGGCAATGCTTCCTGGTTGGTCAAGCTGTGAATGCTCTTGCATCTTGTAAAATCTTTAATAAATAAAACAGCTAAGATAGGTTTGCAACCTAAGCATTTACTTAAAAATATTCACATAACTAACAAACGCAATTTGCAGTTTCCAAGTAATAAAATATTAACTTACTTGCACATTCATAAGAGCACTATGCTTTACTGTATTACTGTGCTATACTTTACTTTTGCTGATCTGAACGTCCATCTGGCTATGGTCTGCAAAATCCAGTTACTATTCAATTGAAAATAGTATACAAAACTGTTACCATATAACTGCAATGAATATGATGCTGCCAATACCACTATATCAAAATTAGCTTTATTAGTTAATTTTGATAACATTCTTCCTTATCAGCCCCATTAAAAATGTAATGAAACTTCTTTATTATAGTTTATTTCTCATTCCTATATTTTTTCCATCCATTGCTGGTGGAATTCTGACGTGCAGACAACAAATAGTTCATTGGAAGATCACATTTCAATACATATTTCCAAAAATACAAATGTCTGTGTGAACATATGTGCAGCACGTATTGCTGCCATTCTCTTACCATATACAAAGTAAGAGAAGAGGTCTCAAAAAAATTTCTTGCTTAGTTCAAAGTTGTCTACTCACATTACTAAAAAAATACCAGCATGAGGAAGCATGAGGAAGTCAGACTTCTCTTACTTGCTACAGCTTGCCTAGGGGAAAAGACAATTATGTTACAAACCCCAGAATATTCTGTCAGCAAGAGCAAGGAAAAGAATTACAGTTTGCAAAAAATGTATGCAATATTTGGAACTCAATCCTTTTCCATTTGTTTAAATTGTTTTTCATAGCTTGAAGGAAAGAAAGCAAAAGTTAAACTCTCTGTCTTGAAAAGTAGGTAATTATTGCCTCATATCTTTTAAATAATAATTTAAAAATAATTTTAAAATTATTTCAAAGATACTAAAAAGTAATAAAAGTCTGACATGATAAAAATTGAAGTGCACGAAGCACGTATCCAAGCTAAGACATTAATAACAGGGTTCTATATAGTATTTTCTTATCTTATTACTCCAACATGGTCTCACCTATTATTGTTCTCTGTATAGGGCACCACTACAGAAACAGAAATGAGGAAGAGAATATCAGGCTCTTTCCACGTGTCTATGGACTTCCTGGAAGATCCAGCTTTAAGGGAAAGAGCCATGAGTATCGCTAGCATCCTCACAAACACTGTGGAAGGTGTGTACTATACAAAGCTTAATATTTAATACCTGTTTTTTCAATGGACTTCTGAAAATTTGAGTTGAAACTTAAAAACTGATTTAAAATAGCTTACTTAACAGATACCGTCCCACAAAGGGACACATATTTATCAGTAGACTCAAAGATCTTTATTCATTAAGGTTGTTACACAAGTAAGCATTAAAGTTATTACCCAAGTAAGCATTTCTGTCTCATTTTTTTGCTACTGTCTACCTCATGTGGTCATCAGGACTACAAAGTTATGTTTGGTGGTCATAACTGAGTGGATGCTTACACATATTAATTAAAAATATATTATTGGACACAAAAAGGCCACTGAACAGTTTTCATATGTATGCAACCATTGTTAAAATACATATGTATTTTTAGCAGTTATATTTATTCAGTTACTCTTTAAAGAAGTGCTGTTCTAGGTGATAAAAATGTCTTTCTTGAACTAGGAATTAAAATTATATTGAAAATTTTCACCCAAGCATCGCAAATTTTAAAATAAAAATATTTACATAATAGAACAGTAAGTGGGAGGAACAGGCTGAAGTGTAATCAAGGAACAATAAAAAATATAATACAAATCGATGCATAAATTGATAATGATCAGAAAAGTGATTGGAATACAAAGAAGCTGTACTTGATACAAAAGCTTTGAATGAAATAAATACATTTGATAGCAATTTTTATAGATTTTCATGAAAGGCCCTGTAAAAAGGGCATGCTTATGGGATGTTAATCAGTACCAGTTTAGACTGACAACTTGACTGGCACAATTCATATAGGATTGAGGAATGTTGGAGCAATCACATAGTTACCTGCATGAACTTCTTTTTCCCACAGAACTCGAAGAATCAAGACAGAAATGTCCACCATGTTGGTATAAATTTGCAAATATTTTCCTGATCTGGGACTGCAGTCCGCATTGGTTAAAAGTAAAACACATCGTCAACTTAGTGGTAATGGACCCATTTGTTGACCTGGCTATTACAATTTGCATTGTTTTAAATACACTCTTTATGGCTATGGAACATTATCCGATGACTGATGAATTCAATAACGTACTTTCAGTTGGAAATCTGGTAAGTCTGTTGGGTTTTTATGTTCATGATTTGGAAGGAGGTATGTCTGAAATAATTGAAAGAGGGGGTTTAACAGCTTTTTTTTTTTTTTTTTTTACTTTTAGAAAGTAGACTTCTTGGACATTTAGTGGTCTCTTGGACATTTAGTGGTCTCCAGATATGACTCTATCAGAACATTTTTGGAAATTTCACTGTCAACCCTGGCTCATGTAACTTAGGATGCTGTAAAATCAATATATTGCAGTATTCTGCTAAGCCAAATTAAAAATTTTAAAAATGGCAAAGTCCATCTTAAACAGAAGTTGATTCGTCTAACTACTAAACCAGGAAATGCATTACTTCCATGAAAAAGACACTATGCAAATAAACAGTTACTTGTTCAATCAATACAAATCTTTAAATTATGAATATGGTTTTAATTCCTGTTTCCTGAGCACAGGTTTACAATAGCTAAAAGAGCCATTTAAAAGCATTCCTAAAATTTTCTTCTGTAAAAGACTTTTTATGTGGATATGTAGATTGTTTGCTTTATATACTTCATGTAAAACTATGAAAAATACCCCGCAGTACTTTTTCCTCTTATAGTTTTTATATTTTTTATCATCAGATAATTAGTAAACTCATGTTGTCAACTATATTTTCTCCCTTCTACTTCAAAAAGATAAATTATTAAAGAATTCAGGAGTTAATTTTTTGTAGCTCTGATGTTTTTGAACTGACAGGTTTGATTGCACAGAATTATCTTCAGCCGCAGTCCTACTTTGTCTCTTACTTTAAGAACTGATTTCTTATAATGGGATTTTTAATAATCGTGGTTTTGTAATAAGGAAAAAATAGATCATGTAAATAACTACAGCATTTAGAAGGACAAATTAATAGATAAATGCATAGCTGGTTTTCATATACTTAAAATAAGGAAAACTCTAAATCTGGTTTTCCTAGTAAAATGTAAAATCTTGTATTGTAGCATTTTATAGGTTTGTTTTCCAACCCAGAAAATGCCATATAAATCTTGGTGTACATCTGACTACAAAGGGAGTGTGAGAGCACCTGGCTATAAGCACAATGCTCTTCCACTCAGGCTCCCTGACATAAAACCCTTCTGCAATATACAGGCTCTCAGGGTTCACCTGCTCCACTTTAAAGCTCCTTGAGAACCTCACCATCCTCATCGTTAGGAACCTGAGTCAGTGTTTCAAACTGTATTTATTCATTCCTACCTCTTCCTCAGTGGTTCCAATCCTGTAGCTTAAAAAATAGTAACCTTTCCCTCTCTGGTGTTTGTGTCTGTGTCTGGAATGTATTTAAAGAATGTAATAAAATCTATTTTGAGCATTGGTATTCCTAGGCAAAGCAAGCCAGACTGTTCTTGTCCATCTCCTGATTATCCCAGTTAGATTATTCTCTTTAGCGGTCCCATTTTCTGTTCAGCTTGCTTGAAAATGGGTTATCAAAACCAAAAAAAAAGAAAGCGTTTCAAACCAGGGCTCAGTCAGCCTTTAATGGTGGCTTTAGTACATTCCTATCCTATAGGGAATTCTTCTAAGACTTCTCTCAAAGCTACTCAGGGTTACTACCTTAGTGGCTCCCAAATACAATTCCTACTTCATTTAGCATAGCATCCCATGATCATATTCAAAATGCATTCTTAAGTGCTCTTTCATTTCTGACATTAAAGTGATTGAGCCAGTCAACTTCACTAAACTTACTGGCAACACCCAGGTAGAAGTTCCTCAGCTTCACCAAATTGTATCTCAGTTGATCCCCACCTGATATAAATAATCGTATCTCTGTTGAACTGAATGGGGTTGGCGTTATGGCAGGTTATACCGGCAAAGGAGCTGCCCCTCTGGAGTCTTAGATTTGGCCTCATGCATGCTGCTGTATAATGTAATTAATATACCAAGAAAGATGTTATACCATGTCATTTCTTGGAAAGCATTCTGGTTTATGTTGTGAAAATCAAATTTGGGATATTGTTTGTACAGTACAGGAGAAAGTCCATATCCTGATAGAGTTGAAATTGGATTATAAATGTTCTAAACCAGAATTTTATGTAATTTGTTTAGTATAAAATTTAATTAATTGAAAAAATTATTTAGTTTGTGTGGTACTTGTTAAGGTTAAGGTGGGCATAATAAATCACTACAGTACACTGAACTATTTTTAAGTATCAGTTTTGGGTAAGGCATTGCAGATACGTAACTTGAATTAAAAAACTAAACAGCTAAATATGTAATATTATATTTCACAGTGAAATAACAAACTGCATTTTGAATTCAGGTCTTCACTGGAATCTTCACAGCAGAAATGTTTCTCAAGATAATTGCAATGGATCCTTACTATTATTTCCAGGAAGGCTGGAATATTTTTGATGGGTTTATTGTGACGCTTAGTTTGGTTGAGCTTGGTCTTGCAGATGTAGAAGGACTCTCAGTTCTTCGATCATTCAGATTGGTAAATATACATCAATTGCACTGATTTTTCAATGGGGCTTCATTAAAATTATATATTTTTTTGCCTTAAAAATTTGCTTGATGTTTGCCACAGTACTGATCCTAATGTCTCTTTCATTAGCACAAAACCTTATTACTTGTGGTATCTTACTGTCTTCAATGGCAATTGACAGAGATACAGACAGATAGATATCAGTGGGTGCCCTGGGCCTATTTCCTATGTATATACACACTTTAAACATCCTGCTATGCAGAAACAAATCAACTCACTAGATGTATTGTGCCCTGATTGGCATCCCAGGAATAGATCTGTTCTACAAATACCCATAGAAAAGTGGCCCAGATGATTTTAACAGATGAACCCTAGATTTTAAATTCCATCTAATATCACCAGTAACTTCTTTGGCCTTCAGTAAAAACTATGCTTTGAGGATATCAAGCTCTAACTTCACAAAATTTTTCATCTTCATGCTTTTAAACAAGAGGATACCCTCCAAACAGTCATGCTCAGGGCATATTTTGCAGTAATATCCTTCCACAAATTAACTTTAAAATATCTTTTTGTCTTTCTTGCTAGTTGTCCTAACAATATTTTTCTTTTCTTCCAGTTACGAGTTTTCAAATTGGCAAAATCTTGGCCAACTCTAAATATGCTGATAAAAATTATTGGTAACTCTGTGGGAGCTCTGGGTAATCTGACTCTGGTGCTGGCCATAATTGTGTTCATTTTTGCTGTGGTTGGGATGCAGCTGTTTGGGAAAAACTACAAGGAATGTGTCTGCAAGATCGCAAGTGACTGTGTGCTTCCACGCTGGCACATGCAAGATTTTTTTCACTCTTTTTTGATCGTATTCCGAGTGTTGTGTGGAGAATGGATAGAAACAATGTGGGACTGCATGGAGGTTGCTGGCCAAGCCATGTGCCTTACTGTCTTCATGATGGTCATGGTGATTGGAAACCTAGTGGTACGTAATCAAAGCATTAGCAAAAAATTATTTGGCAATAGAGTGGGCTCAATCCTGAAGTGAATAAGTGCTCTGGCTCTGCTTCAACAAAGCACTTAAGCAGGTGGTTTCAAGCGATGCTTAAAGTTAAGCTTAAGAGCTTTTTTGGATTAAGAACAAAGTATTCTGCAATATCAAAATCCTAAGAATGTTGCAATGAGCACTTAGTCACGTTCTTAATTTGTCTTTTGGCTCTTTGTAAATATTTTGTGCTTCAAATAATTTTAGTTTATGGGCTCTTTATAAACCATTTGCTGTGGATTTTTTTTATTACTTATCCCGTATGATTAGTCACCTAAATAATCTAATATCTGCTGTGTGATGGGATAAATTAAACTTTTAAATTATGCTGAATAGCAAATCTGTTATCTCCATTTTTAGATTATAAGATTTTGCACCAAAATATTTACATACTGTGGGGATTTAAAAACACATTTACAGATATTAGTCAGTTGTTGGAATATTTTTGAATAGTGAACAGAACCTAAGCAAAATTTAAAAAGCTCAGTTTTTTATGGTGAAGCGAAAAAGTTTTGAGGGTACTTTGCTTTGGTTATGGTGAATTATTGGGATTTCAGTCTTCAATGTCAGTAATAAGAAAATTTTTAATAAAATAAATGTTCTTTGTTGGGATAAAGTCTAGAACAACCTTTTTTTTAATCTTTCTGCAGGTACTGAACCTATTTTTGGCCTTGCTCTTGAGCTCATTTAGTGCAGACAACCTTGCCGTGACAGATGATGACAATGAAATGAATAATCTCCAAATTGCAGTAGCAAGAATGCAGAAAGGCATAGATTATGTGAAAAGAAAAGCACGTGAATTCATCCAAAAAGCTTTTGTTAAAAAACAAAAAGCTTTAGATGAAATCAAACCACTTGAAGATTTGAACAACAAAAATAGCTGTATTTCTAACCATACAACTGTGGAACTAAGCAAGGATCATGACTATATTAAAGATGCGAATGGAACAACTAGTGGCATAGGCACAGGTAGCAGTGTGGAAAAATACATAATTGATGAAAGTGATTACATGTCATTCATAAACAACCCAAGCCTCACTGTGACAGTGCCCATTGCTGTGGGTGAATCCGACTTTGAAAATCTAAACACAGAGGAATTTAGTAGTGAGTCAGACCTGGAAGAAAGCAAAGAGGTATTTAGATATTTTGTGCGTTTCTCTCTGATCTTTTGAGTATTTTTCTTTTTTTTTCAGCATAAGCCAGTGTATTCAGTTCTTGATCGTTTGTTATTTTGACACTTCTTTGCTCATGGGCATAAATGGGTGCATAAAGGACGGTTTAATTCTTGATGAACTAAAGTGTGAGAAAAGGTTAAAAATTACAGTCTCCAAGAGGTGATCAGAGACCAGGCAATAGGAGATCAAACTAATCCACAAGAACTGTTTATGGTCCATATCGTAATTGCAACAACTGGTAGAGCAGGGCAGTGACTTAGCTCCAGCCTTATTCCACCAGAAACTTTTGTTTGCTTTCTGTAACAAGGGTCCCATGAGGAGTGTCATACATCTTCCCTCTGCCACTCAAAAAATCCCCCTCTAAGGGATTTTTTTGTGAGTGGGTATAAATCAGAAAACATAGAGATAGTTTATGTATTTTCTTCAGGCACTGGAATTATTTTAGATTTTAAAATTGTCAGCTCTTCTATGCTTACATTCCCATAAAAATAAGTTTTAACCATAGAGTTTTCCATATACTTCAAATTCACTTAGTTGTCAAAACCAAAAAATAGTATCAAAAGTTAAAAATATCTCATGTTGCTAAGGGAATGCCAAAGCAGGCTATAGACATAAAGCCATGTTGAGAACTGTATTTTTTAAAGAAACACATTAAGGCTATAACTGTTCCTGTGACTTAGCTTGTTGACATTTTAGTCAATCAGAAAATTATCTTTCCAGATATTTAAGAAAACTTGAGGAACCTCAACCTTAAAATAACTAGTTTGCATTCTGGTAGCAATCCAGTTTCTTTGTGGGATAGCTCATCTTCCACTGCCACTGTTGTATTGCTAACAGTACTTCAGAGACCTAATTTTAGGCTAGCTGAATTCTGTACGGCCGTTACTTCATTGTGCATAAGCCCTCTCAAGTTCTCAAAAAAACCCCAGTGTTAAGCTATGTGCAATCTGAGAAAGGAGATCTGTACAGAACAGCCTCTGCCCATAGCAACCTATTTCAGAGACAGTGTTGTTCCCATTTCCAAATTAATATCTGAAGCATTAGTGTTTCTTTTCCTGTTAAATATTAGCCAAAATATCTTATAATTTGGCTGTGACTCAAGCTGCTGAACTGCTGCCACAATAGAGGTTATAAGAATGTACTTGAGCACATTATGAACTTGCCCCAGCATGAAGAATTTCTAAATAAAACAACAACTTGTCATCTACTCTCCCCACAACTACCTCAGTGCTGGCCAGTCCAGTCCAGTCTTCTAACCCATCATAGAGCAGGCAAACAAATGGTGTGACACAAGCTGGCTTATGACCAACTAACGGGGAACAGATTCAGTTTAGGAAAGCTTTCTCTAAATGCACAGCTACCTGTAGGACTAGGGTTACCTTTTATCCCATTGAGAAAGTACTGTGATGTTTCTGACTTCCTCCAGAAGCTTATGAAAGACCAGTTACATTATATAGTTTTCCTTGGAGAATCCATCCAGCAGTGCTGTTTTGTATTTGAGTCCAACTCCTTATTTTATAGAGACTGTTAGTATAATGGGGCTGTAGAAAAGAAACAATAAACACCAGAACAGTAGAGTCTTTGAATTAGCGTGGGTTTTGCTGAGAGACCACTTACTTAGAAAAGACTGCATGGATTCTCTACTTCTCAGGCCAGAGGGCACTAACAGGTGAGCTCCATCTGACTTCAGACTATACAAAGTTTTTCAGCACCATTCCTGGAGTTTTGCGGTGCTGGCCAGGATCCTGTTTTGCTGATTGGGACAGCTCTAAGGGTGTGTGGTTTCTGCAGAGGTTTTGTTTGTTTGCTTGGTTGGTTGGTTTGGTTTGTTTTTTTCAGCTGAGTACTCTTTTCTCCCTTAGTAAAGTAATAAATTAATCATCTTAAAGTTTTAAATTACACTGAACTTACAAAGAACTTAATTTTAGTGTGCAAAAAGTAGCTGACAGTAATATTACAGAAAATCTGCTTCTTAGAAGAAAATAGAGAAATAGAATGAAAAGGTTTTTTTCCAAAAATGAAAAAGCTTTGGAAAAGTTTTGAAAAGTGTTTTCAAAATTATTTTGCAAAATGGTAAATCATACTGCAAAGGATGATTTGTGAAAATTGGATTACTTGAAGTAGACAATATTTTTGTAAAAATATTAGAGAGGCAACTCTGTAATGTAATTTGGAAAAAAAAAAACCAAACTCTCTATAAATTGTTTTTTGTGACAAATAATGACAGAGCCTGAAACTGGATACATAAACCCATTTTCCTGATAAAGTGAAACATTGTTATTCCAATCTCTGTAGTCACCACAAGATGAAATTAACTAAAACCTGGCTACTTAAAATATTACAAATGTTATTAATCACCATGCAACTCAACGTCAATGAGTCCTGGAATTGTTACTGAAAAATGGACTGGCTACAGCTTCAGTAACAGTTTTGTTGTTAGGGTTTGGGGATTTTTTTGTCCTCAATATCAAAAAGCCTGCTGCAACCTAGCACTGATGAACCATTTATTCCATTATTTTGTTTACCTCTACATCCTTAAATATGTTTCCTTCACAATTTTTACCCAAACTTTAGCCACGATACTAACGAGCTAGGTTGCAGCCAGGTCCCAGCTGCATGTTACAATGCTTTGAGAATTTTTAGGATAGGATTAGCTTAAGTGCATTCAGTTTTTAAAAATTTGGTTTCCACTTTCCAATCCTGTCTATGCTCATCATGTTATTGAAAATTTGATTAGGTTATAAAACACAATCTGATGTTTTATGGGCCATCTTTAATCTACCTCAGCCTTATTGTATGCAGTTTCTGCTTCATTCTGAGCTAGACCTTCAGCAATTTTAATCTGTACTTGCTGACTTCTAAAGTAAGCCTTCTCTGCTGATCAGTTCTTTTTTCCTGCATTCCTCTGAACTCCCACCTCATTTATATAGCTGTATTTAGGCTCTTACCTGCTTTTCAGTAGACACTATAGATTCCTGCATATATATTTAAGCTTCATTATTTCTATGTACGTCAAGGGATCATTGCCAGTTATGGCTAGATGTGGTCATAAAGCTTTGCAGGCTTAGCATCATCATTCCTATTTTTCAGTTTAAAGCATAATTTTGATTAAAGCCTTATTTATCACTGATACACCTTCTAGTTAATGGATCCATTCAATGCAGAAGGAAAACCAAAGACTGTACAAATTTCACACGTTTATCAGCGATTTACTTACATCGAATACTAGAACACTCAAAAACATGGCAGAATTATTTACTTATTCTGAAAACAACTAATACTTGCCTTTAAAAATATTTACTGTGCATTTGTGATGCTTTTTTTTTTCCTTCACAGAAGTTAAATTTGTCTAGCTCATCAGAAGGTAGCACAGTTGATATCGGACTTCCTGCAGAAGAGCAACCAGAAGCTGAACCTGAAGAAGCTCAGGAGCCAGAGGCCTGCTTCACAGAAGGTGTTTGGAACAAAAATACTAATAATACTTATTCATAAATTATGGAATAATTCTCTATTTAAACTAAATATTCATCTTTACATCTTGAATTACTCTTAACGCTTAAATGATGATTATTAGCAGTAGTACATTTAGACCATGGTTTACCATATAGATAATGATACCACAATGATACTACATATCAGATAAACAATTAAGAAAACATTTTATCAGAAATTTACCATTATTTTTAACATATATTACTAAAAGTTTTATTTTATTACTAACTACTGTACTTTCTGAGTTTAGTTAGTCTCCTAGATAATAAAAAAAACACACTATTTTTATACCACTCTTCATAGATGTCTGTCAAAGTGCTTTATAAAGTATACATTACTGAAACAGCTGTTGAGTGGTAAATAAAAACTGCACATGGATGGTTTTGTGCAAAATGCTAAATGAACCTTCTACAAGTTGGCAAAAAGAGAAGAAAGAGCCTTTGTGTACCACCTGGGGCAAGAACAGTCTCCCCGGTGGATGCATTCATCTTTCATGCTTCCTTCATTGTCTGTTTTACACAACTCAATAAAACCAGAATCTGGTCATAAACTTTATTTTCAAAGGCATTTCCTTGTGAGAAACCTTATGGATGTGTGTGTGTAAAGGAGGTGGGGAAAGGAATAGGTTTAAAACAGTCGTGTAAGGCTATAAATGCCATTTTTGGTATCTGTAAGCAAAAGCTAGATTTCAAGTTTGGAAAGTAAATGCTACTGCCAGTGCTAGGGTTGAGTTATTTCTGGATGTGACAACAGGGATTTCTTTAGACATTTACACTGAACTAGTAAGAAGTAGTACTAGTATCAGACTTGGATTTGGCAAAGAAAATACCATTATTGGTTACTAGTATTTTTCTACCTAAATGAAACAAGAAACAAAATCAAGTCAGCAGCTAAATCATGAAAGCTTAAATAAATTATGGGCACAAGTTAGAGAAGTTATCTGGTTCTGAAAAGCTCAGAACTAAGATAGCAGACAGAATTTTTTCATACAATAAATGCAACATTGTCTGAATTTAACAAGAGAATAAACAAAAGAAATTACAATTTAATAATACTTCCCCATATCTTACTACATAAACCTACTATACATTAGATGAGATTGTATATTTTTATTCATACTTTGTATTTTGTAATTTGGCTTCATTTTCCATGGACTTCTATGGGTTTGTGTGCACTGTATTGAGCACTTAGTTCTTGATAAATGAGAAATGCTTCTCACTTGTTCATTTAATTGTAAATTCCAATTGTCTCAGTGTTAATTTTTTTTTGCTTTGGAGAAAAAGAAGGTCATCTGTGTGAAAATCTATTGGTAGCACAGCTTCTGGAAAAGTAGCATTGTATCATTAATAGAATGCATAACCTAAATTAATGCAATTCAACAAAGTCTCTGGTTTTTTCCCTTCCTCAATACATACATTGTTTTAAAGGCTGTGTACGAAGGTTCAAGTGCTGTCAAGTAAGTATAGAAGAAGGGAGAGGAAAGCAGTGGTGGAACCTTAGAAAAACCTGCTTCAGGATTGTTGAACACAACTGGTTTGAGACTTTCATTGTCTTTATGATTCTCCTCAGTAGTGGAGCTCTGGTAAGTAAAACATGAACAGAGTATCACAGTGTTGTCAGAAAACTTCTTAAAGGTTGGCTCTTCAAACATTGTTTTAACCTAGTTTTCTCCACCAGAAAGAATACATAATTCAAATGACAGAACTAAATGTTAGTTAAGCCTTTGAAAGAATGGTAGAAAAAGTTTCTTAACAATCTGTTGAAAAAAGAATGGACAGAATAGAGCCTGAAGCAGGGAGAAGGACAACATGCAAAGAAGAGAACATATTTAACTGTTATTTGAGTTTGCTCTCTAGTTTTACTGGTGTTTACTGATATAACTCAGGGAAAAGAACTGTCACTGGTGAAAAAAAAAGAGTTTGGAAGTAACTGTAATGGCATAAACAGCTCACAATACCCTGCAAGTTCCAGAGCTGGCTTGTATGGTCCTAGAGATGTTATGTGCTAGAACACAAGAAAGATTAAGACTGTGTGTTTATAATTATTCCCTTCTAAGAATAAGAATTTATTATTTATGCTTCTAATTCAGCTTCTACTGACTCATACTCATGTAGAGTAAAGGCATATCTGTAAAACCATGAATTTCCTTTAGGGTTAACAAGTATGTGAGGACAGAATAAAAAGAAGCCAACCAAAATAGAAATCTGTAACAATAAAAGAAACAAAACTTACCAATAATATGGTATTTCACAAATACAAATAATGACAAAGAATAAAGAAATTGGAGATGAACTCTTAAATAAATGTGAGCCTGAATACATATTGAACTGAAGTTTCTCAGGTAAACTATGTGCCTAAGATAACATAGGCTATATCTAGCATCTACCCTGGTAGATGCAATTACCCTTTGGTAAATTACTTAAATTCCTACATCATAAAGCAAAACTGTGTTGCAAAACTGTATTATAAATTCTTTAGATGACTCCCAACACTTTAAAATACCATTAATGATTAGCAGTTTATGATTATACCTATCATTATATTCTTTAACAATAACTTTGGTTTTGTTTGGTCTAATATCAACACAATCATCAAACAAGCAACTTTTACTCAACACCATGTGACACCTTCCGGATGATTTAAAACCCAGAAATAAAAAAAGACTCACGTTTACACTATTGAATTTTGATTCATGCTACCAAGTGGAGAAAACCTTTAGTGACAAGAATTTAAATGAGAGAGAAGTACTGGCAAGAGATCTGATAAAGGTGAATTTCCATCATTGTATTTAGAGGAAATTTGAGATGAGATCCCACAGCGTTAGCATCTTGCCTTTGTGAACCTAAAGTGTGTGTCATCCACAGAACATGTATTTTGTGAAGATGCTTCAGAGACGAGGGGATTAGCCCAAGCCTCTAGAGATGTCAAATCTTGCTCTGCCTTCAACTGCCTGTGTAATAGTGAAAAGGTCTCTTTGGACCTGCCAGTACTGTATTCTGATGCCCACCCCAAGGCCACACTCCAGACGACTCGACTCTCACTGTCATTACAGCCAGGGAATCTGGCAGGCACAGGCACACTGCAGGCTGCCTGCAAACACCTGCCCTAGGGGCAAGGGAGCAGACACACTCCTAGCTGCCCAGAGCACTGCTAGCTTAGCCTCTGGCATACTCCCACCTATAAGAAGGAAATGATGTGTGTTGGCTCTTCCCAGTTTTGTGAGATAAAGTTGTCAGTGATTACATATAGTGCCTGACCTAAGTACTCAAAATTACTGATACGCAGATGTTAATTCAATGATTGATAGACAAACACTAATCATTTGAAGCAGGCTGGGTAAAAATGGATGTTACTATCAATAAATATCCAAATCTTTGCAAGCTAGCAGATCATTCCAGTTCTTTCAATTCAATAAAATCAATTGTTCTCCATAAGAAATAACAGCATAATTAAAAATTACAAGCAATTAAAGGAAAATTTCATGGAGGATGTGAAGAATTTCTGAAAAGCAGAAGCTATATGTTTTTTTCAAATGAAAACACACAAAAAGTGTAAATAACATTGCAAGGATCTCAGAAATTTTATGCTTCTCAAAATGTGAATAAAACAGAAAAGCAGGTATTTGATTTAGACAAATGCCTTTTTTAAGAAAGGAAGAATTTGATTTATGATGTATTGCTTAAAATTTTCAAAAAGCAACAGGACTTAAAAACATAAGATAACTGTATTGTCATTGTCCTCAAAAACTTCACAGCTATGGCCCTGGACATTGAAAATGGATCTACCTACATACAAACCAAATGATCTCAGTAGAAATCAGTTCAGGCATATCACTCTGCAGAATCAGTGTTCTTTTTGAGTACTGGAAATGATCTGAGAAAAATAATTCACCATCAGCAATAAATAAATTTTAAAAAAATCTCTGACCAGTGAAGCGGTTGCTGTGTAATATATGCTTCTCCTTCCTGTGAGCTGGAAAATATAGTTCCATAGGGGTAAAACAGGTATATATCACATTAGCAGAAAAGGAGACATCAGATAGAAGTGACATTCCGTGCCTTTTCTTGAAGAAAGATTGTTTCCTTTTTTTGTTGCCTTTTTTTTTTTTTTTTTTTTTTTTTTTGGTTACATCATGATGTACAGTAACAAAAGGGAACAACAAATATCTTTGAATGTGTTTACCCACAGGCTTTTGAAGACATATATATTGAACAGCGCAAAACTATCAAGACCATGCTGGAATACGCTGACAAGGTCTTCACTTACATCTTCATACTGGAAATGCTGCTGAAGTGGGTGGCCTATGGCTATCAAACATACTTTACTAATGCCTGGTGCTGGCTGGACTTTCTGATTGTTGATGTATGTAGTATATTTCCTAGGTGTTACTTTTATGTTTGCCTGATTTTTTTTAATTACTTGCTCTAGTTTACTTTTCAATTTAAAAAGTAAGGTAGATGGGAAAAGAAATCTGTATTTCTCTTTCACTTTACATTTACAACACTGCCTTCCTATATCACAGAGTTAAGAAAGACTGGAAATTCTCCTGCTAACAAAAGAACCTCACATGGTAGGCCCACAAATAGTTAAAGGGTTTATCCCAGCACTGGTGTTGAAAGATGTAGTGCTGTCCCCTGTTCTGCTCCTGGCAGCTCATTCTCACCTGCAGACCTGCCTTCCCCCCCTGCTACGGTCTAAGTCGCGTCCAGCATTTAGATGGGTGTCTGGTCCACCAGACATCAGACACTCATCTGGATTAAAACTCCAAGAAAATAAACATCATGCCCACAAATTTCAGCGTATGGCTGGATTAGGGTTTTACAAGGAATGCAACATGTAGCATGAGTGGTGGGGCTTACTTAGTATTAAAAATCCAATGAATATTACTGAGCTTGCAATATTCACAGCTGTGTTTGAAATTAGGCTCAATAATCCTCCCTGCAAGGGCTATCTAATAGTTATAAGTCTACTGTGCTGTGCTGTGAAATGGGAGAGACCAATTCTTGATGTATTAATGCAATTATGGAGAATTTAAAGTAATGTCCTAAGTATGCCCCCTTGAGAAAACCTCCAATGTGCAGAAACACATACTTTTTCTGCAGTCTATGAAGTTCTAATATACTAATACTAAAATACTGGTTTGCCTAGTTACTAAACCACAACCAGTTGCTACATTTTTAAAAGAGAAATTTCTGGTAAAACTTGTACGAAAACCAAATATTAAACAAGCTCAATTTTAAAATTAAGATGCATTTCATCTTGGTTTCAATGACTTAGAAACAAACACTGAATAGGTAAAAGCTGAACTTCATAAGCAGTTATTCACCCAAGGAATTACTAAAAATCAAGGTTTCTGAATGTGTTCCCAGCATACAAGGGCTAATCAAAGCCATTCATTTTCTCAAGCTTTGTTTTGTGACTGGCATTTACAACCCTTTTGATTGGTGTGCATTATGGATTAAATATATCTAGGATTCAACTTTACATACACAGCTTCAGATAACCACGTTCAAACATAGTACTCATACAAAGAAAGTACACTTTCTTTGGAAAACACTTTTGTTCTTCAGTATCTAAATTCTTCTCAAAATGGGTATCTAAGTGGCACATATAACAAAAATAACTTGAAGAAGCATGCAAGCAGAAGCACTGGTTCCTTTTCTAAACTAATTTTCACTAATATTTGACCTTATTTAAATCATAACATCCCAAACAGCCATCTTGTGTATGTGAAGATTTGAATACTACTTTGTGTGAAACTATAATGCATATTCAAGTGTCTGAATAAGCTCATGATTAAATCCTGGATTTATACACCTTTTCTTTAATTTGTCTTTAGAACATGGCAGCTTGAAAGCTTGAAAGTGTTCAGTAGTATGGTGAATGTGCTGGAGAAAGGAATTCAGGTTTCAGAAGGACTTAGTTTTGTGGGTTGCTAGAGCTCAGGATTGACATGTACAGAAAAGCTATTAACTTTTAAAAGCTAAAGATTTCACATATAATGCTTATTTTTAAATATGGTTCATGAAGAGCACTGTCCTAGAGTTCTCTTTACCTGATGCATTGCTCTTTGTAATGACAGAGTACATGAGATCATTGTGCTATTTTTTGCCCAATAAATAGGTAAGGAATTAGGATAATGAAGGAGCATTTAGGGGAAGTAGGAAGAAAACAGAAGGTATTTTCAACAGGAGCCATAGAAAATGTAGAGAATATCATATTTCTCACTGAGGTAATGTAGGGACATAGAATACATAAAGGGCTGTGGATATGAGACTTTATTACACTTGCTGCGTATGGAACTGTTCTTCTAAGGTCTTTAAGAAACAGCATAACCCAGGTTAATGTCGGCCTGTAGAGCACATAAATTCAGCAGTCAGGCAAAAGGATTAGTCAGTGTAACTGCATATAGAAAAATTAGTCCTTTCTATCAATTTCCAGAGGAGCAATGTTGCTCTGTGACCCAATTCAAAACAGGCTTCAATCATTTCCCTTTCAATTGCGGGCAGGCAAATGGGCTTTATCAGCTATAATTACTGATCCCAACAGCATTGTAAAACAATGAAAAAGTGACAGCAATACCTAATTGGTGAAAAGGAGAGATGAATTGAATTTGGTTTTTGTGGGGTTAAATGCCCTCAAATCACTAGTAAAATATGAAATTCAGAAGTGTTAATGTTTCCAGATATTGTTACCTTATATTTTTGTTTGTTTATTCACCTATTCTACTCTTGTTTCATATTGCTACTTTTTTGGTTTTGTATTTAAAAGACTTCATATTCCTGAAGAAAGTGGTCCAAAATTAGATTCTTCTAAAGAAGTTTATATCTCACACCTATGGTATGTAAAGTAGTATGCACAATATAATAATTTTTACTTTCCTGTTTTCATATAGGTCTCTTTGGTTAGCTTAACAGCAAATGCATTGGGTTACTCTGAACTTGGTGCCATTAAGTCCCTTAGGACACTAAGAGCTTTGAGACCTCTAAGAGCTTTGTCACGATTTGAAGGCATGAGGGTAAGACAACATGGAAGAATCTGAAACTATGCATGCATAGAAAGAATCCATGCATGCAGAATAAGGAATGTCAAGTCCATGCAGAAAGGCTGCACTTTTTATCTATTGCATATCTTTTACTAACAGATAAGCAAAAAGCTTCATCAATTCACCTAAATCTGTATGCAGTATCACATAGAAGTTACATTCATTAAGGTTACTTTACTTTCTAGCCAATCTCAGGAGTTTTCCATCTAAGACTTCGAAATAACCAACTATGAACTCTCTTAACAGACGCCTAATAATGAGTAAGATGTAACAAGATCTTATTAATTTTTTACTGATAAACATAAGACAATATTTATACAGGAATCTAATTTAGCATTAGTTAATAAAGATATTTTCTCTTACCAGTTGAAATCCTTCATTTTTCTTCATATTTAATAAACCACCTTTGGTCTAACCACACTGAATTTTACTAGATGGTACTAAAGATATATTCATACCTGTTAGTGGTTTAAATCTATTTCTGAGTTTGGCTGACTTTAAAAACAAATCAGGTTATTTGATTTCTCTATGAAATTATTCTTTTTCTAAGGTAAATGCTTTCCTTATGTCAACAAATCTCTATTCAATATTCAATACAATGTATATAAGGTTATTTCTACTTATTCTGAGTTAGAGACCCTGCTTACTATTCATCTCACTCAAGAAAGCTTTTTAACTTATTTTTTCATTTGTTTATACCTTCTGTTCCTTAAAGCCACTGAATACAAACTAACTCTATATGCATGTCATTGAAACCTGTTTTAAGCGAATGCTTTTTGCTACTTCATGGAAACATAAGAGGAAACAATGAATTAATGAATTTCAGGTCAATTATAAACCAGTGGGGTAGCCTGGAATATACTGTCTGAACAACACTTAGATACAAATCTAAGCTTAATCAAGTCAAATTGAGGCTTAGAATGCTGTTCCTTAAATTGTATTCATCAGGCTACATATCTCTACTTCAGAATGCATCAGAAAAAAAATATTGCTAACCAATGGTTACTAGATTAATGAATTTCAGTTTCATATAGCAAATTGACTTTTAACAGTTTTCTCATCATTTGAAATTCATGAATTGATATTCAGCAGGGTAAGAGCTGGTCAAGTACTACATAATGTACGAATTCTTATTTAAGTTTGGAATGACTACTTGATTTAGCCATTTTCTCTTCATCTTTCTTTGTACTTACTGTTCATGAACATTCAGATAAATGTTGTTTTGTGCAGAGAAATGTCGGGAAATTGCTGTCAGCTTTACTTTTTAAATAATGTTCTGGTCAGCTGCAGGAGGACTGGGAGACCAGTATAGAAGTCGCACAGGGACAAGAAGTGCAGCTTTTTAGATGACGCTGGAAAAAATAGATCATTTCTAGAAAGATAATGTCAAAATTGATTGCCATATGTTTTATTCCATTTTTTTGTATCCTTACATGATTGCCTTAGCAATTATTCCACTTAAAAGACCTAGGATATTCGTGCTCAAAGAAAAGTACCTGTTATTTGAAATCTATTTACTGCTTTCCCTTATTTTTCACTGAGTAACTATGAGACTATGCCAGAAGCCCAATCATCTGATAGAATTTCAGATACACAACATGAATAATTCACAAGTGACATACTGCGTAGGAATCACGGACAAGCCTGGCAATGCAAAAAAGGTTTCAGCTCCGTCCTCCAATATTAATGATTATCAATGAAGTACCTGATTCCAGTCACTTAGCAAATTTGACTGGCCTTATCATTGCTATTAGTTACATGTATTTCTGCAAATGGTTTTTCCAAAGCACTTGGCAAGTATTCACAACAGCTCATTGACAGATAGTAGCATTTCTTTATGAATGACTCACGAACAGTAAAAAGATTCAAATAACAAATAATTGACCAGCTCATGATAAGATTATAGTCAAATTACAGTCTTCACAGAAACTGAGTTTTCATAAAAATCCATAAAACCAGATTCTTTTATCTCCCAACAGAAAGTAAAAATAAATCAACCCTCTTTGCTTTCTTATATTGCCTATACCTACAGAGACCTGTCACAAAACAAGCGGAGTTTTTATTTGGCATGTATTTATAATTTTAATATTTACCCCCATGTTCAAAACTGTGCAAATTTTGCATTGAAACTATAAGAGTTCATATGAATTCCCCAAAAGTCCCTGTATGTAAAAAGCTCTGCATCATTTTGTAAAACAATCTGCTAAGTTCTCAGCTACTTTAAATTAATCTTTTTCTTAAATAAGTTTACCATTCTGGTGAATTGGAAGAATACAGCATTTTACATAGTCAGTAAACACTAATAACCATTCTGTTATCCCTAAATATGAAACATACTTCACTTTTTAAGTTATATTCTTATAAGTCTACAGATGTACTCTGTAGTTACAACTTAATTTTGTAATTATACTGTTTCATAAATGGGATAAATTCTCTTTCCAAGGTGAATATAAGATATATGAATTGCTTGCACCAAAATAGGGTACAAGTGGTCCATAGCCTGTGCTTGCTTTGAGCACAGAAGTGAACTTTGCCATATTAAAAGGTATTTAAAATATCTGCTAGTATAATGAATTCTGAGAAATTTTAATACTTTCTATAGTGAATCTCAAAACCAACTCCACCCAGTTGCTGGAAGGCAAAGTAAAGAATTGCTTTAATTTAATTTAAATTTCTGTCTTAGGGTTTATATTCTCATCTCAATTAGTGTACATACTGAGCAGAAGTATCTGCAAACTGAGATTTGAATATACCCATTGCTTTTTGTTTAGCTTTTTAGTACTTGCAATACAATGCTTTTGCGCTAGTCCTGAATTGGTATGCTACTTGTAAATGTAGAATATTTAGTATACATTGCTTTGCTGAGTTAGAGAATTAAGTGACAATAAAGCATGCATTTGTGTCTAATTTCACAAAATAAAGCATGTCATGCCGTGCTTGATTTATTTATTAGAGAAATAGTAGAAGGCAGCAAACAATCTGAAATCCACTTGCACTTTCAGTTTTGCATGCCTTATGCGTATTTCTGGCTGATGGCTTTAAACATTTACTGTATTTCAAATTTCCAGTCCAATTTCATAACTTGTAAAACTAAATTAGAGTATTTGATATCTTAAATATCCTCTAAAATTCAATGGCTATTCCTTAGATTCCCTTACCAGGAAAGCGATAATGAGGCATTTTCATGAGTACTCCAAACTTCATTAGTAGGAAAGAAACATTTCTCAGATGATTGAGTTATAAAACATAACATCAAGTGTCTGTCATTACAGATTCACAACTAATAACAGGCTATATATTTCTATTTCATATAGGATAACCTTTCTTCAGCTTGGATGGGGTGGACCACTGGTTCCTCCCCTTATCTGTATTATGGGTACAGTATTTCCCCCTTTTCTACCCTTAATGATTACAGTGTGACTAATCACTACATTGTGCATCTAGGGTTACAAGGAGAGACAATCTTACTCGAGAATCCTAGTAGGAGTAAAAGTAGATTATACATATTCACCCTACACCCCCTTCTTAATTGCTTTAAATCTTTGGAAATAATCCTTTGAAATTTCTAATGTTACAGAAATAACATGAAAACTTTTGAGAAAATCAGTATTGTTATTTGGAGTTACCAAAGTTCTTTTTGCAAGAGAAAGGTACCTCAGCTATGTTTAGATTTTTAGATGTTTTTTAACTGAGATAAAAAATGGCTTTATTTAAAAATCTAAATCTGGCTTTTGCATTGTTTCGGAAAGATCTGTGCTTTACTCTGTTACTCAGTTTATAGCTACATACATTCAAAAATACCCCACAGAAAGTTTTGAACATTACCTGTAATACATTAAGCACACACCAAAACACTATGATCTGAATAGTCACAACTATAGGTATTTATATAATTGCAGTTTAAATCTTTGCATACTTTTTAAACCCTTATATGTTACATTAAGTAAATCACTCCAAGTGTATATAGATAACGTGAGACATCATATAACATGTATAATCCTTTCTTGGCATCTGTATTCAGTCTTCTTTGGCCTGTGTTGGAAACTAGGTTTTGTAATTTTTCTAAAATGCCAATAACAGAGTTATATTTTTAGTATCTATCTTGGAGTTTAGAAATGTCCTGCAGGAGACATGTCAGTGATATAAAAAAATAGCATTCACTGTAAGATCCTTAGAAAAATCCAATTCTTAGACTACAGCCCTTACAAGCATCAACTGTAGGAGGATATCAGTAGTGCAGAGGGGTTTATAGCTTCAGTGTAAATGATGTATCAATATAAACAGCATTTACTTTAAATTTGGCACCTCATCTCACAGTTAAGAATTATGTATTCACTCTCAAGAATAGAGTGTATTCACTATCTTCTGTAAGTTTCTCTAAAATATAGAGAAATATATTTTGTTGATCAAAAGTTTATGCACTTTGAAGGATTTTTTGAGGACTGTGGTCTTGTTAATTACCTTTGAGTTTTAAGGAAAGTCTATTAGAAGTGTTATGTCTCCCGAAAGGCAATTAAAAACTTACAAAATTCGATGTAAGACTTTCCGTATAGATGTTCATAAATCATACAGGAAATATCTTAGTATTTTGAGATTTTTCTTTGATGGTAATTCTGCAGTTAGAAGAGAAGTTTTGAAGAGGTTTCTTATATAATTGAAACTGATATGGTTTTTTCTGGATTTGTATTTGTTGTATCTTGAAGAAAATCCTTACTTTTAGCATTGAAATTTAATGAAATTTGAATGAGATAAATACATAATATAGTTTACATTTTAATTAAAACTGTTGAAGAACACATAAAGGTCCATAAAATTTCCTTTATGCAACAGGAAGAGCAAAAAGTTATTTTTTTCACTGCATTGGGTGAAATTAAAATTCCCACATAAATAATTACTGTTTTCATGCTCGTATGTATTTACAATATTTACCAGGTCTTCTCAACAAATGCAGCCATATCATTTATTGCTTGGCAGATACTTATTGTATTTTATCATACAGTATGTTAAATTATGTCTTTTCTTCTACGTTGTCCTCAAAAGTATTTTGTCTGGTGAGAAACAGAATCAACGTTGCTCTGGGAACTCCAGTATTTGGTTAAATCCAGCAGTGTAGCTTGGTTTTAGTAGACTGTTACGTGAATAAGAAATGCTTTTTTTGTTGCTACTTTAACCAAATTTAATTTTCTTACAAAAGCTAGGATAGAACAGCAGAATCACTGAGGTTAGGAGGGACCTCCAGAGATCATGTATTTCAACCTGTCTTCTAACAGTTCTAGCATCCCGAGATATAAACTCACAACCCAATAGCATGAAATTCTTCCAGCACAAAGTGTTATAAAAAGTTTGTGCATTGAGTGTTTGAGGAAGTATTTTGCTTTCTTTGAAGATAAAATTCTCTCTCAGAAGCATTCTTCAGTCAGCTGCACTTGTACAGTAACAGCTAAGGAACAGTCAAAGACTGCAGTTGTTAAGGGCGTGATTTTCTTTTCCTCAGATCTTTTCTCTCTTGCTTCAACTTTATTTGTTCATTACTGTTAAGATTAAGATTTAGTTGTATCTCCTTGTCAGGTGTCTCTGATTCTTTCCACCTGCCTGTCTTCTCTTTACATACTCTCAGTTAAATCCAAATTTTTCTTTACAATTGCTACTTTAAATGTTAGTTTCCTAATAATCTTCACCCTGTATTCCCAATACAGTCTTCATTTTACTCAAAAATTGAAAAACTTGTCATGAATCTTGTCATACTCTAATTTTTTCAATTGTTTCACATGTGAGGTGCTTCTCATGCCAGTTCTAAAACTCTGACAAAAGGCATTCATTTTTTTCATGAAACAACCTTTTGTGCTTTTTTTCTTGATTTAAATAATATTCGAGTCTTACTTTCGTAATGTACTTTTGCATACTTTCCTTTTGCTACTGTGTAGTGATCCCGAATTAATGATAAGCATTAGTTTGCTAGAATAAGATTTCAGTTTTATTTTTGCTTTGCTTCTAACTTTTCTAAACATTTTTCTAAGTGTTATTTAATTCTGGTCTTACATAATCATAGGTCATGTAGTTAAGAATAAATTATATGTATGTACATGGCATTAAGGCAAACTGTGTAACAAAGGTGGCAATATTCTAGTTCTATTACTATGCACTTCTTAAAGGCAAAATCCATAATATACCTCTAGTTTCAATTGGAGGATAAAGAAAAGACAAAGCCAGACTCTTCTCAGATATGCACAGTGATACAATGGACACAAGCTGGGTTATGGGAAATTCTTATTTGATATAAGGGGGTTTGGGGAGTTTTGTGGTTTTTCTTTTTGAAGACTTTTTTGGGGGGTTATTTGATTTGTTTGTTTGTTTGTTTTTACAGTGAGGTAAATACTGGAACAGTGGATCGTAATTAGTGGATTATAGATCACACATTCATACAAACATGGTGCACCACCCTGATTTCTGTTTGTGGGACGGTTATGACAGTTTCTCACAATAACTCCATTAAGATAAAATAAGGAGGAGTAATTAATTGAAAATAAGAAGGTTTGAATAACTTGCATGAATCTACAGTTTTAGATTCACTATAGTTCCTCCCCAGAAGCATTATTTGGATCATGTCAAGTAGGTTGCACTTACTCTCAGAGAAATATTTAATTCTCATCCTCTGTTGTCTCTAAAGCCAGTTCATAGCTGATCACCAAGCATATGCAGCATGCTTCTTCGCAATGTACCCATTCCAAGCTACTCAATGAGAAAATGTGTAGTTTTGAGGTGTCTTGTTGAAGTATGTATTGGCAAGTAAAAGAATTATTGTACTCTCTCTTTCTCTTTCTCTCTCTCTGTCTCTTCCTCCTCTCCCTTCCTCCCTCCCCTATTCTGTCATCATCTGCTAGGTTGCATTGTCAGATATGTTTTACTACCTGATATAAACATTGGAAAAATGTGATAAATTTTCTTTTTTACCTTTGACTAAATGTTCCCATCTACATCACTGCTGTGGGAATGTACATATACTTTATCCCTTCAACATAAAGAACTTTTCATCCTTATGTATTCGTACATGACATCCCTCTTCCATCAAACCCCATGGATACACTGAGATGAGACAAGGTATCTTGTGTGGGAATATTTTTCCTGTACTGCATCATCAGTTATCTTCCTTCATGGACATCTCCAAATCTCACAGTAAGAAACTGCAGCAAAGATCCCAAAGCCTCCACTGAGGGTCAGTCTTAATCCTCTGCTCTGGGCAGTGTTTCTGTCTGCTTGCCCACAGGTCGGCTACCTCCATTGCCTTTGTGAAAGGAACATTACTAACTGGCATAGTTTCTCCTGATTTAAGCCCCATACCCCTTTCCTCCAATCCCACTGACTTTCTGCTATTATGACTTGTAGAAGTGGCTTCTCTAGCTGCAGAGAAAGGCAGGTTTTCATCACCTGTTTTGTAGCACCAGGGAGAACAGGCAGCCATTATTACGGCGTATTTAGTATTACTTGGTTAGAACGAAGGGACAACCCCAACCACTTTTGTCACACTGAGCCCTCTGCCACCTTACAAACACTCGCAGGTCACATGCGGGAAGGGACAACAGGGGTGAAGGGATTGTTTTCACATGCTGTTGCAGAAACAAAATGGTCCCTGTGGTGTTTCCACACAAACAGAGTGTGTACTACACTACTGGTACAAGCTGTTTCCATCACATTATACTATACCTTGAAAAAATCAGTGATTATTGATAAATTATTTCTCAGTGATTTTTTTTTTAATTATTTATTTTTTAATTTTAGGAAAACAAGTTCCTCCCAAGTGTCATGAGTAAGAAAATAGTACTTTGAATTTTCGGGCTCTGGGGAATTTTAAAACAGTAGCAATTCAGATGAAATCTCTGTTTTGCTGTTCAAGTGCCAGTCCCTTCAACTTTATAACTTGTTCTAAACTGTTTAGGATGAAAAGGAATTACACAAGGTTTAATTTTTGCATGGTAGATGTTAGGTTTAAAAAGGGGAAAAAAAAGTGTTTTCCTGTTCATGCTTGTGTAAACTTATGTATAAATCATCATACTTGGAGTAAAATACCAGCAGAAATCTTGACTTGATTTTAACAGCTTTAATTCACTGTTTCATAAGTTCAAACCCTTCTCCTACCCAGTTAAAAACCTCTGCCCATGTGAAAGAATTAGGCCTATTTTGTTAGAGATTGTTTACACTTTATGTAGGGATACCACATTGCTAATCATGATCTCAGTGCTGTCTGTCACAAGATGCTCTAATGATGAAAAGGAACTCATATAGTTATCATCAGCTGGGTATCTTCCAACTGAATTATTTTCAGGATTTCACAAGTTTAAGCTGAATTATTTAAATGTTTAAGCTCACTTTCACCCTTGTTAATCTTTGCACAAACCTGGATAGTAGCAAATTTCATCACTGCACTGGTGGATGATCTCATAATTGATGAAAATTGTATTTGCTGAGATTTTTTTCTGTTGATTTTGTTTGTTGATTAAGACTTTATTACCACTGATTGCCCTGCAGGTCCACGCATTTCCTCTTTTTACCTGACAAACCAAATGAGAAAATTGAAGGAATTGCACGTCTCTTAAGGTACTTCTCTTCTAGAATCTAGTGCCATGTTCTACATCGCACTGCTTATCTACAAGGTTTCAGATTATCTCTATGTATACAATTTTAGTAGTGAAATGCCAGAAACTGTTCTCTCATAAACTTGAAGCCACTTATGATCCCTAAAGTGTGAAAAGCTTACTAAGAGATACTCTGCAAGACAACTCTCCATTCTTCATAGATACAATTAGGAGATTGATTTCATCCCTGGGGACTGAGGAGCAGTTCAATTTTTTTGGGTGGGAAGGTAAAGAATTCTTAGGAACATTTTGCTTTATATTATCTACCTTTGCATTTCTAATTACATTTCAAAGGGTTTGTCAATAGGGCAATTGATATTTTGGATTTGGTTTTGCTGTGCAATTAGCAAAATCCAAGAGTTTGAGGGGGTTTGGGTTTGGTTTCTTTTTCTTTTTACTTCTTTGATATAGGGGTCTTCCTTCCTATTACATGGACATAAAAGAGCAGAATGGGTGCATAGCTCTCTTAAATTTGGTTTGTATAAAAAATTTTTTGATTGCATGTCACCTGATGAGCATCTGTCTATTTTTGTAAGCACCAGTCTTTGGAAAACGCCATTATTTGCATATAGAGAAGTTCCTGTTATAAATTTCTGACTTGTCTGACAGGAACATGTGCCCATGCTTTGTGATGGGTACACTAGAAAATGCATAATATACATACAATAGAGGATCCAGTGATAGTGGAGGAGCTATCAGTTAAAAGTATGTGAAGGAGAGCCATACACTGAATTCAAGCTGCTGGACAGCTGATCTCACTGTGTTGGTGCTTGGCCCATGACAGTCCAATGGTATGCTTATGCTGCCATAATACAAATAAATCAGCTGATGCAGTGGTTCTCTTATAGCTGTTGATTCATGAATGCAACAAGCAAGGGATGATAATTCTCAAGACAGAGGTTAAAAACCTGTTCCAATGATTCCTTGCCTTGGACTATCAGGTAGTACTGATCTTTTTGATCCAGGTATGGGCTTTTTTCATGGTCTCCCTCAGATGCTCTTTTGATCCCCTGGCTGTGAAAGTTACTGTATTCCTTATGTCTTTTCCTCCGTTGCCTCAACTCCTCCACAGTTTAAGAGAAAATACACCTGTCTGTTACCTGATACCCACCACCTGGTCAACTCAGTGTGGTTTCAGCGTCTTCTAGCCTTCCTTGTGTGATGTACTTACTCAAAGTCCTTCACTATGAGAACATGCTAATCTCAGATCATGTATGTTACCTGAGCCTCCATTTCTGTCCACTCATGGCATACCTATCTGCTCATTCCAGCAATCCTATCTCTGTGGTGGACCAAGAATCTAAACCAATGGCTACTTGCTCACTTCTTCATCTTTCAGTGCAAATGTTCTCTCTGGCAGCTTTGTGTACATCTGGCCAGTTGAGCAGGGGAGATTCATGATCTTATGGCAGAAGTTCTTACCTCATACTTGTTAAAGACAAGGCAATACTTATAGCTTGCTCTCAAATCCTGCCCAAGGCAGTGTAAGTGTTTCATTTGAGTCGGGAATGAATTTCCCTACTTGGCTCTAATGTGGCTTATGCTACGTATGCTATTGTCAAACTCCCTCTGCATGCTGATGTCTTTGAACAGCTGGGTCTTCAATCTTTGTACTGCTAAGAAAGGGGTGAATGGCTTTTTGTAACAAGCACCGTCTGAAGTCTACAACTGTGTGACTATACAGATAGTCACATAAAGAGAAATAAACTCTTAGGGTTTTTTGGACATATGTGTTCAAGTCTACAATTTGTTCTTCCAAGGAGTTCCTGAAGGCTTTCTCAGGCTTTTCCAGCTATTGAGGAATTGAGCATAGGATGAACATGTCTTATGCTTGTTAGGGCCATATAGCATGCATAGAAGATAATGTTTGATTTCATCCATAAAGTTCCTGGTGAAGTAAAAATTATTTGGTTTTCTGTGCTTGTGTATGTGAATCTCACATGAGAAGGTACATGCAGAAAAAAATATGAGGTAACAGTTAAATATTCTCTATAGCCTTTGATGGACTCCTTCAAAGGCCTCTGGTATGAGATCTGGCACATCAAATCTTTGGGAAACTTTTCCCGTTTAAGCCTAAAATTATGAAGTTGACAATTTCCAAAGTGGAGGCAAATAAAGTACTTTGTCATTTAAAGTAGGAAGAGTGTTCCAGACATAATCTTATCATCTTCCTTTCCATCCCAAAGATGGGAACTTCCTTCTCATTTGCTCCAGGGACAGAGTTTGGAACTTCTTCACAGAAGTTGCAAGTTACAGAAAAAATGGATACATACTACTGAAGATTGTTCCTCATTTGTTTACAGATTTCAGGAGACCCTGATATATACATTAGTCAGGTCCAATGTAGGAATTCCTGGAAAGCCTGTGGCTGCTGAGGTGCCAGGACCTATTAAATCTATTTTGCTGTGGGAAATATAATGCATTTATATCTCACTATGTGTTTCAGATGTGTCCTACAGCAAGGCTGAATTTAGTAAAGGTTCCTTATATTCTACTCATACAGCAGGGATAAGCTGGTATTTTGCATAGTCCTCATTTTATACATATTCACAGCTCTGGTAGCAAAAGTGATTTTTTTTTTTTTCCATTTCCGTTTTGCTGTCTTCTTTGGACAGTTGTCCAAAAATGATACAAACAGCAACAACAAAAAAAAGCTGGATTACTAATTTGTATTGACATAATGTCATATCAGCCAGAAGATAAGACAGACAATTAGCATTGCAGTAATTCTTTTATTTTACATATACATCTGATGTTGGAAGATAAATGCTATGAAAATGTAAACATGAAAATTGTGTATGTATATGAAATACTGCTTTCTTCTAGAGGACACATTTTTTCACAGAATTGTTGGGTTTTTTTTTTTCCTGGATTAATATCAACTGAGATGTAAAATAGTCTAGAGCCCATTTGTCTGTAGGTGTCAGGTGTTGCTTCTCACTTGCACTTATTGCTATTCCACCTACCTGAAGTTATAGGAAGGTGAACAAGCAGAATCAGCTTGGGCTTTTGCAGCTTGCTCACTGGCCTCAGCCTGACCATCAACATCCCAGCCTTGAGGAAATGCAGAGGTAATTTAAACAAACAAATAACTCTGCAAACATCTTTTTCCAATTTATTGGCATTATATTCTGTATCAAGGAATAACAGAATATAGGCCCAAAAGAACAGCCTTTTAAAAATAAAAAATATATTTAGAATCACATATATCTGATCTAGATTTGAAGAACAAGCAAAAATAAGAGCTGTAGTTGCCAACATTCTTTTAACCCACTACAGACTCTTTTCAACAAGACAAGATTCACAATTTTTATTTGCTAAATTTTTGACTAATTGATCTTTTTTCTGCATCCACTTCACTTTTCAATTGGTTCTCTTCTTTCTGTCCATTTTCTGTAACTTATGTGACTAGGTGTCGTGTGTGTGTATGTACGGGTGCTATCTTGGCTATATATTATGTAAACCCTGGTTATCCTGATATACCTCAGCTATTCCCAAAGCAAATACTAAAAAAGTAAATGGAAAATACACTGATAAAGCAATTGACTCTGACTGTACATGTTGAAGAAATTAAAGACTTCCTCCTAAGGTGGACTTTACAGTCAGCCAAGCATCTGACCAGCATGTAAAAATGCAGTTGTACATTATAAATATGACAGGGCAAAGGCTCAACACTGGTGGGGGGAAAAAAAATCAAAAATCAAACAAAACCAAAACGCAAACAGAAAACAACTTCTAAAAGTTTTAATTTTCTTTTCTTCTTTTCTTAAAAAACCTTCCAGGGGGACTGGATAGCTCAAGGGGTTGGTAATAGGATACAGAGCCTTTCATCTCTAGGTCACCAGTTCGCATCCAGGCCAGGTCAGTAGTGACCAAAAATTGTTACCATTTGATGGGTTTTCAGTGACCTATATGAAATAAGTTGTTGGATCTGTTGTTGGAACAGTTGCTGGAAGCTGTTCACTTCTTATTCAAGAAGATGTGGCTGATCTTTTGGCAGTCTCAGTAGTGAGACTGCATTACCTGTTCGTCTAAAGATGCGAGACACACTGATGGCATTTTGTAGAAATCTTTCTTTCTACAACTATTATCAACTCATAATTGTTGTAAAAATTACTGTAGCTGTTACTATTCTGCTGCCTGTTCTGGATCTGTGCTGTGGTCCAATGGATCTCAGGGTTGTTAAAAAGGTAACTGCTACGGGCACTCAATTCATATAAAACCATTCTTCGTGTGAGCACAGGTAACCTTAATTTATTTAAGTTGCAGGACTAAATCCCCATCTTTCTTTCTCGACATCTTTATTTTCAGGTTTTCACCAAGATTAAACAGAGGAATTCAATCAGTATAACACATCCAGAACATTTTTATGGGTGAAGGGGGAAAAAAAAAAAAAAAAAAAAAAAGAAAAAGATAAGACAAGCACTAGCTGGCCTAGAATTTCAAAGCAACAATAGCATAATATATTGTCATAGATCAGGTCAGACTTGGAATAAATTCCAGAATCATTGCATTCCTAATTTGTGTGTTGTTCTCAGTTCCATCAAGCTAAGTAGCAACAGATTTCTTCTCCCCATAGGATAGTAAAAAACCCATTTCTCTCGCTCCTTTGAAAATGGTTTCTTATGTTCAGAATAGTACTGGGACCTTGTTAGCCTTTTTAAACATTTTTTTTTTAAATGCCTAGCTTATGCATACGTCACCTAGATACTTCACATTTTCTATAATAGAAAACTCAAGAAGAAAGCATCTTCCTTTAAAGTTATCACCAAAAATAGAAGCTGCCAAGAAAAGCTAAATTTGAAAAAATTCATGGTTTTATAAAAGATAGGTATAATTCTCAGTTACAGAAAGGTCCCATTTCTACTGTCTGGCAATGGAGGAGGCCCTTAAAATGAGAAGAAAATATGCCCTGAAAATAACATTTCTACCTAAGATCTCTAAACAGGTCCTAATTCCTGGCCATAACATTTGGGAGGAGGAGTGTGCTGAGTGACGAGTAACACAGCCACAATACTCTGCTGCCAAAGGCCTTCAAGAGGCTGTGAAATACAGGTAGTAAGATTGAGCACCTCTGAGCTTGCTTAGAATTATATTGGTAGTGGGGAAGATCCCTCTATGTTGCAGAAAGCAGGGAAAAAAGATGGACTAAGACACCTTAATACACCCCAAGTATCCATGCCAATCCTTTCCTGTCTTACTGCAGAAAACAGATTACTAAGAATCAGAGCCCTACTATATATTTTATTTTACCTTCCTACAAGGTCATAAAAATCTTACAGAGAAAAAAGGGAATATTTAAAATAAAATATAAATTGTAAATGAGATCTGGTATTGGATACTTAATGAGAAATGATTGCTCATCTATTGGCCAAACAAATATCACAAAAGTTTTGTTAGCTCTGACAGACACATGTGATTAATTACTATATATATCAGAAAAATACACTTTTTACCTTATTACATAAGTAATTATTGACATCTTGCCTGCAAGGGGCTGGGAAGTCAACTGGCCAAAGGTAATTTAAAATGCAAGTCAAAACCCTTAAATATGTCCTTGATATACGTCCTTCTTTAGATAAATGAAGGGTATTACCGACTTAAACTCAATACATGAAACAATAAGACTGGAGCTTGAAATAAATTTTGTTGATTCAAGTAGACACATATTGCAAAAATGTCTTGCTTTTCTATACAAAGAAATTAATCTTTGTTATAATCTTGAAAAGGCAATAGAGATATTATTTAATTCTTGCATAATCCTTTCAATGTAGAGCTTAGTTTCTAGATTCATGGCATTTGTGTTTTCAGCTTAAATTTCAAAGCTATGTTGATCAAATCTACAGGTTGCCATTTTCCTTTGAACATTTTTAAGCTATAATTTGATGCATTTTTTAGAATTTTATTATGTCCGTATTTATATTTAACACATTTGTCTTTTCTATACAGAACACATCAGTGTCAGGCTTCATCTTTCTACCACCACCACTACTCTTTTGTTATTCTTTTAATTATGTTAATTTTCTTACTTATTTTCCTTTCATTACATATTCTAATGTTAAATATTTAAAAGAACAGTGCAATGCTACAGTTATTAATGTATTGCTTTAACATTTATAGTGTTAGTTTCTGAACAAGCATTTACTAAGCATTGATAAAACAGTATACCAATTTTTATCCTTGTAAATATTCTTACACTCTTTTCTTTTTTCCCCTGTATTTGTGTACTAGGTGGTTGTGAATGCCCTTTTAGGAGCAATTCCATCCATCATGAACGTGCTTCTCGTTTGTCTTATATTCTGGCTAATTTTCAGCATCATGGGAGTAAATCTGTTTGCTGGGAAGTTCTACTACTGTGTTAACACCACAACTGATGAAAGGTTTGAAGTCGACCAAATCAACAATTTTAGTCAGTGCGAGGAACTCATAAAAAACAATCAAAGTGCCCGATGGAAAAACGTGAAAGTAAACTTTGATAATGTAGGATTTGGGTATCTTTCTTTACTTCAAGTAGTAAGTGATCACTCTTTATATACTTCTTACTGTTTATATGTAATAGTAAAAGCCATTCTAGCAACAAAGACAGAAAACATATTTACCTGATGATTTTTATCTGCGACTTAGTAATACCGCTGCACTGATAATTGATTACTCTTTTCATAGCGAGCAGCAAGTAGAGCCTACTAAGATGAATGAAGAATTTTTAAGATATCTGACAGAACAAGTGCTATTCTTCCTATTTATAGCTCCCCTCGTTCTCCAGCCTTCTAGAAGTTTCTAGAAGCACCTAGGAATGGTATTCACCTATCTGAATACTTGCAGTTTTACTGTGGCTGAAACCCAAATATCTGCATTGGTGTGATTAAGTCACAGAGAAGAATTCCAGATAGGAAATCCCACCTCAGTGATGTGGCTGCCACCAGTGCAGACTTATGTGATCTAAGAAGCAATTTCTCATTCAGAAGAGAAATAGGAAAAGTATCATTAGGTACTATAAACCATGAAATATTTCCCTGCTATTTCTGTGCATAAGCACCTGGTGGAGTTTATTTAGCAAAAACTGAGGGGAAAAAAAGAAGGAAGAAAATATATGCAGAAAGATACTATAAGGTTCTGCCTTTGCTATTAAAAATTGTGTCCTCACAACACTATCTTTGTATTTTGAGTAGCTAACAATCTGACCCAGCTTTAATCACGCTAATGCTGGGTGCTAACCCATGTTGTGTGCATTCAGCAACATCTATGGTTTTTTGACGTTACTGTCTAATTCTGCAGAATCTTAGTTTTCATGTTGGTAGTTTTTAAATAAGTTTCTAGCTTTGAGTTGGCAGAGGAAATCTCAATAATACAAATCATTAGCATCATGCAGTGGAATCGACATGGTCCTGCACAGGGTCTAAAACAATAGTTCTGAGCCTTGTGAACTGCCTCTCACAGCTAATATAGCTTCTCATCTGTGTGACTGATAACTCTGACAATTTAAATTTCACTATGATTAATTATTTACTTTACTGTCATATCAGGAAAGAGCAGAGAGGGACCAGTAGTATTAAAGAAATAAACTACTGAATACAATTTGATTTTGATAACAAAACTGGATTGTAATAGAAAGACTTTAAATATTTCTTTTCTCTGTCTTATTTTTGAAATCCACTGGCCTAGAATACCCCTTAGGGTCAGGGGGGCAGAATGGTTTATTACGCGTGTTCAGGAGAACAAGACATCAACAAAACTCTTTTCTAGTGGTTTGAACTCTTCTTCCAGTAGTAACCTAGTCTATTCTGGGACAGAGATAACACCAGGCACATTTTTTGCTTGCTTTGTGGCCACAATCACCACCTTCAGCTACTTGCAGTCATACATATTTAAGTGTCCCAGCTATGCATAGCTTATTCCATCTTTTCTTCATTGAAAAGCAACAAATATTTCTTACATGAAGACTTAGATTCTTAAACTATTGGATTGTTCTGGGAGGCAAATTGGGAGAAGTTTGCCAATTGTTCCCATTGTGTGAGTAGAATGTCAGTGGCAACATCACTCATTCTTTTCTGTATTACTAAAATGCTTGTAGAAGCATGAAGAGATTTTTTGTTTGGCATACTAGAAAAAAATGGGGCTCTTCTGTCATTCCACAAAACAGACGCTTGGCCCTGCATCTTTTAGGGTTTGGTAAGTAAGCTGCTAGTAGTGATTTTGCAGTGATGGAATGATAAAGCCCTGGGCCAGAGAAAGAAAAATATTTTCAGCTAATGCTTTAAAATATGCAGAATCTATGCTTTTTCACCTTCAAGAACACAAGGCCACAATTCATAAATGTTTGAGATTCTTACATCACTTTCTCAATCAAAGAAGATATTTATAAGATGATTTTCTACTTGATATATAAAGTATTTTTGATGAGAATCTGGAACAGGATTCTAAAGCCATCATGTTCAAAACATGAGAATGGTATAGGTATGTCAGAACCCTAGCTTTCTCTACCATTTCTAATCAGCTTGTAGTAATAGTAAAGATAAGTAAATACTAAGAATTAGTTAGAGGTATCCATTAGTATGTCAGAAACAAAGATAAAGCTATTGAAACTCGAGTATTTGGCCAAAAATAAAGTATTAAGCCTGAAAAATCAAAATCCAAAATCATGGTTGCAAGTGTATATGCTTTCTGTGCACCCAGCGCGAACATCAATGGCCTTTTTTAACATCTTAATCATTAGTTGAAAAGCATACTGAAGTCATTTGGTCCTCCACCTTAACAACCTCAGACACACTCTTTTGTTTAGGTTGTGATGGATCTGAGAAAATAACCCCATAGAGGTCAAGGTAATTTTTCTAATAGCAAACTCAGTGATAATTATTAATGCATGAATTACAGATATGAGGTCCCTTTTTCAGGAGGCAAGAAACTAACTAGAGAAAGCTGCCTCTTAAAATGCAGTATTATTTCCATTCTCCGTTTTACTTTCTGACTCGTTCCCATTGAGCCAGTCAAAGAAGAATATCGTAAATCCCTTCAGCTTTTCTGAGTCACAAGTAATACAACATAAATCTTTATTTTCTGCATCACTCAGGTTTTCCATCTGGAGTGAATACTACTGGAAGTAGTACCATTTTCATGCCAAAAGATCCAAATGAAAACAAGCCAAAAGAACTCCAGACCCCGACACTGAGGACCTTATTATTCTGGGAAAGATATAAATGAGTCTCATGAACAATTTTTGGTTTGAATAATGAAAAGCTTTTTCTGATAGCGTATGGGTCAGTTCACTGCAGAAAAATACCCTTTTTCTTAAGAGTAATATAGAAAAGTAACATAGGTATTTCACACAGAAATACTCAGAAGTAGTTGGATAATTTCAGAAAGAAACATTTTAGGCTCAAAAAATAGATTGGAAATGTGTGGCAGTGGCTTTTTAAGCAAAAAAGGACTCTCTGAGAAGCTCTTTCTTGAGTTTCCTTGGCAGTGATGGGGAATGAATTTCTGGAATGAGGGACCTAAGAAAAGAACATAAACTAAATTTTTCGTTTGCATATTGTATTTTTTTTTCTTTCAGGGGAGGGGTGTGTGTGGAAAACCTTTAGTGTTGATAGCAATGTTATAATTATTTCTGCCCAAAAATACGGGCTAACAGTATGTGCCATTGATATAACCAAGTTTTATACACTTTATTGATCAGAGAATATTTTCCAAAATTCTTACATAATTTGGAGTGTAAATATTCATGCCATCAGTCATATAAGTACACATTCTCTCTATAAGTTTTTTCTTCTGTGATCCAGCGTAGCTTTTGTTGGTCTATGTGGATCTGCAAACTTCTTTTTTTCTTTTCTTGGTCTGAACTTGTTTGAGTATTTCTCTATCCCTAAAGAAAAGCATCGAAGCAGAGACAGATCTGCTGGAGAAATTCCTTTCACAATTTTCATGCCTCAGTGAGTGAAGAGGAAGAGATTGATGTACACAAAGAGATGTGGCATCTGCCCTGATAATTTTATGGCCTTATGCCTTTTTAACTTGCACCTAGGGTTTGGATTCTTTGGTAAGTAAATCACCCAGAGGCCTGCTTTTATCCTGCTGGGAAGCATATAGCCTGCTTACCAGAATAAAATGTGGCAAACCAGTGGGTCTCAAAGCACAATGTTATATTATTCTGCTGCTACTAATATAAATAAGAGAACACATCTTGTTACATGTAGGGTAAAAAAAAATCAGAAGCTGAATTCTAGGGCTATAAGATTAGGATGGCTTCCAAGTTCCAGCAGATTAGTATTTTAAAAGCAACATGCTCTTGCATCTCCAAAAGGGAACGTGAATCTTCCTGGTTGTTATTTCTGGTAAAGAACTGGAGCAGTGAAACTCCACCATTACTTATAACTTTATTAGAAATTATTCATCTGGGAAAAAAATCTACATACTTTTAACAATAGTAAGTAGATTGGGGGATTTTTGTTTTGTTGGTTTTTCTAAGTACATTTGAATCTGCATTTGAATATATGTCTCTCAAACTTCCTTGGGGAAAAAAACTTTTGGAAAAGGTGCTGATTTCAGCTACACTGCTGTGATCTTTAAAATCAATGAATTACTCCTGATTTAGCCTCACTGAGAATATACAACATATTTTTATATTTGAATATACAAAAAGGAAACTAAGAATTTGATGTCTTAGTCATATTTCTGTGTTATTTTCTACTCAGTATGCACAAATGCCCAAATAATACCTTATTTCTGTTAAAGAAAATGTGTTGCAGATAAATTTAAGCCTAACATAAGCAGGCCAAAACTTCTACTAAATGCAATAGAAATAACATTGTTTCACTAAATGTGATGTCTTGAATTGAACTTCCAGGTCCATTATTTGCTATTTTCAGGCAACATATTTAAAAATTACAAGTTCTCCTACTGAAAAGATGCTTCTGCTTTGGGAATTAAGAATCTGTTTTCTCACAGAAATGATTGCATTCACTGATTCCTACTGATTTTCAGAAGGGATTTAGAATAAAACAAACAATATGGTGAGGGAGCATATTTTATTGTTAAAATTACTTGATTTTATTTAGGGTTTGGGATTGGATTTTTCTTCATTTCTTCAATAATGGTAATAACATGGTTTTATGAAACTCATTGCAGAAAATACACATTTTACTTTAGATATTTTGAACTGCAAGATAGTAATATCTTGTATTTCTATTTTTCCATCCTCACATTCTTTTCAAGTTGCCTTTTTAATAATAATAAGCATACAACAACTATGCTCTTCAGATCTTTTTGCTTGTGCTAGCTGGTAGGTACTGTCTGTTTATAATGGAGTACTTTGCTGATGATAGTGAAGCTTAATATTTTAAAATTAGTCTAGTTTTTCTTATTCACTGTAGTTAGCCTAGGCTACACCAGTAAATCTACAAAAAACAATCATTCCACTTTGCCTGGAGGATGATATGCAAGGATCATCATGTGTCTGGATCTGAGGCAACAGCACACACTTTGCAGAAGAGCCACTCCATAATTTGCATTGTCTTTCTGATGTAAAAGTATGCCCATTATTTGCATTTAGTGTATCAGATTGAAGTGCTGATTTCAACCTAAATTATGGCATCCCAAAATATGCAAATGATGTACCATGACAGAAACAAAAGGAGCTCCTGTAAGACATGAAGTAATCATCCTGCCCTATTTAGACCTCGTAAGACCTCAGCTGAAATGCCGAGTCCAGTTTTGGTTACGACTTCAAGAGATGAACTAGTGGAAGATTGCTCAGAGGAAAATAATGAGAATGACCAGAGTTCTGGAAAACAAGATCTACATTGAAAGCCTGAAGGAACAGTGATCACAGCCTAAAGAAGAAAGGCAGCCACAATCAGCTTGCAAATAAGGGCTGCACAAAGGATGATTAGTACTCTGTTGTCCAGATATGTAATAATTATGACAAGTGACAGTCTTAAATGGCAACAGAAGGATTTAGGTATTAGGAAGCAATAAAGACAAGTGCTAGAATAAATATTTTTTATGAGGTTGTGGAGTGTCCATCAGTAAAAGTCTTTGAGAACAGATTAAACATATACTAGGAATTACATAAATAAAGCTGATCCTACCTGTCCTAATCCCTGTCAATCCAAATAATCCACAAGGACTTTAAATTCTACATCTGAGACTTCTACCTGTTCCAGATTTATTGTTGATTTATCAGTCCTCTGGTACTACACTTTGATTTCACCATCATACTGTAAATTACCTGAACTTCATATTTTCTGTGTTGGCCCCAAGACGTGAAAGTTGTTGTATACTGGATTTGCATCTCAGGATAATCATGCTTTTTTTTTAGTCCCCTGTTTCAAAAATGTAATGGACCTCTTTTCCTTGAAGTAAATAATTCCTTCTCATTTTAAGTTCACTTCAGGATGATGCCAGCTGCTTTATATGCTGCATAAGCAAAGCCTTTTTGAAACCTCCACTAGAAATGAAGCCTCAGGATGATGGAGATACAGCAATAACCACGGATGAAGAGTGTTCCATTCCCGACTTGTTTCTGTGACTGGTTTCTGTGCCAAGGAATGTGAAGGAACCAGTGATCCACAGCCTTGTTTAGCAAAATTATTATAGGGATTAAATGACAGAGAACTATCTCACTTTGTTTTATTCTGGGCACAACTGGATTAAAACCTGAGTGATTTCTACTTGGAGATGTTGTCTAGTCAAAAGAGAACTAATTGCTACAACAGAGAAAATTACTTTCTGTTTTGAACACTCACATTAAGCAATCTACACCTCATCGTCAAATATAAAAATTTACAGATTTTGGGCAGAGGAAATATCTATAAAAGTTCACTAAATGTTGTCATCTATGAGGCATATTAAATCTTCAAGGCACATAAAACGCATCCTCTTCTTACCAGTTTATCTCAGAACATATCTGAGGGATCTAGCCTCTGTAAAACACAATACAGTATCTTTAAAATGAAAATAAAATTACCAAATCAGGTAAAGTCTTTCAAAGTAGAGAAAAATAAAAATTCTGATTGATAGGAAAATACCTTTTCTGAGCTGATCACATTTTTGGTTCCCTTTGTTTGCCACCTTTCTGACTGATTAGAGAGGGAGGGACATGCACCAGTCTTCACTGGTGGCAACTCAGTCACATAAGGCTACTTCTCAGCTGTACGTAGCCTTTGCAGTTGACATGATTTGATGAGCATTTAGTACACTAAAATGATACTGCATTCTATCACTTGTGATAATTAATTAGAAATAAGTTAATTATGCCTACTGTTTCAAATGTTCATATAGAGACAAGATAGGGGGATACACCGCAGTGTGTCTGATGAGCAGCTGTGAAGAGAGTCAAGAGACAAAACTATCTAGAAATCTCATGTTATGCTAATTATTCCTGGTGCTGTATTCAGTTGCTGGAAATAATTATATGAATTGCCTTCAAGCTCCATGCTTAAACAGGTGTGTACTGTTTACAGGCTACATTTAAAGGCTGGATGGATATTATGTATGCAGCTATTGACTCAAGAGATGTAAGTACTGCAAATATTTTAAATTATCTTTTTTTCTTGAGGTCTGTCTATCAACAGGTGTATATTTATAGATCTTCCAAAAGCAATTAATAGCCATACAATAGAACGAAACTAAATTAACTAATATAGGATTCTGCTGTAACAGATTGTGGAAAAATGAATGCAAACTGCCAGATGCTGTCAGTAATAGAAGGAACAGAAAAAATACATTGATGTAAGTGACAGGAGTATTGTCCAAACACAAAATATTAAGGACATTTTGCCCAAGGTTGCTGCTTGTTCAGCTGTAAATTTCACATGAAATCTTAGGAATGATATTTCACTTTTTTTTCTTAGGTATTACAGCAACCCAAGTATGAAGACAACCTGTACATGTATTTGTATTTTGTCATCTTTATAATTTTTGGGTCTTTTTTTACCCTGAACCTGTTCATTGGTGTCATTATTGATAACTTCAATCAGCAAAAAAAGAAGATAAGTATTGTTTCATTTCTCTTCTAAATATATTCTAAAATATTCCATTTTTGCAGGTGCATGACATATGCAATGTACACTCAAGGTCTGTTCAAAATTGAAAAAACTGAATTATATTAGGACATAAAATCTTACCAAGACACAGTATGCATTAACATCATAAGATTTTACATTGTACTGAATGGCCCGGACCCTTCTGTTTTCATTCAACGTCCAATTTAGTCTTCCTCAAGTAATTTGATTTTCCATGCCTAAACTTCATGAAATCTCCTTACATGATCAAACCCTTGAATTAGGCCTCTACATTAAAGCACTCATAATTTCAATTTTTTCTTCTTGATTGTAGTGATTCTATCAGCACACAAAAAAATAGTTACCTGGTTATGAGAAGCAAAGCATTATTTCATCACACTACTACAGATGCTGCTTTAATGATCCCAAGCATTCAAGTTCTCTTTTGTGGCACTGAATGACCTGAAACTATATAGAACAGGAGTGGTTTGGAACTACCTCAGGGCCTTTTGTTATTGTTTCATAGTGCAGACATAGATAATCTCACTGGTATAGATGGTCTGAATATCAGATGCTTATCTTTAAAATTATTTTCTATTAATAGGTTAGGTAATGAAAGCTAAAGGACAAAAGCAGCTATGATTTACTAATTTAATTTTACCTTACTGGACTTCAAAACTTTCTTTGGGTTTATGTTACTAATGAGAGGTGCTGAGTAAGATTTTTGGAAGCTGTACATGCTAGAGGCCCAGAGGTTAGGGAGCCTGTCCAGCGTGTGGTACATGCATTCCCATGTCTTCAAGCTTCCCAAATACTCATCCACAAAAGGGCTGTATCCAGTCCTATGTGTTTATAGATGTTCTTGGAATTAGATGTCTGCAAGTATCTTTTATCCAGGAAAAATTTACTTCAAAGAGTATGTGGAGTCCGATGGGTTTTCGTTCAAGCTGTCTCTACAAGACAGTTACTACCGGCAGTGGATTTTGGTTAAGTTGCCATTGAAGACCCATAATTCTCTCTGTACCTTCACTATCAGACTCCAAAGGCCAGTTCTGGCTTTTGCTAATCAGAACTTCATTGAAAATGGAAGCTAATCAAGATAAAAGACTTAAAAGAGAGCATTTCACCGTTAACAGTATCAAGAGTGCTTCAATCTTCAGCTCAGTTTCTCCAAAGCCTGATAATCCATCTTCTCAAAAACCTTGAAGACTTTGAGTCCCAATGCTAATGTTGTGACACCTAAAGCACTAACACATTCATGTACTGAAAACCTGACTTTGTCTGCTTCCTTTGTTTCACTAAAATCACAGTTCCAAAGTGACAGTGCTGAGCAGCCCAGACTATTAGAGCTTATCTCAGATGCTGTTTATTGTATGTCTTTCTATAAAAGGAAAGAGGTACTGAAAAGGATTTCTTGGAGTTCAAGGAAAATAACCATAGAAAAATGCTGCATTACTGTTTTTTTGTGGATGTCCAGACAACTTCTGGACTAAATGCTAAGATTGCAGACAGCTACATTTGATAGTGAAGAGATTTTTCCAAATTCAGTCTTCTTGATTTTCATGACATAAATAAATAAATCACATTTCTCTTTAAGAGTTTATTTCAACACTGTATATAAATGTGATTATAACCAGTTTTGATTTCATGCTTTTACTTTGGAGGTCAAGACATATTTTGACAGAAGAGCAGAAGAAATACTACAATGCAATGAAAAAGCTGGGATCCAAAAAACCACAAAAACCTATACCAAGACCAGGGGTAAAATTATTTATATACATCAGACCAATAGCTATTTACAAACAGCTCAGTTTTTATTGATATAGAGAGAGCAGAAATATGCCCATATGAAAATTATCATTACCTAGTGTATCAGTCAGCAAAAATGGAAAATGAAAACACAGTAAAAAAATTATTTTTCCCTTGCAACCATTTTATGTATGAATATACAAACAAAGGAGGCTGAACTCAGCTGTTGTAGTCACTTTAATTTGACTACTCTGCTTGAGATCACTACTTACATTTCTGTTAAAGTCTCATAGGCCTTACTGCATGTATTTTTTGACCTTCTTCTAACAGGAAAAGAAAAACAATTACAGTTTATATTGGCTGTTTCTTTTTTTCTTTTCTCCTCAGAACAAATTCCAAGGCATGGTCTTTGATTTTGTGACACAGCAAGTATTTGACATCAGCATCATGATTCTTATTTGTCTTAACATGGTTACCATGATGGTAGAAACTGATGACCAGAGTAAAGAAATGGAAAATATTTTATACTGGATAAACCTGGTGTTCATTGTCCTTTTCACTGGAGAATGTGTCCTGAAATTAATTTCACTTCGCCATTACTATTTCACTATAGGCTGGAACATTTTTGATTTTGTAGTTGTCATTCTCTCAATAGTAGGTAAGTCTTGTTTATTAAACTAAAAAGAAGGTAAAATGATTATAAGGTGAACTTTTACTTGAATAGAGCTCTATGTTGGCTTTTGCCAGTGTAAGGTTTACAATTAAGTCATGCAGCTTTTCATTTTATCTCATAATCTACCTAATTCAACCATCAAAACTGTTATAATCATTCAACATATATTGCATCTGCAAATATTAAGTGGTATAACAGAAATTATGCAAGTGGAATCTGGAGTATCTTTGATTGCTACATAGAACCACTAATTTTTCTATATTTCTACTATGACATGAAGATTCAAGTGGTAATGTACCTTGCTTTTATTTTTTTCCTGTTTTAGGTATGTTTTTAGCTGAGATGATTGAAAAGTATTTTGTGTCCCCCACACTATTCAGAGTCATCCGACTCGCCAGAATCGGTCGAATCCTGCGTCTCATCAAAGGCGCTAAGGGAATCCGCACTCTGCTTTTTGCTTTGATGATGTCTCTTCCTGCTTTGTTCAACATTGGTCTGCTGCTGTTCCTCGTCATGTTTATCTATGCGATATTTGGCATGTCCAACTTTGCCTACGTTAAGAGGGAAGCTGGTATAGATGACATGTTTAACTTTGAAACATTTGGCAACAGCATGATCTGCCTATTTCAAATTACCACCTCTGCTGGCTGGGATGGTTTGCTAGCCCCGATTCTTAACAGTGGGGAGCCAGACTGTGACCCCCATAAAGATCACCCGGGGAGCTCTGTGAAGGGCGACTGCGGCAACCCTTCTGTTGGGATTTTCTTCTTTGTCAGCTACATTATCATATCCTTTCTGGTAGTGGTGAACATGTACATAGCTGTGATTTTGGAGAACTTTGGTGTTGCTACTGAAGAAAGTGCTGAACCCCTGAGTGAGGATGACTTTGAGATGTTCTATGAAGTCTGGGAGAAGTTTGATCCCGATGCAACACAATTCATGGAATTTGAGAAATTGTCTGATTTTGCAGCAGCACTTGATCCTCCTCTTCATCTACCCAAGCCAAACAAAGTCCAGCTTATTGCAATGGATCTGCCCATGGTAAGCGGTGACAGAATTCACTGCCTTGACATCTTGTTTGCTTTCACAAAGCGTGTTTTAGGGGAAAGTGGGGAGATGGATGCCCTCAGAATACAGATGGAAGATCGGTTTATGGCATCCAATCCTTCAAAAGCTTCCTACGAACCAATTACAACCACATTAAAACGAAAACAGGAGGAAGTATCTGCTGTCATTATCCAACGGGCTTATAGACGTCACCTTTTAAAACGAACAGTAAAACAAGCTTCTTTTATCTATAACAAAAACAAAACCGAAGGAGGGGCTGGTCAGGGAATGAAAGATGAAATCCTTATTGACAAGTTAAATGAAAACTCATTTACAGAGAAAACTGATATAACCGCATCAACAGCAGTTTGTCCACCTTCTTATGATCGTGTAACAAGGCCAGTCAAAGAAAAGCATGAAAAGGAAGATAAAGATGTTCAAAAATAAAAGCAAATAGCAAGCAAAATCATCTATGTGCAAACCAGTTCATAGTCTGTAAGAATCATGTGTTTGTGTCAACAGGACTCCTGCTGGAGGTCTATGCCAAACTGACAATTTTTACAAATATACTGTACAGTAAAGGTCAGTGCCTATTAAAAGACAGTGACTGTGACTGTGATATGGGAAAACAACCTTGACAGGAGGTTACTGTTCTCACTACCAGCTGACACTGCTGAAGAGGAGAGAAAAAATGGCTACTCAGACTGTAGGGACCAGTTAAAGGGGTGCAAACCAAGTATTTGTGTGTTTAGCATAAAACAATACGGTAACTGTATCCACTGTTGCATTTCAACTGCCACATACGTCGTATTTTTACAAAATCTGTGTTGGTGGATTCATCTTATTTTTATTCATATGTTGTTTATTATATGTGACTATTTTTGTAAATGGGGCTTCTGTTGGGGAAGGGGATGAAGTACACCGTTACAGGTACAAGGGCCAGGTGTTCTATTATACAACTAATATACACACAGAAACGATTTGCATGAAGGCATGCTGCACTTATAGATCATGCATGAAAATAACATTAAGTCACAAAGAACAACAGATTTTTTTTAGCGCAGTGTTTCTGGAAAGGAATATCAGATTTTGAGGTGCTTAATTAATGTATTCATGTTGTATCACATCCAAACAAATCTTGGTATGCCTGTAAAGTCCCCTATAACTCACAAGAACAGTAGAGACAGATTATTTTTTGCACACACCATTAAGTTTCAACAAGTGCAAACTTCTTTCTAGGTCTGGAGTCACAGATTTTGTCTTTGTCAAATGTCTTTCTGCACAGAAATACTAAACGAATCTGCCTCAGCCCTCCAAATTGATCAAAAACAGCCCTTTGTAAAGTTGTTCTGCTTTATCCTGCAGTATTGTTTAGCCATCTTCAGCTCTCGGTAAGGTTGACGTTGTTGTACATGTTAATGAAAAGCCCTCTGCGATGTAAATAGTAATTTTTAACCTGTGGTGCATGTTTGAGCAAACAGATAATGACCTAAGCACATTTATTGCATCAAATATGTACCACAATAAGTGTAGTGTGCAAGCGTTCAACAGGTAAAATTACGTATTATCTACCATTATAGATAGTATGGATGCTATCGATGCATGTTTATATTGCCTGTGCTACTGTTCCTTTGACTGTCCAGGATTCTTAAATATGGGAAGCCATACATCAGAGCTAAATGAAATAAACTACTCAACGAGACCTCATTCCTCCATACCATTAAGCAATATTTTGCAGCTATTTAGGAGCTTATTTGCTTTACGTTTTTGAATTTTCAGTGAAAAGCATATAGTGTATATCGAAACTGTACAGACATGTTGAAAACTACTAAACCTGTTGAAAATAATGTTAGAATTTTATAAGCAAATATAAATACTGTAAAAATCATTTTATTTTCTTTTTCAGCATTATGTACATAAAACAAGAACTGAATTTTATCTTCAGGTTGATGTCACACCATTTTCATTACTTTCTGTCCATAGCTCTTTTTCACAGAAGAACTCCAGAGAAAAGATATGCCTGAAAGAATGGATAGCTGTAGGTTCTTATTGTTTACAATTTTTGCAAACATGTCAATACTTTCTGCAAAATAAGTTCATAATTTGCTTCTAAAAATCTAAGGGTTTTTTGCAGTTGAGAAATGGTGTAAAGTTCAAATTGAATGTCTAAGCAGTGCCTGCATCATAAGTTTTCATCTACAACCTTTCTTTCACAGAATCCTTAATCTTTTCTCATTTACTCACAGATTTTTTTTTTGATTCATACTGCACTAGAACAGTTCTAAATGTTATCTTGGGTCCACGATATTTTTTCATAAAGAGAAAGTAGTAAAATTGTATAATCCAACACATCAGGACATTTTATGTTTCTTACACAGGAAAATTAAATATAGATTACTTTTATTAAAATTATTGACTAATAATGTATTCGTGAACTGCATGCAGGAAAATGCTACTCTTACCCTAACTGATGCTAAAGAACATTATTAAAGCGCCAAAACAATAAAGATTACATTTTTTTATTGTATGTTCCTTTTGTCTTTATTGTCTGACATTAATATAAAAAAAGTATGCTTCTAAAACCACAGAATGAGAGGATACTGGAAACCTTTACAGCCAGCTATATTGTTCTTCCACGTAAGCAAACCCTTGGGACTTGCTTGCTAGTCACAGACTAGGAGTTTCTAATTCAATGCATGTTATACTCTGAGCAGGATGATTCTGCACGTATTAATAGTACAGCCCTGAGTAACTTCATGAGTTCATGCAGCAGCTCCATGCGGTGGGGTACTCAACCATCACATACCAGAGCTGTCCTGAGTGTGTCCCAGGAGGCTCAGGAATGAGAGCTGTGTGCTCATGAGTTTACAAAGAGAAAGCTAGGACTGAAAATAGTACTAGATACATGACATTCCCCAACTTGGATTATGAGAACCAGTTTATTCTTGCTAGTTACTATTCACAAATAGGCTACAGAACATCTCGTATTCAAGTGCATTTCTGAAAAAGGTGAATCGGCATCAGAGTGAATAACCATTGGTCTTTTCCCCAGGGATTTTTAAGAATCTCTCCGGAAGCACCACATTCCTAAAAGCTATCGTTTGTGGATACTGACATGGAAAATGCAAATGCAGCTGGGAAGTGGGCCTGTCAGTTATTCTTTATCAATTGCTTCAGTGAATTTCTGAAAGTGTTCATTTTATATGCTTACATAATTTTATATTGCATTCCCCTACAACTTACAGTGAAAACACCGAGAGGTGAATATTGAGCTTAGTACAAAACCAGTTCATGAGTAATTGTATTCCATATGCTTGCTCAGTTGCTAGTGCAGAAATAAAATTTCATTTTCTTCCCTGAAAGTCATTGCAAATCTTTTGAGGAAGGAAAATGCTTCTCCTTCAAATTGTTCTGAAATGCTTTATGAAAAAAAAAAAAAAGTCTAAGTCTTTCATAGAAAAGTGTAAGTATCAAAATGAAAAGATAAGTATTTTCAGATTAATATGTAGGCAAAATATGTCTCAAAAGATTACCTTAAAAAGTATGTATATTATCCACAAACTGACAGGAATAATAGACTACTTGAAAAATAAGGTAGTATATTGAACAATATTGCTTAATATTCTATACACTAATATTCTATACACAGCTTTTTAAACTTTGCTTTTCTCAAGGAAATAGTTTTAAGATAAATGAGAACTATGCCACTGTCGCTGCAGATCCAAGGTCATGGCCATGCAAAAATACTTGTTTCTCGTACCTATTTTAGGATTCCAATGTTACAGAAGACGAAATGTTACTTCAGAACAAGTAGCGCATCACTTAAAACGTAACAGGAAATTTTGCGGATCATCTCGGCCAACAAGGAAAACCAAACCTGCCACTTCTTTGGCACCTTGCTGAGGCTGGGCACGAGAGGCGTGCAGCGGCGTAGTGCCACGCGTGGGGAGTCTGTTAGGAAAGTTTACCCCGAGTGCTCGCCGCTAGAAGAATCGGCTTCGCCTACTACTTCAGTGCAAGGCGGGGTCGCCTCCTTGTACAAAATGGCACTATTGACGGTTTTCCTGTTGGACAGACAGCCCGACGGTTCTAGAAGCAGCTGTTTGTTTCTGGTGTCTAGAAACGATGACTGAGGATGCTTTCACCTGCAGGGGGAAACCTGGCTTTTACTACTCTTTGCAACGCTGTAATTCCCTAGGAGGAACGAAATTGGGAGAAGAAAAGAAAAAAAGAGAGAGAGAACTTTCTGTATTTGATTTTGCCCCATTGCCATTTCATTTCCACAGAGAAAATTCACACAACCTGAAGCGCTCGGTATTGAGATACAGTATGAAACATACGGAGTGTGAGCCACACAGTCGTTTCTCCAGCCAAAAAAAGCAAGACAATAAACAAATTCTCAAAGCTTTCCATTCAGGATCCAGGCAGTGACTGACAGGCTAACGGCTGTAAGCGCTCCCGAGGGAGGAACGGCGAGACCGCCCGCCCCCGCCGACAGGGGGCGCCGCACACCTGCAACCAGCACCGCCCGCCGAGCTGTGTTCAAACCCCACCCCCTCCGCCTCGCTGCCAATGGTACGGGACCTCCCGTCCGGGTGGTCCCGCCCCCATCTCCCGAGCGTCCAATGGGCCGCCAGACACGTTCCGGCGTTTTCCACAAGTTTTTCTTCCCGTGTCTCTCCCGCCTCCCTTCCCTCCAAGCCAATGGCAGCGGGCGCTCCTGCTAGCCAGCCAATGGCAGCGGGCGCTAGCGTGCTGCCAGGCGCTCCACCGCCCTTCCGGACATCTTCCCCACCCCCCTTCCGCAGCGGCGCTGGGTAGCAACCATGGACGCTGAGGTGCAACAGGTGGGCGCTGCCGCCGGGCGCCGTCCCGCTCCGGGCCTCTCCGCGGGCGTGGGGCTGCGCAGAGGCTGGGGCCGGCGAGTGGGAGGGCGGCGAGCCGCAGGAGGGGGCGGGGGAGCCTGGAGCGGGAGGGCGAGCGGCCAGACGGGGCCGGTCCGGGATGGTCTCCTGCCGTCCCGGGGTGAAGCATGTGCAGGAGTGAACGCAGGCCGCTTCTCCCGCAGGCCCTGCTCAATTATTACTGCCAAGAAGGCTACTTCCACCACGTCCGGGCTGCGGCGGATGAGGCGCTGGGGCAGCTGGGCAGCGATCCGGTGTTCCTTTTCTACCGGGCCTACGGCGCCCTGAGAGCAGGTAACGCGGGGCTGGGGAGCTGGTGCTTGTGTCCCGTCCCGTCCCTCCGCCGCCCTCCCGAAACGCTGGTCTTCCTTCCGTCACGAAATTAAGCCTGTAGCCTCCTACATAGAAAGAAAGCAATGTTACGGAATCTGAATGGAGTGTTTCTCATGTTGAGAAGATTATCAGTGTTTCATGGTCTGTCACTGCCCTCCCCCAGTTTGAATGAAACTGATAGACCACAGAGTGCTGAAGTAAGAAATAATCAGTATCTATTTTTTTCCTTTTTTTTTTTTTTTTAATGGTTACATGAATGTGGGTCAGGTAAATGGGCTCCTTGGAGGGAATTTGAGCCCTGCCCAAATGCCCACTGCATTGTATCACAAAGATAAATATGCTTGTTCCAGCTAAGACATCTTCCCTTTAATGCAGCTGTATCTAACGTTGTTGTATCCATCTGCCTCAGAGGAGCTGACAGCTAATACCTATTGGGAGGATCTCTGTGTACATTAAACCATTTTGAGAAGTTTATTTAGCTAGATCAAGAATCTCACAGAATATTAACAAGTAACCCAAAGTGCGGGATGGCTGTGGCAGGGGACTAGGAAAGATTCAAAAGGTTTTGAGGTGGTGTGTCTGTTCCCAAACTCCCTGACTTTTTTTGTTTTACTATCATGCGTTCCTATTTTTCAAGATGTTGTCTCTTCTATTGATGTTCAAAAGATTCACACAAACAAGGCAAAAATCCTGACTGTATAAAGAAACAGGAGCAACAAGAGCTGCTCAATGCCCTGTATAAAACAAATAATAAAGATGATTTGCATCTTCATGGCAGCTGGCAGAACTAGCACATAACTCCTTTCAAGTTCTCTGCATTGAGATGCTTTTTTCTTTCTCATGTCTGTTTGAAAGACTTGCACAAACAAGTGAAAATGCATGTCTGAATAATGAAGGAAGTTATGAAGCAAGTGTTATCAAAAACACAGAAGAAAAAAATTCAGGGGAAAAAATTAAGTCAGGCTGAGGTTTTGATGCTGATATTCTCTGTCTTGAAAAATGTTATAGTCTATTCTGCGTTTGTTTTCACTAGGTGACATCCAAGAGGGTATTCGACAGTTGGAGTCTATTAAAAATAAACAGGAGGTGTCACTTTGTACAATGATGGCTCTGATTTATGCCCATAAAAAGAGCCCTAATCCAGGTACGCTCATTAAGACAGTACTGCTTTGTGTTTTAAAACAGCTGTGTGTTAAGATCTGAGAGTTGCAGACTAATTCTGCCTAATTTAAAAAGGTATACTCCAGCTTTGCATTTGATAAAATATCTAGTACTGAACTGAGTGACGCTAATCAAGATTGTAAACAAAAATACCAAAACACAAAACTGTGAACAGTAAGACTGGATATTAAAATAAAACATGAAAAAAACCCCAAACTGACTTACCTAGAATGACAAAATATCTTTTATGGGGGGAAAAAAAAAATCTGAATCACATTTCTTGCCTGATATCAGTTCTTTTCAGCAGAACTGCAATTTAAGAAGTCATTAAAGCCACGTCATTTTTATCTTTCAAGTTACTCTGACCTTACAAATGGAGAGAAGAATTTTGTGAATGTTGGTGTTCCTTTCTCCAGTCTAAAAATTGGGGTTATTTTGCTAAGAATTATATTCTCAAAACCAGTTTGTTTATCAGGTAAACTGAGTTATTAAAATATTGTCCAGGTATATTCCTGACTGCAGATTTATAACTGTCACTGCCAGCTTTGTTAAGCAGTATGATGTGAAACAGCTCTGACTAATGACATCACTCTTATTTGAGTCCCTGAGGATTAATACTGTAGGGAAGCAAAATTATTATGCATTTCAAGACTCTAAAAAGGGCGTGGCAGTAAGAGTCAGACATCTGATTTTAATGGCTCCTAAAAAGGACCAGAAATGAATGTGGGTAAAAAAATATTTGTCAGTAAGTCTTACATACCAAATGAAATTTCTGTGTGGGATTAACCTGATGAGAGCAACTGACAAGTAACGATGAGGATGTAAGAAACTGAGCTTTAGTGTTAAGAAACACATCACATGTTTTTCAGGGATTCTGGATTGAAATCATCTTATGTTCAGCATTTTTGGGCTGCTCTGGAGTTAACTGTTTACTTATTTGGCAAACACTGATATAAAAGCATTATGGTCCAGTTTCCATTTATCTGACAGGAGTCTTAGCTACAAATCTAAGGGGATAGCTACAAATAGCGGGGTTCTTGCCCAGATGGCTATGTTGATGGGAACACTTCTGCCTTTTACATCTGTACCTGATTAATATTTTTAATTGGGAGGGATTGCTTATGTGTTTATCAGTACATATAATACAGAAAACAATGTTTGCTTTGGAAGCTCTTGGCTTATGGGCTGCTCTTCCTAATATTTTGAGTTTCTGTCAACAAAAGCTCCGGACAAAATCTTTTCAGATCGAGAGGCTATTCTAGAGTTGGATGCAAAAATGAAGGAGCAACGTAAAACAGCAGGACAGCAGACTCTGTACTTCGCTGGCTTATTTTTGTGGCATCTTGGTCGTGAGGACAAAGCCCGTGAATATGTTGATAGAATGATCAAAGTTTCTGGTGGTGGTAAAGAGGTAACTTTTTTTTCTATGTAAAATAGTAATAGGACCACCTATACTGTGAAGCTAGACTTACTGGACCAATGCTATTTGGACATTTCCTTTAATTAACTTGTTTTGTGTTCTAGTACTTCATTTCCTAATGTCATAAATTTGACCGGGCCGAATAGAATTACATAATGACTTTTTTTGTCTGCAATGTATTCATTCATGAGAGATCTGCATTGACCAGTGGAAATAATACGTAGGTATGTCAGTTTTGCTACTTGACACTGAGCATCATAATTCCTAGCAAAAAAACTAAGCGTGATAGTCTCGCTAGAGGGAGACATCAGTTTTTAATCTGAAGATTCAAAAATACCTGGAGGGTAGGGGATTTAAATTTTCAGCAGTCGTTAAAGGCAAAATTTGCCTAGGGTTTTACTGAAGGTAATTTAGCTTAAAATGTGTGTAAGTATTGATGTCTTCTGCATTTATATACAGAAATCTGCAACTATTCTAAATGTTTGTTTCTGAAATTATATTATTAATTTAATTAATGGCTTAGCTGTTGAACTGTCACTGATTAAAAATAACGATAAATTTTATTTGATAATTACTGGCTAATTTTTACTAATGAAGAAATAATTAAGGACATCACAAAGAATTCATACATTGATTTTTAAAAAGACTAAGGATATGCCACTTCAGTAAAATAGCAGTATTTATGACTTTGCTTATTGAAACCACAGTAGTTGCATCAGTTTGTTTGTTTTTGTTTTGTTTTTTTTAAGATATACTATATGGGGATGTTGCTTTGCAGGAAATAGTTACTTTTTTTGTTTGGTTTTTTACAGAGGGACATGAACATAAAAAATACATTACCATTGAAATATTTAGAAAACGAATAGTTTTCCTTTTTCCTAAGCTTACTTGTACTTATCCCTTTTCCCGGTTTGACAATACAAAGTTATGTGTACTTCAGATTTATTGGGAGGTGGTTAGGGGTGCTTGAACTTAGTGAAATATGATTTGCTTAGTATATACAGTTCATTTTCGTAAGATACTTTATGTACTCCTTATACAGAAGTAAAATACCTCTCATTTTTTTTAAAATACTTGAGTATATGAATTTCAGCCAGTTTCTGTCGCATAACAAAATCATGACCCTGATTGTTAGCACTTACAAAGTATGGCTCTTCTACTAACCTTTGAGTTTTAAATATATGACTCACTTCTTTGATTTTATGCTACAAAAGAGCCAGTGATATTTTATACTCTTAAATTTTTGTTTTGATGGCAATTATAATTTGGTTAAATAATCCAGCACTTCAAAATAGATTTGATTTGCTTAAGCTATAAATGTCTGAAACACATAAGAAAAATAGAATTTTTAAAAGGTGAAATATGTCTTTTCATGAACGAATTACTACTTTTGATTAATGAATCTTAAGTAGTATGCTATTTTATTTTTTTTTTGTAATACTGTTGGGGATTTGGGAAATGTCAGATCTTTGCCCTTAACACACAGGTTTTTCTTTTTAATCAGACAGTAGTAGAAAAAGACCAAGTTTCTCTCTGTTTTCAGCACCCCATAAGTTTCTAAGTGTCTGATATAAACAAAATCTTAAGGAAATATTCTGCAGAAATGTTTGCAGAAAATATTGTTGCAATCTTATGTGACCACTTCTGTGAGGTTTTGTTTGCCTGCTTAGCATTTTATGCTAGTTCAGTGCCGTTAGGTTTTTTTTAATTCTCTAAGTAAATGTACTGTTTGATTAATTTAATACTGGAATGAATTACTAATATTTTAGGATATGCTATAGACTGGTTATAATTTCAAATATATAAAAATAGATACTTTCATTTTAAGTCCTATTTTATTTTTAGGTTATTTCTATTTATTACTGTATCTAATATACTTCTTTACTACCTAGTTAGTGAAGAATTCCAGATTTTTTTTTTTTTATTTTTTTTTTTTTTGCAGGGCTTGATTTTGAAAGCATGGCTTGATCTCACCTGTGGGAAAGAAACTCACATTAAAAAAGCTGTGAAATACTTTGATGAAGCACTGCAGGAAGGCAACGATGTTTTTGCGCTGCTTGGTAAAGTAAGTTTACTTCATAATTTTAATGCTTTCCAAATGTTGTATTAGTCTTGTAGAGTGATTAGAGAGATGCTGAGAAGAGTTGTCTACAGAATTGCTGTGTGCCGTGGCAAAAAACATAGTAGTTAACAATATTGATAGATGATCACGCTACAGTGTTTAACACACTTTTTATAACCATCGTTAGTCAATTTCAAGTGCTCATATTGATTATATTTCATTAAGGGAGTGGCATGGATTGTTTTCTTTATGTGTTTTTCTGTTGCAGGGTATTCTACTTATTTGTATCACAGACCTTGTTTGTTTAATGTTCTAAAGCTAAATGCAGAAAAAAATTTTCCGTGAAAATAAGACGACTAAAGTTCAGGAGAGTATGCACAATGGTATTTGTTTAGGCATGTGTGCTTGGCTGTAAGCAGACTGTTGAGTTCAATTATATCAAGTATATCTCAGATTTAGTTACTGCAATTAGATTTTAGACGTACAGCTATCTTGCTATGGCTTAAGAAATTAACTCTCAGAAATGGTGCAAACACAGTAGTTTCTATCTCAAAAATATGAAATAAAATGGCACACACACAGACACCAGGAATATGGTAAGTAAATTTTAAGCTTCAAAGCAAAATAGAGGATTTAAGCCCTAAATTGATTTCTGCTCAAATTCACTTAAAACTTGATACTTCTGAAGTAGTTCTGTATTTGGAGTACCCTGTAAATTGCTTTACAATTAAAAAATTGTTAATTCTGGCAACAACAGTCACCTCGTTTTTTAGATGGTACATACTTCAGGTCTTCAAAAAATGTTTAATCTATGGGTTGTGTTTAAATACCTAAAATTGTGAGATGCCTTATGCAAAGTTATTTGAAACCTAATGAGATAATTTTACTCTTCAGCTACATCTTTCTCTCTTTTTCTTGCTTGTAACTGACTAGTACCTTGTAAATGCTGCAGTTAACCTTTGTTATAGAGCGCTTACCACACACCAGGTTTTACACATCATCTTTTGCTATTTGATTGTTGCAGTATCTCTAGTTGTGGTTGATGCTGAAATAAGAATATTACTTAAAGAAAGACTTTTCTCTTCCTGGTTTCTGTATGAAAGAACTTCTCAATCTTCTCACCTATGTGAGTGTACAGGCTTTTGATGTGACTTCTCTTCCTTCCATTAGGCACAGTATTTTGAGGTCCGACAGAATTATTCAGGAGCTCTGGAAACTGTAAACCAGATAATTGCAAACTTTCCAAACTTCATTCCTGCATTCATAAAGAAAATGAAGCTACAACTAGCCTTGCAAGACTGGGAGCAGGCAGTTGAAACAGCACACAGGTAAGTATGAGGTAGCACACCACTAATTGTGTTCTTGCCATGTTTACAATGTAAGAACACTTTGAAACAAAAATAGATAGGTTTCCATTAATTTTTAATGAACTTGAATTAGTTGAATCAGGTTTTTTAAAAAATGAATTTAAGTTTTGTTAGAACCCAGCCTTGCATTTCTGTGAGGATACTACATCAATACATGAATCTATTTTGGATGCAAGAGGACCTTTTTTGAGATAGGCATGAGGTAACAAAGCTGTGCTTTTGATTGAGAGCTATGACTTAAAGTGGCTGTGCAATACAAGTTATTTTATTCCCCTTCTAGGATAAAACAGATGACTTAGCAAAGGTTTTGTTTTGGTTTTTTTATATTCACCTTTTGTTTGGCTTTAGATTGTTGCAGAAAGATGCCCTCAATTTAGAAGCCATAAGAATGGAGGCCCTGCATTATCTGTGCAGGGAAGGAAATATATCTGAGGTGAGTCTTTTTATTAGCAGACTGTTAAGCATAACGCAGCCTTTGTAGTGCACATGGCATCTAGTCCCTATTTTCTTTATCTTCTCCTTGTATACTTTGTCTGGTCCTGGGCAACACTGCTTCTCTGCAGGAAGAGCTATATTCACCTATTCTGACTCAAGTGACTTCTCTAGCTTATTGTTGGGGTGTTTTCTGAATGCCAAGGGAAACATGATTCCTTGCTCTCTGGAAAGATGGATGTAAAAAATTAAGCCAAACAGAAGTCTCCTGTGGACAGCTAATTGAATCATGTTGATTTGAATCATAGAGGCAATTTTTTACTGTTTAAATGCTCTTTTGGTAAATTAATAAGTTATTGTAAGCCTTCCATTAATTTTAAGTATTTCATTAATTGACGTAAGGGGAAATAATGAGGTCTTGTAGTGATACATTTTTGAAAGGGCATCGTAGTCGCTTAACAACAGGCTACAATGTTAGGTTGTATAACCTGTGCTTTGTTCACCTTTTTTTGATAATTACTGAGATTTTTTTTTTAGCTCTAAGAATTCTCTTTAACTTTCCCTTCTACTCCCAAGATCCTATTCTGCACAGGGATATATGCATGTATTTTCTACATATGGTGCTTGTGCTTTTTTTCAGGAAATTTTAAAATACATTATCTAAATTATTACAAAAAATAATTAAATATTTTAAAATATTTTTTTGTTATGCAAAAATGCTGGTATAATTTAAGTGGAGATTTAGCAAAATTAAGTATTTTCAGTGTTTTGTAGGTTTTTACAAGTTCTAGAGGAAAAGGTATTTTACGTTGTTTAACACATTTTTAGTTATTGCAAAGAACACTGATCATTAGTGTATTTATAATCTAAGTCTTACTTTTGCACAATCATAAGAAATACGGAGAAACAATAACAATTGCAGACTCCAATTCAGTAAAGCCATCCAGGAATGAAACTAGCTGGACATGGTAGGGTGTAAACAAAATATTCTGGGGTAAAATGTCACATATGACTAAGACCTATGTCTAGGAAAATCTTTACAAAAATCTGATGAGATTTAAACATGATTCAGGTGTCTACATCTAAAATCATATTAAAAAAGACTACTTATTATTGTAACCCCAGAAATGTCTAAAGTACTTTAGGTGGTTTGAGAAGCTCTGGTGTTAAAAGTCTGAGCATCTGGAAGAGCTTTGGTTTTGAGTGCGTGTGTATCATGCTGAAGCCCAAACAAGATTCACAGATCACTGGATTCCTCAGACTGTCTTGCTTTATGGAACTTTATATACTATCCATGATACCAGACTCAGCTCAAGTCTTTCAGTTTCTTTAGAGCATGTATAGAGGATACATGATCTATTTTATTGTCACTTTACTATTTCAAAGTATTTTTCTAGGAATTCCAAAATAAAAACTTAAGTTCTAGCCCTGAAAATTTGAGTTTAAATTTCACAATATTATTGCATAGCAAAATATGTGACAAGTTTTTATTGAAAACTGTTCTGTTGTCCTAATCTGTTCATTCTTTCTATTACTTATTATGTTATTTCTTTTTCTTCAAGGCTTCAGCAAGATTGGGAGACCTAGTTAAAGCACTGGACAGGTTAGAACCACGTAATTCACAGCTCTTCTATAAAATGGCTTTAGCTTTCAGTAGAACAGTAAGTATGCTTTTTCTCTTAAGCAGCATACAACTATCTATGTATCCTGGGGTTTGTTTTATTTTCTGGTAGGCAGATTTTAAATATCTACTAAAAAGCAGAAGACTGCAGACAGTTGAAATAGATTACCTTGTGTAGCCTTTGGTAATTACATTTTTAAAGTTTTACATTCAGTATGAATTACAATACTTAAGCCATCTCATTCCAAAAAATGTTTTTACTGCTTGCTTTTAAATGAGAAACATGTTTCCAATGAAAATACACTCAAATATCCATCAACCATGTTCTTACTGTGGGAAACTGACAAGGTTAATCACATAGCCTTGAAAGGAAGGTTTCTTTAATCTTTGTATTTATCAGAAGCATTTTAAGGAAGCATTTGAAGCAACTATCAACTGTTCCTTATTGTATGGTATTGTACATTTCTGTTTGAATCCAGCACACTTTAATGTCACAATTTTTATAGAATTACTGCAGATTATATTAGTCTTATATGAGATGTTGTTTTCTCAACTGCTACAGCAATATTCAGTGTATTTTTCTAAGGGAATCTGAAAAATAAGAAAAACTTGAAGTTTAAATGTTATTCTTACCATTAGTGTGGCCGGAACCAACTCATCCTTCAACATACACAAACTTTAGTTGAAAAAGCATCTGATTTGGCATCTGACAATGCAGAATTTGCTACTGAACTTGGCTACCAAATGATTTTACAAGGGAAGGTGAAAGAAGCTTTAAAATGGTACAAGACTGCTATGACACTTGATGAAACAAGTGTTTCTGCGCTAACTGGTAAGGTCTTAAACTTTGTGGTTTTTACTGGTCTTAAGACACAGATGATGCTTTTTTGATCAAGTTTTCCTTCTACTGCTACTGTGAAAATCTAGAACTATTAGAACAGGAGCATTGGGCAGTACTTCCTGATTCATGTTATGCTGTCTTCCTTGTAGCAACAGTTTCTTCTCCCTGGTTATGTATTTTGATCTTCCTTTTTATTTATATGTTTTTTATTTCTGTATTGCCTAAGAATTAGAGAACTCTTAGGCACTACAAAAATTAAAAACTGAAAGGCAGGTGATAGAACAAGCTGTCTATTGCTATATATGTGTCTAAATTAGATTGAAAAACATAATCAAGTCAAAACAACTGATACTTTTGATCTACATGTTATGTTATTTGAAAAAGAAATTATTTTTTATAAAGTCCAATTGCTGTCAAGAAAATGGAGAGTAAATATGGCATACTTGCTTCACAGATTTTTCCACTGCATTTTTGCTCCTTGACTGTGCCATTGCTTTCTAATCTGAAACATGAAACAGTACAAAAACTTCAGAGGGTAGGAGTGGTTTGTGTGTGTGTGTGTTTGGCTTGGTTTTTGTTTTTTATTTGTTTTTTTAATTTCATTTTGCTTCTTGTACTTGTTCTGAATTTAGAAGCCAAAATTTATGGTGCTTCTACTTAGTCTAGAACCAGTTGAAACTTCAGTGTTTTAAACTTTGTAATATAATAACTCTCATATCACCACTTTATGAAGAGGTTGAGGAGAAAAAAAGTTAATTCTGGAAAACAAAGCATGTGCATGACTAGGAAGACAAATCTGCAATAAAACGTTTAAATATGTTACAGGAATTATCCGTTGTCAGCTAATACAAGGGCAGTTAGAAGATGCAGAGCAGCAGTTGGAGTTTCTTAATGAAATTCAACAATCCATTGGGAAATCTGGGGTAGGAGACATCTTCTTTCATTAAAATACTTTGATTACAAAATCTGAATTGTGGTCTACTAGTGTCATGACTTCAGCTGGGATAGAGTTAATTCCTGGCATAGTTTTGGATTTAGGATGAGAAGAATGTTGATAACACAGAGATGTTTTAGTTGTTGCTAAGTAGTGCCTAGACTAGTCAAGGACTTTTCAGCTTCCCATGCTCTGCCAGGTGCACAAGAAGCTGGGAGGGGACACAGCCAGGACAGCTGACCAAACTGGCCAAAGGGATATTCCATACCATGTAACGTCATGCTCAGTATATAAATTGGGAGGAGTTGGCCGGAGGGCAGCGGTTGCTGCTCAGCGGTGGGCTGGGCATTGGTGAGCAGCAATTGCATTGTGCATCACTTGTTTTGTATATTCTTTTATCATTGTTATTATTGTTCCTTCCTCTGCTTTTCTATTAAACTGTCTTTATCTCAACCCACAGGTTTTACTCCCCCCGCCCCATCTCTCCCCTATCCCACTGGGTGGGAGGGAGAGTGAGTGAATGGCTGTGTGGTGCTTAGTTGCTGGCTGGGGTTGAACCATGACTTCATGTTCTGTATTTCAGTCACTTGAGCAGAGCATTCTTAATGGAGTACCAGTAAATCTAAATTTCAGTTTTTCTTCCTAGCAATCTAAGTTAATGTGTTGCTTAACTTTGCAACATGAGGCTGTTTGCTTGCAGAGCAAACCCATCGTTGCCTTCCTGCAGAACTTTATCTCTGAAGATAAGTTCAAAATGTTAGGAAGGGAGGGATATTAATTATATTCAGGATTTTGTGCCCAGAAAAATTTAGAGCTTCTTGCAGAAATTAAAGGAATGCATTGATATAGTAATCATCAGTGTCATTTACAGTGAACATAGTAAATATTTTATAATATCCCTAAATATAAAGAAGAAATGGCTAACAATAATTATGTAGTATTGTAGGAGTAACAGATGAATTTATCTGGAATGTGGAACATGCTTTACTATTTTTTTTTTTCCCCTGTAGGAATTATCTTTCTTGCGTGCAGTCTTAGCTATGAAAAAACTTAAGAAACAAGAAGAAGTTATTGCCTTATTGAATGATGTTCTGGATACTCACTTTTCATCTTTGCATGGCTTTCCTCTTGGTGTGGAATATTTTGAAAAACTAAACCCTGATTTCTTGCTAGAAATTGTTAGGGAATATCTTCATTTTTGCCCAGCACAGGTAAGCAGTTGTAGATCACATCTGTCTGAAAATGGAAATTATTCTTTGATTTCACTTTGAGATCAGTTAATCATGAAGCAAAAACTTAGAAAATTTGCCCTCTTAAAATCTGAATTTGAAGTAAAAATGTGGTTTAAGATATTGTACCACTATTTACTCAAAATAACTATGTAAATACATCTTCCGTGAAGTGAGCAAGTTACAAAATTTTGGATAAAAGAAGATTTATATTAAATGTAGTATGTGTGAGTACTTAGACTTTTTTAGTATCTCTTTTGATCAGGAAACTGTAACAATACAGTGAATAGAGCTATCTCAATATGAAACTGGGATGTTCACACTGATGTTCCTGTTGAAATATTTTTGTCAGCTCAGGATATCTTTTCAGTATATATATGTTCTTTCTTCATTTCAGTTTCTTTTGTGTGTTGGTAAAAATCAGTAGAATACTACTTTTTAAAAAAAAAATATTATTATGAATTCCGAAGAAAAATCTCACTTAGATGGCTAATTTTCTGAGACTTAATTTGCTTGTTCTAGTTTTGGCAACAAAGGCATGTAGAACTTCATAAATTGAATGGGGACCTGACACCTTCAAAGCAGGGAAACGCATTTAAAGTTTCTTTAAGTAGTGTCTTCCTTAAGTAGATTGTTATTCTGAAATAGCTGGGAGCTGACTCTTGTTATCCTGTCACTAGCAGATTTCTAGTCTTAATTATAGAACCTTCCCATAACTTTTAGTTTATGTATAGTTTTAAAATCTAACAGGCAAACAAGTAGTTTTCCATTGTTATGGTTCATCCCACCATCTATAATGAAATGGTAATGTTTGAAAGTCTAAAACATCAGCAGCAATGACCATTTCATGTCACATGTGGCGATAAATAAGAAGTGTCATTCTATGAGGCAGTGTCTTGTCTGAATTACTTAATAGGAACGATGTTTTTTAATTTGGAATGGAAACTTTTTCTTGAACTATTATCCATAGAAAGATTTGCTTAAAAAAACCCAAATAAAAAATAGGCTTTTCCTGAAGTTTCGTTATCTCTTTATTGCAAAAAGGAGTTTGTGATATTAGAAAGGGAGGAGTTTAGCCAGGTGGTGGAGGCTTCCAGTTTGATAGTGGAGGATTGCTGCTTCCCCAGGGTATGGGTCCTGTGGGAAAGTTATCTGTGAGCAGAAAGATCCTTAGGTTGCCTTTTCCTTTTTTTATATATAACAGTTAGCAACTAGCTAAAGTAATAGAGGGAAATGAACAATGTTGCTGATAAAGAAAAACTGAAATGTACCTTGTACTAGCAGTTTACACAAAAGTAGCTATTTCTCAGCTGCTATTTTGTGTTTGTTGCAAGCAGTATGGATGTGTTCTGTGGCGTGGAATGAGGGCAGGAGGGACAGGACCAGCATCTTTTCTTCTCATCCTTCTCGTCATTCATTCCAACTTCAGCTCTCTTGAAATTTAGTCCATGTTAGCATTGTCTTGGATGAGTTGGCATGGTAATTCAGAGTAAGATGCCAAATGTTTATGGACTGACTCTTCAGCTTATGTGAGGTCTGAAGCATTTTATCAACCTTGAAGTCCGTGAGGCTGTCTGGTGTTCCTGCTGGTATCAAAAAGTTGCCCCCTTAAATTTAAAACATTTTTATATTTCTTCACAATGACAGCTTTCAGCTTTTTTGGCTCAAGAAAATAATAATACTTTGCTATTGCTCATTTGAGTTTAAAGTAAAGCTCAGACTGTCAACTGAAGTGTTGTTTTTTCTTTGGTGGTTTTTTTGGTTTTGTTTTCTCTTAGCCTGCAAGTCCTGGGCAGTCTCCGTCACCACTTCTCAAGCACTGTGCTTCTGTTCTGGAAACTGTGGTAAAAACTGTGCCTGGTCTTCAACAAGCTGTCTTTTTAATTGCAAAAGTGAAATACTTGTCAGGTAACAGTTATATGAATGGTTAGCTATTCAACTCTTTAGTTTCTTTTATATGAGAAATTAATTTCACACTTTTAAATCATAATGAAGATTTTTATTTGCAGAACACTGCATTATAGCTAAGTGAAGAACATTTGCACTGCCTTTCTTTGTGATTTGTATGAGCATATCTTAATTGTACAGACACATAAATATGGTATTTTTATCTGTTGCTTCCAAAAAAGATCACATATTGAATGATTCACAGATGGAACAATGGGGAAAATATCTTACCTTTGACCTGGTTTTGATTTCATTTTGTAGCCACTTAATACTTCGTATGTGAGTTTATTCACAAAATGCTCACATATATTAAAAAAATAATTGGTGAATAGTTAATAAAGGCTCTATATTTAACTCCTGTATTTCATATCAACTACTCTTTCACTTTCCTTTTTTTAACTTCCTAGGGGATATTGAAGCGGCCCATAGTAATTTACATTATTGTCTTGAAAGAAATCAGTCTTACACAGATGCACGCTTACTGATGGCCCAGGTGTATTTGGCTCAAAACAATACTAAACTGTGTTCTCAATCCTTGGAACTTTGTCTGAGCTACAATTTTGAGGTGAGTTGGACAAAAGAATGAAACCATTTTATTCAGTCAATCATCTGAAGTTTTATGGTTTTGAAGATAATTTTTAAACTGAACAATTTAAATTAAATTTTAATGAACATGGTATCTGAATATTTATCAAAGAAATGACCATAAGGACAATACTAATACCTTATTACAACATATTGAAATTGTTTTGAAATACAACAGAAAGAAATGGTAGCTTTTTCTCAAATCCTTACATAAATAGTAAAAACATGTTATTTAAACAGAATTTGTAATTCTAGACTAACCTTGCAATGGTTTTTAAAAGCCAGCATAGAAGGACTTGAAGAGTGATCCAATGTTGTTTCTAGACTTCTTGCAAAGATGTACAATTGCTAATGAAGATACGCACAGATGCATGAGAGGATCAGAAAGGATCTGCAGTTACTTCTTGACAATTCATGCTGCATTAAGCACTCCAAGTATAAAGAGAGTAGCCATATGCTGTGTTCTCCTCCATTAATGGCACATCTTTGTCCATCTTTTTCTGTCCCTTCAGGAGCAAATTTGGTAAATTAAGCACTGTATTAGAAAACTTTCAGTTTTGCTGTGGTCCTCACCAGTTTTATTTCTTCGGTCTAATACATTTGCAGTATGGGATTTTTGATTTTTTGACATCAGTGGAACTTTATATATGATTAACACTGAGTTGGGAACACTCTACACAGCACTCACTAGGTCTGAGTTGTGCTAAATCTCTTGACAGAGCTTAGTTGAGAAGTGACAATGTAACTTTCCTTGCGCACATGCTCCCGTCTTGGTTCCTTCCTCCAAGTGATGCAAGAAAGCTGAAGATTAGCTACCTAGTTAGGAGGCACTGAGGTGCTTCCAACTTTGTACACAGTTACATTTCCCTTATCAACATTTCCTTTTCATGTGACGTATGTTTCAAGAAGGTGGAGAAATGGCGAGCAGGACTTTTGCCAAATAATGATGGTATACTTTTAATTAATAGCCTAATGAAGTGTGCATACAGCAAGTGTGGGAGATGGCTAAAATCCCTTAAAATTCAGTCTAGTTTCGAATAGTGATGTAATGAATGTTTTCTATCCTGAAGTCTCATCTCCTGTAATAGATATTCTTTTGTAATTAAAAACTTATTTAATTACTAGTTTGCCTACTCTTTGAAAATTCTAATATCTTCATAAGTAAATTACTGAAATTTAAATTGGATATATTTGGAGGAAAGAAGGAACTGAGGTCAATATTTAAAACAGCAACGAAAAAAATCTTCCTTCAAGGGGTTTGAATACTGTGCATAAAGTCAAATTTGGAAACTCCTCATCTCCTATTTTTTTAGGTGAGAGAACATCCTGTTTATCACTTAATTAAGGCCCAAACCCAGAAGAAGAGAGGAGAATTATCAGAAGCTATTAAGACCTTACAGATGGCAAAGAATTTGCCTGGAATGAGAAAACCTACAGCTTCCTCAAAAACTAAAGGAAAAAGAATTGAAATTGATGCAAGTGATCGTGTATCTGTCTTCCTAGAGTTAGTAGAAGCTCATCGTTTGAATGGGGAACCGGTAAGATGTAAGAACTTGTTAAGATGTAATACATACCTGAAAACAATTTCCTCTTCCCGTTAACAGAAGTGTCTATCCTTCAGAATAGAAAACCATCACTACTTTTACCAAGGGAATTTGCTTGTAAAATTTCCAAGACGTTAATATTTGACCTGACAGTTTGTACCTTCAATTGTACAGAGAAAAAAACTCCCTACTTGCAGGTGCTCAGTTTTGAGTCTACAAAACCCCTTTTAATTTTGAGGAGGAGATACTGTTGATGTTCGTTTGCTGGTGTGTAGATTCTTGTTTTGCTGTCAGAATGCTATTAGAAATATTTTTGGATTGTGTCCTTACCTTTGTGTAGCAGCATCCTTACTATCAGCTGTATCTTAATAAACAGTAGGACACTACATATATATAAGAATATAAGAGAAGCCATACAATTGTGTAGGTGGACATGACCTCTGGAGGTCATCCTGCTCAAAGCAGGACCTATTAGAGCAAGGTGCTAAAGGCATTGTCCAGTTGAATTTTGAGCGTCTCCTTGTATATATGCAACACAAATGTTATTTTCTCTACTAAAACTTTTCCTGGTAGTTCGTATCACATACATTTTATTTACAAAATGAAGAGGGGGGGGGAAAAACCAAAACTTTTAAAATATTTTAGCAAAACAAATGGATGCTATGGTTCAGGGAGTTTTGTGGGGTTTTTGTTTGGTTTGTGTAATGCCCCCTGACATTCATTTACTTATGATGCCTTTATTTTTGGCTGTTCAAAAACACAAAATACATTAATTCTATTGGTTTTATTATTTGTAGCATGAAGCTGCTATAATACTGCAAGATGCCATTAATGAATTTTCTGGAACTCCAGAGGAACTAAGAGTTGTGATTGCAAATGCAGATCTGGCAATTGCTCAAGGAGATGTTGAACAAGCCTTGACTATGCTCCGAAATATTACACCTGAACAGCCTTACTTTGTACAAGCTAAGGAAAAAATGGCAGATACTTATCTTCGGTACAGGAAAGATAAAAAGTTATATGCTGGCTGCTATAGGTAAAAGTTTGTAGTGCGTGTGTATGTTTTCTTAGATGTTTAATGGTAGCATGGTGAGCTTTTTCCCCCCTTTCTACTACAGTAAGTAAGAAATATTTAGTGATATAATGAATTCATTTGCATAAGTGTTGTAACATTTAAAACAGTAATTGGAAGTCCTATATTGGAAAGATATCTCAGATTTTTTATTTTGTTTTCAGAAATAAAGAAAAACTAAAATCTGCAGAGGATAAAATTGTTGTTTTTTAGATACCATTATTGGCATGTTAAATATTGAGCAAGGTTCTATCTTCTGTTTCCAGAGACCTAGTAGAAAAACTGCCAAGTGCTCATACTTTTCTTCTCCTTGGTGATGCGTACATGAATATTCAAGAGGTAAGTGCTTGCTAAGAGATTCATAGAATGATTCAGTCATTTATTGACTTTGGTAAGTTGAGACAATGTAGCATGCTGACTATTGATTGGTTGTTGGCAAACAGAAGCTGCTTTAGGATATTAAAAAAAAACCCCACATAATTATTGGCTACGAGTGTAACTGTTCTAAGTTCAAAGAAAAAGTTGAAAATGCATTTCTTCTAATAACTGACTGGGTGAAAGTCAAGGAGAGAATTTTCTCTAGAAGAACGCTGACCCATAAGACTAATAAAAAATCAAAAGTGAGAGCTAAACTAAATTCAGAAAGAAGTTGGAGATGTTTAGGAGAGTTCTGAGGCTTAGAATAATTCTAGGTAACTTAGTTCTCATATTGAAAGTTTTATTTAAAAACTTTAAATTATTGAATTCCTACACATTTTTTACATCCTTTGCTTTCTTGATGAACTGGAAATGTTATTCAGTATTTGTAGAAGACAGTGTAGTCAAGTGGATAAAGGAATTTGAAGGATACACATTTAAATTCATATTTTGAAAGACTAGATTGGGTTAGGATATACAACTATTAGTTTAGATTATTAGTCTGGGGATCTGTTTGGGAATGATTGCTTACTTATTAATGTTTGTGGGTAGTTTTCTCATTAATGAAGAATTATAAAGTAAAAGGGAATTTGTTTAGATCTGCTGTAACTGTATCTGTTGCTAGAGGAGAGAAATGGATGATCATCCAACACAGTAATAAGTTTGCATAGGTGTAACTAGTGAAAATAGTAGAGAAATTTCAGTGGAAAAAGAATCAGGTTAATTCAAACTCATTTGTTTGCCAAGTTCTATCCACATTCTGTTTCAGCATGGAAATGTAAATTTAAATGGGCTTTACATGTCCTGCAATTTCATAGTGACCATTCTTCTCTCAGAAGTATTGTAGCTTTATGAGCCAGTAGTACTTGGCAGTCATTCCTGGAGATGTTAACAGATTTTGTTTTCTTCATACGCTTTTTATCTTAATTCTTGACTTCTGTGTTTTTATCTTTTACTGTTGAAGCCTGATGAAGCCATAGAAGTCTACGAGCAGGCCTTGAAGAAAAATCCAAAAGATCCAGCTTTAGCAAGTAAAATTGGAAAAGCCCTAATCAAAACGCATAACTATTCAAAGGTATTCTACAAGTACTGTATTAGGCTAATTAAGTATTGTGTCCATTACTGTCAACACATGGGCTTTGCCTGATCTTGTTTTCAGGTTGGGTAGAAGCATTTCACTTTAAAGCGCTAAACAGACTTTTTATCCTGAAAGTAAGTTTGTAGATCCCCTTAAGAATATCTGATCAGTCAGCTCTGTGGCCCTTGCATAGGACAGGGGAGGGAAGAAAGTATTTTGGGACAGCCTGGGGAGGAAGCAAGCAGGGCTGTAATGCACTAAGGGTGCAATCACACCATTTCCCCAGCAGAGGAATCAGTGCCAACTTCCTAACTTTCAGAATCTGCTCTTTTTTTTTTTTTCTAGTCACTTGTGTTGAAATAAAAAAACAGTAAATGGGTACAGAAAGTGCCTGGGAGACCAAGTAAGAGAAATCGCTCTGCTTTGTTTCAGCAGCACCTCTTCCATAAATGCTTAGCACAATCTTCCTCTGTACTTATGGAAGATATTTCAAATAATGGTGTCTCTATCGCTCTTGGACCTGGAAGAAGTTTGGAGGAGGGCCACAAAGATGATCAGGGAGTTGGAGCGCCTCCTCTGTGAGGACAGGCTGAGAGAGTTGGGGTTGTTTACCCTAGCAAAGAGAAGGCTCCAGGAAGACCATATAGCAGCCTTCCAGTACTTAAAGGGGACCTACAGGAAAGATGGGGAGGGATTCTTTATCAGGGAGTGTAGTAATAAGACGAGGGGTCATGGTTTTAAACTGAAAGAGGGTAAATTTGGATTAGATATTGGGAAGAAATTCTTTACTGTGAGGGTGGTGAGATACTGGAACAAGTTGCCCAGAGAAGTTGTGGTTCCCCCCTCTGTGGAAGTATTCAAGGCCAGGTTGGATGAGGCTTTGAATAACCCGGTCTAGTGGAACGTGTCCCTGCCCATGTAGGGGGTGGTTGGAACTAGATGATCTTTCAGGTCCCTTCCAACCCAAACTATTCTATGATTGTATGAAATCTATTTTCCGCCTTGGATTCAGGACAGGACTATTAGCTCCCATCATCACTTCTTGTCAGGCTTAATACTGATTGAAGGTTCCAGTCTGAATTTGTGTGTTACTGACTTAGATAAGTGATACTGCGCAGTCTTTCAAGCAATGTACTAAATGCCATCATCTTACCTATTTAAAGTTGCATGCATATTACCATTGTGCCAGGAGGTTGCCTAAGGAGAAACATGGTGTTAGCTCCATGGAGTAAACCCAAAGGTTCTCAGTCTTCTGAGAATGTCTATTTAATAGATTATTTTTCATTTTTGTCAGGAAGACAATTAATGACCAAGCAAGTTACCATGCATTGACTGGGGAATTCTGTTGCATAGAAATCCCACTACAGATTTCTTTCTTGTCACATTAAATGTGAAATACTCAGTATGTTGTTCCAGGGAATATATAGCTTTTGTATTTGTGACATATGAGCTGGTTCTTGCATATGTGCAATGTGATTAATCAACTGCACTTTCACTGTTTTCAGGTTGGATAGAAGGAACCCTTTCATTTTAAAGCAATAAACAGTCTTTTTATCCTGAGTTTGTAGAATGCTCTTCAGAATACCTGGGCAAAGTCACAGTTATACGTTGGCAGATACAAATCCGGTGAATTGTAGTTGTGGTGACTTGTCATTTATGTGGTTTTGGGCCTGCACTCAAAACTGTATTTAATTACTTCTCCATTGACACAGTCTTGTTACATCTCCTAGCCTTAACATGGGCTAGGAGAGTAGTAATAGAGGCCTTAATTTATTGTAGGAAAAACAGAAGAAAATGTTTGGGGAACATGTGCAGGAGCAAATTACTTTTTTGGGGGGCAACCTCAAACTGCTGGAAGGTGTATCCAAATTGTGTTTTGTGTTTGCAATGTTAGCATTTTCACTTGCTTCTTTTTAGGTCAGTATTAGAAGCAGCTCAGTATATGATTCCTGTCTTGCTCCATGATGCTTCAGACCTTTTTTGTGTGTGTGTAATAATCTAATGTACTGTGAGGGTTCCCAGAGTTGCTATAGAAAAGCTTGTAATCTCTATGGTGATAGGTGTTTTATGGACTTTAATTTTTTATTTTGAGGCTTCAGCTATGTTATGCTTAGGATCATTAAGCCTAAGTAGGTAACCTGCCTGATCTGTACATTATTATGCATGTTTAAACATGTTCTATTTTAAAACATTAGAAGTTAATAAAATATTATAAATTCATTTTGGAAATGTAACTTTACAACATAATTCCAGTTCTTATTTTTCCCTTTACTTGGAGAAGTAACAACCTATTTCAGTTACACTTTTGAAGTGTTTTAACTTACATAATAATAATTCCTTGATCCAGAACATTGCTTTTTTTCTTGAGTAAATATTTTACTTTTTTAATTTATATGATTGTCAGTTTTAATGTTTAAAAATGAAAAGAGGAAAGACTCTTTTCTATTAGTTTATGCTTAGTTGGTATTTTTAAACTTTTTGTTACTACTTTTATCTTCATGTTTTGCAGGTAGACTGTGGGAAAATATTTGTCCTTTGTATACAGTAAAACAGAACTTTATAACTCCAGTCTGACTGGAATTATACAACTTCAGCAGCTAACGAAAATGTAGTTTAATTGGCAGTGATCCAGTCACAGATAGAATGTGATAATGTGGTTAGGCTCTGTAAATGCATGTTTATCAAAATGTGGGCTCTAGTTATTCTCTTTAATTTGGCATCACATTCTTGGAAGCCTGAACTTGCAACTAAGTAACATCTCTTTAATGCAATATTTATTAGAAATTCCTTGGTTACAAAAGCAGTGAAGAAAGTAGAAAAAACTCTTAAGCAGCATGTCATTCAATACCTAAGTAGCACTGTTATTGTCTTTAAGATTTGTCTTTAAATAATACTCAGATTTTTCTTTCTTACTTTTAGGCAATCAGTTACTACGAGGCTGCATTGAGAAGCAGTCAACAGAATTTCCTTTGCTATGATTTGGCTGAGCTTTTAATGAAACTGAAGCAGTATGAAAAGGCAGAAGTAGTACTTCAGCAAGCTCTAGATCATGAGCCTGGTAGGAATGTTACTAATTTACACCAAAACATACAATTTCTACTATTATTTGTTTCCTGTATGAGTGTAAGGAATAAACAAGTTCCATATAAATTTTTTTTAACTGTAAACCACAGGATAATTGAGAAATGCACTCTTAAAAAAACCCCCTAAAACTTATAATAAAAACTAAACTTTACTTACATTTAAAGATGCTTTTGCCAGGACTTAAACCTGGAACATCTGTGATAGATGGAGTCAGCAAATACCATAGCAGAGCTCCATGCATGCAAGATTCGTTCTCTTCTGTGCTAACAAATGTTTTGATTCTGAATTTATCTAGTTGAGTCATTCCTACTGTTAGGGAATGGTGGTTTAAGTGGTAAATGCTACCCAGTATCCTTTAGAGTAAAGAGATTGAACTTGGGACCCTGTTTTACACGTTAGGAATATGCACTTACAAAGCTAAAATGTCTGGATTTTTTCCCTTGTTTTTGTTAAAAGGCAATTAAGAAGTTTTAAGGTGTTTAGTGTGAGCTATTGAGCTATACCTCTAATCAAGGAAATCTTTTTGCAGTGGTTTAACTATATTAATTTAATTTTTGTGGCTGAATACAGAAATAGTATTATCAAGTCTTATCACTAGTACCTTCTGTAAGTTTTTTCTTATGTCACTATTTTACAGCTCTTTCATACTGTGCAGGGTTTTCTGTCTTATTTCCTTCTTACTGAAACAAATCCTCTGATTTAATGTTATATTCCTGTCTTAGCTAAGCCTTTGAGGATTTTGCTAATTTAATAATCATACTCAAGAGAGCTTGATCTTCTAGTGTGGAAAGATAAATTAGCAGTAAGTACAGTTTGCCCATGTACTTTTAAAATCTTCTCTTCCATTTTACAATGAACCAAAAAGTACATAAGCCAATATCCTTTTTGTACGTCTTTGATATACACGCATTCTCTACATAAAAAAAGTGTATCTCATTGGCTGATTAGGAAATTATTGAACAGTTTAATAGATATTTTTTTTTTAGAAATGTTAAAATATCCTTCATTCATGAAAGAAAAATGAAATGTGGAAATGTACTGGACGGAATGACCTTACGTGGTTGGATACATGGCCTAATCTCTGATTTAGAATAGCATGTCACATTTACAGCATTTTGACGACAGTTTGCTAATAGTTCAATATACTTACTTTGTTTTTTTACTTTTGATAAAACATTGGATTTTGGTGGCTTTTATGTGGAACTCTGCTCAAGATATCACTTTGTCAATAGATAAAAATGAATACAAGCCAGGGAGAACTTGTATTCTTCAAATACTATTTTATGCATATATTTTTTTAACCATTATTCAAAAGTAGCTTGCTGCTTTTTGAGTAAATACTGAAATATTTAGTTAAAGTCACTGTTTGTATTCATGTCTGTTCCGGACTCTGGCAAAAGAAAGGTAGTTTGAGATCTGACTAGAAATTTCATCAACCTTATGCTTTTTTGGATGTACAGTAGCACTCATTGAATCAATCTGGACATTTTTCATTGACTTTGAAGATAATTTAGACAAGAAATGTCAGGAGGGGCTTTATTTCCTGGCCACTTAAATCAAAAGCTTTTCTCTCATATTTCTGAGAATGCAAGTAGAATAGACAGTCAACTTCTTTTGTATTCCTTTTATGTCTTTCAACGTCTTTGGCCTTAAATCTCAATCTGTTGGTTGTAATGTTTACTCTGCACACTAACAACACACCGAGTCAGATGACAATCCTAAATATGTAAGATCAAGCTCTGCTTGGCACTTAAGTGCCTGGAGTATGTAGAGACCTTCATCCTTCTTTGACTTGGCCAGGATCAGTTCTTACAAAGAATCTAATTTTTTAAAATTTTCTCTGATGGAAGATGGACGTTACCAGGTGCTTCTGGCAAAAATTTACAGCAAAATGGAGAAGATTGATGAAGCTATCGTTTCATTACAACAGGTAAAGGGGGGAAAAAAAACCAAAACAAAACTGTGGAAGCTTGCAATGTTTTCACTTTTATCCCTTTTTCCCAATTTTTTTTTAAATGAGGAAAGCACATACATGGTTCTGATAAAGCAGCAGCAACTGGTATGAAATGTAAAGAACGTAAGTGCTTATAAAGTCTAACCTTTTTGTGAGTAGTGTTATCTGAATTTCAGATCAGATTGCAGGCTTTTACTGGAAGCCCGCATTCATACTATGCCTTCATTTGTGCGTGGAGCATAGTTTTAGCAGAGCAAGTGAAAACAACATTGGCTGCGGGGACAGCTAGGTTACATATCTTTAGCTCAGCATTGAACACCAGTCATAGAACAATCTGACACAGCTTTCAATGGCTACCAATCATTTTGTTGTACAAATGTTTATTTTAAATAGCAGTAATAAGCTTCAGAATGAACAGACCTTAATATTATCACTCAGACTGAGGCTTGAAAGAACAAAGTTGGAAGCTCGTTTAATCCATTTAGAAGACACTTTCTCAACACAAAGGTTGAGCAAGAGGTTGGCTTTTTTAATTGTATACCACTCCGTTAAGAAACAGTAAGGCTTGGTAGCATCTTCTCACCAGCAAGAAAAGTAAATTATGTAGATTGATTAGAAAGATAGTTGTACATAAGAGTTAAAATCCTACTGATACTGCTATTTAATGTGTTGTTAAATTCTTAATACTTTTTTCCTTATAATGTACATTTTTCTTTCACAAAGTTGACTCCCCCCATTCTCCTTTAATAAATTTCCCCCAAAGCAGTCTACTTCTCTTACTCTTTACTTCTTTAGTTCTTTCAGGTTTCTCACTAATCACACAAATACTTTGTGTTTGTCTCTACCCTTTTTTGTTTTATTGTTGGTTTTGTTACTGCCCTCAAAACTGTCCTTCCTTGTATGTGTTCTCTTTGAAATCTTTTCCTGCTCCTTCTTTTGCTGCTGTGTTTGTTTACACAAAATTACCTGTATTTTGATTATTTCAGCAGGATTAACGCTCGGTCCTTTTATTGCCTCTTAAAATGGGTTTCTTCCCATGGTTTTCAGAGTGATGTTAGAAGTTCCCCCCGGATTTTACTTTGTGTTTTAATTCTCTATGCTTGCTAGGCAAAATGGTAGGGGGGTGAGAAGCACCAGAATATTATTAGTGCTTCCTTGTCTTCAACTTCTGAACTTTTAAATGAGTGAAGCAGCTGTTCTGAGATTTTATTTCAATGTTAAGATAGTTACAAAACTGCTTGAGCAGAAAGAGGGAATCTCTTGTGTGTTAATTGGCTGGAATTTCAGTTGAAATCAAAGAAAACTGATCAAGCGTAACCTGTATTGGGCATAGCTATTTCCTTATTTGCCCTCTTTTGGGGCATCTGCTATTAACAAAGAGCTCTACCTCCGTGCTTCTGCTAGACTTTTCTTAATCACTCCTTAAATGAAGGATCTCAGAAAATAAAATAAGAAGGTTTTTTTGGCTTTTTCTCCCCTGAGTTTTCTGTGTTTAATAAAGGAATTAAGCACATACACCTGGATTTTGGCCTTAGAGATCTTGTTTATGCACCTTATTAAAAGCTTAATTTTAAGACCCAAAAAAAAGGAAGAAGGCATGTAACACTTCTATTGAATATTTTTTGATGTAGGAAGGTAGCTTGGAGACTAAGGAAGTTCTTAATGGGAACCCATGGAGGTGGTGATAAAATTGTTCTAAGCAAAACTACAGGGCTTGTGTTCAAAGGCATTGCTTTTCTCTTTAATAATGAGGCTTTGTTCAATGATGTCCTACACCAGCATTTTTTGTGATTACAGCTCTGCTAGTAGTTATAAATTGGAACATAACTAATCTCTTCCCCAATTCAAATAGTTATAAATAAATGCAAGGCACAGAAATATGGGGGAAATTTAGACCAATAAAAATGTGTCATTTATTCAAGTGAATGCACTTGATCTAAATATTCCTTCGACGGAGTATTAAATAAGCTTGTTCATACCACCTGTTTCTTCAACTACATGAGGGGTACACTGGATCCCTCCCCATCCTTTTGCTTTAATATCTTGTTCCTTAAGTTTCACAAAATACTGTATGTATGATTATCTCAAAATTATGTTCTATAAAGTGTAGATTATACATTATTGGATTGGCATGCAGTTATCACAAGGAATATTTTAGAAAAAAAAATTGGGATTCCATCTTGAAAGTGTTGAACACTAGGTTGCTTTTCAGCATGTCTTTAATGTGAATTTTGGGGAAGCAAGGCAGTTTGAGACAGGTTGTTGAGGGAGAGATATTGGGAGGGGTTGTTTTGCTTGTTTTCATTGATGTTTTTTTATAGTGGAGACATTTTTACCTGCTCTTTTATTATTTGGGGGTTTTAATCTATAAAGTATGCTTATAGAACCTTTTAAAAATTTTAATTACGTTCTTTTCAAATAGATAAAATGAAATTCATTCCTTTGAAAATTTTTGACTGTTGACTCCTTTCCCCACACTAGGCTCGGGAATTACAAGCCAGAGTGCTTAAACGGACTCAAATAGAACAGCTGGATGCAGTCCCTGCACAGAAACAGTTAGCAGCTGAAATTTGTGCTGAGATTGCAAAACACTCTACAGCCCAGCGAAACTATGAAAAAGCAATTAAATTTTACAAAGAAGCTCTTGTTCATTGTGAAACCGATAACAAGGTCAGTTCTCCCTCTGACTATTTTGCGTTGTTTTTCCATTCAGTTTTGATATCTAGCAATACATTTTTTCCAATTTTCCACAGTGTGTAGAAGTATATTTACAATTATTTGTGCTTTATGATATATATAGAGCCTTGAACTTCCTCCCCTTCATTGCTTATTATGAATAAATAGTTGTATTTACTGCTAATTTCTGTCTCTTACACAAACGCCTGATTCAAGTGGTGGTCTGCATGTACTCTGTGTTGTCCATTAGATCATAAAGTGACCCTGTCTTCATGTACCAGCTGAGGACGTGTAAGGTATGGCACGGTAATGATGGAGGTTCTTTGTCTTGCTTGTTGCCTGTCCTCTGGCATGAAGTCCCAGTGATTTCTGTCAGTTCAGAAAATTTCTGTCTTTTCTGTATCTGATTTAGTAGTTTTGGACTTTTATCTGGACTTGGTAGGATTCTGATTTTAGTCACAAAATATTGTTGTTGTTGAGCAGTGATTATTGTAGTGCTTCTCTCTTCCTTGCACTGTCTCTTTCCCACAAGTCTGCGTGTTGAAAAATGCTGGTAAATTTGGGCTTGGTTTTATCCCCTTCTTTTCCTTTCATGGCCCTGGGTTTTAAAGATAAGAGAGGGAGAAGCAAAAGGCTAAAAAAAAATAGGAGAGGAATAAAAACATCCTTAAAATCTTCAAAGAGGTGATGTACCCATTCTATAATTAAGAGCAAGGAGACTGCCTGTCCTAGTACAGGTACAGCTATGGCTTTTGTGGTATGCCATCCCAGTAAATCAGTATCAAAGCCTTAATCTTTTTTTTTTCTGTCACACCAGTACTGAAATACCAGTGTGGCATTTCTCTTCAATTCTTGCTAAAATCATGCTATTGAGGCATTCCCATTGTTAGAAGATATGCTATGCACTGGTATTTGTGCCAAGTATGTTAGATGCACTTATTGGAGATTTTTGCTTTAATCTTACTTGGCTAGCAACACATAATAGAATGCATCATAGAAAATCTGAGACTGAATTTCTGATTAAGAACTTCTTCCCTGCTTAAGTACTGAAAGCAAAATACTTTTGGTTACCTACAACTAGTATAAATGGCTAATCTCGCTCTATTTCTACAGTTTCCTTAGATTTGAACTTGTTTTCTTCCTTTCACTTTTAAAAACATTGCTAGTACAAGGGTGGAATTGAATTTTGTTTAGATTACAAAATATAAATTTGAGCTGTTAAATACCTGCCCATTTCTTGATGTCTTCACACAGGTTAATTTCCTTAAAATTACGTATGGAAGTATTGAAAATTCCTTTGAAGGTATCTGTACCTTGTTTCATCACCACAAAAATCCTGTATTCAATCCAATGTAACCCAAAGCAGATTTTAAATGATTAAACAAATTATTCATCTAAATGTGAAGAGACTGCAGTCCATGTCATAAGGGTTTTGGGTTGTGTCGCTTTGTTTCATCTTACATAGTTAAGTCTAGTAGGTAATATCCTACCTCGTTTATCTGACTAGGTAAGAGACAATGCGGTTTCCAGATGCAGACTTGAAGTGGATCACAGACTGCATCAAGAACATCATTTAGCAGTTCCATTGGTTTTTGGGTTGGGGTTGAAAATTTTAGAGACCACTTCCTGTTACTAGAATCTTACATAGAAGTCCAATTTAACTGGCATTCTTCTCTGACCTGCCCAAAGCAGGAAGTGTTCCTTGACGAGCAGATGGCTTTTTTCAGTCTTCCACTGTCTTATGCACATAAGAACAGTGGCTTGAAGAAAGTTTATCTCCATATCATTTCCGTGCTTACCCACCTGTCTTTCTGTTTCAGAAATATATAGTATATGTTTGAATATGTAAATAACAGGAAGTAGGAAGAAAACAGTTGTTAAAAATTAGGCAAGTAGCCTTCATATCCTGAACAGGAAGTTCAAAACACTATTTTGATTCAGAAGTGCCTTTCACAGGTGTAACCAAAGAGAGAATTGTGATGCAGTCGTAAATGCCTCCTTTTTAAAATAGTGTTTTGATTTTGTTCTTAAAATTAAGCAGGAGTGACATTGCTTACTGTTTGTCTACTGCTAATTTTATGTTGTGATTGGTTTAACTCCTGTTTGCTTCAATGGGAACTTGATTAAATCCGTAGTAACTCTTGTGTTTATAAACCTTTCTGTGGCATTTTATTCAGAATAGTCTATGATGGGAACTTCAGCCTTAAGGATGCATGCTTATGTACATTTCAGTTTCTTAATATTTATTCTGCAGTTGCTTCTCAGAAATGGATCCACACATGTTCTTAATGTGGTAGGTTTGAAAATGCAAATAAGAAAACTGTTTCTGCTGGAATTTGCTTGTACTCCAGAACTATTTGGTGAATGTTAATGAGATATTTGCTTCTGTCACTGAATTTAAAACTACTTGCATTTACATTTTTTTCCAAGAAAATTATTCATACCAAAATACTGTAGTCTTCAGAGCAATACTATCTGAGCAGCTATTTTCAATGTACCTCCAGAATATCCCTCTGAAGGAGAAAAGTTTTATGTGTTTTAAAGGTGAGGGAATGGTAATGAATTACTTGACCAAGAGCCCACAAGAAACAACAGAGAAAGCGCTCTCTTTAGAAGAGAAATATTTTTTTCCTGAGGCTCTGAAATCTCAGGTTAATACTCGTAGAACTGAACCATCTTTCTTTAATCTTGGAGTTACATATAGTGAAATATTTTCATCTACAGGCAATGTTGGAACTTGCACGTTTATATCTTGCGCAAGATGATACTGATGCCTGTCAACATCAGTGTTCCTTACTACTGAAGAATGACCAAGATAATGAAGCAGCAACTATGGTATGTGCTGTTATACTAATCCTATATCAGAAGTTTTTGGAGGTTTGTGTGTCTGCAATGTGATGGATCAATAAAATACTATTTTTTAAGAAAGCCTACAGCTTTTGATTTCAAAAACAGTGTGAGAAATCCACTGCAACAAAATGTTTTTTTTTTGCTGGATAATGATTCAATATGAAGTTTCTAGCAATCATAGCCTTTGTTTTATCTCAATGCAAAAATGTGTCTTTAAAAATACTAGTAGTATTTTACTTTTACTTACTACTTGTAAGATTGACTAAAGCATGGCTTAATACATGTTCTATTAACAATTGACTAATTGTCAGGGAAGATTTTTTTTTTTTTTCCAGAACAATAATATTAAAGCAAGTATCTAAAAAAACTTGCAGAAGAAAAGAACTGTGTACTTAAGGTGGTTTTACATCCTTATACAATCTTAGTTAATCATATTTCTACTTAACCATTTTTATTCACAGCTACAGATTCTCTGTACAGGATTTATATATTCTTGGCTTAAAAAACAGCTCAATAGACTGAGCAACTTTTGCTTTAATACATTGGAGCAAAATGGTTTTAAGATGGGAATATTTTCTCACAGCTGTCTTAACATCTGGAATTTATCCTAGTATGGTGCAAGGATGGGGTAATAGTACTCTTAATAGACCTTACTAAATCTCTCCACTGACAGGTGGCTAATAAAGAGAAACTGAAATGAAATAATTTGTTATTTCCACAGCTGAAGTGGATTATCATATTTCTTTTTCCTTGACTTTAACTAACTTTGCTTTTCTGTATGCTTAATCTGCATTTATGGGAAATAAAATTAGGAGTAAAACTATACAAGTAAAACCAAGCATATTTGAAAGGTACATCAAAGTGTTTTATTCTCTTTTAATTTCTACCTTAAGTGGAAAACTGAAGTATGAGCCTGTAACCTGCTCATTATATACAGACACACAGGATAATAGTGTTCATTTTCCAGAGAGTAATGAAAAATCCAGATCAGTTTACTTCTTGTGCAATTCCTGCAGCACTTCAAAGCTATAGTTTCAGCTCCCCACTTTAAAGAACTAGAGTTCGTTATAAACCACAATTTATAATATTTTATTTTGTTTTTCTCTAAATTGGTCAATACTGTAGATGATGGCTGACCTCATGTTCAGGAAGCAAGATTATGAACAAGCTGTCTTTCACTTCCAGCAGCTCCTAGAACGCAAGCCAGGTGAATATTCAGCAGTGATATTTTTAATTCTTTCTGATACATAGCTCTAATGAGAGAGAAGGATAAATGCCTAAAAAATACTTAGTATGATTAAAAGGAAATGTGCTGTTTATAATGTAATGGATACTAGAACCGAAGACTACTACTGTATATAAAAACATAAAGTTATTGTGGGGGAAGATCTGAAAATTATTTCTTGTAGATACAGTAATTTACTTTGCAGTGTAATGTACATGGCTTACTTCAAGCCAAATGCAGCTAGGGTGTTATTTACTTGTAACTGTAAAGCACTTTCTCTTGTGTTTTAAGATATCAAGTGCTTGAATGCAAAGCTAGCTTTTTATTTCAGGATTAAGAAAGGAAACTTGTCTCAGACAGGAGTAAGTTTCTTTTTAACGATTTGGAAATTATGACCAGAGAGAAAGCCATTAAAATCTTTTAAAATAATACCATAATGAATGTAAAACTTTCTAGGGGACTGTGTGAAAGAAGTTGTGAGAGTACAGCAAATGTTTTTGTTTGTATGCTTTTGAAAGTGAAGTACAACTATACAGTTTTTTTTAGAAATATTTGCAAGTATCACTTGATATCTTCATTCTTGTATCTGTGGTTACTATGTAATATGCTTTATGTATTGCACCATATATCATTTTTGTATGTGAAAAAACAAGGCAGGCTTTTTATTTTTTTAAGCTATTCGTAGAGCAAATAGCGAGAATTAAAATGTCCTGATTATTTATATATCTAGATAACTATGCAACCCTCTCGCGATTAATTGATCTGTTAAGAAGAGCTGGGAAGCTAGAAGAAGTACCAAGATTCCTTTTAATGGCTGAAAAACATTCTTCCAGAACAAAGCTTGAACCAGGCTTTCACTACTGCAAAGGACTGTATCTTTGGTACTTGCAAATATAATAAGATAAGGTTTATTTGATTATGTAGTAGATATTTAAATTAACTTTCTTGTAATCCATTATCATTCAAAGGTGCTACTTATAGTGTGATAAGTAATATAGTACTACTTTTCCTAATTACTTAAGGTGCTGGGATTTTAGGAAAGGTCTTTTCTCTTCTGAAATGCTATTCAGTGAGCGTCTCTTAAATTAAGCTATTTTATCTGTCTCATATACATCTTTCCTATTTCCTGCTTGTTAAAAGGGATATTCTTGCTGGTTCAATAATATACTACTACTTATTTTCAAATTTTAGAATTTATCAGACTTTCAGTCTGCAAAAACCAGTTCCTTTCAATAGTATGCATGCTGTTCAAACCTTGCATTATCAGTGTGTGCAAGCGTCTCATCTGTTTTTTAAATGCTTGGATGGCTTCTTGGGATTTGGGTGGGATTTGGGGCAGCAAATTTTACTTGCTCAGCTTTAAATATTTTAATTACCTGTCTAGGTATACAGGTGAACCAAATGATGCACTCCGGCATTTTAATAAAGCTCGAAAGGACAGTGACTGGGGACAGAATGCAGTCTACAACATGATTGAAATTTGTCTGAATCCAGATAATGAAACTGTGGGTGGTGAAGTCTTTGAAAATCTGGATGCTGACATAGGGTAAGTGAATGAAATAAATATTGCTTGGGTTGTTCTGTCATCCCCTTCTTCTGCCACCCCTTAATAATGTGCCTTAATTTAAGTTGCTAGAAGTTTGGGCTCATCTAATGCTTTGAATATTCTACTTCCTATATTGTGAGAGACCATCCCAGACTGTAATAAGTCAGTCTCAAGTAGAAAATACAGAAAATTTTATCAGGAATCCTAGTCATCTGCGGTGTTTAAAAATAGCTTGTTAGGTTGGAACTGCTGGTGTTACAGAAGAGAATCAATGTAGAATGCCTATATTACAGATATGTCTTGTACAAAATGGCATGCCTTTAGCATGGAATCAGTACTAACTCGTAATTAATTTGGTGTGTATTAAAAATTACAAACTCTTTTTGGTAACAGTAATTCAACAGAGAAGCAGGAGTCTGTGCAGTTGGCTGTAAGAACAGCAGAAAATCTTCTGAAGGAACTCAAGCCACAGACCATTCAGGGTCACATTCAACTGCGGATCATGGAAAACTATTGTCTCATGGCAACCAAACAAAAATCAAGTGTTGAACGAGCACTGAACACTTTCACTGAAATAGTAGTGGCTGAGGTTAGTAACCTGTATAATTTCCTCAGTCTTCGCTTTCACACTTACTACATTTTTTTTTTAACTAGTCTCTCAGTTTACCTTCAGGAATAGTGGCATGTGTTAGTGCTATTAGTTCTGAGGGGTTTTTTTCCCTATTAAAGAATATTTTATATAAAATTTGATAAAAAAACCATACTGTAATAACATCTTTTAGAAGTTTTCAGGTGATTGTGAATTTGTAACTCAACTATATGCTAATATTGTCAGTTACTGAAATGTAAATAGGCTATTTGGTTTGAGTTGCTGGGTTTGCTTTTTAATTCCCAGTCTTGCCAGCGGAGTGTCTGATGATATAAGTTTATACAGTACCTTCATTCAGTAAGCAACAACAATTTAACAATATAAGCTTAACAATATGAGCTGCCTTCATGTAATTCATTTGATAGAATTTAGAATCAGGGCAAGATTATCCATCTACTTAAAATTCATCCTTATGATGGAAATTTTCATTATTTCATAGCTACTTGTAGTAATTAGCTTTAGAATTAATAACAGATACTCTTGTGAACAGCACCTTTCAAGAGATTTTATTTAAGCACCTCTAGATGCATTTAGTCCATCAGAATGCCAAGAAACACGTAAGTTACTATTACTCATTGACTGTGTGCTGCGCTGTTCCTTGGCTGAGCTGTGTATACTGATGTTTATCTTGTGTGTAAGGCAGTTCTGAGAATCACAAACAAGGTGTGCTCCAGTACTGGCTTCCCAGTCCTCCTCAGAATTGTTCCAAGGTCCCATGAATATTGAATGTTTGTCACATGGTGACGCAGTTCCAGCAGGAAGAATGCTCCAGTCTGTTTAGTCTTCTCTCCAGGGTTGCATATAATATAGAGTTTTAATTCTTCAGACTAAGAGAGAACTTAGTCGATTCCCTCTTTGGGTGACTTCTAGGTAAGTGCTCTTGTCTTGGCTGTTATAGGAAAAAGCAGTCACTTCTCTTCTCCTGAGCTCCATTTTGAAAGATTGTAATGTGACAGAAGGTTAAGGTGCCTGAAGTTATTGATCTGTGCTAGGTGTGTCTGAGGGAGAGGGGGGACGAGGTGATCATTATGTGGAAGAGGGGCTTTTGGTGGCATCATTTTTTTTAACCCAGTGTGGCAAGCCTATTTACAGCACAACCCTACAAAGAGGTGTAGAGGCAGAATACCAACAGTGAGCCAGGAATACTGAGAGCAAGAAAGAAGCTTTTAAGTTAGCTGCGGATAGAACTACTTGTCTGCATTTAGGAAGCAGTTTTGGGATATGAGCCCCATTCTCATCTATACCCTGTGCTAATAAAGGCAGGATTTTAAAAATTATGCTTGCTCCTGCACTCCTAACTGCTTGCTTGAGGCCCTTGCATAAAATGGTGGCTTTTAAGAATCCTGTTTGTTATATGTAGCTTTTGAATACAGGCAATTTAGACTTACATTTTTAGGAGATGTATGCCTAGTAATAGGAATTGGTGTTCCTGTTACATTTGAAAGGTGCTTCTAAAAGTAGAAAATACTATTTATATTGTAACTTCAAGTGGTTCAGTTTCTGTCTGAAGTATTTGTTTGTGTATCAAAAGGATAGATCTTACTGGTATCAGAATGTTTCTTGGTAAGATGAAATACCTGTAGATGCTTTCAATGTTTCCTGCGCCTGAAGAAGATTGTTTTGATCTCAAACTTACATTCAGCCTCTTAAGTAATTAACATGGTGTTTGTCATGATTAGTCCTACAAGGAATGATCATATCACTAGATGGAAAATGTGTTTGTAAGATAGGATGCTTTATCTTTTTTTCCTGAGATTTAGCCGTTGGCTTAGTTTTCAGATACCTGGTGAAAGTCTTATTTAAAAAAAATTGAAAAGCAAAATAAAAAAGCACCAAGCAGTCACTATGCTTTTTACTGCAGAAGGATCATATACCAGCACTTTTGGGAATGGCCACAGCCTACATGATCTTGAAACAGACTCCACGAGCCAGAAATCAGTTAAAACGGATTTCAAAAATGAGCTGGAATCCCATCGATGCAGAGGAGTTTGAAAAGAGTTGGCTTCTGCTTGCAGATATTTACATTCAATCTGCAAAATATGATATGGCAGGTGAATTACTAAAACGATGCCTTCGTCATAACAGGGTAAGTGACTGCACGTTAAAAGTAACCTTAGTAACCTTCTATTTGAATTAAATCTTAATATTTTTAGTTTTCTTCTGAAACATGATTTTGAAATTTATTTCTTTTTGTAATTACCTGGTATTTCACTTATCAAGGAGAAGTGGACCAAAACAAGCCTTGAAACCAGCAACTTCAGCCTGGACAGTAGCAAACAAACCTGTGAATGCTGCTTAGTTATTTTTATTAATATTCGGTAATAAGTTATGCGAGTTTTAGCTGTGGTGACACTAGGAGCTTAAGGTGTTTATGAAATGTTAGAGATGCATTTTACTTAGTCTCACAAACCTGATAAAGATATAGCCACATAAATTTTGGAGACTTGCTTCATTTATTGAGGGATGTTATCTTCATATCTTAAAATATGTTTTTAAACATTTATGTTCATAAGCCTGCTACTATACAGGATTTTCTTTTTTAATGCTAGTATTAATGCTCTGATGTGAAGATACTGTCTGGTAGATTGTCTGGGGACAAGCTCTGATGGATTTTACCTCAGGGTTTCTGAGCAGGCAAACTGCCCAATACTCTGCTTTGACTATAGGAACAGGCACAGATCGTAGTTGTGCTTATTTTTCATTTTGTTCCTTATTGCTGATCACATTTTTCCATCTCGGCACTTTCCTTCACATGAGGTGCATCTAATAGGCTAGTCTTCCATAGGTACTATGCTGCAGGTTCGGGATACTGCTTACAGTGCGCAGATTTGGTTTAGAAAAAGAACTGATGCTGTATATTTATTTTTCTGAATTCATCAGTACATAATGTGAGGTTCATTATTCAGTCACGTTTCTGCAACCTTCTTGAGAGGTGGACTTTTTTTCATGGACTCATAGAATCATAGAATGTTTTGGGTTGGAAGGGACCCCTAGAGGTCATCTAGTCCAACCCCCCTGCAGTGAGCAGGGACACCACTAACTAGATCAGGTTGCTCAGAGCCCCATCCAACCTGGCCTTGAATGCTTCCAGGGATGGGGCCTCCATCACCTCTCTGGGCAACCCGTTCCAGTGTTTCACCACCCTCATTGTAAAGGATTTCCTCCTTATATCCAGTCTAAACCTACCCTGCTTCAGTTTAAAACCATTACCCCTTGTCCTGTCACAGCTGGCCCTACTAAAAAGATTATCCCCATCTTTCCTATAGGCCCCCTTTAGATACTGAAAGGCCGTAATCAGGTCTCCCCTCAGCCTTCTCTTCTCTAGGCTGAACAAGCCCAACTCCCTCAGCCTGTCCTCATAAGAGAGGTGCTCCAGCCCTCGGATCATTTTAATAGCCCTCCTCTGGACCCACTCCAACAGTTCCATGTCCTTCTTGTGCTGAGGGCTCCAGAGCTGGATGCAGTACTCCAGGTGGGGTCTCAGCAGAGCAGAGTAGAGGGGCAGAATCACCTCCCTTGACCTGCTGGCCACGCTTCTCCTGATGCAGCCCAGAGTACGGTTGGCCTTCTGGGCTGCCATCGCACATTGCCGGCTCATGTCCAGCTTTTCATCCACCAGTACCCCCAAGTCCCTCTGGCAGGGCTGCTCTCGATCCTTTCTTCCCCCAGCCTGTACTGATACTGGGGGTTACCCCGACCCAGGTGCAGGACCTTGCACTTGGCCTTGTTGAACCTCATGAGGTTCACACAGGCCCACCTCTCCAGCCTGTCCAGGTCTCTCTGGATGACATCCCGTCCTTCTGGTGTGTCAACCGCACCACTTAGTTTGGTGTCATCCGCAAACTTGCTGAGGGTGCACTCGATCTCGCTGTCTAAGTTATTGATGAAAACGTTAAACATCACCGGTCCCAGTACGGACCCCTTAGGGACACCACTCGTCACCGGTCTCCATCCGGACATCGAGCCATTGACCACTACCCTCTGGATGCGGCCATCCAGCCAGTTCCTTATCCACCGAACAGTCCACCCATCAAATCCATAGCTCTCCAATTTAGAGAGAAGGATGTTGTGGGAGACCGTGTCAAAGGCTTTGCAGAAGTCCAGATAGATGACATCCATTGGTTTTCCCTTGTCCACTGATGCTGTCACACCACCATAGAAAGCCACTAGGTTCGTCAGGCAGGACTTTCCCTTGGTGAAGCCATGCTGGCTATCTCGAATTATCTCCCTGGCCTCCATGTGCCTTAGCATAGCTTCTAGGAGGATCTGTTCCATGATCTTCCCAGGCACAGAGGTGAGGCTGATCTTTTGATCTTGTACTCTCTTTATTTCTAAATATAAAATTAAGAGGCAACTACAACAGTTCTTGGTGTAATGGTATTATGTACTTCTGCAGAGATGCCCCTTAAAATAGGGTGTACTCAATTTCATTTTTACAGAAAATGAGGTTGAATTTAGTTAAGAAAACATTCTACCTTAAGGTCAGTTACACACTTGTCCAGATGGCCAAGGGAAGTTGCAAAATCCATACCACTGGAGGCTAAACGTGAGTCATCTCCCAAAATAAGACATGTCTTGAAATAGATGGTTTGTTGAGCAGGTATATACCACAAATGACACTTTGTTCTAGAAATTCCCAAGCAACAATAAAAACATGGCCTACATTAGCCTACCAAGTAATTTGTTTTCTTCTAAAAAGCTTGAGACCCACAAGGGACTTAGATAACCAAGCTCTGCTTGATAGGAAGGAGGATGGCAAATTAGAAGTCTGCAACTCCAGTTCCTTAACAAGACAGCACAGTAACGATACTGACTTTTGTCCAACTTGCATGCAAAGCAGCTAAGCAGGAATTATGCTATACAAATAGATGTTGAATATTGTAGATCTTAAATACCTTGTTAATTCACAAAACAATATTTTGCATAGTATTCTCCAGTTTGGAAGATACTATCAGATTGAGAAAACATGTTATTGTGATGAATTAGTTTTTAGGATTGTTTTTAAAAGTCAGAATTGAATGATGTGGATCTATGTATACAATTTCAGTAATTACATTGAGTGAAAACTTCATAAAAGCCTACTATTTCATAATATGGGTTTGTTTTGATTTTAAAAGACTTAGGTTTGGTTAGTAAGATCCCAAAGAACAGATTGTTTCTATGAAATTGATGTTTCTTACTGAGGACTCATCTTGATTTTGAACTTTCTGGTTTATCACAAATGACAGGGGGAGTATATTATTATCCTCATCTTCCCAGCATTCCCATACTGCTTATCCCAATATGCTGTGATTTGAAAGCTTTTCATCTTTAGATTTTGGAAGCCTAATTGGAAATAGTGAAGTTAAAGATGGAATGTAATTTATATATTGGCATTTCTTTGCTCTGCCTATGTAAACAAGGTGTTCATTTCCAGAAAAGCTTCATTTCTCTCTCGAAAATATTTGACCTGTTGGCAGCATGATAATATAAGCTGTTCACAGTAAGTTAATTTTGCTCATTTTCCTAATTTTTTTCTCCTTTATGGAAGAAATGTAAGATTTCTGTATGAATTACGGTATCTTTTATAATAACTTCTATTATGGAGTTAAATTGATTTATATGTATGCGTAACATAAGCAAGGCTAATATTTTCATCTAGTGCTTAATAGTTTTTGGAATGTGTTTTTCAGATGCTTGTAACTCGCCACTTGGAGTTATACAAAATGAGATATTTAATGGTTGGTGTTCTCTTCAGGATACTTGTGTCTGTCTTTATCTTTAAGTAGAAAATTATAATGCAAAACTGTTTCCAAAAATAAGGTTATGAAAATACCTTTTTAAGAGAAAGTGAAACAAACAGTATTTGTGGAAAATACAACGCTTTCTGTCTGGACTTGAAATGTGGCTGCCGTCAGGTGGTTATTAACTGAGAGAGGTATCTACAGGGCTCCTGGAGGCTCTAAACATTTTTGAAGGAGTAGTTGCAGTGTCCTCTGTGACCAACTCTGTACTTGACTCTGAGTAACTCTGGAAGTTGCTGTGTAGAATTCCATATGACGGAGTTGTACTACAGATGTTTTAAATCAAGACTATCTTGTTTTCAAAGTTAGCACATGTATCACTTATGCTTTCAGGTTGTACAGACTTGAAGTAATTAAGCTATTAAGCTGTTGGTATTATTATATATAAGCTTACCTAAATAACATTTGGAATTAATATTTATATTTTGCAGTCATGCTGCAAGGCTTATGAATATATGGGATACATAATGGAGAAGGAACAAGCATATAAGGATGCAGCAATAAATTATGAGATGGCCTGGAAATACGGAAACCAAACAAATCCAACAATAGGTATGTATATATAACATCCTATACATAAGACTTCAGGCATTACAGTAGGAATGAAAAAGCTACCCTTTACTGGAAAGACTGCTTTTAGTTTTTCATAGAGATAGAGTATCACTGGTTTTCCTCACATAAAAACCACAGATGCTTAAAGGTGTACTTAACAGTCACTTGGCAAGCCCCCATGGCTAGAGGTAGCAGCTTTGTGATGCTTCAGAAGTTCCTGCTTACTGTTTTAGTACAAGGTTTGATCTGAAACCAGTTTTAGTTTGCTCTTTGTGAACAGCTTTCTTTAAGTACAGCATTAATTTTTAATAATGTATTTATAGTAATGCAGTATGTATTTTCTATAGTAGAGAACCTTTTATAATACCCAATGATTTAATTATTTAATTTTTATAATCAGACAAATTATCTATATATATATATATATGGATAATCATAGAATCATAGAATGGTTTGGGTTGGAAGGGACCCCTAGAGGTCATCTAGTCCAACGCCCCTGCAGTGAGCAGGGACACCACTAACTAGATAAGGTTGCTCAGGTATAAGATAAGGTGTCGTGTACATGAGTAAGGATTTTAAACATAAGTTATATAAATGTCTTTATGTCTGGCTTAAAAAAAAATGGTTAACTGAAAACTAAGGGTACAATTCAAATTCAAATTTGGATGGTTAATTGAAGTCTACATTAAACTGTCATATTTTTAGACTGTTTTAATGTAGGAAACCCTTTATGAAATGGATACATAAGATAAAATGCCCTTTCTTACTCAATACCTAGACCATCTCTAGGTCCCAAGGCTGGGGACTTACACAAATTCTGTTCCAGGTTTTGGACTAAGTTTATGTCCCCTCAAAAATACATTCTTTTTGCAGTCTTTAATCTGTGGTCTTTTTTTGTACCCTAGGGTTTTTTATTGCTAGGGTGAGAGAGCCTTTGGTGTCATTTGGAAAACCAGTGTTTTTTTTAACAAGATTGTAATTGTTATGCATATGAACTGCCATACACTTTTGTTTCTTTAACTGTAACTCCTGGATGCTGCAATGGTTTGGTTTGTGATTTTATCTAATATGATCTGTAGATTAAAGCAGTGTTTTATTAATGGAAGTAAATGTTTTGTGGTTTTGCTCCTTCTCTTATAACACAGTTAAAGATATAAAAATGCACATGCATGGATGGATTGCCAAAACTAGACATAACCCTGTGTACTGTGAGTCAAAAAATTAGGAGGGTCAAAACAGAAGGAAGACTCACATGTCAAAACAGAAATAAAAATGACTGATACAAAACTGACTTAGGTTATATGGTAAAATCTCTACATATCTTGAGTCTGGATGCAGTAATTTTACTAGTCATTCCTGCTTCTGTAGACTGACCCATAAATGGCTTGGTTAAGGTATTGCAGTTGTTGATCAAATAAAACATACAAGAAAGGATAAGTTTTAATAGTAAAAAGGTGTGATTTCTTGAGTTTGTAGAGAACATAGATCAAGACTTTTCTTTTGCTATTTTGAAACCCTCTAGAGGGTAGTAATTGAACAAATTATAAAATCATTTGGTGTCTAGACAGGAGAATGCCTTAGTGAAATTGAACTGTCAAACAATCTGGCATACAAAAAAATGAGTATGATATTGAAGGTAGTGTGTGCACATTGTTTTCTAGTTTTGCATATAGCATTGTGAGAATTGTCATGCATTAAAACTAAAACCGTTAAAGCAGCATAAACTGCACCTGGCAAGTAGAACTGCATAAACTAGTATCAGATCCCTCATACTCATTTGCTTGTGAGGTTAAGTTCACAAATTAAAGATTTGAAATTTCAAATTTTGGAAATTGCATGTTTATGACCTTTTTTCCTCAGTCGTGATCTCTGTCCAGGCTGATATACCTGAGCTATACCTTTTATGTTGAAAGTATCAGCCTGATATGTTGCTATGTGACCTAGCTATTCCATGTGACATTTTTTTAATCAGTGGTCTGCTGACAGTGGAACAGAATAGCATTTTAATTCCCTAGTTTGTTATTGCTATCCTGATTTTTTTTTTTCTTTCTTCTTTTGTCCTTTAATAATGGAATTGCCTTTACAGAGGGGCAGTGTATTATAGGTCACAGTGAGAAACTCTGTGGGGCACCGTAGTAATTGAAAGAGGACAACCAGTACGTATTCTCTGTAGTAACACATGCTCTCCAGAATAATGTCATCCTTGATTCAAATATAGCTATCGGTGTGTAAAGGACTTTTATTTACTACTTGAAGTGACTTTCAGTAGAAATTTTGATCTCTACAGGCTGATGAGAAAAGTAACATACAGACTTCAGAAACATACAGTGATCAAAATTAATTTGAATGTAATATTTTTATTACTCAATACATTAAGTGAAATACCTTTTTTTCCCCCTTTTTATTTACAGGATACAAGCTGGCTTTCAATTACTTGAAAGGAAAGAGATATGTTGATGCAATCAATGTTTGTCATAAGGTAGAATTTGTATATGTACTTAATATTAATACTGTCTACTCTAGCAACACTCCTTTACGTAATGACCCTTTTTATGTTGAGTTTAAATTTCTAAAATACACAGCTTAATGTCAGAAAGATGCCCTGTTTAATAAGTTTGATTGAATTAAATATCCTCTACATAATCTGCTTTATCCTGAGCTCCCTGGCCACAAGGTAAATAAGAGAGAAAGTGGCTGGCTATTGTATGTGAAAGCATATTCAAATGGCAGCGCCCTCTTTTGGCCCTGTGGTTGCAGCTTGGTAAATCCATACAAGTATAGCTGAAGAAGTTAATCAAATCTTAGTATCAGAAGATGCTGTTAGAAAGTAACTTCCAGTATTATCTTTGTATGGTCCAAACATAAATAGGGCAGATGCAGAATAAGAGAAAGGGCTACTATTACAGAAGCAAAGTGAATATTTTTAATGAATAATTATTAGTATGAATAATGAAATAAATTATATTTGCTCTTTTTGGTGGAAATAAAGATAACTAGAAATTACAAATTGAATGGAAGGATAAGCGAGAGGAGGGAATGGAAGGGCAAGAAGATGAAGTGGGTAGAGTATAGTAAGAAAGAGCCTGAGGAGTAAAAACATAAGAGCAGTTTATCATTGCAGAGAAAGTACACTTAGAACCTTGGAAATGTCTCTAGAGGTCACTGTTCTGAACGCATGCATTTCAAGCCACCCAGAGGCTTTAGCACCCCTGTGTCTTTTGCACCAAGGTGACAAGGCAGTGTGAAGGGGAAGCAAAGTGTCTTTGATAAAGCTGCTCTTGATCTCCATACATGGTAGTCTCTAGCCACAATTAAATATTTATACATTCTTAAAACAAACTCGTCATGGTGTTACTGTAGTTTTAGAATGTGTAAGCTCAGTGATGAGGGGGATAACCATACACAGTATTCTTTCCTTTTAGACATGGAACTTTTTGGTTGTTTTGTCTTTTGACAGGTCCTTGAAGCACATCCAAACTATCCAAAGATCAGAAAGGAAATACTTGACAAGGCCCGTGCATCACTAAGAACATGATATTTTTTATTTTTTTTGTATGGCTCATGGACTTGTTTCATCTGACTTCAGAAACTATGAAATACTGCAGTGACAGAGACATATCAGCACAGAAGTATTGTGAATATGCTTATCTTAATAATCCAGATCTCTTGTATAATTTTCAAGAAAAATCTGCAGCCCTGAAAGAAACTGCATTTATTCTCATTCAGGAGAGGATATTACTTACATGTGTGCTATGTAAAGTATCACCCAGCGTCATAAAAAAGTGTCATTAACATTATAAAAATGTTTTAAAGCATATATCTCGTTATTTTGTTTTGTCCATTTGAAATAGCACTCAAAACAACAGCCTGTTCTATCTAGTGCAGGTGCATCATTAAGATGCTGGATTTTAGTTTGTGTAAACTATTTATTCGTTTTTGTTTTTGGGGGGCTTCATTTTTACATATATTATAAGCATGCTTTATTTTTTTAATCTTGAAAAAACAGCTATATACATTGTTCTCAATGAAACCTACATTTTTATGAAAGTCTAATATTTAAGACCTTATGTAAATATTCAGTAAAGGCTTTTATAGATCATGTAAGTCTTATACAGAATTTATTTCTATTCATGCTGTCTATTATCTACCTGTCAGATTTCCATGAAGAGAAATGTTTGACATTTTTTATTTGGAGTGTTTAGTCTTTCAACATTGTATGTGTAGACAGTACAGACAAATGTGTAGAAGTTAGCACTCATTTTGTTTAATACATATAAAACACCTTTCTGGAGAAATCATTTTGATTACAGGGGATTATGATCTTGTCTCACAGACAGAATATACCTGTGGATCTTTAAAGGAGCAATAGCATGTGTTAAATGAATGAGAGGATGGAGAATGATCGGGTTTTTTTCAGTGATACAGAACTTTTGAAAAAGCAAGTGCCTAGCAAAAAACCAGTTACATTGCTGTATTTGGTTTTCAGACAGCGCTTGATGTTGCATGTATTTGACTAGAAAAGTAATGTTTTGGCATGGAAAGAGAATTCTTAATACTAGTGATAAAGTTTCTTAAAATAACCAACTTCAGTTTCTTCCTTAGGTAATTTTAGCTTTTCATGTTGACATTGTGTGAAGTCACTTTCCTTTGATTTTTGGGTTTGTTTTTTACAAGAACTGAATGTTAAGGCTACAAAAGGGAGCCTGTTTACCATTGTATCTAATCTTGCTTATCAATAACTGGGTGCTGTATCTTGGGTAACTTTATAGCCTTGTTTCCTAAATAGATTGACGAGTATCACTTACGCAATGATGCTCTCTACTGGTGGTTTCCAGGCACTGCATTCTAGTAATTTTTGAGCTGTTCATCAGCTAAACTAAAATTAATAGATGTAAGATTTGTGTGAATTTTAGAATTGAGAAAAGACCCAAATAAGCGGCCTCTCCTTCCCTAGGGAACCTTGAAACTTACACTGTAGCCGTATGCCTTCAGTCTGAGCACTGGCAATCTGTGTGTGTACATAACTGTACCAGGCACACAGTACAGGCTCCCTGTATTTTGCCTGCAAGTTGTACAGCATGGTAGGGCTCTGAGGAAGATTTAGCAGATTGGGACAAAAACCATGGTATGGTAGTGGAATGAGGAACATGGAAGGACCTGGAAAATGCCTGGGAGAAATTATAGGGGAGCTGGGCTGTGGGGATCAGTAGACTATGAATTCCTAAACCACGCTGGTTTGGGTGTTGGTTTTTTTTTTCCTCCACTGCTAAAAGAAAAAGTACCTAGGCCTTATCAAGGCAGTTTCTAGTAAAACAGCATTTCTTTGTACGCAGCCCTGTTCATACAGGATCAGTATGGTTTTGCTTCCTCAATACATTCGAATAACATTTAGCTGAAGTCTAGAGTAAAAATAGGTGGTTTTATATCAATACATGCAAAATGCTTTTTAAAAAGGCAAGACTAATCTGCATCTACATCTACTTTATTTTCTTTTTATCATAAGATGCACGTTATGCCTTTGTAAGATGGGTAACAGATTAGGTCATGATAATGGTAAAATACAGAGATTAGTTCATAGAAACTGAACTGGGATTTTGAGCTTTCTCTTGGCTAAGTTTTGATGAAGAGCATTATTCATTATACCATGCAGGTAAAAGATTTCTGAATTCCTTATTAGCCATCTTGAGCATATCTAGCTACTAGTGCCTTTTTATGCAAGAGGTCTTTAAAAGAAGAGTGCAAATGAGGCACATCTTTGGATTTCAGGTTTTTTAAAAAAAAGGTGGCTATAAATAGTCCTTTAGAGAAAATCGTGCTTTAATATAGTATTCCCAGAAGAAATAAATGGCCTTTCCATTTCCCTTTTGGCTTATGTAAGCCAATTTAAGTTTTTCTGTCCTTACTAAATCTTTTTTTGCTTCCTCTGTAGAAGGAATGGCTTTGTTTCATTTCTCCCTACTCCAACTAATTGAGAGTGTTAATTTCAGCTTTCCTTCTGCTTTTACAGTTTCTTATTTTAAAAATGCATGTCCTGGTAGCTTTTTTTTTTTTTAAGCCCCTTTCTTAATAAATGGCTTTGAATGGAAGAGACTCCTGGGATGGAGGGGAGTCAGTAATGCTGATTTCAAAGAGCTGCAGTCTTTAGTGCGGTGTTGCTTAGCAACCCATCTTCCAGTTTTGCCTTTGGTGAATAAAAGAGGAGAGTGAAGCTGTGTGGTTTCTGTTGATTCATTCACTGAAACTGGAAATCTAAGCATCTTGTAGCTATAGCAACATAAGCCATAGGTGTCTCTTCCTCTCTTCTCTTGCCCCCCATTCCCCTGCAGGTACAGAATGCCTAGAGTATCTTCTGGAGGATATGTAAACATTTTTGTTAACAGTGTACTAAATATTTAATTCCCTGCTGCTTTTTTCAGATTTGTACCAATAGTAGAAAGATGATCTAGAAAGTATCATTAGGTAAAATAATTAGTATAATTAGCTAAAATAACTAGCAAGACACTTACAGGAAAAATAGACTAGAAGTAATTTGCAGGTTTTTTCTCCTGTCTTTGGACTAGGTTTGACTATCGTGAGTAATTTCTCAAATGTGTCTATAGCAGTTTTTAGAAAGTCTCATAAATCAGGCAACTCTAGTTTAGTAGCCTAAACCTTAATCTTGTTAAGCATTAGGTGAGTGAGTAGTTTTATAAACATGACAGTTCAAACAGTTTATAGTGTTGGAGAATCTGTTGAAAATTTTCTGAACAAATGATCTTTGAAAGTGGTCCAGGAGACACTTCAGGGAAGTCTTGATAGTGGGGGTGGATTCTGGCTCTTCAGAAGTCGATCATAAACTCCTTAGTGTGTTCCCTATACAATGCTGAACAGGAAAAAATAGGAAAATAAATTAGAGGAAATGTCACTAGCATGTGGTTCCCCATCAGCTTGTGACTCTGTCACCTTTTTAAAGCAAGATCACAATTTTGTCAGTTTAGGCTCCTTACAGCTGGGATTTTGATTTCTGGCTTCATTCACTCTGAGGTTTTTACCTCTTGTTTCATCTTCCAGTGAAATCGGAACCTTGACCTGCCTTAAAATGTTTAGAATTGGACCGTTAACTGCAAAAATCACATGCTTTTATCTCTGCTAAAATCTGATTCGGTAATTATGTGAGGAGCTAAGTGAATGGTCTAAATCTTGTTCTGAAGTACTATTTATTTATTTATTTAAGGAGCCAATGTGCCTGTTAATGTAGGCTTTATTCAGGAAAACAGCAGCTTTTAAAATGTTCGCACTAGAACTTTTGCCTGCCTTGAATTTTGTGCTATGCAAAGTTGAACTCTGGCTATGCGTGTCTCAGGTGATGTAGTACTTGCTGCAGTTCAGGCCTCCCCTTTCAAAGGCATAAGGAAGTATTTTAACATGCTGGAAATACCAGAACATATTAATTGTGATTAATTGTGGTTTAAATCTTCATTAAGTGTATTCCAGCATAAAACACTGGTGTTAATGTCACTGCTGTAGAATCAGTATAACTACTGCCAACTTGCCATATATTTGCAGAGCAAATTTGGCTACCTGCAGTTCAGCAAGCTGAAAGAAGCCAACTTTGAAGCACTGGGCTGTAATTGTGCTACTGTTACTTGAAAAAAGGGAGAGTCTGTGCTATATTAAGGGAAGATAGGAGCAAACTTTGTGGAATTATTACTTTTTTTTTTTTTTTTACCCCAAAATTAAACCATGCTTTTATGGAAAAAAAAGAAAAAAAAAAGTTATATCTATCTCTCTGGGAAACTTTGCATTGTAAAGGAAGGGAACTCAGGTGATATCCTTTCTCTCAAACTCTGATCTCACCTCTAAGGGATTTTGTGTTCCGTTTCCCAGCAACGTGAGCTGGGAGCGCTTGCTCAACCCCATCGCACACGACATAACGCTTAGGTGGTTGAAGAAAAAAAAAAAATAAAATCACAGCACCCCGCCGCGATGCTTAAAATGCAGCCTGTAATTTGGATGTTAAAGCATGCATAGATGGCCGTGCCCCGCTGCGGTGCGCATTATGTAATTGTCTAAAAATTACACTTTCCTTTTGGCTCCAGCAGGCGCGGAGGGATGAGTAAAGCGTTCCGCTTCAGCAGCGGGCGTGCTCTCCCCTTCATCCAGCAGCAGCCTGCAGCCCCTCCTGCGGCCGAGGGCCCGGGAGCCCCCGCCTCCCACTGCCCCCGTACCGGGTTCCCCCCCCCCCGGGTCTCCCCGCTCCCCGGGCGGCGCGCGCCCCTCCCCTCCTCTCCACACACCCCCCCCCCACCCCCGCCGGCGGCAGCTGGCTCGCGCACCTGGGCGCCAGGTGAGGGCGGGGCAGTGCGCAGGCGCAGGGCCGGCCGGCCGCCCGCGCGCACCTGGCGGCCGCTGAGCGGAAACTGTAGCAGCCCGCCCGGCTTCGCCTCCTCGCGCCGTGGGCGGGCGGCCTCCCGGCCGGGGTGGCAGAGGGCGCCGGCTTCTCCCTGTGTGTGCAGCGCCTTCGCCTTCCTCCCGCCGGACGAGGTGAGTGGGGCAGCCGCGGGGCGAGGGGGGCCCGCTGTCCTCAGGACCCGCCCGGGCCGCTCGGCCGCGACCCCCGGGCGCCCGGCGCGGCCCGGGATGGGGAGGGGGCACAACAAGCGGGAGGGAGTGGTGGCATGAGGGAGAGGTGCTGGGGCAGGCGTGGGGCCGGGGCCTGCCCGGGGGATCCCCCTCGGACGCTCTTCCACGCGTGCTCCGCCCCCCCCCCCCCCCCCCCAGCCGCACACGTTCCCACGCGCACACCTCCCATGCACCGTCCCCCCGAATCCCACCAACGCAGCCAGCCCCGGGGGCCTTCCGGGGGGCCGGGGACAGCCCAGCCCTGCTTGCCCCGCTCTGGGCAAACGTGAAAGGGGGGGAGGAGGCTCCGGCTGCGGAGAAGGGCGCTGCTGCCTGGCATCTGGGCAAACGGGTCTCCGGGAAGCGCTGGCCACCAGCCGGATGCACTGTCCAAACCGAAGTGTTGGCTGAGAGAGGTGTCTCCTGCCACGCACCGATCCCGCCCAAGTATTTGCCCACAGTACCGCATTGATTTGATGACAGCAGGGCGATGGCTGCTTTGTGTACGTTGCTGGCTTCCTCTGGTATGGTTCACCCTATGTGAAGTGCTTCTAAGTTACCAGACTGGCCCTGTTCTCCGGCGGTTTGTTAGTCGTGCTTCTGCACAGCAGGCGATGGTACTTACAAGTATTTTCTCGGCTCTGGAGAACTGACAGGAAAAATGAATTGTAATATAGATAACCTTAGTTAAATGGATTATTTTTTTTTTTAACTTTGTGTAAAATATGCTCGTATAAGGAAGCATTTGTTTATAAATGTTTTTATTGGTTAAATGAAAAATATCTTGCTGGAAATAGGAATTTTATATATGCAACTCGGTAGTGTTTTACATGTTAGTCTTATGTTACAAAGCAACATCTTTTGTTGAAAGAATTATAAATTATATTGATCTATTCAGTCTTGACTAAAGCTAGTGCCATGCTGCGGAGCCAAGCAGCAGAGTTAAAGACAGACAGAACAGCTAAACTATGGCTTTTGGTTTCTTTTTTTAACTAGGTTTGCTCAGAGGCCTGGTCAGTTTGGCATCTGCTACTGTCATCTTAAGGCTTCTCAATAACATAGCAAAGTAAAAATTAAGTTAGTTACAGAGAGCCCAAATTACTATTTTTGTTGCAGTGTGGGAAGGAGCAGAAGACCAGTTTTCCTCCTCCTTGTAACCGCTATTGCCATTTAACTTTGCCCCTTTTTGGGCGTGGGGCAATATCAGTGGCAGCCTGGATATCTTGACTTCTGTCAAAATAGGAACAAGATATAATTGCCCTCTTTGTGACGTTTCCCCTAAGTCTGCGGTTCTAGGTGACAAACTGCTTTGCATAAATGTGTTCCCTGGTCTGTCTGTTCCAAGACCTGAGATCTAGTGCAGGGCTTCCCCTTTCTTTGGAATCAATGTAGAGAATCATGTTCATAATGTGAATTGCTGATCAGGTGCCTGCCAGCACTGATGAGTTTCTCCTCATAATCTGCTCACTTCTGTGTCTATCTTCTAGAAGATTTGAAAGTGCCTCAAGTTTCTAGACCACTTGTGTAAAGCACAATTTTATTCACTTGCTGTCTTACTGTTGTCTGATTTTTCCTAAGATCCACTGATACCATGTGCCATAGGAAATAGTTCTGCTTACAGAGGAATTATGTCACAAAACTACTGACAGTGACTTAGTAATTAAATTCTATAGTCAAATGACTCTCTGTTTTTAGGTAAGATTATTCAGCAGTGAAATGTAGCTGGAAAAGAACCAGTCAAGTGGAGAGAGGAGGAAAGCTAAGGCACCTTTGGGAGATTCTGACAAAGATTAGTTTAGCAGTCACTGACCCAATAAACCTCACTAAATCTCAAAAAAAATCCACGAGGAGACTTGCTTTGCTTCACACTCATCATTTAAACAACTTAAAAGTTTAAGGCCAATTAGGGTGTAAAACTGTGATTTCAAGCCCTGCACTTAATACTCAGATGCTTTTGTTATCTTAGAAATATTGCTACAGTCAGGAAGACAAACCAAAAAATAGTTCCCTTGGTTATGATCCAGAGCTTATTTTCTGGTGCTTAAGTGAAAATCAAAGACTAATCCTTCTAAGTTAAAACAGCACTTTACAGCTGCTATGGTGCTCGCTTGTCATCATGGCATTTTTTTAGGGACAGTCTAAAATGATTTTAACAGAGGCCCAAACCAATCTGGCCTAGAAAAAAAGAAAGCTGCAGAGTTGAGTGAATTTTAAATTTGAGTTCAGTGCATATGTATAGTCCCAGGACTCTAACAATAAGCCATACTTTTTTTATATAATGCATGGTTACTGTATACTTTTAATACACTATCTATTGTCACAGGGAACTATCTATCTCTGCCTATCATGCACAGTGCTTTGCTGTAGAAAAATAGTAGTAGTGCTCATTTTGAAAGAGTTTTTGGAAGCACTTCCACTAGAATATATAGAAAGAGGGTGGGGTTTTTTGTTGTTGTCTTTATCTTTTTAATCGCAAAGAAACTGCTGAAGAAGATAGTTTACAAAGTTGTATTACAGCTAGGTGTTCTGGGCTGCTGTTGCTCTGAATTTCTTCAAGCCTATTGTGTTATCACCCAGTTACAGCTTCTGATTTTTCTGTAATAATCACTGGGGCAGATTACGTCCAGTCTTTGCTAGAATAATCTACGCCCTTAATGTTTCTAAAACTAAGACTCAGGAACTGAATACATTTGGTATTCCTCTTACAACTTGTTGTTTTTCAGGAGTAGAACCACATTTCCACTGGCTGAGCTTCAAAGAATGTACCCAGAGGAACAGTATCTGGGGTTTGTTAACCTGTGTTTCTTTTAGGTACATGTGCCCTATCTAGGAGAGTATTGAGTAGGAATTCTTAGTGGAACAGATAGGCAAGTATCGTCTTGTTGCAAGTGTAGAGATAGAAACTGGCTAGCTGATTCTGTTTCTCCTTTTCAGATGAAGCCTTAATCTTTAACTTCTGTACATTTAATGTTGTAATTTGTTCCTTTATTTAAGCCAAGTGCTAATATTCCTGTAAACGGTAGCATAATTTGGTAAATTAGGCAACTGTTTTCATTTTCCCCAAGTTCTGAAGTGCTTTTGAATGTTCTTGGTTTTGTGGAGAGCCTTTGTGTTCCATATTCAGCTAAACCTGTATGAAAGGTTCACTCCAAATTGGCTATTTCTTAGTCTGTCAAAAGAGGTGGTAATGCAAGTCGATGTTGTTCTGGGATGTACTTCTAGGAAGTGGAAATGGGTTTAGTCAGTGACTTTTTTTTTTTTCTTTTTCTGGTAGAAAAAACTCTATTTCCATGGTGGTGAAAGACTAAAATATCACTTACCAAAACGATTATTTCAGTAGCTAACATCTTATTAGCATCTACTCTGGTATTCATGCAAAGAAAAAAAGCCCTGTCTAGAATTTTAGATTCAGAAACACCAGGGGTGAAAGTAGCACTTCTTACAGGTAAAGTATCCCAATGTATTTGATCATGTATCTTTGGCAGACATTTGCTAATTTGGTAAGAACAGTTGATCATGAGTGTCAGGTCTTCTTTTCCTAAAGAATTTGTTCAGTGTTTCTATTCACACACCCACTTTCTGATTAAGGTAACATTAAGGTCTTGATGAAGGGATTGTATACTTAGATAACAAGAAAAAATAGATAAGCTTTTTAATGAGACTGTGATTCTGGAGTTAAAGAAGTTAGATTAAGGGTGGAGCAAGGTTGTATAGTTAAATAGTTGTGATTAGAATAATTCGTAAGGTTACTTTTTTCCTGTTTTTATCTTTTTTTTTCTTAAGTATTTTTTATTTAGTATTTTAGGTTTTATTTTATTTTATTTTATTTTTGTTTTCATGTTCCATAAGCAATATTCTCTGGAAACATTATAACCCTGTTTATCATTCAGGTAAAAGAAAAGTCAATTATAGAACAGTTTTATTTAAAAATCTGAGGTCAACTATACTGTTGATACTGATCCCAAGAAATTTCTCCTACTGGCATGGTCTGGAAAAAATTCTGCTGGTTTGGGTTATCTTGACATTTTAAATTTATTTTTTTTTTTTAAAAAGTGTTGTTCAGACCAAGCTAACAAAAAGTCGGAGTTGTCTACATGTTGGCTACTGTAGTAAGACTTTCTTGTAAGCCAGAGTTTTTACAGACAGTCTGACATCAGAGTTAGTGGGTGGCATAATGTAACATAGACTGTGTATTGAATTCACACGCTACCCATGTCATGTGGTTTGAAGTAGTGCGGCAGCTGCTTTTTGGCACTTTCTAGAAGACTCGTAGTATATATTCGTTTTCTGGTTATTTTCTTCTTAAAACAAAGTAAAATCCCTAAAATCCAACTTCTTATGTTTAGGGCTAATTATTTCAAAGTGCTGTAAGAATCCAGGCTACTATTAGTGTAAAATAACACTAATGAATGGCACAGTCACCTCAGGGAGTTTAATCATGCCACATACTTCTTCAGCATGTCCTGGAGGACGGAACAGTGGCTTGGTCTGTGCTTACTGACATTGCTATGTCATAAAAAGGTGTGAGGCATTTGTGGGGAATAAAGATTGTATTTCTGACTACCAAATCATCCTGGTAAAAACCCTAAGGAAGATACAGCTTTCACGACAAAAGTTCTTTGGACAATGTAGTCTGTGTTCTGGAAACTGCCACTATTTTGTGCAACAAAAGAGCTCTTCTCTTACTGTAAGCAATATCCCTATAAGATACTTTGTCAATAAAACTACATTCAGCATTTGTCTATATCAAAGAGTTTGCTGTATGTTTGTGGCAAACGAGCGTGTGTTTGTTCACTGCACTTCTGCTGCAAATACTACCCCAAGGCTATCACTTGATCCTTTCTTTAAAAAAGAAACATCACTTGCTCTTATTTCTGTGCACAGCATGTTGCCATGTATGCTACTGGAGTGTACTAATCCACACTGGAAGGGTTAAGTTGCATTGCACTGCTTGTGCAACCCACTTAACCCAGGCGAGTTGTCTTTTCATTTCTAGGGACAGACACATTTCACATGTGTGTTATGGCAGCCTACTATAGCTAGACCTGAGCAGCCAAGACAGGTGTATGCAATTGAAGGCAGTAAGTTGTCAAAGAGAACTCAAAGTGTATGCAGATAAAAGTGAATATAGTTACACAGGAAACCAAATGCTGAATAAATTGCTATACATTCTTGGTTGCTCATTAGGTCTGCTTATTATAGTCTTTAATGCCTTATTTGTCTGAAGACAGATGTATGCAAAACACAGGTAGTGCAAGATATATTCTGGATGCATTTTAGATTTGGTTATTTTGATTTACAGATGTCTTGACTATTGTGCTGTGTTGATCATGAGTATTCTAAGGATCTGTATATGCTGAATTTGTGCAGGAAATAATCTCAAATATAAATAACAGTAATTTTGTTTAAGTTTTTGCTAAAATGTACATATGTACCTTTGACATTTTGTGAAGAATAGGTTAGTGTGCCAGCATCAAAGCCAGCAGCGGCAAAAGTCTGAAGTATATGCTAAAAGTGTTCATAGAGTAAACATAAAACTAGGAAAAAAAAATTATGATGTAGTGAGCTTAGCATAAGTAAATGTTGCTGTGTTAATTGATATGCTGAAGATGGACAATGGAAATCTGACAACTGCAACTTTTAACTCTCTAAAGTAATTGTTAAATTAGTTAAAAGATTTCTCTGGTACTAAGGCAGATACCAGACATGTAGCCATACCATGTAATTTTTCTACTCTTTCCGAGTAGTCTCATGCTAGCTCATTAACATAAAAAGAGACAGTCGTAAATATTTGGCTCAAATTCTGATTAAGTTCTTAAATTTAAGCATAATTTAAGTGTTAAACGGAATTCCATTGTTACACTGAATTAACTTCTCACCTCTCTTTCCATGACATACCTTATACCACCATGTTCATTAATGCTTAACCTTTCTCTTGTCATGGACAAATTTAAGTCTTTTAACCAAGAGGAACAGACCTAGAGGAAGTTGGAGAACTTTGTTGCTTGTTTAGTGATATAAAGGAAATTTGAGAGCAACAATGTTTGGAAACAAATCAACCAGCCAACCAGTGCTAATGCCCCCCTCCTAAGGTGTTTGCCTGATTGACTATGCCTAATGACTGCTTGTGAGATAAAGAAGTTGCCAGACCTCTCTTATAATACTAAGTACCTCAAATGTAAAATAAAAAGTGTTTTCTTTTTTCTGTTTGAGGAAGATATATTTATATTGCTTTCTGACTCCTAAGCTTTAAGATTTACTAATATCATATGTGCTTGTGCACGTGCACTGGAAAACAGTAATGTGATTTTCTTTTTTATAGTGCTATGAAAACATTCCTGGTTAACAGGTTGCAGCAGCTGTAGACTCAGGCAGAGCCCTTGCAGATTTAGCAGTGGTAGTTTTACAAGTTACAGTCTTCTTGCTGGGTGCTGATCTGTATATATGCTTAGTGTTTTACATTGTATATTGCATTTACATGGCAAGGTTGGGAGGTGGGGGTGACTGCAGGGGTGGCCTTTGTGAGAAGAAACCAGGGGCTGTTCCCATGCTGGACACAGCCAGTTCCATCCAGCTCTAAAATGGACCCACTGCTGGCCAAAGCTGAGCCACCCAGTGTAGCAGGTGGTGCCTCTGTGATAACATATTTAAGAAAGGGTGAAAATGCTGCACAGCAGCTGTGAGAGAGAGGAGTGAGAAAAATGTGAGAGAAACAACCCTGCAGACACCAAGGTCAGTGAAGAAGGAGGGCAAGAGGTGTTCCAGGCACTGGAGTAGATACTCCCCTGCAGCCCATGGAGAAGACTATGGTGATTAATACACTGCAGCCCTTGCAGGACCCCATGCTGGAGCTGGTAGATATGCCCTGAAGGAAGCTGCAGCCCATGGAGAGCCCATGCAGGAGCAAGATTCTGGCAGGAACTGTGACCCGGGGATGACACTGTTGGAGCAGTTTTTGCTGAAGTACTGTACCCTGCAGAGAGGACCTGTGTGGGAGCAGGGGAAAAGTGTGCAGATGAAGGAGCGGCAGAGATGGAGTGTTACGAGTTGATCACAACCCTCATTCTCCATGCCCTCTACACCACTTGGGAGAACAGATACAGTAGAGTTGGGAATGAAGGAGTGAAGTTGAGCCTGGGGAGGTGGTTTTAATTTTGTCTTTGTCTCTCACCATCCTACTCTGTTTTTAATTGGCAATAAATTAAATTCATCATCCTCGAGCCTGTTTTCCCCATGACAGTAATTGGTAAGTGATCACACTGTCCTTATCTTGACCCCTGTGCTTTTCCATCTTATTTTCTCCCTGCTGTTGTGTTGAGAGGCAGTGAGCGAGTGGCTGGGTGGGTGTCTGGCAGCCAGCCAAGATCAACCTACCAGGCGTTGTGAGAAAACAAAGCATTTTTTAATCCGCAGTTTGGTAAATTGACTGCAATACTTTCACCAAGAAAGAACGTTTTTATTCTTAGTCTTGCAGTGTATAAGCACCGGTGTTGTAGTACAAATGTTTCAGCACTAAAGAAAAATGGGAAAATAATGTGTGAGACAGAAGTGGACTGGATTTTTTTTTTAATGGGTTTTCTTGGAAATTTTGTGAGCCTTGTGAAGCACGTTTTTGGTACCTTTTAGCATCTGTATGGCAATGCTGTAATGAGCTTTCTTCTGCATTCTTATAACAGTAGCTCTACGGTAAAACTACTGTGGTTTTGAATGTATGAGTTTATTAAAAAAAGCTGTCATAAGCTTTGAAATATATTATGATGTGAACAAGTCCGGATGCTTAACTTATCCTGCAAATTCTTGAAGGAAACCAGGTGAGGTTTTTTTCTGTTTTCTAAGTTATATTAAAAAGTTATATTATTTATATTTATATTATTATTATATTAAAAAGTTATATATTTTCCTGAGTATATGTTATTCCAATTAAGAAGTGCAGACTCTATTTGTATATCAAAGGATGAAGTAGAAAAGTACATTTTTGCAATTCTGTAGTCAGTAGTTAGCAAGTGGGAATTAACTGTGGCTTTTATCTAGATGCTGCTTATTTCTTTTCTCAGTTCACATACATGCAACGTACACAAATATAAAGCTGTGTTTTGAATTCAGGCTGGTTGCTATATTTCCCCTTCTTGTAAACTGCCAATTTTGCAGAGAGAATTTAATTCAAATCACTTGGATTCTGGTAGTCCTGAAATGTTTTTCATAGTTCCCAATCTTTGAAAGCCACTGAATAATTGCTTGTCTGTGAAAAAAGCGGCAGAGTTCCTGAAAGAAGAGAGCTCTTTGACATGTTCTCTTGATGAGTTGCAGCAGTGCATGCCAGAAAATGCAGTACAAGTGAATGAAAAAATATACAGAATTATTATTTGATCCTCAGGCTAAATTAACCTACTCCAAATTACCTGTATTAAATCTGCATTGAACATGTATACTAGATAACGAAATTAATCTAAAAATTTCCCAGTTGGAAGTCTGATTACTTAAGTCTAATCTTGAAATGGAAGGGTTTTTTTAATTATTGGCAATTTCCAAATTGTTGAAATAAGTTGAGAAGTCCTTCCTGTCTTCATAGTTTGCTTTTTATGCAGATCTTTTTTACACACAATTTCAACTTACTGTATTGTTTCCAACTGTTTTCCTTCTATCTCATCATTAACTAAAATTCCTTGCTTCTAGAAGACTTAAGACTTTCCTCTAATTTTAAACAGCTTAATTTTCAAGATTTGGAAGAAAATTAATGTGAAGTAGTAGCATTGTGTAGAAATAGTGTTTTATTGTTAGTGGTATGCCTGCTTTCTGGTTCTTCTATTTGAAGAGTATTAAGAAAACCAAAAAAAAAAAAAAAAAAAAACCACGAAAAAACAGGGAAAGTGCATCTTGGGTATCTTATAGATAGGTTTGACCTATCTTTAAGTGATGGACACATAATGTTTGACAGTTGGCAGTTGTGAATTAATTCTTGCCTATTATTTCTTGTGGTTTTATGTTGTTGAATATACTAAATGTCTAAGTTTATACTTTTTGTTTTAATTTACAGGTTTTATAATTTCAAGAAATGCTGTGACCTATTTGAAGAACATCATTCACAGAAACTTTGGTCTTGTGATAAATATTTAAAACTAGAATGGCTTTGAAAAAAACACCTAAACTATTCAAGAAATTATTTTTTCACTGGAAACTTTGGAAATGTAGCATTATTGTGTTTGTCTTTTTGGTTTTTTTATTTTTATTACAAAGAGAAGTCAGTGTTCAAGATTTTAAAGATGAAGCAGGGATTGAGCCAGTTGTTGGAAAGAAAAGTCATGTATTAGGTCTCATGTTAAATGCTATGAACAACATCAAAGGTGCAAAGCCAAAAATGCAGATAAAAGCACCTGTTAGGCAAACTAAGATTCCTGGAGAGAGACACTGTTTGCCAGGACACTATACTGCAGTGGAATTAAAACCCTTTCTAGATCGACCCCTTCAAGATCCTAATGCTCCTGGAGCTTCTGGTAAAGCATTTAAAACCATCAACTTAAATTCAGAAGAACAGAAAGAAAAACAGCGTGGAGAAGAAAAACACTGTTTTAATGCATTTGCAAGTGATAGGATTTCTTTACACCGCGATCTTGGACCAGACACTCGACCTCCTGAGTACGTTGAAATGTGTATGTCCTGATAATTGAACAACTTGTTGGAAATGCAGACTGCAAAGTGATTTGAGTTCAGCATTAGGCAATAGTTTAGGAAAGTCTCCTAGCTATAATGATTGTGTGTGCATACTGATCCACAGTGTCAAAGCCAAGAATGTTTAGAAAGGCTCACTTCTTTCATGGTTTTGAATTCAAAGTAACTATATTTAAATGAGGTTTTCTGCTTTTGCCTTTAAGCTACAATTTCTGAGTGACTTTCTGGAAGCCTGCTAAGTTTTACTTAGAAGAAAACTAAAAACGTGGTTTAAACTTTTTCCCAATGTGAACACCATTCCCCCTGCCCCCCATTCCCCTTTTTTTTTAAGTATTTAGTGTTAATAACACAACCAGCATAAATTAATAAATTGGGATTTGTAACCTGTTGAACAATGGAACATCTCAGCAATATTGAAACATTTTATTAACAAAGACTGTAGGACTTGGGTAGAGTGGGGTTTGGTTATGAGCAGTCTCTGTCAGTGTCAGATTATATGGTCTTGGCCGTCTGTGTCAGAAGTGACTAACCTTACTGAGCGGTTGCTGGTGGTATGAATATCATGTTACACGTGGTGCAGCTCACAATAACCTTTGCTACAGCACAACTAGTGAGTTTTCGCCTGTGTATTTTGTGAGGCAATGGCTGTGATAATTACCCTGGGGAGTCTTCCAGTCTCTAAAGTTGACAGGCAATAAACAGTAAGTGTGCAGCTTGTGAATACAGAAGTGTTGTCTTGTCATCTTGACTTGCAATTGGATTTAAAGTTTTGTTCAGGATATAGCAATCTTGAAAAACTGTGGGTTTAAAATTATTTCCCTTGAATGGGATGTGCTGCCCTAAGGAGTATATGGTATTTCTAAAACATTTTGAAGTTCTGAATTAGATCTGTTCTGGTTTTCCTTGCAAACTCTGCATTCTTCTACTAAATATTCTTCTTTGTATTTTTGGGGTTCAGCAGTAATGGTGACTTAAAGTCTGATTTTGCAGCTCAGTATCTGCTGCTGTCAACAGAATAGCGTATTTTTTTCTGAAGAAGACCTGGGTGCTGTATGACATATACTCAGATGTTTGTGAGACAGAAGCAGAACTGAGTCAGTTGTTCAAGTGGAATTCTTATTCACTGTATTTTTTTAAAAAATATTTTGTACAGCTTCTCGGATAGAAAGTGAAGGTGAAATGTTTAGTGTCCATACTTATAAAGCTTTGTACTAGAAAGAGAAGGGTTTCTTTTAAGAGTTTGAGTCAAAACTTTTTGTCCATGTTGTAACGCTTGACACTTTCTAATCTGCAGATGTATTGAACAAAAATTTAAGCGTTGTCCGCCATTGCCAACCACAAGTATTATAATAGTTTTTCATAATGAAGCATGGTCCACTCTGCTCAGAACTGTTCACAGCGTCATGTATACATCTCCTGCCATACTGCTAAAGGAGATTATTTTGGTGGATGATGCCAGTGTAGATGGTAAGAATTCTTTCTATTTTCTATTTATTTGTTTTATTTTTTAAGACATGTTAGGATTGCAGATAAATTGGTTAAAAGGGGATCTCCCTTTACCACTGTTAACATGTATAATGGTATTCTAAGTGGTTTTGTCCATTCTCTTTCTATAAAATATAAAATAGTTCTCCCCCTTCTTATTTTCACAAGGTAGTCAAATATGAAATTCTTGTCCTCTACAAGGTTTTTAAAGCCCATTTCTGGTTATTCTAATTCTAGGGCTGCTTAAACTGCCTAACTGGTTGCATGACAAGTAGCTCTGTAATTTGTGCTTCAAACCAATTACGGTTTATAGAACAAAGTATCTAAGGATAAATTGGCCAATGCTTGTAGCAATTTGCATTTTATCATAGTGATTGTCTTTATGCAAATTAATTTCATTAAAATGAAGGGTGATGCCTTTCCTAGAAAGTAACATTGTTTAGTGGAAAAATAATCTTCAGCACTCAAGCTGACTGCCAAAAATAATGGAATGTATACCAAGTGTGATCACAAATGCAAGTTCAAAAGCTTTATGTGCTTAACTTTAGATGAACATGCCTATACATACATGCTTAATGTGTTTACACTTTTTGCAAGTCTGTATTTAGTATAGTAAGACTTGGATGTGAAGTATGTTCAATAGTACAGTTTAATACTAAGGATGGGCAGAGGAAGGAAGATGATGTGGGATGTTTAATGAGGGATGTGGGGTTGTTTCTCAAATTGGCACATTTAAAGAGTTTTTTGTATAGCTTCTGTTGCTGTTGTAAATATTATAGCCTTTGAAAAATGTGTGTAAAATGGGCCGTCATTAAGAAAAAATTTGCTTGTTCTGCAGATAACTTGAGTAAGTAGGTACATGATCTGTTTGCTTTGAAAATGGATTTTGAATTGGTACTCAAACTGTTAACACTGCAGAAGAGGTGTACTAGCATATGCCCTTTCTCTTTTAGAATATTTTTAGTGTTCCATCCCCCGTTCTCTGACAGTCATCTCTTCCTATGCCCCCATCTCCAACAAAACTCAGCCCCTAAAAATAACATTCAACAGTCAGGAATTGTCTACTGCTTTGATGTTGAGGTCATTCCTGGGATTAGTGTGAATTGTTTATCCTGTCAGTTTAATACAGTAAAATTTTAGGCAGTGGCATGTATATACACTGAATATCCTGAAACTGATTTCTCTTTTCTAGAATACTTGCATGATAAACTAGATGAATATGTGAAACAATTTCAAATAGTTAAAGTAGTCCGTCAAAAGGAAAGAAAAGGTCTAATCACTGCACGGTTGTTGGGAGCTTCAGTAGCAACAGGAGAGGCCCTTACCTTTCTCGATGCTCATTGTAAGTGTAACCTGTAACTATGCCAGGTGTGGTTTGTAACTGTTTTCTTTGATTTAACATTGCAGATTTTTTATAAATCATGAACTTTAGCAGTGTATCATCTTTCCTATTGCTATTTTATATTATTGAAAGTATATTTAGCAATGCTATTTAAAAGCAGTGCCTATTGGCTTGCTGTGGGCATGTTAAAATATTCCTTGTGTACTACTTCATAGCCATGTAAAAATTCAGTGCTTGTTCCCATTTTCTCCATAGGTGAATGCTTTTATGGCTGGCTAGAGCCGTTGTTGGCAAGAATAGCCGAGAACCCTGTCGCTGTTGTAAGCCCTGATATTGCTTCTATAGATCTCAATACTTTTGAATTCAGTAAACCATCTCCTTATGGGCATAGCCACAACAGAGGAAATTTTGATTGGAGTTTGTCATTTGGATGGGAGTCTCTTCCTAAACATGAAAATAAAAGAAGAAAAGATGAAACCTATCCAATTAGGTAAACATAATTTGAATTATATTTTAAATCCTTCAGTTGTCATGTTTTTTTGTTATGAACAGCAGTTTGTAAATGAACTAGTTCTTCAGATGAGTATGATCAGAACTCTTAGCACCTTAGATGGGTTTTGTAATAATTTCTTTAAGACCCACATTGTAATTTTTAAAGCTTTCATATCAATATAGCCTCCTTAAGATGATAATTGCTCTGCATTAACTTTTTTTGACATACACTAGGAACATAATAAGCAATTTCTATATATTCTTTTTTTGTCAGGAGGGAGGGAGGTGAGGAGGTTTATAAACAGTTCCTTTTCAGAGATGGTATCACAGATCCTGACTCTTCATTCATCATCTGTGAAAGGATGATGACAAAGGTTCAGAGCACCAAAATACTAGACTGTTACATTGGTGCATTTGATGATAATTGTACGTGCTTTGGCTGCAGACAGGTTAATCATCTGGAGGAGTAATAACTTTGCTTGATATCCTCCATACAGGGAAAATATGTTATTTTTCCTGATGCTGTCTTTTAAACCAGCAGTCATTAGTCTAAACCAGTGGTTAATAAATGAAAGTAAAACTGTCAAATGAGACTCAGTGTGGGCAGATTTAATTGCTTGAAGTATTATCTATGCCAGAAAAAATGTATCAATGTAATGAAACACTGACAAATGCATGGAAACTTCCTAGAACAGTTATACCATGTCTTTACATCTATTTTTTTTTAAAAAACCCTACCTATTTGAATCCTGTTTTCCTCAGTAAATTTCTCATTTTGCAGAACACCTACTTTTGCTGGAGGTCTCTTTTCAATATCAAAAGACTACTTTGAACGCATTGGAAGCTATGATGAAGAAATGGAAATATGGGGAGGTGAAAATATAGAAATGTCTTTCAGAGTAAGTTTAGCTACTTAATTAGCAGTGGTCTCTATACCAGCAGTGTACAGGATTTTTGAGGAAAAATTAGTATTAGATCTTGACTTCTTTGCTAAATCAGCCAACTAGTACATGGGAAATGAATTACTGATGACCTGTGAAATACAATACAAACACGCTCACTGAACTGATTTTTATTTTTTTTAAAATATGCTTAGGGTTGATAGCTGAAATGCATATTTCCAGGGTTTAGCTGATTAGGAAGTTCACTTACAGTATGCCTGATACATGCACTCTTGCTAGTGGTTTGGATTTTTTTCTGGTGAACAATAACATTGCTGATTTTTTTTCCACACCCTTAATTCTAATTGAAGTGCACTTACACAAAAAATGTTATTATTAGGTATGGCAATGTGGTGGACAGTTGGAGATCATGCCTTGCTCTGTTGTTGGCCATGTCTTTCGCAGCAAGAGTCCTCATACTTTCCCAAAAGGTACTCAAGTGATCACACGTAATCAAGTCCGCCTTGCAGAAGTCTGGATGGATGAATACAAAGAAATATTTTACCGAAGAAACACAGAGGCAGCAAAAATTGTGAAACAAGTAGGTGGTGGTGGTGGTGGTATTAGAAATGACACTTGCTGCGTTGAAAGTTTTGGTGAGCAAAAGTTATTTATTGACAAAGTACGTAAGGATTCTAGATATTTTAATGAAAAGACAGAGTTCAGTTTGCTTAATGCTGTGGCCTCAAAAAACATGAAAAACTTAAAGTATTTGGGTGGTGATAGTGTTGGGTTTGTGTAGTGGGTTTTTTTGGTTAGTAGGATTTTTTTCATACATTTTCTAAAATCCTGGGTTATTTGCATTGAACAGCAACCGGAACTACCAGAAGAGCATGAGAAAAGCTACTGAGCATAGAAAATGCAAACTGACTTGGAGTGAGAAATGTAATGTGTCATTAGTCTCAATTTGCTTAGTATTTTTAGTTTAAAAGTAGGTTTTATTGTTCTTTAGCTTCAGAATAAAGCTTATTCAGTGGTAGATATCCATCTTGTCTCTATATGCTTAAAAACTTAAGTTAAATTCAGGGAGTTGCTGGTTTATTTATTTTTGTAAGTTTTCTGGAACTTTGGTCTTTCACCAGCTGGAATCTAGAGTTTTCTTCGAGAAGCTATTTTTTTCTCACTTTGTATGATAAAGTTTTGAGAATATTGTATCACTAATAGCATTAGATTTCCTAAGCATGTTTAGCAGCTAGATAACTGAACTTTGGAAGATTCTGTATTGTACTGATTATTATGCTAATTATTTAATTAATCCAATTCATTATTTCAGCTCACTCTTTTTAGTGAGATCAATTAGCTTTATAGCTGTCATCCATATGGACTTGTTTGTACTTTCCCACTTCATGGCACTGTGTTAAAACCCTCTCGGGACTAAGACACTTCTATTCTTTTCATGTTGCAATGTATTTTTCTTGCATGTGCTTTGAAATGCTGCAGGCAGAGTGTCAGTGCTGTTATGATCCTGAAAAACAAACAGCAGTAACCGTATTAAAAACAAGAAAATAATCAACGAACGAAGCTTAAAACTCGTTTAATGGTACAATACAGAATATCATAGATTTATATGTCCAAAACTGATATTAGTAACATTACTATATTTCTCTTCCATCCTTCCTTACTTCCCTTCCTCTAACAGAAAACATATGGAGACATCTCAAGAAGACTTGATTTAAGGCAGCGTCTGCAGTGTAAAAACTTTACCTGGTATCTCAGTAATGTTTATCCAGAAGCATATGTTCCAGACCTGAATCCTTTGTTTTCTGGATATGTAAGTTTAATTATTTTCTATAGTCTTCCGTAATCCAGGAAGTTTGCTAATCTTTTCTGCTACCTTAGCCATAGTATTTCCATTTCAGCTATCATTAATTGTTCTGGGATTTTCTGCCACTACTCTGGGCAAAGAATCTCTTCTGCATACCTTGCTATTTGAATATTTTATAGCTTTGTCAATGGTGATGTGAAATTTAAGCAAAGCTTAACAATGAACAGTAGCCTTGCTTAATGGGATCTTGCAGCCTGATAAGACAAGCAACATTCTGCCCATCACCACCAGTTAAAATGACACAAAAGTACTAAGCCAGTGGTGAGAGATTTCCTGAATTATCAAGGTAAATTTGGCTCTATTTCTATATAGTAAGTGAGAGAATTTTTAGTTCTTGTTAATGAGGAAAACTGGGCAGCTGTTTGCTTCTCAGAATTAGGTTTATGATGAGGAAAATGTGTGTTTATAGTGATACATAAATTTTTTTTAAAGACTATTGCATTGCCTCTGCCAAATAACTTCTTAGACATTGCACTGCTAAACCCAACAAAATATTAAACAACTAATAATTCTTAGCTTGAGGTGAATGTGAACGTTTAGCAATGCTTAGCACTTCCCCTTCCTCCAATTTTGAGTATTTTGTGTGTTTCTATTAAAATTGTAATTGAATAACAGTAACCTCGTGTACCAGCAGCCTAATAATTCACAGTGTGTGGCTGTGGATAACCATAATATAGTTACTAGGCTTTTGGTTAGAAAAGATTAACTCTGAGACACCAGGATTTTAAATTTAAGCATAGCGGAAAGTAAAAGATTAACTAACAGCTGTAATTGTTGCTAAGCCAAAGGTCTTTTACGCAAGTGAGACAGTTTAATTTTTTGTCGTCCCCACTGAGCTCCTTTCTTTATTTTTTTCTGATAACACCCTTTCTTTAGTTAAAAAACATAGGTAACCGCATGTGCCTGGATGTTGGTGAAAATAACCATGGTGGCAAACCATTGATTATGTATTCTTGTCATGGACTTGGAGGAAATCAGGTAAAATATTTGATACCTGATTTTTATGATCTGTTCAGCTGTATTTTACCGTATTGAAGCTTTTAATTAATTTTGGAGAAACTGACTCATTTTAATGTGCTTTTTTTCTCTTTCTTCCCCTCCCCCAAGAGTTAATTCCTATATATATATTGTTCAAGGAGAATTTCATACCATTCTTCATGTTGTGTCCCACATCTAACATTTTATGTTCAGCATACAGATTCAGATTTTAACATAATTTTACTGCTTCAGTCCATCTCTCCTTTCTGTGCAAAACCTTTTCATCTTACCCTTACTATTTTCTTGTAAATGTTTTCTTCTTAATTCTTCCTTTCCTTATGCTTCCTCCTATTGCTTCTTTCTCTGCCACCAGGACATGCACTGTCAACGAAGATGTTGGTGGAAATCCAGCCAATGGGAGACCAAGTGGCCAGGCCTGAGCCACCTTCCCTATCATGCTTACAGCCTCATAGTGTGAGGTCAAAGTGGTCTATCCTGTACTGGCTAATGCAAGTGAATAATATGATTGAATTTGTCCAAGAAGAGCTCTCTCTGATGCATAGCTCTTGGAGGCAGCAATGGTGCTCTGTTTATTCTATAGTATGACTTGCAATAGATTGTCAGATACCGAATTCTTCAGGCACTACTGTAATACTAATAAAAGTAACATCTCCTTCCCTGCCCAGAAATGAACACTTCTCTGTTGCCTTAAAGAGTTATTTGGGGAATAAAATTTATTAACTGTAGATCCTTAATAACTAAAGGTTAACAAAGGTTAGAATATAGTTGTAACTTTTTTTAAAATAAAATCTTCAATCTTCAAAGGTGGTACTGTGAAAACTCAGACACATGATCCTCGTTAGTTGATGCTTTCCTAATCAATTTTTGTGGGAGATGGAATACTGTCTAGATTAACAACTGCCCTGTTAACGTTAGCTTCTTACAGTGCTGAATTTTTTTCTTTTAGTCTGTTGTAGATTAATACTATATTAGCCTTTTCTTATTGTCACAGTCATTAATGCGGGAACACTGTACCGAGACGTTGTATTAAGAGGTCTGCTGTATGCTTCTATTGTCATCTCTCTCTAAATTGTCTTGGACTGTACTAAAACTCTATGCTTTCAAGTGTTGTGGTTTTTGTTTTTCCTCCTGCCACAAAATATCAGTCTGAATCCATTTAAATGCCAGCCTTCAGAGAATTTTAATGCAGGTTGTGCTGGTAATGCTCAAGAGGTGTGCCTATTTGCTTACTTAAACTTTCTCATTAAAATACTCTTCAGTTGTATTATGTTTTTTACCAGATTTAGCAGTGTAGGCTGAATTTTTCCATGCTACCTGTCTTCTTCATCCATATATTTGAGATAGGAGAAGGGAGTGGAAAAGATTGTGGAAGTGGAAGAGTTTTCAGAGTTGTACATCAATTGTTTATCATCCTTCCTTTTTAGAATATTATGGGGCTGGGAAAATGTCTATTGCAATAGCATCTCAATATCCAAAATTAATGAAGTTTTAAACCTAGCTTTCAAGCTGTATTTTTAGGGCTCGTAGAGATTTTGGAGTTCAAAAGATAAATCAGAACAGATTAAGTCAAATTAACAGATTTATATTGAATTATTATGTCTGAGAGCTAACTGGTTAAGCAGGTCACTCCTATCAGTACCTGTTTCAGGGAGTAATGTTGGGCACAGAGACTTAAAAGTGAGATGCCTGTTAATCCCTCTGTGCTATTCCCATTGATGCCAAGGCAGTGAGGAGGCGGAAGCTGACCAATTGGACAGATAGTTGAAAGCTACAGGGAGCTAACTGAGCCTGGTCTTAATAGTCAGAGGAAAGATAGGGTGAAGAAGGCTGACATTTGAAGCCGAGAAACAGTGGTAATGGGATGTAATGATAGGAACTCTGCTGTTTAATGAGGGAGAAGAGACCAGGATGGTAGGGTAGGACGAGACTTACAAAAGGACATCTTGTGTCTGTAACTGTTAGAATTAAATCCCTATTAAGACCTGATTTATAGCCTAGGATTCCTGAGCCTTAAGAGTATTCTGCTGTCAGGAAATAATGGTAAAATTCCCTCACAAAATAAATGCTTATATTAATTTTCTAATCGATAGCTTGAGAGAACATAACAGCATCATATTGTTAGCGTATATTGTTTAAATCAAATAGCAAAAGCTGACATAGGGCAATTGGTATTGTTCCATGTGACAAATTTTTGGGTTTGCTTGCCAAGAAAAAACAAAATCCAGCAACAAAAATTGAATAAAAATCTTTAAATATAAGGAATGCCAAAATTTAAATTATTCATGCAACTATCTCTTCAGTTTGTCTCCTTGAATTATTTATGATTCCTGGGGGAACGAGCAATGAGATCTTGCATCATAATGCATATGCACTGTCATTTGCAATTTTTACATTTAAGTACTTCTGAATTTATTTCATTGCATTAGTATTAAAAATGCTTTTAATTTTGTAAACGCTTTTAAAGTGTGTATGCTAAAAATCAGAAAAAGTATTCTCTAGTCTCAAATTGTGGAATAACAAAAGAGGGGTTAATTTAGTTTAATACTCTTGTTTGTATTTATTTACTGAAATTTAAAAAAATTATTTAAATAGTACTTTGAATATTCTGCACACCGTGAAATTCGACATAACATTCAGAAGGAGCTCTGTCTGCATGCTTCTAAAGGACCCGTGCAGCTTCGTGAATGTAACTACAAAGGCCAGAAAACCTTTGCCATTGGAGAAGAGCAATGGCTGCATCAAAAGGTATTTAGACTGCGCAGTGAAACGGCATCTTATCAGTTATCTTTTATATGAGTTAATTTTTGATTTCCAATAAAAGAGAAAAGTGAAACACAGCTCTGAAGCCAAAAAGGAGTAAGTTTATTTCTGGGAGGAAAATGTAGATCATTTCAGCTTTTCAGTTACCAGATCAAAACTTGATGATTTCACTATTTTAAATGTGAAGTAAAAATGTCACTTACAAAACCAGTTGATAGCCTTTAGTGTGTGTGTCTGAGCATCCACCTGGAAGTCAATCCAAATTTTTCTATCTTTAAAAATATTTTTTAAATTCCTAACAGAACAAGCTGGCACTTGTATACTACTCATAGCCCCTCTCTGCACTACCTGTATGGCCTTACTCTTTTTAACAACAATGAACGTGGGGAAAAAATGATAGCATGCTCATTATTTGTTCACTTTCTTTTTTTCCCTCCTTTTTACCCACTTTAGGATCAAACTCTGTACAATGCAGCACTACATATGTGCCTTACAGGAAACGGAGAACATCCAAGTTTGGCATCCTGTAATCCATCAGACGCCTTCCAGAAGTGGATTTTCGGCCAGAACACTTAAGATTTGATATTTATAGGCCAGGAGCATTTTATTAAAAGAAAAGATCCATTCTAAACTGTGATCATATATGTATACTGCATTTTTAAGTGATGCATACTTTTAATGCAAAATGTCTAAACAGTTTCTTTTCCCTCTTATTTAAGTTGGATTTAAAATGTGCCATCAGATTCCCTAGGAGTCTGTTATACCAAAGATGACTGAGGTCCCAATTAAGAAAAATGTTTACAATATTTCTATGTTAAGACTTTATATGTTGACCACTGATTCAAGGATTCTATAGTCCTCTTTCACCTTGGGGTCTGTATGTATATTGTTTTTCCACGTATTGTAAGTACTTCTGAAGAAGACTAGTTTTCTCTGTAGAGTTTAGAGAAATTATTGTATACTGTCTAAAACCCAAGATGCTTTATATGTATATTTTTATGCTCAATTGGTTGACTTTATTTTTTTTTTAATCATTTATTTTACTCACTGAACCTTTTGCAATGTTTTTTAAATTCCCTCACTTGAAAAATTAAATATTTGATCTTCAGGTTAAAGCCAAATAGGCTACCACACTGTGCTCAGCTTTTAGCAAGTAATTTCTTCTTTTGTAGAAGAAAAAAAAGTGATTCTTACTGAAATATGTCTTTGTGATTATTTTAATGGAGAATCTGCTTATTTTGATATTAATCTCCCTTTATTTAGCCAAAAATTTTTGTATGGGTTTTTATGAACTTTAAAACTTATCACAAAGTTATATTGTAATAGATTTCTGAGCTGCTTAACATTAACACACTTTTTTCAGCATTTTGTTCATTATTGCTTTTAAATTACGTTATCTACTAAACCCACTTTTTTTCCTACATTTTAGTGATTTATGCAATTTTTACCTAACAGGTTTCTAATGTTATCTGTACCTAATTTCTTGTGCAAACACTTGCATGTTAGTTTTTTTTTTTTCTTGTTGTTGCTATTTCCCCTTTTACAAAGGATTGACCTGTTTTATCAGTCCAAGCAAGACCTTGGCCTTCCTAATGATTCTGCTAGCTCTCTTAATGAAATATTGCATTCTTGTAAGCATCCACAAGTGTACTTCAATAGATCATGTAGAGATATGACTTCATAAATAACCTTCCTTTGATTCGCTATTTAAAACTCTATGTTATAGAATCATAGAATGGTTTGGGTTGGAAGGGACCTTTAAAGGTCATCTAGTCCAGCACCCTCTGCAGTGAGCAGGGACATCTTCAACTGGATCAGGTTGCTCAGAGCCCCGTCCAACCTGACCTTTAATGTTTCCAGGGGCGGGGCATCTACCACCTCTCTGGGCAACCTGTTCCAGTGTTTCACCACCCTCATCATAAAAAATTTCTTCCTTGAATCTAGTCTAAATCTACCCACTTTTAGTTTAAAACCAGTACCCCTTGTCCTGTTGCAACAGGCCCTACAAAAAAGTCTGTCCCCATCTTTCATATAAGCCCCTTAAAGTATTGAAAGGCCCCGGAGTAAGATCTCTGCAGAGCCTTCTCTTCCTCAGGCTGAACAACCCCAGCTCTCTCAGCTTGTCCTCATATAGGAGGTGTTCCATCCCTTCTCTGAACAACCTCAACTCTCTCAGCTTGTCCTCATACAGGAGGTGTTCCATCCCCATGATCATTTTTGTGGCCCTCCTCTGGACCTGCTCCAACATGTCTTTCCTGTGCTGAGACTCCAGAGCTGGATGCAGTATTCCAGGTAGGATCTCACCAGAGTGGAGTAGAGGGGCAGAATCACCTCCCTCACCTGCTGGCCATGCTGCTTTTGATGCAGCCCAGGTTACAGTTGGCTTTTTCTTCATTTATTTTACTGGGTGCACAGGTTTTAAACGCCCTCCAGTTAGTCTTCCATTGCAATCACCAATCACGCCCGTTTTCTGACTGATTATTTCAGGCCTTCTTTAATGAACGTAGCTCTTCTGCATAAGAAATGTCCTCTTTAGGAACAGAGATGTACACTTACTTGAAAATGTCTACTTCAGTGTATGAATGTGAGATTAATGACCATCCCATCCCTTAAAGCATCTAAGGTCACATAAAATTGCACTTTAATCAGATAAACTCTATTTCATAATAAAATTTTGTATGCTGACTTGGAGAAGACTTAATTAGTTTATGCAAAATATGGAGGTTTCAAAATAACCTTAAATTTACATGTGTTATGATATGGGAGGAAAATGGCTATGAAATTAAAATAATAAATTTCTAGGAAGGGAAGAAGCAGCAGAATAAAGACAAGGAAAAGACTTACTGTTGTCTAGAAGTGCCAGTGTTGTTATTAAGTAGAAATGCGAAACATCAAATGTAAAATGTACTTAGATTTTGCAGCTTGTTGAAAGAATTGCGTTGAACACCTATAGTATCTATTCAAATGGAATAAAATAGGAGGTGTAATAGCAACCAGCTTAATAATGAACTCTTTAATGATCTGAATTTCAAGCAAGGTGCACATAACAGTTGAAAGTTGAGCAATAAGATCAGGCCTCCTAGTTAGATGCATCTAGTAACAGTGTTTTAGGAAATGCTTAGTATTTCCTTTAAGTACTGTACTCATATGAGGAAGGGGATTAAGGAAAAAGTCATGGCTGCCAAAGGAAAGAAAATTCAAATTTTTAAAGTGAAGACAAAAATATTTGGCTGCATGATCAAACATAAAGCTGAGAATAAATCTGAAGAGGTGGGTATTAAAGGTTGAATAGGACAAAATATACTTGTATTAAATTTGTCCTTTTGTCCTGGTAAATAAATAATATCATTACAGGTAAATGCTAATTTATCTATAGAGATGGATGCATGGATGGATGGATGGATGAATGATGTGGGGTTTTTTATTTCTAATTGGGGGAGGGAGCCTGTCTGTGGTTAATTTAACAGTATCTGACTAAAGAGTTCAGCTTCTGAAGAAAAGCAAGAAGAAATCCTTTCAATAGTTCTAAGTTATCTAAAAGACAAGAATTGAATAAGCAAGACCAGCAAGAATTTGTCAAAAGCATTAACTTAAGCTTATTTATTTTTCTGGCTTGGTAATCATGCCTTTGAGTCGTGTCTTGGCTTCTGTACGGCTTTTGGTGATATCTGCGAGAATATCCTATGAAGTTAAACCTGTATGACTTAAAATAACTTGCTACAGTGTGGACATAAATTGTAGAAAAGACTGTACTGGGAAGGGTTATTAATACTGCTGCGAAACTGGAAGGCTGTATCAAATGGCATTGCACCAAGATCTGCCTGTGCCCTCTGATAAATATTTCCGTAATTTCCATAATGGAATGCAACATATTCTTATTACTTTCTCAGATCAAACCAATATTGGAAGGGCAAGAAATGCTCTTGACAAACTGGAGGAGTTGAGGAAAAATAGGATGCAGGTCAATAAGAAAGTTGCTCAACAAGCATGAATAGAGGATGGGAGACTACATAGATAGCAGCTGTGCTGTGTTGACTTCCAGGAATGAAATGGAAACCGCGTGTTCAAGGAACCCGTTCTAGAAGAAAAGGTATTTAGCATAACTGTTTAAAAGGACTCGAGTTCTTTTTGTTCCTAGTTCATATTATACAGCAAATGCATTATATTATTTTCAATACCACTAAAGGATAATTTCTTCATGCAACCTCTTTCTCTTACAAACTTGTTGGATTGGAATTTGCATGTATGAAACATCATTTATCTACTCCTCACCAGTTTTTATTTTTAGAGGTAACATTCAGAACTGGCATAGAATTTAAATTGCAAGGAAACAAGGGTTCTGTTGCACTTGGAGGTAGGAATCTCTTAATGAGCGGTTCAGTGCTAGAGGAGCTCCACTGTCTCTTTTGTTTTGCTAGTTGGTAATCCAAGACCATATTATAGCAGATATAGCAATATATGTACTTGTCACTCTGTTTTCTGTGAAGATTAGGCATAGCAGGTCACCTAGGTGATATATAATATCAAAATGTAATACCTAGGTATTATATTTTGTGTTCAGTTCTAGCTGTGGAAGGGGAAAATGTATTCTGTGATTTAAAATTCTTTAGTATTTTCTTTGCATTTTTGGGGACGACTTTTCTGTTCTAACATAGGTCAATAGTCCAAAATTCATAAGACACTTGAACATAGGCTTTTTAATGATCATTACTATTGGAAACACTCTAATTTTTTTATATATTTACTATCTGTTCTTTAAACTATGAGTGACATTTTAGTCTGTATTTGTGCAGAACTTAGTACAACAGCAACTCAGTCTTACTTGGACTCCCTACTACCTGCCAGAAAAGAGGGAAGCAGGTCTATAAACAGAGGAAGACTTTAAGTGACTTTTTGTTCTGTTCTGTTCAAAGATCTGAAATTAACATCTGTGTCTACCTTGAGTATTGCCCATCCAAATATGCATATATTTGTGTGTGTATACATAGATAGGTATCATACAATTTTAGAAGAGCAATAGGACATCTGTAAATATGATTGAAAGTTTATATTTTTTTAACATTAATTACATTTTTTAAAGATTCCTTTTTCAAAAGCAATAACAAAGCATCAGAAAAAAAAAAAAGCAGGCAGTTCAGATATTTGTTATTGTGATCTTCTCAATGCTTTCTAGCATCAGCCTTCAATTTTTCCTGAAAAGTAAACTATTTTGCAGGGTTTTTTTAGAGGGCAGAAGCCAACGTTCTCCTTGGCATACCTTACTCCTCCAGCATGGTTCTCTTTGGTAATTATGGTACATTCTACAACGTAACACTAACACGTCTGTGCTTTATTTTTTGCTGTTTACATTTCTTTATATACGTTGAATTACTCTGAGAAATACACGAAACTGAAAGAACTTGTGGATGCTACTTCCCTTTAAAGAATAAACTCTCACATTTTGGGAGTGAGTCATATAATTTTATGTCTCTGATCAAGATTATATTAGATTGAGATGTAGGGGGCTTGATTTCAGTGGCTGAGTTGTCAGAACTATAGCCAGTCCTTTGAATTTCTTGTTGCATGGATCTCCTTCAGAGTTGTACTTTCTATCAAACGTTCCAAGGAAGGGACATTTAATCTTTTATTTTCTGTACTTTAATGTACCTCCTGAATTCTTCCAAGTAGGGATTTCATTGCTAAAATGTACTGTCCAAAACTGCACTTGTGTCAATGGCACAATAATATTTCAAGTAGTAGTTTAATATCATGATGTTAAAAAAAAAATGGATTTTTATTAAGAAGCTTTGCTGCATTATAAACATTAATCCTTCACTTCAGGTTGCCTTCTTAAAATTCTTTTTTTATATATTTAATATATTAATACATAAAATATTTAATATATTTATTAATATATTTTAAAAGTTAAATCTACAATATCTGATTCTGTCCTTTATAATGTAAATGTTAGCTTGAACTTATATTTTGTAAGGGGTAGCAATAATAATATTAGCATGTCTTGTTCAGTTTCTCCTCAGTCTGAGGGAGATTTTAATACAAGATTACCAATTTTAAAGGAAGAAAAAACCTTTCAAAAGTAAAGCATTATCAAAGGGTTGGGAACCAGAAGAGGAAAAGAAAATCAGAATAGGAAGGAGCTAGATGGATGGGGAAAGAGCTGTATTGGAAATATGACTGTCCCGACTGGCTGCCCTTTGTTTTTTGGGGGGAATGGATACAATTATTTAAAACTGTACAGCATTCCATACAGACTAAAATTACACACTGGTGTTCCCAGGCTCAACAAACAAAAGTAAAATCCTCGAAAAAGTAAATGTCATATTTCTGCTCTTCCTCATGAAATAGTTTTACATGATGGAGGTTCTGGTTGATTGGTTTTATGATGGGAAATTACATTTAAAAGTTGTTTAGAATCAGATCAACATTATGTTCACATACTGAAATGACAATTTCAGCTAGGAAATGACAATTCAGCTCTTTGTGCAAAATAAAAAATAGAAATGCTGTATTTTCTGACAGGTACTGCATCTCTTACATAGGATAGAGGAATTTCAGAAATGGAAAGGCTTTGTGCGTAAGGAATAAGAATTGTTTAATATTTATGTTGCTAAAGTAGCATTTACTACTAAAGCAAAAAATTCTACAAAAAATATTCTCAAAGATAGACATTTCAAGTAGTACCCTTGTTCACTTCATATTTTAATTTTGTAGGGTTTTTTTTTTTTTCCTGTTCTTAATCTAGTTTCCTCTTTTCTCATTTTAATCTATGGCTTTGCTTGTGTGTCAAATAATTTTTTTTCTTCTCTCTGGGTTACGGTTCAGGGCAGTACCAAAAACAAATTTTGAAGAGGTGTCAACTGGAATTAAAACTTCAAATTGATTTTTTTTTTTAAAAATGTGAAATACCTTTATTTTTATTTGGTATTATTTCTGTCTGCAACTGAAGTAGAAGATTGCTGATGTGACACATCAACTTTTGTCACTTTATTATTAAAATTATATATCCTGGCTTCCCTTTTTAGATACAAGTTTGATCTACTTTTAATGCACTTCATTTAATAATAATTATTATATAATACTTCCTTATATTATACTTAAATGATGCACATTAAAATGGCTAGCTGTTACAGTTTATTTTTTAAAAATTCTTGTGCTTTCTCCCTGGTGCATTGTCCTAGAGTGCAAGGAAAGCTTTTCGCTAAGAGTGGAGAATTTCCTAGGGTTAATGACCCCAAGCCAAATATGCTACCCTAAAATATTATGTTCCCAGATATTGTATATGAAATTTTATTCTCAGTTCAGTTGGACTGGCTTGTCCTAAGATAAGACTGCCTAATTGTGGAAGAAGATACCAACTGATGGCTGAGGCACTATGATGTGGCCTACCTGATTGAGGCAGGTTAGGCATCATCTTAGGAATATGAAATCCATTCTGATTTGGTGGGTTTCAAAAGGATCCTCTCAGTCTTTCAGGTAGAACCAGTTATCAGATCAAAGTAACAGGGTGACTGGGGAACTGTCTCCCTTCATTAAACAGCTGAATTCTGGACTGTAATAAGTTGACTCAGCACAACTCAAAAGCAGCGATACAAACTGCTGCTTGTAGTATGTCGTTACTATTAGACTGCTCCAAAGTATGCAGAGAGAGATGAGAATTAAGTAGTTCCTCTTTTGAATGTGACTGTCCCACTAACTTCTCTTTTTCCTTCTTCTGGACAGTCCCTTTAACCTCCCAGCTTTTAAGTGGACAAACCCTGTCTCTGCTTTCTCTTTACCATGAGCAATCTTAATCATCCACCTGTTCTGGGGCAAAAGGAAGCCACTGCTATAACCAGGATGGTTTTCATGCTGGTTTATGTCAGTTTAAGTGCAAAGATAACCTGATTCTTAGATTCTCAATATCTGTTTTCTCCTTAACTCTGTTTAGGAAGTCAGCCAGAATGTTGGTGCCACTAGACATATGCAGTAGCATAATTTCAAAGGCAAAAATAGGAGCCTATGGAAGGTAAGACAGCCAGACAGGGTTTGGGGGACTCAACAGCCATAAGTTAATACATATGTGACACTCTGAGGCTTTTTTTGATTGTTAGAATGTATTTTCTCATGACACTGCTTATCTGAATGTCTCATAACATTTCTGCTGGAAATGCCCTTTTTTATTTTTAAATTTTTTTTCTTAACTGGAGTCAATCAGGCATCTGCTCTGTTTCTGATTCCCCAGGATTCCTTGACTTGATTTTTGTATTTGTAGGGGGTCTGGATCCTTTAAGACCACCCACTGAAGTGGTGAAAGCTACCAGGACCTCTATCCCTACTTAGTGTAGTTAATGGGATTGCTCTGCAGATCTTAAAAATCTCGGCTCTCTAATAAACGTACATGGTGCATTAGCAGGAAACACTGGTTCTTTCTACTGGTGTTTCACTGAACGTTCTCTGAAGCCAGTACAATTTCTTTAAAAATGCTTCGGTTTTAAGAAATCATTATTATTTCTCTTTCGTTGTTCTTGACCAACGATTGATTAAGAAGCTGTCACGTCAAGATAAGGCTAAACATTTTCACAGCTTCTTAATCATGATTATTGTATTTTTTCTAAGCCTACAAAATGGAATACTTTATGTACTAAGTTACAATTTTATTAATATTACTAGATTCTAAAGACAGCTAAAGGTAAGTCCTGTCTTGCTGGTAATGTCTTAAATATTGTGGATCAAGTTAGTAGGTGTTGAACTTCCAGGAAGGAGTATCTGATGCTTGGGTTCATGAAGGAGAAATACATATGGTAATGTCTAGTATAAGAAGTGAATGCCTGCAGTAGTATGAAGGATTGGGTGACTGAAAGGATAACAGCACACAGAGCGGAATTTGTCCAGGAAAGAAGCTTAGGGGGGAGACAGAAGTTAAGTGCAAGAAAACTCAGGTCCTAAAGTGGGAAACTTGGGGGGCTGTCCTCCCCAGTCTTCTGTCATCACCAGTTTTGTTTCCCTTTTCTTAGCTCTTGTTTTGGCTCAAAATAAGCAGAAAGTTGGAAGTCTCTAGCAGCCTGAAATGTAGTCTAAGAGGCATACGGCCCAATGTGTAATGGTCCAGTATCAACCAATAGTACAGTTGCTAATGTCTTGGCAATGGAGTTGCAGAAAGAATGATCTACTTGGGCGAGTCTGTGGTTTGTGAAACTTAGCAGTGTTACAGCTATATGTAGTCCAGTTTCCATCCAGGTTCAGTCAGTATGACTGAGGCCTGAAACCACTGCAACTAGCAGTAAGTCCAGGGGAATGAGTAGGAGATGGAGAAACATTTCAAACTAGTAAATGACTGAAGTGAAAATAACACAGTAACTTGTGTGATTCAATAAAAACAGTCTGTGCTGTGTGCAAATGGCTGGTGGGGGCAGCTGCAGAAGAAAGGTAGGTTACACCTAGCAGGTGTTAACTTGTGTATAAGGAAAATAAAGTAATTTTCTGGCACATTCAAATCTCAAGAAAAAAAGGGGCCTTTGCTCATCTGATGGAAGGAAAAACTGATAGAGCCTGAAGGACAGGAACATAACATAAAGCAGTGACAAAGGTAGAAAGTCAAGGAATGAGTGGGTTTGGAAAAGGGACTATGAGAAATGCTAGGGAGAAAGAGATGTGGGAGGAAAAGCAAGGAAAGTAGGGGACAGGTTCCTCTAGGAGTGAGTGTGGGACAGCAGTGCAAGTGAAGGGCAGTGAGAGTTTGAGGAAAAGATGGAAAAGTGAAGTAGCAAGGAATCTGGAATCTCTGGTGGGAAGAATATTGTCAGAAATGGCATTCACATGGGAAATATATGTGGGCACTTTAAAGAAGAGCTCCAAGGTTAGAATCATAAAGTGCTGCTGAGGTTTCTTAATGATGACTTTCACCCAAGTTCACTGAATTAGTGATTCCCTTTGAGTGCCTCAGTGCCTCCTAGATTATTTATGGCTGAGAAGTCTAGATGCTTTCTTCTCCATTTGGCTAAACCTTCTGTACTTCAAACATGCAGTGCTGTCAGGAAAAAGTTAAGTGGTGGACAATGGGTGTGCTATCAGAGAAATCATCACGTGCCTTGTGAGCGGTCAGTTGACATGCTGCTAGCTACTGGGTCTGTTGCCGAGGAAGAAAATTGTCTAAGTTTTTGTCACTTCTTGTTGGTATAATTGCTTCTAAAAGCCATTCAGTAAAATAACATTTGTCCACATAGATTACCTTGCATCTAAATAAAAATCTTTACTGTAGTATTAATCTTTGCTTTGGAATTAAATTATTTCTATGAGAAAATAAGATTTGTAATTTAACTGGGAACAGCAGTTCACAATGACACAGCACACTTACCTAAAAGGTTGAACTGTGGTGCTGTAAGACCAGGAAACATGCACTGAATATACTTGCCGGACTGTTAATCCAAGAGCTCTTGTGTATATTTTGAAAAGGGACTGGAATGTGTAACAAGAGAGGAAAAAGGAATACGGGAAAGAGAAAGCTAGTGAGCTCAGCATGGCTACTACCTCCCTGCCTAGATAACTGGAAATTAAGATCTGAAGGCCACCTATTGACTTACTGAAGGCCTGTGGTTAAAGTGTAGACTTGCCATGTTTTTGCTGGCTGTGGAACAAAAATTGGTTTCTGCGGGTTGGCTGGGCCTGCCTAAAAGCTGCCATGAGCTAAAGCAGAAGCAGCACTACTTGTTGGCAGCAATTTGGAGCAAGAAAGATGGGGTGTCGGGAAAAATGGAGCCACGCAAAGGCCAAGCAAGATAAGGGGCAGCCTGTCCAGCTGATGTGAAAAGGAAGGAAGAAGCAGAGGTGCGGCCAAAAAGGTAACGTCCATTTCAAATACTCGCTTGGGACTGAAGTCAAAAGCCCAAGGGAAATGCTAGAAGAAATAGAACTAGAAATGCTTTTTGCATGGTGATGTCCAGTATAAGTGGAAGATCTCTTCCACAAAGGCTGGTTTGCCATTATCCACAGCTTGTGGCACTCAAACCAGTTAAACACAAATGTGGAAATAAAAATGGTTTCTGCAGTCTGCCTATATAGTGCTTTCTGTGGTATGCATATAAAACTAAGCCATACAAACAAAAGCTCCTGCAAGATAAATCCCACTTTAGTATCAGAAACCATGAAAAATTTGTTGCATAATCCAAAACACTGTTTAGTAATGACATAATAGAGAAGTAATTCATTTATAGTGAACTAGTCCATCTTACCACACTCTCTTATCCATCCAGGAAAGTAATCGCAAGTGCTGAAAGCAGCTTGATTTCAGGCAAGGACAGCTCAGCCTTACCCCCAGCGGGACACAGCAGGTCCTAAATGTTCTGACTTCAGGGCCTGTGGCTCTGTGCAGCTCCCACCCATGAACAAGAGGCCCCACTGCTCCTTTATGGCTTTACCTCGTTATGACACCATTAACTGCAGTGGAACTTCACCAGCTCAACCACACCTGAGGATTTTGTTTCATCACTCTCAGGAGTACTTGCTGATTTACACAAGCATGAGTACAGAATTACGTGAGTACTATTAATAGATCAGCTTAAAACTGAACCTTAGTGTTAAGTCTTTTTACTTCTGACCTGGCATCCTCATATCTTGAATTAGAACACTGGTGTTGAAAGTTGTTTTACAAAATTTTTTGTATCAGTGTGACTTAGCAAGCCTTGGAGCGGCACTGTTAACCATAGTCATGGCAATGCAAAAAGCAGTCTGATAGCAGGTGTTCATCTATTCCATTCTGTGTAACACCTCATAAATTAAAAACAAATGCTACCATAAATCCTGTGAGAATTTTTTTATAACCTAGAGAACACCATCTGATCTTTATCAGTTTTTGTAAATACAAATTATTTAGCCATTTGTAATTTGTCATTAATGCTTACTTAAGAACAACTTACTTTTTACAAGTGTACAGCTCACTTTTAATAAATATCAGAATAAAAAGATGGCAGAGACCTGTGGTTGTTCATTTTCATAATGAAGCAGTATTGATTAGCAGGTTTCAAAATAATTAAGTGGTTGTCCTGAAATTTAACAGTATGCTTTATATGCCATTGTAGCCATTGAAAAGATTTGTTCTATAAAGTTACTGCAAATTGTCCACCAGAGAGAGCTGTTGCAAAATTTTCTTCCCAGCAGCTGTTGAAAACGATTCTTTCATTAACTTACAACCAAAATTATTAAATTCACCACAATAGGTGCAGATGAAGTTTATTCCATTGGCCAAAGAAAAGTGTAGGCACCAGTATCATTAAAGGGCAATCAGACATACCTAACAAGGTATTTCTGTTCATTTCTTAAATATGTATATGCAACGTAAAAAAAAAAATTAAATAAACCAAAAAAACCCCACCAAACCAAAACTGTTTCTCCTTACTCTATCAGACTATGAGGAATGGGAGAAATGCTTGAAATTTCACAGAGCATCTTTAGAGGCTCAGTAGGGAGGGGTGCAGTACTAATTCGGGCTCTGTTAGATGAGAGAGGAATGTCTAGAGCCTGCATAGTAGAAATAAGATGCACAATGCACTGGCAGCCATGATGTAATGTAGAAACCTGTTTTACTTCATTGCAAACAAATGGACAATATATATTGTACGATATATAATAAAAATACAGCCGATACAAGTGCCACTAATTAACAAAAAACCCTAATGTTAAGACTTAAAAATGCTCATTTTTGTAATATATACACTGCAGTAATAAGCCACAATAAATACATCAAATTCCATATCATTCATAATAAATACCGAAAATATAAATACAGAAGAATACAGTTAATTTGAATAAATTATTACAACATAAGGTCTAGGTTAAGTTCTGTTGAATATTATTGTAGCTTATATTACCCTTTGGCATCTTTGATGTTACAACTTGTTTAAAAAAAAAAGAAAGGAAATTAAGGAAATGTGCAGTTCATGAAGCTTCAAATTAATCCCATGTACAGATTTTAAGATGAACATTTTTTCCCTTCACTTCTTCAAACAGTTTAAAAGCAGCAGTCCAATTAAGTATGTTGCTTTACTGTTGAGATCTCCATAATTTTAGTATGCAAGATCATCTGTAATGGAAAATGTTAAGTACTTAACATAATTATTTTTCTCAAAAATTAGTAAAGTTAGATGTACAAATTTTAAACAAATGGCTGCAATTACACCACAACTTTACTAGTCCTGTTTGAATGGATTACATGTCTGAAAGACCATCAACTTTTAAGTACTTTTGAATCCATGCTGTGGTTTATTATTTACCACTTGCCAGCAAAAATTTCAAAAGCAATTTTATATTCTTATGGGGAAATATATATATACAGAAAGAGATGAATCTCCTAAAAGACAGGGCTGGACTAGACAGTGTAAATGTTACATAGTTCATATTTGTTAAAACAATGAAAACACTTTAAACATAAAAAATGTAGTGAGTGTTGGTTTTGTGTTTTTTACAAAATTGCTATCTGTTAGCTGTAGATGGAAACAAATCAAACTAACCAATTGCCATGTTTTATGTTATCAGGTATTAATCAGTACATTGTATTAATTAATAATTTTATTTGTAAAAGGTTATTACACCAGAATGCAATTTAACTTAACTTAAAAGATCAACTTTACTAAGAAAGACAATATTACAGGCTGAGGCTCTTAGGAATGGATTTGTAATCTACAGATTTATTACTATTTTTGCACTGTTAATGTCTAGAGCTTATTTTACATCAAACACTTTTTTAACATGTTTCACAAACTACACTTCAGACGTATTTCCATAGCAGTGCCTACAATCAGTCAATTAAAAGACGGGCCCAGTTGTTAAGCATTGTTTACATGGGCATTGTTATGCGAGAACTCAAGTGGTGCTATTTGTGTGAAATGATTTGAAAAAAACCATCGTGCTTGCTTCTGGTTTTGTTTGAAGAGAACCAGCTGCCAGTGCACACAACGATGCAATCTTTTCAAGAAGCTGAAAACTCATGCTCAATCTGTGTATCAGAGACTCACAAATGGATGGCTGGTTCGTTACAGTGATTCCTCCAGCCCCCCAGCCCTTCGCCCATAAGCCAATGCAAAATGGCATTCTTAAGAAAAATCTTTAAAAAGTTTAAGATGGAGAAACCTGAAAGAATGAGCTGCCATAATGTTCTGAGTCTCATTTGAAAATGCTAAGCTAAAATGCTAATAAAAAAAGGGACACCTCTTTCTTCTTTGCTTTTTGTGTCTCTTGTTATCTGAGAAACAGGTTACAGTAGAACACGTGCCTGGGAGCAGAGTTAACTAAAATGATATTGACCGTGACTTTGCAGTTACCTTTGGCAAAGAAAAGACATGGTAGCAATGCTTTTAGGCTGTTGCTTTGCTTTGTAGTTTTTACCCCATGTGTTTGGATAAGTCTTTTATTTAATGTCTGCCTGTATACAACTGGTATGGAAAAATGACATTTCCTGTTTGCACTGCGTTCATGTTTGTTTTAAAATACATTAAATAACAGAAGTAATATTATGATCTAGCATGGCCAAGGTTGTAGTGAACACGCATATACTTTTCCATTCTTGCTCTGGGGAGATCTTAATTTCCTTTTTCCTTCCTTTTTTTTTTTCTCCACATATGTTTTCTTTTGCCCTTTAGAAGAAAAAAATTGTCCTCATCAGTCTACTTCTTGCCTTCATCCTTTTCCTCTATATTGCCCTTTCTATCCTCCCCTCACTCACTCCAGTGTGTATCTATCTATCTACCCATGCCTCAATACAAAGGCTTATCTTGATCCTTGTGTTAAACAGTGGTGTTCATTTGTATCTTCCACCATTTTCCCTGTCCATCAAGAAAAGCTAATCCAGTCTTCATGGCGTGTTGGAAAAATGCACAGTTAGAGAAGAACATACATACACGTGAGGCAAACTTCTTTTGACTTGATTCTATTTGACTTTCATTCATTAAACAACTAAATAAAAGTGTTTGTTTGTAAATAAAAAAAAATTGCCAAGATTCACATTAAGATAATTGAATAAATAAATGAAGTTTGCCTTGTGACTTGTTTTTCTTGTCCTCCCAGCCTTGGATGAAGGACTATCATCTTCTCAGTTGAGAAGTAGCAATACAGAGCACCATGAATACAGTTATCCAGTCAGTGGGACCTTCTATGTAGTGGGTATCCTGCTAACTATGAAGACCATATAGCAGTAGAGCAATACACATTTTAACTTAACTTTTCAAGAACTAATTCACTTTTATTTTTAGAAAATGGTGGGTTTGTTATTTACTACTTATATTAGAAAAAAGAAAAAAAAAAATCCTAACAATAGTTTGAAGGAAATTTTTGTTCCCCTAGGTGATCGCTTTCTGCTTTCCCTCATCTTGGATTTTCATCCTGTACTGGGCTGTGCTGTATTAAGAATGACACTCTTCCCCTGGATCTGCATGCCTCAGGAGACAAGGAGGACCCCCCTGCCACACCTCTGCAGCCTGTGGGGTAGGCTTCCTTCCTGTTTCTGTGTATGGAGAGTCTATAGATCCCCACTGGGATTGCTCCCTCATGACTCTCATATTCAAAGCCAATGAGGGACTATTTTTCACCACAGTTCAGATTTGTCTACGTGCTAATGTTAAGTGAAAAATAAAATTAACTCTTTTAGCAAAATAAAGGATAGATAGCACAGAGAACAACAGAGTTGCCCTCGTGCTCAATTTTAATGAAAAGCCTTACTGTACAACAAACCTTTCACAGATGCTATGATGAAGGGAGGAAGGAATTGAAAAGAAAAGACTAAGGCTGCAAAACAGATGTTTCATTAATTGGATATCCTTATAAAAGGTAAAATTCTTGGTATCGGCCATTAGGGTAGCAGAAGCTTCTCAAGGATGTTATAACTCCTCCTTAAGTGAAAACAATACTCTGGTACATTTATGAGCAACAAAATTAAAAGCTGCCTCTGATTTAGGAGCAGGAAGAGACAGTGAACAGGAAGCACTTATGAAGAACTCAAGCATGTATTCACTCGGACATCTTTACATCTTGTTCATCACTTCACAATGGTCGTGCTTTGGATTTCACACTTCATGGAGAAAATGGACAATTAATAATTTGCACAGGCACAACGATTACAGAGGACAGCAAAATTAAGGAATATTTTAAAAAAATTTGGGAACATTGAAAAGGCAAATGTTGAGATTTCTCATACCAAGAAACATGTTAATGAACTAGACTCTGTTTTGAAAATAACAGTAGCTTTCTACCATTTTAAAAAAATAGTAATCAGATTTAGTATTTCAGAAATAAATTCTATAGAATATATTCTCTGAGTTAATTCTATTTTTTCTACGTATTTTACAGCAAATGTTCTGCAACCATAATAAAGTAGATGATAGCATTAGTCTTTAGCCCCAGTGGGAAAGTGTAACACCCCTAAACACTTATGGATTTCCCATATCATCCTCTTCTGTCCCTGTTCCTGACTGCTTCAGGAAATTAAAAATCTGGCACAAAGAACATGAGTTTATACAACTCATGAGCTATAACATGGGAGTTTCTTATTTAGCAAATGCCTTTTTAAACAATATCATGGGTGTCTCTTGCTTTAGCTCTGCGTAAGGGCACCTGCTTCACCACAAGAGCAGCCTAGGCAAGGAATTTCAACTGAGACAATTCAGCTGGCAAAAGATGACAATGTGCAGGGGAGTAAGACTGCCTGGTGCTGCCATGTACAGTGTTGCAGGCAAACTACGATCTTGCTGCTCAAATGTTAAGCACTCGACACATCAATGTTGTATATTCAACACAGCTTTTTATTCTAATTTTTCACTGTAAAATTTATTGTTAAGCTTCTGCTTATTAATCCAGTCCACGGAAAGGAGAGCTTGCTTTTGCTGTGTTTAAATTTCTATTCACTCACTTCTGAGCTGGATTGGGCTTTATTGGGAAAGTGACTTAAGTTTGCAGTATAAAATTTCGTTATGATGCCAAAAAAGAGAGGGGGAAAAAACCCTGTATTTTGCCTGTTCTGTATAATTATTTTTTTATCACAATATCTCCAAGTACCTTACAAACCAGAGCACAGAGAACGGAAGTGACGCAGCAGGACAAAGGCAAAGCCAACAGAACCTGGGTCTCCACTGTCTGAGCCCAATACTCTCTATCCAGTATATCACATTTTATCAAAGAGTCAGGAACATCTGAAATATTAAAAAACATAATACATGTTCTGTTTTGCATACATATGTATATACACAATCTTTAACAAACTAGCTGTGTTTCATGAAGATATCCTCCTGACTGCGAGGCAGGGAATGCTACACAATCAGTTTGTTAGCACGTTTACTGAAATACAACACCCAGACACGATTAGAAACTGGATCTGGATCAGTTAGCAATCCACGCAGTAACACCACCATGAGTACTACATGCAGTTTCTGCAGAACTTAAGACAAAAGGCAGGACCACATTGTTAACTGACTCAGTTAACAGATCAGTGAGCAGGCTGAACCACATTTATAGCAAGTGATGGTTATGAAAGTATCAAGGCCTTAAAATAAATAAATGTCAACTCAAATTATGATTCATTAGCAGGAACCTACATAAATGAAATGTAGTAAAACTTTACAAATCTGGAACTTTCTGACCTAAATGGCACACAGCTCATCAAAGAATTTTTTTATTTTTTTTTTTTAAAGGAAAGAAATATCAGAAACTTTTACTGTGGTCAATACTGTGCTTTAATTTTCTGAAAGGATGTTCCAGTGGCCATGAGCTATAGCTCTTAGGAAACAATTGCAATTGCTGTAATTTTGCCAGAAAAGTTCTAATTTTACGTCTGATGTCAGTTAAAGCTTCATATATAAACTTTAACAATGCATTTTTTCCAACAGAGGCAAAGTTCACATTATAGGCAAAAAAGGCATCCAGTTTTAGGTGCTGTTCCAGTGATCCTCTGTGTGAAAATGCTATTTTATTTTAAGAGAGAGAAATGTTGGGGGCGTTTTTTTATGAGTCATTTTTCTGAACTACACAGTGTAATTGTAAACTATCTACCAATTTATTACCTAGGAGTGATTATCAGTAGCCAGATATCTTGGGAAATAAAGCTGCTACAACTATCAGTAAAGTAAACATTTCCACAAGTAATATACTGTGTTGATACAGAAGCAAATACTGCTCTTTATCATTTAGTAACATAATACTTCTATCACACAGAAATAAGCTTACCCAGAATGAAAGGACTGGTTATCAACATGAATATTAACCGACCGGGAAATAGGACACATCATATACTATTATATATTAGCCCAGAAAATAACATTAAACCATTTTCCATCCCATTATTTAAGTTGTTATTTATTTGTCCTTGTATGAGGAGTACTTTTTTCTTCTAAACAAAACATGAAAGTCTAATCAAGGGGTGGGAATCTTGACTCTCACCTGATTTCTACAGCCCACTCTAGATTTCACAGTTATATCAGCCCACCTGTTTTGGTCAGGGCTGTGACTATTTTTTTTCACTCTAGTCAACTTACTTACACATGCCAGAAAAGGCCTTAGCTCTGTTATTTGCTGGTTTGGAATTGTTTGGGCAACAGGTTTAGTCTATATTGAAAAAATGAGGCTTCAGGGGGTTTTTTTCCCCCTCAGTATGAGTTTCTCTCTGTTAGAAGGCCTGTTGTTTTTAGTATAGCTACCAGGGAATCTCCATCAATTATAAACAAACAGACCTGACTTTGTAACTTGTTGCAAGAACTAAACCAGATTTGTTTACTTTTTATCCCGAGATCCAATCTTAATCACAAAATATCAGATGGGCTCAAAAGAAAGGTATTACTATCTGCATTAACACCAGGTAGTTAAGAATTTTTTTTTTCAACATAAATCTTTATTTTGCACATTTTACTTTGTGACTCCCAGGAATTAGCTACTTTAAGCAAGGGAAAATAGTGTAGGGCCAAGTTCTTCATATAGTCACTGCCTAGCTACTGCAAGCTATTGCTTGTTACCCTATGCTGCAAGCTGTAGAGAAATTAGCTGCATTCACCCCTGATGCCCCAATGGCACGGAACATATACATCTAAGTACTCAGAAGTTTATACAGATGCTAACATTAAGGATGCCTGTGCCAATGGAAATATTTTAAATAACCATTATCTCAGTATTTTAAAGCTAGCTGAGATGTATTTTATAATCATTACTGTGCTTGCTAATATTATTAAATATATTTTTCATGTGAAAGCACAGGGACCAAGAAAATAGTTTCTTATTGCTCAGTAAGGGGGTGACTAATGAAACGAAGTATTTCATTTAACTTTCCCCTGAGAGAAATACCCTGGTAAAGTGTGCATGATCCTCCAGTAGCCAACACACTCTGAGGTTAAAAAGCTGCTACCGATTCACAGCTGAAGTAGAAGGGATTTGTGCTTTTGGTGCTGGTGCTGAGCGAGAGTGCCAGATTTAAGCCTGCTGTTAATGCAAGATGCCTACGTACACTGAGACTTGTCACATTTGCCCACAGAATATCATCTTGAACAGAATAATATTATTATTCTTAGATGCAGAACTTTTTAATGAACTCACGTGCTTCTCTTTAAAAATAAAGATGGGTATTTATTTGCTATATGGAATTGAAGAATACATGCGCTTACCTGGCTACCCAGCCTTTAGAGACAGAGACTAGAGTCTTCTGTGCTTAAGAGGAACAGAGGCTGAGGAGCTGCTGAGCCAGATAACCACCATGACTGCACTTTCCCAGGAGATGGAATACGTTGCAAGTGTGGAATCCAGTCCCTAGAGAACTAGAACTTTTCAATGCAGTTCGTATAAAACACATAGGACTTCTTGTGGAAACAAGTAAATAAAAAACCTTTCCAGCTACTACATGGAGTAAAAATATTTTGCTAGTTTAGCATAAAAATGAGAAATCACTTTGCCCAGATTTCATATAAAAACAATTAAGTCAGCTTATTTTTTTTTTAAAAGCGTATTTTAAATCTGCCAGATTTTCTACTGGAGTACTGTACATGATGTTTTAAAGAGCTTCTAACTGGAAGAGTCACTGTTACAGAGCTAAAATTTACACTGTGTTTACATGCATACTGTTAACCATCTAGATCTGACACAGATAAAAACTAAGATGCTGATCCATATTTTGACAAACAAGACAGGTCTACACTTCAACCCACTTGATGTGTAATAAATAAAATTGCAGTATTAGAAGAACAAAAAGGCTAAAATACATTGTGAAATGAAAATAAGGCAGTACAGAATTATCAGTGTAGAGAAAAGCAGGTTCCTATACCTCCTTTTCTAGAGGAAAGCATGGGTGGTTAATAAAGGTTGAAATACAGCAGGTATATTAATTCCAATTTCATTTAAACACAAATGGAGTACAAGGTAACGGATATTCGTATGATACATGTGCTATTTTGCTTGCAAACTTTAGCAGATATAAAATTTCTGAAGCTATGTTTCCTCACTGAATCTACTGGTTTCTTATTAGACCAAATGACTCTGTAAATTTGAGATACGATCAGAAGTCCACAAAATCCAGTCTCGTATTTTATAAAAACTGCTAAATATATTGGAAATCTAGACACTTCCACGTTTTTTCCCATGCTCCATTTAAACTTTGATCAGCAAGGCTCTGCTTTTATAAATTACCTACTGACATTAATAAACTGGCTTGGGAAAAAATGCACAGGTTTTGTTAAAATGAATTTTAAGATCTTTCTTACATACACCTCAGAGTCTGGAGCTATGGCATTTCTCCAAAATAGTTCACAGTTCCCGCAGTTAATACAGTACTGCAAATGGCACTAAAGTGCATAAAAGTATCTGAATGTTTGTTGGGCTAAAAGGTACTGTGCAAGCTTAAGCTACTGCTTTGCCATTATATACAAGATCATTTTTCTTTGGGGAGGGGGTAGTAGTTCTGGAATGCCACTGGTTTTAATTTTAATGGAGGATTGTCTACCTTTCACCTTTCTAAAGGATGTAAATGCCCCCTTTCTGACTCTTCTGTTTGTCAAGAACAGTACAAGAGAAAACAGTACACTCTAAAAATGCGTTTCAAGATAATTTACCAGAAATGGTATTTTAAAAAAACCCAACCAAGCCAACAACAAAAAAGGACGAATACATGGTACACCAGATGAAAAGTGGACATGCTCTTTGTAACTAGCTATGGATCTTCTGCGCAAATGAACATGCTGGTCATGTTTATCAAAACATGAGTACTAAACTACCATAAATAAAATACATACAGTACAGAACAATTAAAACTTTTTTGTACAGTAGTTACTTTTACATTAAACTTACCATCTTTTCAGATATGTTGAAAATTAGGACTCTAAACATGATTATTTCAAAGTATCATTTTTAACAATCTTGCACAGGCCCGACAATCAAAAACACGAAGCTTTGATTCAGATAGCTTGGCAGGTTTCACATACTTCAATAGGTAGGCTACTTTGAAAGATGTTGGGTGTGTATTTTACTTACGTGTTTTATTTTTATCAAAAGACAGTCTGATTATTTTTATTTAAATCTTTACATGAACTGTTTTTGTGCAATACCACTGCCAGTGTAGCTTGAGAAAACAAAATGTGTCTGGAACATTGACTACAGTCCAAGTGTTGGCTACCTCTTAAAAAAGTAAGATTCTAGGAAATCCAATGTGAGTGCATTTTAATACAGGAAGTCAGTCCTAGAATAATTTTAGTATTAAACAGGTACCGTTTCTACCACTGGTGATTTGATGCACTCTTCGTGCAGTCTGCTCTTTTCTGGGAGGTTTAGTGAATTCTCAGCAGGGTGCTCTTGTACACGACTGTCGCCATTCAAAGCTGAAACAAAGCCATCTTGAGAAGGACCTTTCAAGTATGAGTGAAATTCCACTTGAGGGTGACTGGGCCTATGCTCAGTGTATAAACTGTTACACGGAGCAGTGCCATCACCTTCAGAAGATGAGCAGCAAACAATCACTGAGGGGTTTGCAGAAGGGTAATGAGGGCTGCTGAAAGTTTCCTCTGATTGCCGTGTGTAGTCAACAAACTGTTCTGAAGTCATGTTGTAAGGCACCAGAGAAAGACTACCGTTCTTGACAGCATCCCTTTCTGAGTAAGTCTCACCGATCTGGTTAGCAGTGCCAGCAACATGGTTCTCTATTTGGTAATACAGATTTGAAGAGTTAGTATAGTATGAGGTGTTTTTAGAGTGGTTTTCATGCACAGCAGTTCCATCAGAGTAGCAAAGGACAGAAGGAAGAGGCACCATATCAGCATGGGAGCCCATGCTTTCTACAAAATCATCTGCTTTTTCTTCCTCATCATCTTCCTCCTCATCTTCCTCTTCCTCTTCATCGTCATCTGATTCGCTAGGTGCTAAACTCTGCGTGCTAGAATCTGTAACTCCACTACAAAAGCTACTCCCATCTTCCTCTTCCTCCTCTTCCCCTGGGCAGTCCAAGTCCTGGTGACTGAGAATGCATAACCGCAGCCGGAGGTTCAGTTTCGATTTAAAATTTTCTGCAATTGAATATTCAACGGGATGGGGTCCTGGACTCATAGAACTAGTGTGTGCACTTATCTCACCGTGGCAGCCATTTAGTGCCGGAACTTGCTGCTCTCTATTTTTCTCCAATTCAAGTTTCATTATTGTGTGCAAAAAGTGAGTCCGTACACGGATAGGATTAAATTCAATTCTACCTGCTGTATTGCTACACCCTTCTTTAGTGCAACCGCATGGAAAAGACATACGATCCACCTTTTAAAAAAAAAAGAATACAGATTAACAGTACGTAGCGTAAGCCTGGTGACAGGACAGAACCTAGACAGCCTAGAGAAACACAGTCGTGAAGTGGGATTCACCTTGATCAGTACTTGTAAGAACAGTCGAAGTTAACAGTACGTCAGAGGGGGCCCCGGAATTTAGCACTACTGGTAAAAACAGTAAGGGACCCATACATGCAACACTGTTGCAGAGCAGGAAAAAGAAGTTTCTGTTCCACAGGTGAAAGCTTTACACAGTGGAACAAAAAATAGGTAGTTTTTGTGCTTATGGATCTGCTACCGCTTTATGTCATGTTGTGCTCAAATCCATGCAAAAGCATTACCAGAAAGTCGTAGTATTTGACAAAAATCATGGAAACTAGAAAGCTATTTAAACAAAATGAATTACGTATAAAAACCTTTATAAAGTTGCCAATGGGAACACCTGACCACAGAAAGGAGGAATAAAAACTCACTCACATTTTAAAAGATGCTCCAGTCAACTGGAGACGCAATATTGTAAGCTCAACAGATGGTGGGTAGAACTTACTTACATATGTAATAACAGCATCTTAAATTTCTAAAACCGTGACTGAGTCTGCAAGTCAGAGAGTTCAGTTAGGTGGCTTAAGGTCTGTGATTTTCATCTACACTACAATGCCTGAACATCAAATACGATGCAGAGGAGAACCATGTAACACAGCCTAGTGCACCTTCCCCACACGTGAGGATGAAAACAGGAACAGCAAAGGGAATGTATTATTTAGAATAGCAGAGAAAGTTTAGCTTGGCTTTAAGAAATGATGAAAAATGAAGAAATAAACTCAGGTGCATAACAGCCACTCAGGAGAATTAGTGGAAACATCTTTCAGGGGACATTTTGGGACATGTACAGCTGCACCTGGGACACGATGTAAATGTACAATACAAAACACCTTTTCAGTCTGCAGAGGGAAAACTACCAGCTATATTTGCAGATGTGGGTTTTATTGCCTACATGCAAATTTATCATACATGCAGTGTAAGTGTCATGCATATTAAATAAAGGATGGTGCCACAGAGTTTCATGTATTGTTTCTCACTGAGTTTGGACTGTAATTTGCATTGGATAGTATGTGAATAATCATATGTGAATAATGTGAACAAATAAAATAAAAGGTAATATCCCTTCTGAAATCTGCAGGCTATGGATTCTTCTCTTGTCTGCATCAGTGTATTTAGCTAAAGGCCAAAAAGGAGTACGAGGAGCACAGTATTTGTGTAAGAACAACAAAAACCCTAAACAATGTATGTGCCTAAACCAATCATAAAATAAAATAAAAAAATGTTTAAGGAGATTGTTTGTATTGCACACTACATGCTCTTAAGTCTGGGCCTTGAAAAGCTGTTTTGAGATCCACAAGTGTTATCATTTAATAATTAACTTAATTAATTTCCAGTAGTTGTAACTTCAACAACAAAATGTACATGTCTATGCACACGCACCCCGCCTTCCCCTCCTCTTGATTGTTAAATAATGACAAAAATAAAGACATTTACCTGACATTTTATGCCTGCAAGACTGCAAGTGCACGTTTCTGGATCACAGAACACACGGCAGTCGCAGCCACAATCCTCTCTGGACAGGCGGATGGCCCGCAGCTCATGTTTTTCTTCCACATCAATCTTCTTCACTCCAGAAGCTCGCAGCAATGCCCTTCGCTTTTTTGTTGGCAGGGGTTGTAGGAAGAAGTACTCATCTACTTCAGTGTTGTCTAGATCAATATCATCATCAGAAATGTCATCCAGTGTCAGCGTATTAGCTTCTTCAGATTCCACTGTGCCATTCTTTGTCATCTGTTGCATAGAACAATTAACAAAGTCCTTAAACTCTACTTGCACGGGTATATGCGTGTCATAGATGTGAAGATGTGTAACGCATCATGCATCTGGAAAGCTGTACGGAAAAATGCTGTATGACTGCCAGTAAATTCCAGAATATGATTACGGATGGGGTGAAAAGGCAGTTCTTTCACATTTAACACGTGAATTAAATACACATTTTTAGTTTCATGTTTGTCGTGACACTAATTTTTTTTCTAAATCTCTAATTTCTTATCTGTTCTTTATGTCCTTTGTCATTGTTCGCCAGATTTCATGCCTTTCTAAAATTCTATTGGTTTCTATATTGTTTCATACGGTAATTTGTGAGCCCTTAATTGATTCTAGTTCCTGTCTCTGGGCTCTTTGAAATTCTTCACTATCCCTTTTGAGACAGTAATTATACCACCAACCCCATTTCAGGTTACAATGCATCACAGATTTGTAAAATGGTGTCTTTTATGTACTATTCGCTACCCTGTTCCTCTGTAGCCTGACAAGTTGTCTGATGTTCGTACAGCTGAGGTCACAAAGCAGTATTTTCACTTCATTGTTTGGGCAGCTGCCTAGATTTGCTTCCTGAGTTGACAATTTTAAGCCTGGAAGTCATTTAAGTTTTGCCCCTTTCTACCTACATTACATAATAGGGTTTTGCAGCGTATTGCATATAGCTCTGCTGAAGTCCCTTCTAGTCCTCTTTGGCCCTGAAAATAACCCATCTAGCTTTGTGTTGCCATACGTTTTAGAACTTCACTAACCAGTCCAGATTATTCTTAGGTAGTTAATGGATGAATAAATTTAGACAAAAAGGCACTAAGTTGTTAACAACATTTCTCAAAATCTTCCACAAGAGGTTACAGGACTCATGCTCCTTTCCTAGGGATATGAATTTCTGAACCTCTATAGATACAAGTGTCCTGGCACTGTATTATTATTTCCTATGTATAGGCTAGCTCTCAAACTTTTCAAAAATTGTTTCAAAATTAAATTGGCCATGAGCATCGAGCACAAACATCCAGTGCCACTTTCTAAGTTAGTACGCTGCTGTGCCACGCTCCTGTAACTCGTCTCATGTAGAAAGGGGGGTGTATATTCAAGGAGAAAAGGAAAAAAACAATTGCACTGAAGAAAGGTTAGCTTCCCCATCCATGGCAGAGCTCACTGGTTGTATCTGCCAGGGTTTATAAAAGTTCTTCTACAGAGAAAATTGCTTGTGAATCAAAAGAATATCAAATATAAAAAAAAAGTTCAGAGAGATGATGACACTCACTACAAAATGTATTTTCTCAAGTTACTCAGACTGAGCATCATACTACATCGCAAGTGTGAAGCAAGTGCTTCATCAAATTTCATCACATAATAAATCCTTTTTCTTGTATTATTGTTCTATGAAATAATTTTCCTTAAAATGGAAAAACAAACAAACACAAAAAAAAGATTCCCAGTGTTCACCCTGCTCTACATAATATTCTCAGCTGATGAGGCTGCTGACTTAACACTAGCTGAGCACCTGATCTAATCCTTTTGTGAATAAACCATGGTGCAACTATGGGATAATTATGCACCGGTGAAGTCGCAAGTCTCATTTGCATTAACAGTTTCATCATGGTCACCACCATGACCTCAGAAAAAGGGCCCCCAGTGAATGTAATCTGAATCTTTCTTACCTATAGAAAAATAACCATTCAACTTCTTTCTCTGTTTTACCTTATTTACTTGCAGAGAAGTTCAGCTTGGCCTGTTATCCCCAATAAATTTTTAGGCACCGGTTTTGCATACAGGTAAAATTACTGACGTCATAACTGCCGCTGCCTGTTTCTTGTGCATCTCAATGTTTAGACATTTCACAATTATCACTGTGAAGGTAACTCCCCTTTTTTCTGCTACTAAATCCTGTCATCTCCACCTAGTTATGCTTCTTATGTGTAAGGAAGCAGTCCTGAATCTTACCCATTCCCCTATTTCTCCTTTTATTATATTCCCAACTGTTTCATTTTCTTATTTATATTAACAGTTTTTCCTTTCCACAATCTTCTGGATTGTAACTGTCATTTATGGCATCACTGAATTACTCAACGGTGAACTCCTACTGACAGCTTACTCGCTGCTGTAATTGCAGTTTTGTGTTTGTAACAACTGTGTAAGACAATCACAGAAAAAACCCTTAATTATTCCTGACTTGTAAAGTCACGTTAAAAGCAAAACTCTTCCCTTTGAAGGAGAAGAGCCTCGGTGCCGTGACTGGTACTCCTTACATACAGGGTGCGTGTACGCATTACACTGCACAAAGAAAAATTCTCCTGAGATGAGTAATCATCGCTTCCTAGCAATTCAGCACCGTATTTAGTTCATGCAGAGGAGTTCTGCCACTTCCCCGACGCCACTTTAGAGGCATTATTGTTTCCTTCTCTTTTCAATGTGTTCTCAATCTTCCTCCGTAACTGCAGCCTGTGGAGTTTAATACCTTCATTTTATTTCACTTTCAGTTTATTTACCACGTCTGCTACCCCTACAGCATTCAAATCCCTTTGTGCATATGCTTCCAGCTCTCTCATCTTAAATGCAGGCATTTTCAAAATGTCCTCTCAAGCTTCCTTCAGATTGTTTTCTTACTCTATTTTCTATGATTCATTCACTTTACAGTGGCTAGGAAAAGGGGGTAATAGCTCCTTAATCAGTTCTGCCTGGCCTTAGGGCAACGGAGAGATTATTTACACCAGGTATTTCAATGTATTAGTTTAGTAAGGTAGAAAAGACACCATTAGAAGCCATCCTTTTTCTGTATCATCTACAGTGAGAGACAGGTAAATCCACAGAGTAATTAAATGCATCTCGAATTAGCTGTCTGAAGGCAGCAGGAGGGAACACTCCACTGTACATGCAACTCAGCCTGAATGTTCAAATCCAGAATGGCATCCTTGATTTTTTTTCTATTTTTCTTTTTTTTCTTAGCTAGGTACAACTAAGTACAGTGTATTTATGTTTCTTTGCTTTTTTTTTTATACGTGTAAAAGGAGAATGACCTACCTAACAATTCTGATTTCTCGAGTTCTAAATACACAGTGCTCAAACCTTAAGCAGATCACTGTTATTTAATTGCCTACCAGAATGTAAGTTTGAAACTGGGGAAGGGGAAGAATTCCAATTCTTGCTTCTGTAATCATTTTAGTAATTTATGCAATTACTATTTAATAAAAATTAAGTTTCAGGGCTCTTACCCATGAGGTGAATGCTGTAACTGCTCAGCTTACACAGGCACCTATAGAACCATACCAAACCCGTCGTGTGCTTCTCCTCCTGCAAATCTTAACTGCTTTGCTACGCGGTGGTAGAGCATTAAGGAACGGACTCCAGTCACGCACCGAATGCTGGATGCATCGGGCCGGCTGTCAATTCAAACGCCTGGGCATCAAGTGGGACTAGACAGCAGTCTGTGATTTCAAAGCACCCTAGCTCCTGACTCCTCTGCCAGATGACTTCCTTTTTTCCCCTCTGACTTCTTTTTTCTCAATTTTGTCACACAAAGAACAAATTAATTAATAAAATGAAAGATTTGAACATTTCTCAAACAAGTAAATGGGTAACTACAGAGGGAGGAAGATTATCAAGAACCATCAAACACATTTTCCAATCCAGAACTTCAGGGGAACATTAAGTTCTCTTGATTGTCATAATATTGCTCATCTGAATTAAACTTGATACATAGATGGGTAAAATTTCTCTCATAAAGCTAAAGGTTAATGTCATAACAACAGAATGAGGCAAGGGCCAATGAATATCTGAAGCCTTTGGGTGAAATTCGCTTCAACTCTGTAAAACGTGAAAAATTTAGGTTAGACGCCTTTGCCTGCCCTAGCTGGAAAGTATTCCTTACAATTTCCCACAATGGAAACCAACTGTGTCCATAGACCTAAGAGCCTTAACATCGCTGGGGTCATGCTAATCATTTTAATAGATCTTAATTTGAGGACACATTATGAGTAAGCAATAAGGACTCTTCCAGCTAACTGATTGTGCTTACTCATAATGTTTTCTCAGATGACAACATATTAAAGCCTACCTTGGGCCTTTCATCTTGACAACATGGCTTTTATGTCCAGATTGCCATTAGACTTTTCACACTCTGCTGCTAACAAGTGTTTATGCCACTGTCATCAGTGTTTACACCAAAGTGCTGGCGCTAAAAGGATAAAGTGACTTGAAGATGATTTTGAAGTCTTCATCTACTTTTAATTAAGAGACGTTTCTTATTTGGCTCTTCACTTCTAGCAAGTAAAATAAGAACCAGTACCTAATATTATGGAGACTCAATTCCAGTATATTCCTCTATTTCTAACTTTTTAACAAATTCTACACAACAGAATGCTTTCTACCTACAGACTTGCATATTTTAACCCAGTGCAAAAAATCACAAAACCAGGGACACTGAAATTAAAAACCATACAGAAAATGTTACTTTCTGTTTGCATAATGGTTTTCAAACAGAAAAACCTTTTTGAGCAAACTTTGCCCTACTTCATTTTCTCATTTTCTTCATTTTCCTGTGCAGATGTACAGTAATTTAGATGAAAATACTGATTAGTACATTTTCTTTAAAGATCATAATCGCTGACATTGTCACCTTAGAACTCTACAGCGTTTCCTTTTGAGTTCATTGAGAAACTATGCAAATGACCAAGAAGCTCTTCCATCCCTGTAATGGGAAATCAGCAAGGCCCAGTTGTCTTAAGCATATAAAACTTGCTCAGTGCTTTACAGTGACTCCTCACTATAATTTGGTGAGTCCTGGATTTGCTTTTGGGAGGGAAAGCTGGGTTTTGTAAATTTTTTTTTACCCCAAGTGTATAATCAGGGATGCAACTAAGCTGAGTTTAATGGACTAGTTCAAAAAGTTTTCTGTCCCCTATCTTTTTATATGCCGTCTAGAGTAAAGAGAAATATTTTACTCTAGAAGAAGATTTAACACTAGTAAGTTGTTACCATTTTTAAGCCACTCTCAGGATCCTGAAGACTTAACCACAATTTCTTAATATTTGGATTGAAACTCTGACATCAGCTTACCAGTCTCAGAACGTGCTAGTAAACTATTCCCACAGCAACTGCTGAGGATCAATGAAGAAAGAAGCCCACCACCGCTGAATTAAGTGCAGGGGAAAGGACTTCTCTATTTGGTGAAAGGAAACAATTAAAATCAGGACAGAGGAAGGAATGCAGATTGGGCTTTCCTTATTCACTGAATACTTATGAAAAGATTTTGCAGGAATTTAACAGTCACAGTAAAGATTATCATCCACTCAAACAAGTGACTGGGGAGATGGAAGAACACGTTGTACTTGGAAGATGAGCAGAAAATAGAGTCTACATCTCAAAAAAAGAGTGGGCTGGAGTGAAGTAAGTTAATGAAGAAAGACGATCCATCCCAGCCAAGAGGAGAATTATGAAAGCGCAAAGAGCCAGGCTCTACTCCATATAGCTGAAGGCTAAAAGGCCTCATCCAATCTTTAGAGATAAACAGGATCTGTATTTTTCTTGATTTACTTTCTACCTATAAAAAGAAAAGGGAAAAGTGAAGCATTTGCATGCCTTACTATTCTTTACTCACTCCACTGGGGATTCCTCTCTTTGAGCTGATTCCGGGAAGTCAGCCAAGGGATCTACACAGAGCCACCGGTTACACTGACACGGCTCAATTCACACTTGATGCTCTGGAGATCCTGTGATGCGAGATGTTTAGAGGTATAATCTCTATCCATGAACACTCTACCTTTGGTTTCAAACCTGTCCAAATATCCATCCTTAATTTGCCTTTGTCCCAAGTGGTTTTATATTTGTTTGTTTTCATTATGACAGTCCAAATTTTATGAACTATTTAATAATCTATTTAGCTATTCAACTAAAAAACAATTAGGAGGTTTAAAAAAGTATTTACAGTAGTAAGGGCCATATACACTTCTTCAGGAGTTCAGACATAGAACTCATCAACATAGTTCATTCTATGGGAAAAATGCTGAAAGGCATTTCTTAAACTTGAAGGGTGCCAGTTTGCGGTGGACAACTGTAGCAGTATCTGAAACAGAGATGTAATATCACTGAAGAAGGCACTATGGAGCCCAGCAGTTTGGTTACAATTCTACATATTGTTCACTTTTAATTACAGGATTCGTCTCAAGAAGAGCCCACAATACCTGTAACACAAGCCATTACAGAGGAAGTTTTTCATCCACTACAAAAACAACAAAACCAGAAGCTTTGCCACCAGTTTTGAAGAGGCAGAAGGGACGCTTCCGAGACCACCATCCCCTTCTCTATTCTCCTCTACTCAAGTACACAGTTTCTTTCCTCTCCTATGCTACATTTAAAAAGACACCTTCAAAACCATAGCCAAGATTTGTTCTGACTAGCTACAATGACATCGCCCGTTAGTTTGTCTGACACATTTCTTCTTTAACACGGGCATCCTTTGGTGAAATGTTAAAGACACACAATCATAGAAATTGGTACACTGAAAAAAGAAAACATTTTTGTATTACTGTTTCTTACTTTTTGCCAAATTCGCTCAAGTTGGCCAGGAAGATAAGCCATTTCACTTTCTGTACTTCGGATGCTACCATTCCCTGGTCTAACAGGGCACTCACTATGCAAGGGCTCAGAAGACTCATTCTCTTCCTGGCACTTCCAGACTTCTGCTGGACACCCTGTTCAAGGCCAACTACCACCACCCTCTGCGTTTGCTTTCCTCTCTGTAGACAACAGAGTAAACAACCACCTCCCTGTAAAGCACTCTGAGGTACACATCAATACGAGCTACAGCAGCACTTGGTAATATTGAACAAAAATATGTCTTCAGTAAAATTAAACAAAAAACAGGAAAGTGCCATTGTTTCAATTGAAAATGGAATGATAGTTAGGAAATGGTTTTGTTTAAAACACCCACATCGGGCCTGTATAGCTCTGACACTGCTCCTTTAAATAAAGCAGGGATCAAAGTCTTGAATAATTCTTACCTTTAATTTTAGGGAATTGAGTTTTTCCTCCCTTAGGTGCTCTCTTAACATCTCTCGGTGAAGCCTCTCCTGTTCCATGGCAAACTCTCCGAGTGTGTATTGGCGCACGCTGTTGTGGCGAGTAGACATTCCCAGCGTGCTTCCCCCTTGGCTGGGAACACTGGTGAAGCCTTGCCTTCTTGTGAAGTAATACACAGTAACACAGTTAAAATGGACATTTTTCGTTCTCTTCCGCTTCTCTCTCTTCAGGATTGAAGACGCTAGAACAGATGCAGATTACAATATGAATAATAATTTCCAGTCATATAGCAAGTTCGTCACTTGTGTAGTTCCATTTACCTTAACAACACCTATGCATACACTAAACTTCAGAGTTGTGCAGTCTAAATGAGGAGACAACATTAGAAATATTTACCGTATATGCAAACCTAGAAGCCATCACAAACAGCTGCAATCATGAACACTATTGTTTACTTTAGAAGATAAATTCTTGACCAGGACAGTTGTGTTTTCCCGTAGCATTCTAGAAGTGTTTTATCTTTTTACCAAGGAAGCAAATAAATCCCAGCAAGAGGAACTTCTTTCACAGCATCACCTCACCGAGAGTGATCCACTGACTTGCTCCTCTTCCAAACCCTGTGAACAACAACGTTGCATACGACAGTGGTGAGGAGAACCCATGTCTCTCACAGGTCTATATACACTGGCACTTTTCCGTCAGCAAGGCTTCACTGTAGAGATCTACAAATATATCTTTAAAGCATTGGATCACATTGGCAGAAAAGATTGCTATCTCTTGTAATATAAATTGTGAGAAATTAGTGTTAGAAAACCTCTAAGGGCAAGATGTTTAGTGTTTCAGACTGTCTCAGAAATTCGTATCGTCGTCATCATCGCAGAATAATATAGGAATAATTCTGATTAACAAGCAGAAACACTTCCTTTTTCTTGACCTTCATCATTCTTTCTGCTGCCATCCACCCAATACAGGCACACATGTGTATGTATATATATATTCTAATGTGTAGAATTTTGACAAAAAAATTAAATGTAGTCTAATTCTTTTCTGATTCCCCTCACACTCGTGCTCAGTTTTTCTTATACGCATATGCAGTATCATATGAAATGGATTTGTTTAAAAACAAATGCCAAATTTTAACTGTTAATATTGTTCTTTTTTCTACATTTAGTAACCCCTTCTGAGGATACTGACCTATTGTTTCTCACTGGTAACAGTGGTGAGCCTTTAGAGAAAAAAGAAAAGAGCCACTTAGAGAAAGCTAAGAGACACTCCTTGATTTTTAAGGTGAACAGCCTGATTTATCTGATTTTTTGCAAAATGGCAATAGGATGTTGAGAATGTAGATAGTAAGTCGCTGCTTTGCCGTTTACAGGCAACGATTGGGCAGGTGTGGATGAGAGACCCAACCGCCAGTGTTCAGGCAGTAAAATGATTTAAAAGGTGTCTGACCACTCTCGAAAGATGTGGAACCATTCCGTAAGAGCAACATGATGTACGCTGCTAATCTAAAATTGCACCGTCTCTAGAGACTGGAAGCACTTGGCCTTCAGCCTCAGTTTCATAACAGGTCTGGTTGATTGTCACAGTTAAAACACAGTTCATTCTCTAATATTGTTATGTAGTGAAATGTTAATCACCACAAATATAAAAACCCCAAACTTCTACATGAAGTAATTCAGTCTAAAGAACAGCATCATCTACCCAACTATAATAAAAGCAAGTATATTAGAAAATATTGTCCCGTAACCAAATTACAGACCGCATGCCCTACTGACATAACCATTAAACTATTTGGGGCTCAGGAAAATACTGCAATAGTATTATTTTTCCTAAATACTGATAAGCAGCTAAAAGCATGGTTTATTATATGAACATCATGCACTTCTTCAGATATGCTGCAGGTATGTTAGATTATAAATACAAAAGAGATAAAAAAAGCTCAGGTCCTATATTCACTTACATGCTCTCAGGGAAGGGTGTGCCAAAAAAGGTGTAGGATGTACATAGAGGATTCAAAGGACAAATTCTGTTACGTTAGGCATGTTTAAACTTACACCCAAGTTTAAGCAAATCTTGCATCAACAGAGCCTGTCAAAAATATTTATAGGAAGCTTCCAGTGGGGGAAGAGGGTTATTTTCTTAGACGAGACTAGCTGATGGGGTATGTCAATTTTGTGTGATATTAAATATTGTTTTAATGTACTGTTCTTTTTCATATATGCCACAGTTTCAAACCAAAACAACCTTTAATAAAACCAAATTAGCATGAAAGCAAATACTTCAAGTCAGAACCTTCACTGCCTATATGCTCTTACACACAGGAAAGTGCATATTAAAAAATTCTGCTTCTGCTGAAGGAGGTATCAAACCATTCTGGGATCTATCCAATTTCTGATATAGCCATATTGATGATATTTGGATGTCAGCTGGATCTTGCCTCTGTTTTGGAAGAAATATTGACAGCTACTGAAGGGCAAGCAGCTTTTTTTACCAAATAAAAGAACCAGCCACAAATGGAATGAGAGATAAAACTATAGTAAAATATTAAAGAAAAGACAGAAGGTTCATCTTAAACATACATATATATGATTCAGGAGGAAACAGAAGGTAATTGTGCCTGTAAATCTCACAAGCTAGCGAACGCCTTTGAATCTTTACCTGCAAACTTCAGTATCTACCATATAAGGTCTATGTTTATAGCAATCTGGTTTAGACCCTAGCTATGGACCTCCTAATACGGCTGCTTACTGGCAGGTATACCAAATGCTGTAATAAAAATGCTTCCATTTTTTTAAGTCTGTCAATCCCTTTATGAAAGGGATACTACTTTCATACTACTTTCTATACGTAAAGAAATCAACCTTCAGTTTTATTCACATGCTACACACTACTATTAATAGCTAAATGAAGGTAGGCAGAAGATTCTGCGATCTAATTACTTCCAGCTGAAAAAAAAAGAATCTCATCTATGACAAAAACTAGATTACCTGAATAAGGTTTTCCACTATGTGGATTTTTGGGGAGGGGTGGGGGTGCCCATGTGTGTGCTGTCAAAATTTAGAACACGAATTACATACATTGCCATACATTTATGCCTAGAAGTTTGGTCAGTGGTCTCTCTCAGTGAGACTGCATGTAGTTGTCATCAGCTGTTGTAAAGAACCCATTAATGTGTCATAAAGAGTCCATCAATGCATTTCTTCAACTTTTTTAATAGTTCTTATCACTTTTAGTAATTAAATTATCAATGCCACACCAACAAAGTTTGTTTGGGGTTTCTTAATATATCACTGACAAATACCATGTTAAAATAGAATTAAGTTGAACTTCCAAGAAAATGCTGGCATACTGTAACTGCATAAGCCCAGCACTACACAACTGTATTAAAGACAGCATGAAGGCTGACGGGCATTTGCTGTAAATGTCATTAAAGTTCATGGTTTTATTTATTACCATTATAGTTCCGAGTCAGACAAATTATATGATAATTTGTAGAAGTAAACAAGCAGGTAAACATTCAGAGCCCTCAGAAGAAAAATAATCGTGTAATCTGAAACACATCCTATCTTTTGGGTTTGCTTCTGTCTCACCCAAGAACTTATTAAAGGGAAGAGCTAAGGCTGTGAATAACTCTACAGTCACCTCTTCTATGTTACTGCTAGGAAGTAGTCAGAATATATTCGTATTTATGAGAATGTTGTTTACAAGAACAGATCAGGGAGGAACTGCAAAATATTACAGGATTTTATTTTATTAGAGATGGCAGTGAGGGGACTGGAGAATTGTGACCATCTCAGTAAGCAAGGACACAAAAGGAAGTGCAGTCGGCACCGCAACGGCACTACGTTCTTGCTCTGCTATACTTCCCAAAATCTCTGAGCAGAGGGCTGCCTTAAGGTGACCTCAGAAAAAATTATTATTAGATACTGAATGGAAATGTTGAACATTTTCCAGCATCGGGGACAAAGTGCTCTATAACTCATTCAGTCCTTTTGCCAACCAGAACTCAGATTCTCAGATCATCTCATCAAGAGTCAGGGGCATATGGTATTTTTCATGCACATGGAACGTTCAAATCAGTTGTAATTACTGCTAAGGACACTGCTTAACTCAAGACAGAGCAGAAGGACATACAAAATACATATTTTCTGATACATCGGACAGCATGAACATATGCCCAGACAAAATTTACTGACATTCATCAGTTAGTAAGCTCCTCTCCGAATGAGGGACACAGATTGTGCAGGGCTCGCGTGCCTCTCCGGAGTCAGTTTCAAAGGTTTTGCAGGGAAGCAAAAGCTCGTAACCTAAAAATTTATCCAAAGAGGGTGTAAACACTGCACTTTTCCAGCAGAGATCTAGAAACAGGTTCCTTGCTTGGCCAGTCTCAAAAAAAGTATTTACGTGCCATCTGCCTGTGCAACAAGTGATATCGGTGGATGCCACTATCATCTGTTCTGCGCAGAAAGGGCGACGCTGACTGCGGGCAGTCTGCTAGGCAGAGACGTGTTGCTCTAGCGGCTGCTGGACACACGCTGTCAACAGGAACTAGGTGGTGGGTTTTGAAAACGAACGCCACCGTCTTGGGTCTAGCGGTTTGCGGCGGGCGAGGATGCCAGAGGGAATATTTATCATCACCTAAAACTGCCCTATGGATCACACATGATCTTTAATGCATTTATATGTTACAAATCCAATATATCCATGGAAGGAAAAAAAAATACTCCATCTCATGTATTTAAACAATATAATTTCAGTTCCATGTTTCAAGATTATATGGAGTTAAATATTTTTGACAGATACATAAGTACTGTAATGCATAAACCAGATGTATTATCAGAGGGAAGGATGATACTGTTAAGAATATAATTACCGCTGCAGAACTATCTCTCAGAAAAGGTCACTATATCTGAACAAGGTCTTCAGACACAGATATCTTCAAACAGGACTGTCAGAATTCCTTATCTGGAATAATATCAACTGCTGAAATTTTGATTTTGGGCATTTGACATTTGAGTGGTTCAGTTTCTGGGTTTAGCAGAGCAGAGCCCAAGTTAATAACCTGCTTGCAACTGGCCTGCCTGCTCACGGCGTCAAGTCAGGTCCTGCAGGCTTATCAGCTCCTCGCCCTGCAGAAGCAGCTGCTGCAGATTCAGGGCTGCATCTGGACACCGCACAGCCCCATCTGTGCAGCACTCGACCCGAGCCCACAGCCCCGGCACAGGTCATCTGCGCCACAGACCGGTTATGGCAAAACTGGCAATTGTCTGTAAACAAAATTCCTAAAGGCGAGGCCAAAAGAATTAAAGGAAAACTTTTGATAGCAAGCAATTGTTTAACGCCAGCATGGTTAATGCGTCCTGGAAACACAACCTGCTCCTTGTGCTGGCTCATTTGCTGTCTTTGTTCATGATGTAGGATGTTTTTACTCATCTTTTTCTCAGTTACTAACTTCTCTCTCTCATAATTCTCTTCATCCACAGCAGTTACAATTTATTTCATGACTACATATGGTATCTCTACCACTTCTCCTTACGCACAATTCCTGGTTTATGCACTTCTCTGGCTATTAAACGTACAATAAGATTTCCAAAATTTAAGAACACCTGCATGGCAAGCCAGAGACCTGCGGAATAGCACAATGCCTAAATGCTAGGTATCAATTTTTTTTTACTATAGCTCTTCGGTTTTCAGTATTTCAGTATGGTCCTTTTTCAGTCATCAACCATAGTACAGACTAGAGATAATTGTTCAGCAGTCACTCAAGAAATTGAGATTCATAAGGCTGCACACCGACATGAAACAAGCTTTGTCTAACTCAAGACAACCTTTTTCTACACACCACTACACCCCTCCAAATGACACAGATTAACTCCTGGCTTGGTGAGCCTGTCTTACCCAGCCTGTGGTTTACCAGACACAGGGAGATCAACTGTCAAAAGATAAAAAAAAAGAATAAGCACACAAACATCATTATGGTTGCTCCCACAGGTGGTAAATTATCCACATAGTTGACACCACCTCCTACACTGGGACACCGAGTGATTAATTTTTATACCATAATTTTTATTAAAATGGTTGCAATTTAAAATGGTAAGACTTTATCTATTGAAACAAAAAATACAATTTTTATCTCCCAGTGGCTATCACTAATGGCATACAAGATGGTTTATGGATCCTCTTTCAGAAAGACTAAGTGTTGCTTAGATTTTTTTTTTTAAGCTTAGAGGTACTTGATCAAGTGCATTAAATGGATTTTTCCAGACACACTGTGTCCTGTATATCTGCTTGAAGCAGCAGGCCCCACTAATTCATTTTTCAAAGATACTCTAAAAATAAAACTTTAAAGTCAAAACTGAAGAATGTATCAATGTTAAAAAAAAAAATACAGCTATCATGAAGATAACAGTAGCCTTAAAAAATAAAACTGTTCTGTAAAATAGCTTCCATGGCCACTCTTCTTTCTCGCTTAGGCTGCTGTGTCGCATAAATCTCTGTCACGATGGCGATTAATGGGAGAAGGGCAAAAATTATGAACAGCGGTTTGACAATAAAACTTCCCTGTCAGATTCATCCCGGCTAAAGTATGTTGTACAAAGCATTGACCTGTGTCACCAAACAAACATAGCAAGTGAGGAAATACTTTCTGGGTTTGGAAAAAGACTCCTCAACAAAGAAGGTAAGAAAAATGAGAGCCATCCAAGTCACGTGAGCTTAGAGAATAACGAAGGGCCTTTGCTCGTCAACAGTTAATAAAAGAGCATGAAGCAATTTACATGGCAGAAAAGTTTAGATATATGTCTGTGCGGATGTGTGAATAGACAAGGGCAAAGAAGGACATAGCAATACACAATTTGTAACAAACCAGTGTCAGTATTTTCATAATATATTTTAATGTAACTAGAACGCTATGGTTAGAGACTGCCTCCTTAGTGTTGTAGTTATATGGAAGAAACCACCAAGTCCTGCTGCTAAGTTGGTTTCAAATAATGGTTGCCATCACCTTATTCCTACCAACAGGCTCACAATTATAAGATTTTTTGCACTAACCTTCTGTATTGCAAATAAAATCTATTTTTCATTTTACATGTTATTGGGAGACTGAAGAATTTTATTACTAGCTCATTTTCCACAGCTTATTCAAAGCTCTGTTATCAGCAGCTCTCTACCTTCTGAAATTGTGCACCCTTCTTTCTTCTCCCTACCCCATACCAAGGTATTTTCAAAGGATGGAGTGGAAAGCTAGAAGCAGAGGAGACTCCCACTGACCCCTGCGCATGGGGTGAGCCCTTTACCTGCTAGCCCTTCCCCACACACAGAGACCAACCGAGTTCGGAGGGCCCCCGCCCAAAGAGGCGTTGGGGGAAGACACCGGTGGGTGCCATCTTCACCCAGCATCCCCAGCCACTGCCTCCTCCCACAGCTGGTTTGAAGTTGCTGCTGCTGGTACCCCTTCTTTCTCCACCTCAAGCTGTGTTTTCTGCTCTCTCCCCTGCGAAGAACCATTATTTATCTATTTGTGAATTTGTGAAAAATGAAAGACGCAACCCCCAACTCTTTCCACATTTGAAAAATTCCAGTTTTACTGTATTTATTCATGATATATTTCTTATGTCTTGGTAGTGGATGTCATCATGGGCCCATCCAACTCTCAGATCCCAAGAAAAGTAATTTTCCAAAGGGGAAAATCAATATTTACACTAGCAGTCCAGTGTATCCTTATGAGAAACATCCAAGTCTCCTATGTATATGAATAAATTATAACTGACAAAATAGGCAAGCAACAGTAATATTGTGCTGGCAGACTGAAACAAAGATTTCCTGACCCGCTCTCACATACATACAGTGCACTCTACATTTGCACTTTTCCCTCACCTTTGAACACCCTCATTTTGCTCTCTGAGCAGCGGAGCTACAGCAGAGTGAAACCGGTAAAAGCCAGAGCATTTCCTTCTGCATGTTTAGCGGCCAAAACAGAATCCAGACCCTCCCACCCAGGAAGAGATCCCACTGCAGCTATATTCATCTATGAAATGCAAAACCTGCTTCCTAGTTTTACAAAATCCCAACAGGAATGACATCTTAAGCCCATCATGTTTTTCAAACGTTTTTTTACTGAGAAAACCGGTAGTTCTTTGATTACGAAACATAAATAATCTCAGTTCTGGCTGAACTCCAAGACATAAGCACTTTCTTCTGCTGTCTCAGCTATTCTCCTGATGTCAGAGACACATTAAAATAAATGTGAACCATATGGCTACCCAGCAGATTACTAGCACTTTTGTATCAATGAGGGCAAAGCAATTCATTGTCACCAGCGCAGAAATATCTTAGGCACACGAAAATTTCAAAAGGCTGTAAGAAACATGTAAGAGCTTTAATCCAAAAGGCTGCTTCAATCTGAGACCGAAGGAAATGCTGCTTTTCCTATACTCTACTACCCATTTGTCTGCTTTTTACATACTCTTAGTGCCACATAAACCACTATGGCAAAAAGGATTAACACCATTCTCCACCTGCTCCATGACTTTCCTACTCAGTGTTTCATCAAGTCTAACATCACAGAACAGCAAAGCCTAATCCATCATGGTAATCGAGGTCAGAACATCGCTTATAAAAGCCAGCTTGCTTCGCAATCTTCACAGAAAACAAAAGCTCGGGAAACGGTCATATTCCAGAAATTGCTTCTACCTCTGTCTCCCATCTCTCCTTCTATCCCGCTGCCTCCCAAAGTCTCCATACACAATAGTTACAAATTTTAAACCCTTAATGATGCAATACTTTTCCTACATGCTGGAAATCCACATTAAGAGGAAACGCTGTGACATACGATGCACCCTCCCAAAGAAACACGCGGGCTTGAGGGCAGGGAGCCATTTTCTGAAATAAATTCAAACCTGGAAGTCTTGAAAGGAACTGCATACTCAGAAAGGCGTAAATTGAGCAGTGGAAATTAGACAGGACAGGGACAATGCTGTGGAACAGCAATACCTACCCTAGTAGCATTTCACTGCTCCATCCTTCTGGTACCTTCCTCTGGGTAAAGCCAAAGCTAAATTCACCTCACAGGAGGGGCTCGGTGGGAATGCTTGCCTAATGCTACATCTATTTACGTCGCATTTGAAAGGGGTTTTGAAAAATACTCGCTCACAGACAAGTTTGACACGAATAGGAGAGGTTTTTCATTGGCATTTTAGTTAAACATTTTACCTCACCATCAGTTTTGTCTGAAATCTCACAGAAATGTTCAATTCTTGGGATGCATGCTAAAAGCTGGAATTTTACTGCTAAAATTTCAGTGAAAGCTTTAAGTTTACTTCCTCAGCACCCTCTATCTCCAGAAGGCTTTTCTGTGGCATTCATCACACCAGTCCAGCTTCTCCATTCTGCAAATACAATCAGCCTGCGGGGAGAAGTGGAGACGGTAAACTGCTCTCTGCCTCGCCATTTACTCTAAATGCCAGCTGCTGTTTCGTAGATGATTATTTCTGACCTTGGCCCCAGCTTTGAACAATGTGAGGAGGAAAGCCGCTACCACGGATCCTTGCAGGAACACCCCTGCATAACAATTGCATATGCTGAATTCTCCTCTAACACTACAGGCACTCCTTTGTCCCATCTTAGGGGTGACTTCTGTGAACAGCCATTTGATACAAATACAACTACCCATTTAACTGTCTGTGAGTTTGCCTTCGCAAACATACTTTGCGTATCTTACCGTGAACATCTTCAACAAAAAAAATTTGTTTGTATGCTAAGACAATAAAAACATCATGTAAGGCAAAGCCTGTCCCACTGTATAGTATATTAAATGCACTGATTTATAGGAGAAAACTTTTCAAAAATACAGAAATAGAGTTAGTTGCACAAATCCTTCTAAAAACCAGTGGGAGCCTACCTCCTAACCCCTCTTTACATTTTTTAAAAACTCCCTCCACAATAGTGGTTATTCCAGATGAAAGGCAGCAGGCAAGATCCTGTCATGGCATACCCTGCCCTGTCATTCTGTATGAGTGTTTGAATGAAGATACTGCAATACGTTTCACTGCATGTCTTGGTTTTTACTGCCCAGATAAGCCGACTTACTAAAACCAAAACCAAGAACCTCTCAACCTATTTGTATTTCATAACATGAGTCAACAATAACAAGAACGTATTCCTCATTAACCAGGGAAATCGCAAGCCTGGTTGCACGCAATATAAGTAATTGCAAGATGCCATGAAAAAGGCGGCCAGCATTTAGCTACACCTTCTAAGTGTTCTCCCATAATAAGCCAGCATCACCATGGTAACTCATTTTCTATTGTTAACCAGCAACTAAAAACTCAGCTTAAGCTCAAAGCTCAAGTAATGCCTTGTGATATTGACCTCACATCAAAGAAAACTTTATCCTTCACATAAAGATAATTTAAGAGAAGCCAGACCTTCCTAAGGATTTCAAAATATTTGATACCTTCTTCCAAGTTCTGCATGGCCATGTAGATGAGGCAATCTCAGTATGTTAGTGACTCCAGAATATTCAAAACAGTACTTTTAAGGGCACATGGAACTAAGTGCAATGGGGCCGTATTTGTATTTTCCAATTCCTCGTTATCTTTAACAGTAAAATCAAAAGATGGTGAGAGCATTTAGAGACCAAAGGGTTTTCTCAGAACCCTTACTGAGCAGCCACACTCATAATGAACCTAAGGCATCCACTAGTCTTAAAGACAGTACCCTAATTAGCTGAATGACAGGACCTATGATTATAGCTGGCTGCAGGATAACCTTCTAATGACAGTGATAATGTTAATGGCAAGATACAGATAATTGATGGAGGATATCAACTAGACTGTGTGACAGTTCTACCTCCTGTTGATCACCTTGTCAGATGAGCTGGTGCTGGAGATTTCACCTGCCTCTGCAGGTGAAGAAGAGAAGCCCCTGCAATAAAGGCGTTACTCTGAAAGTCTCAGCTACCCTACACTGAAGTTGAAACAGCAGAGGAAAGCAGCAGCAGCTCCTTTTTAAGAGATGCATCTGTGATTAATGTGGCATGGGGAGTTTTTACCAGCACCAAAGTGCTAAAGTCAGGACTTGATGAGGTCTTCCCAGGTCTTTCAATTGCATGCAATTCTGCAACTTAAATTTGGATATTTTTCTTTATCTTTAGGGGCAGGTACCTCCACAAGGCAGGAAGAATCCCCCACACCTGAGCTGGAGCATGGAACCCAGCACACACAGTTGCAGGAACCGTCAGGGCATTGCAGTGACATCCTGAATGGCAATTCCAATGACACCTTGCTGCGGAGCTGATGAAACACAGCAGCAGGGTGCCCTAGCTCAACAGGGCAATTCAAAGGAGCTGGAGCAGCACTGGGTGTGCTCCCACCCTGTATTCCATGTACCTCTAAGGAAAAAGGGAATAAATATTCTTAGTCCCAACAAATACTGTATACAGATGCTTGGACTGTTACTTGAAGATGAACACCCTTCTTTCTGACATGGAGGAGGGGCCATGAAATAGGACAGGTATGTGAACTGGTTAGTAATATGCTTTGGCACCCATTAAGGTAAATCTGCAGTGTGACTAACGGCCTGCTGAATCAAACTGAAATGACCTCAACAGACTGAGAAAAGTAAGTAAAAAAGATGGTAGGGATTTTATCTGCCAGTGGTAATGAAGGCACTCCATCACCATTTGGTAGGAGATTTAAAAATGTGCAGAAGTATATACACACATACCTGACCAAGAAAATACTACATTTATTTTTTGGTTATCAACCTGGTAACAGGTGTCTATGCTTTATGGACTGTAATTTCATTTCCTGACTCTGAAAAAGACACCTGTAACTTAGGCTTCGGGACATCTCAGTCATGTATTTTCTGCCACCACACTATAGGGTTAATTGCTGAGATCAAAGCTATCTTCTGGTGGTTCTGCCCCACCTGAATGATCCACAGCAGCTGTGTGCCTCATTTAGCTGCAAGATCAAACTGACCTTAAGGCTAATGGAGCAGGGTAGCTGAAAGGTTCTTGTTTATCTGACCCAACACATATTGTTTCAAGGGTTGTGTAAATACTGAGATGCATAAGCTATTCTAGGTAGGGTCATACGCAAAGCGCCTGCTTGCTGAAGCCCTGAGAGTTGTAGTTACAAGTGATTAAAAAAGTATCTGTCAGGTTAATTAGAAAGGAAAAATAAGACTCAGAGGGTCACGTTAGGCCTTTTTTTAAAAGCTCAGCTAAAGAATTAACATATAGACCTTGGTGTTGACTACAGGTCACCCACAACCCGCACATTACCAGTCAGTAGAAGAGTTTATACTGGAACTTCAGATTTACTTAAACGAAAACAGACCGGAAGGAAGACTGTATGCGGGATCTGAGAGTCTCTCACAAAAGAGAAAACGGCACAAAGTGTCAGGAAACGGCTTAGAAAGATAACCTCCATCAAGGAGGCACTCAGGCATGTAACAGAGGCAAGGCATCTGGCCAGCCTTTCTTCTCCACTGGCTCTTTTCAGTCTGTTTACTGAACAAGTCTCACGGAACTCTTCCTTTCCATATGCCCTTAAAAGTACAGATTCAAATATTCAACCTAGGAAAGCTCTTATCTGTTATTTTGGGAGATGAGTGTGTTTAAAGAATGAACAGAACACCTTCCAATGTACACCGTTAACAGTTTCATTATTGTTTAACACATCTGAATGTAGTTTTCAAGTGAGCATCACTTAGTAGCTTTGTAAGACACCTGTATTCATGAGATATGAACACTGACAATTTCCACATATTCTGCTTTGACAAGACAGGGCCAAGTACCTCAGCAGGATCACTTCATTTCTTATCACTGCCTACAACTCAAAATACGCTTTTTCAAATCACATTGTTTAAACAAAGCTAGAAGTTAAAAAAAAAAGTCAAAATACGTACAAAGAAAAAGTGCTCCTGCCCTGAAAAGCATCCAACATCGCACACACAAGTGACGTCCCTGCATCGCACACAGAAGTCAGCCAACTGACACAAAATGAAAACAGATTCCATGCGTATAAAAATTTCACCAGTTGTCCAATTAAAACATTCTGTCCAGAATCAAAGCACATGAAGAAAAAATGAGAGGAATAAAACAAAATAAAAGTCCAATCTCAACAAAAAACCTGTTTTTTCTAGAGATAGTCAGTTATCAAATTAAAACCATCTTGTGGCATTTTTCAAGTATCTTTACTCCTTTGCATTTATTTTAAATATAAACATGATTAATCTTTACTGTGAACACATATTACCTTTTACTATCATACATCACCACTAAGACTCACCTTTTTAGTGCAGAGTTGCTCTTCTATATAGCAGATGTACCTACAGCTAGCTAAGTGATTTTTCTAACACTGCTCAATTGGTAGATGTCGATTATATAAACATACAAATAACTGATATAATTTAATATTAAGAAAGAAGAAGAAGGTGCAAAATCTCACTTGCAGCATTTTAACAATAAATTAACAAAACCTGACTTCTCCATATGGTACAACATGGAGTGTCCTCGGTAAAGTTACAAAATCATGATGCACACTGGAAGGGAGTCTGAATACTAGATGCAAGTGATTAGGTAGGGATAAAACCACCTTTTCATTCTATACTTCATCTGACCATCAACATCCTCTATTTTCTTACCAATAAAAAATTATCACCTTTATCAAGCTCCTGCAAGTACGTTGCATTACAAGCGAAAGCAGAATGTTAGAAACTGAAAGATGACACGTTCCAGTGGCACAGAAACATAAAAACTAATCTCCAAAAGTCTTTTCCTTGAGGACCTTGAGGTCTGCCTATTCAAATGCAGCACCAAGGCCACCTGATAATTCTTTTCTTCCCAAGCCAGCCTAATTATTCTGTATTGATTTCTTGGAATTTAGGCTGCAGCATATATATTAAAGACAATACTTGTTAAAAAATAATATCAGCGTGCATGCAAACAACTTACTCTTTCTGTTTCCATATTGTCAACTGATACACATATGTATTTAAAAAAATGTAGTATGTACAATTTCTATATATGTGTGTGTCCGAGTGCACACACAGATAAACATTTATTACTCTGGCCATAAATATCTCAGTTATGTGAATCATTAATCCTAACACTGGAAAGCTATAGTTTCCCTTGCAGATTTTATTCAAAACCTAAATTATTTATGGTGTCAACTACAATCAAAGCTTATTTTTACATGTGGATATTATAACTTCCAAGTTTCTCCCCTGAATGATGAGCCTTCTTTGTATTATCTGTGTATTTGCAATAAAATTGCTGTCTTCTATGTGGGTGGCAATGGCTGACTGATGTCTATGATGAATAATCACCTAAGTCCTTAAACAGATGCAAAAGTTAAAAGATCAGCATGCAGATAATATTGTCACCAAGCTATTTCTTAGTACAACCAAAGAGATTTACTGGGTCACTTACTCCTTTGTGGCATTTCAATAAAATAGGTCCCCTACTAGTACTGCATCTTAAATATAATATTCCACATCAGGACTGTTACATGCAAACATATTTGAAAAGTCGTGCCCATGTAATCCTCTGCACAGGAGTGTCCCACACTAGAGCAAAGAGGATTTGGACCCTCACATCCGAACCCTAGCTCAAACTGCACAGCAGCATTTCGTAGGCGAATCAGTTACAAGAACACTCATATCACAGGCTACAAACATGATATCTAGGCACAGCTTAAACCATATAGTTACGAGGATTGCATTGTATATGGGTAGCGATGAGGAGCCTCAGCTACTCCTTGGCCCACAGTCTTGAGAAAACAGCTTTATAGCCACTAACTCCAGTGGGGAGATCTACATGCAACAGTGTTGGAGGAGGCAAACACCTGCTTTTTAAAGCATGCAGTTCACTATTGAAAAAGTATAATCACCTAAAGCAAGTATCATGAACTACAAATATAAACCGTAAATTCATTCTTCCTAGATATTTATGCTGCACACATAGCTTTGCTAACTTAAAACCAAATCTTCTCTGTACACAAAACGATTGCCTAGTACCGAGATACCCTCCCCTACATGAAGAATAGAAACTATTGCAGCAGCTTGTCCCACACACAATGTTCCTCAATTCCAAACAGAAGAAAGACTTTTTGGGGAGAACTCACACCAATACAATACTGCAGATAGCTGTGCTACACTTATCCAAGGAAAATAAACAAACTTACTTAAAGCACCTTCCCTCCAGTACCTGTTTGAAATACCTTAAGCACAGCTCCCAGTGTTAACTACAAACAGCTATGTAATTCAAATAGCAAATAGGTAGGGGCTTCCACGTGGCTGCAAATCTTTACAATGACAAGTAGTTTTATGTAGTTAACAATAAGGCAAAAGGGTGCAAGTCTGCTAAGTCTTTTTGAGCAAGTCACAAACCAAACACCACAGAGAGTCCATTTTATCATCCATTCAATTTAAAATCATCATGTCTATCTAACCATAAAATTTATTTTAGTTTGAGGAACAGGAAGAATTCTTTAGATACACAACTTCAGTACTTACGGGTAAAATGATTAGAAGTGGATGGATTGACACTATCGCCACTGTCAGCACTTTCACTGCTAGAAATGTCATCATCTGATTCCCGCACAGAGGAACACGGTGAGGAGCCATCAACTTCTTCAAACTTCCTCTTTAAAATTCCACTCATCGCTGCAATGCTGTCACATGCACCTGTAACAGGAACAGAGGCAATGAGGCACTGAAACATCCAGCTGTAGCATATGCAGTCATAACCTCCAAAGTCATTTTTACTTAGAAGTACCGGTAAGTTGCCACTTCTGGTCTCGAATAACCATTCAGTATGAAATTAGATATAATTAATTAGGAGACGGTGAAGCCATAGGAAAGAAAAAAAAAAAACACGTCAAAAGTCATACTCTAACTTGACATGTATGGAGATGGTTATTTTGCTAGAATAATGTGTAACAGATTGCTTTCAGGGAGTATGTTTCCCATTCTGATGTCAACAGAATCCCTGATTTCTAGGTTATGTTGTGAAATTTCAAATAAGGAAAAAATGGGAGTTTCTTTTCAAACACTCTCACTTGGTCCCTCCCTTGGCTGTCATGGGAGGAAGAAATGTTCACAATCAGGGATTAAATTAAGTAAGAAGAAATTACTCTGAACACTAAAGTACTCGTTACCAAATATATGTGAACTAATCAGTGTTCACATCACCCCTATAAGAAATCCATCTGATAATTCCAGTATTATGGAAAGATAAAAGACAATGAAGTCACAATGACCGTATATTGATTTAGTGCTCAATAAATGCCTGGAATTCAGAAATTCCCTGCTCCAGTCAGAGACACCAATTGCCTCCCAAACTCTCTCCTTCCCGCATTAAGAAATGAGATGCCTAATATACTCCTGAGGTTGAGTAGAAGATTATAAAGCAAAGTATTCAAGCAGAAATTTAGCAGCAGAGGTAGAAATATAACATGAATTGCATGTAATTAAGGAGAAAGAGTACCCTTAACTAATTGAGGAGAGATCAAGGACAGCTGGAGCTTGCTCAGAGGACACGCAGCTGCCACCATGCTGCCCGCAGCACTGCAGAGGCAAGCAGCACTGATACTCCAGGCAAAAATTTGTCTAGGATTGATGACATGCTGGACTCTCCCAGTAAGACACACAACCTAGTGCTACAGACTTATCACAGGATTCTGCCAAATCCCACTGAAAGCAAGAAAAAAAAAATGCATTCCTCACTGAAACAGAACTTTTTTAATCCATGCAGGTACCTTTAAGACTCATTAATTCCAAGCCAGTTGCCTTCTGCTCCATCTAGGAAGTTAGATGAGATAACCTCCAGAGTCCCCTTCCAACCAACATTTCTACAGTTATAAGTTTAAAAAAAATAAAAAATTTGTCAGGAAGTTAACATATGCCGGGCTAAATGACTACTAGCAAGTAAGAGAAGGCTGAGGCAGAGACTCCGGTGCTGGCCATACTGTTTAACAATTAGCACATTTCAGAGTTTTGGCCCAGGCCACCTTGCACTCTCCTGGATAACACAGGATGAAGCAGGTGCCAGAGCCATTCCCAGCAGGCAGGCTGGACGAGGGCAACTGGGTTTTGGCAGAGGGCTGACAGCCACTGTGGACAAGAACCGTACCCTGCCACTTGGCAGCAGAAGCCAGAGAACACTGTCCTTAGTCTGCATCTTTTTTATCTTTTTAATTAATATAGATGATGTAGTCTCAGTGATGTAGCCGCTACGTTCTGACCCTGTACACACAGCACTTCAGTAGGTCCTCCAGTATCTTTGCTCACACTTGGTCTAGTACCAAGTAGTTTCAGTGTCTCCTATGCATTCTATAGCTCCCTTCAAGCCCCAACACCAGTTTCCTTCCTGGGAAAAACAAACTGACAGTGTGAAGAGGTTTGCAACAAACTTTTGGCCTGATACGAAGCTAGAAAAGGATAAGTGTAGGTATATGAAGCTGAGCACTACAAAAAGAAATTTTAAAAATTGATGGGCTCACCAGGTTACAGAGTCTGTAGGACTAATTCAAAATCATAATTCAGCAAACACTGAAGTCAGTCTATATGAAATCCTGGGACTGAGGTGGCAAGAATATCATGGTTTCATCCCAGTGCAACAGAAAGTTAGTTCTAATTACTTGTTTTGCTTTGCTGACAAAGCGTTTTACATTGTCTGCCAGCTCCTAAGCGCAGCCAGAGGGACTTATGGGCAGGTTTAAACTTGCCTTTGTAAGTCAAAACTAGAAATTATGGATACATTATACAGCATTTTTATTATATTATTTAATTACAAGGACTAGAACAGAAGTTTTGCAATTAAGGAGTTCATTCACCTCTTAGGAAGCAAAAGCTCTAAGAAGCGCATACACGATTGCACCAAGCTTAATATCCTGTCTCCAGCAGTAGTCAGTATTTAACGCTTCAGCGGAAAGCAATGGGATGAGAAATCCAGCCACAACTGCAGCAGATACATGGCTCTGCCTCCTCATCCTTGCAGTCAATTTCCCCTAAGCATAAGGCTGAGATGTTGCTGTACGACAGTGCACAGCCTCTATAAATTCATTTGACCTGCTCTCCTGAGGCGACAAGTTTAGTGGGGGAAAAACCCACAACAAAACAAATCTCCTGACACTATAGCCACAGACTCTTCAAAATCACAGCAGTTCCGGTCTTTATGATATTTTGGACAGTAAACAGCAGCATGCTGGCCTAAATAGAACTCCACACATACAGGTACTTCCCACAAAGTGGAAATAGCTGAAGTCACTGAGGTCCTCTTGCTGTTTGACAGTGATATTTCCGTTTCAGTCGCCAACGGCGATTATATTACAAGGGAGGTGCAGTGCACCTGCTGATCCTGTACGGAATTAGGAAATGCCTTTATACTTGGGGGGGTGTGCGGGGAGGGAACGGCAATGGGAGACGCAAATGGAACTGCAGCATCGAGTCACTCATCCCAAAGCTGAGGAGTCTGTCCGACTGCTGCAGCTGCCGGAAAGCACCCGGCATGTCACTGCCTACGCTTCAACCTCACAGCCGCGCAACCCCTAACAGCCTGCCCCTGGGAAAGGCCCCAAAGCAGCATAGCCTCTTGCTGACACTATTCCACTTTTAACGTCGTAACTAAAATGGCCTTCAGCCAGAAAAAGGAAGAGAAAGTGAGAAAAAAAACTGTACAGGTCTGAAAACACTTGCGCACTCAGTTAATATTCAAAGAGATTCTTCCCAATTTCGAGGTCATGATTCCCAGAACAAGACATGGATTCCCATCAGAAGGTATCCAACTCTTGAAGTAACGTACAGGGAGTGCTGGTACCCAATACAGCCATCCTGACTCTGCTCTGCGAACTGGTGCCAGATTCCCTAGGGCCAGAACACAAAAGCAGGGGGTGTGATGTGCCATCTCGACAGGTATGCGCTGCCACACAACACAGCACGGCCACCATCAGTCGCAATTACACCAGCACAGTCTACCCCCTGCAAGGGCACAGGGGTGTACAAATGGTTGGTTACTGTCTGTTGACTGAGAAACAGCTGCTTTCAATTAAGAAAACGGTAACTTTTAAATTACTCCAATGCCCTTGCCTTTGACCAGTCCTCAAATCAAAACCTAGAAAGGCTCTGCCCATCTGTCACCAAACTGTCTTCTTCAAAGGCATACGAGCTTTTTCAGGGTCTCACTTTCTCACTTCGAAGTTCCCCTAGCATAAAGGCCGCTTCTGCACGTACCCAGAAGTTACAGAGATTTGAGATGCCTGAATAACTTCATGTCCAGTTCTCCCTGGGAGCCTGAAACTTGGTGTTCTTCCAAGCAAGGTGCCGAAGAACAAAAGGAAAATGGAGTGAGTGCAGAGCATGTTAAAAGGGGAAAGGGACGGAAAGGTTGGGCCAGCTCCAAACCCATGAGTGACTGTTTATGCACCCGAAGGCTGGCTAATACAGTACAGCACTTGGCATGCTACCTGTGCCCATTCTCTCTGGACTATGGATCTTGGCATTATCTTCTATACAGTGAAACAGTCTCCACCTAAGCAAGGGACTGGGGTGCCCTCTGCTAAGCTATAGCTTAGAGGCAGCAATTACTGAACAACAGATTCAGCTCTCCAGAGTCCCGGTGAGTTCCCTGGCTGTTAAACTACTGTGTAAATTACAGGAAACCCACTCAGCAGCAGGTCTTTACAAGAAAGATGTTTTAAGAGGAAGAGTGACCCGTGCTCTGTTTTTGCAAGGGAAGGTTTATGTGCCTGCCTTCAGGAGGGGGCACTGGACTGTGACTGCAGAGCACGGGGAGCTTCGACAGCAAACAGCTAAGCTGTGGCTCCACGATGAAGGTAACCACCCGGATCCTGGGGATTAAACCACTTAACTCTCAAGCCTCTAACCTCTGATTGCTCTGCTCCTTATTTCATTAAGGGGATGTGACTTAGGGACTAGTCCTGAAGCTTTACTCAGAAGTAACACACCAGTGGTCCTCACCGACCACAGCCTATCCTTACTAGATAAAAAAAAAGAAAAATAGTATTTCTGCTCAAAGAGAGCCTATCCTTACTAGATAAAAAAAAGAAAAGTAGTATTTCTGCTCAAAGAGAGTCGTCAGAAGGACAGGGTATTTTACAGCCATCTTGACACTGCTAGGGAACACACGCTCCCCCCTACAGTATGTTACTGGACCTCCGTATCTGTAAATGAGCTCTGATGGCACCGTAATTTTGCCTTGTCTTCAAACACAATGGGATTCTGATCAATTCTAAAACACTTGAAAAGGAAATGTTTGAAAAACAAAGCAGATGTATTAAATAATAGGATCTCTGGGGGAATGATAGCTTGGCTTGTTCACTTTCAAAATTCCTTTTCTGAACATTGATCCCTCTCCCCTTCAATATAAGGCAGTTGGATTCCTTTAATATATCTTCTCACCACCTTAAAATCACCTCAGATCTCTCAACACCCTTAATTACATCTTTAAAACACTAAGTTTGCTTATCACAGGTAACTTTAGGTCAAGATTACAATTTAAGGATTTAGTCAGAACTTCCCTGTGAGCAAATACACCTTATACTACACAAAGCTTGCTTTAACTGAGAAAACGCTAACACTTGGAGTTAGAGTGACACAGTATGTAGTTGTAGCCGACACACTTTCTTTCAAAATTATTTCCAGCCTTTGTGACTTCAAATGCGGAGGAAGTGAAGTGTCAACAATGAGACTGCCAAGGGGATGGTCAAAAGAAATGGCTACAATTTAAATGGCTAAATAAATACAGGCTAAAAGTCAAGTCAAGGGTAAAGATATAAATTCGTACTGCCTCTGGCAGGAATCAATTACGTTGGCTATTCTGACCTCTACATATGGTCTTCTGGAAAGGGGAACACGAAGAGCTTGCTCTTATTCTCTCTCTTTTTGCCCATTTTCTCTCAACTTTGCAAGTTTCATACACACCTTCACCGATGTTTAAACTTGGCAAAAATATTTTAAAAGTGAAAGGAGACAAATTGTTTTATCTATGTTAAAAAAAAATAATTAAGAAAATCTTGCAACTACAGTGGCTGAAAAGCACTCTCACTCCCAGACGCTTTACGGAAAAGACTTGAAATTTTTATTTGCGACACCTCTCAAATATCAGAGATGTGCCTAAATGCATGAAAAATTGCCTAAATTAGTCAGGTTTTGAGAATGACAATAAGGATTGAACAAGAGCACAACGGAAGAGGTAAAACTGGAGAGAGAAAAAAAAGATGAGAAGGGATCGAAGGCTTAAGTAAAAGGTTATAGAAAACCTCCATTCCTACAGAAGTTGCATTCTGATCCAAAACCAGTGAGTTTCTGGTTTCCTTCACTGTTTAAGAGAAATATTAAATGAAATAGCAAAGCCATGCGCTGTCATGATCACTGGAAGCCAGTTATAAAGGAGAAGGTAAAGCAAATATAAAAAAAAATATGGATGTCCTCAAAGTTGAGCACTACCATGCAGCAGGCATTAATCTATGCTGCATATCTGAACGCATGGCTAAGGATTTGCATCAGCTCAGCTCACTTTGAACAAGCCAGCACAATCAGCAGAAGCAGCTCAGTTGTACTCACATACCCAGCTTCTCAGAACTCATCTGTGAAGCAGAACGCTGCCCTAATACTGTTAGACCATTCGCAGTACCCTTGTGAAATGTATTGTTAGCTTCAACGGGCATCTCTGAAGTGTAAATATACATTGCTTTGGATATCAAAATAAATACAAAGTAAAGGGTCATATGATTGCAAAAATTATGCTATTTGCCAATTATTCCTTGCTTAGCTCTGCAAGTTTTGTTGCTCTACTAACAGGTTTTGTCACACACTGGTAAAATTTAATTATGTGTACATGTTTAATTTAGATGTTTAATATGCCTTAACAAATATTGTTAATAAGAATACATCACACAGGTAGCATGAAAAAATGGTCTTAGCTTATTATGCACCAAATCCTGAGATATTAAAGAACTGCCTGTGCACAGCCAGCAGCCATTTGCGTGTTAGTATTGCTGCAGTGTTACACAATAGGCATGCGCAGCACGTTCCCTAATGGAGACTGTTTCAACTTCCCTCTCCTTAATTCAGCATTCAAATTCCAGCCTGGCAGATGATTTTGTCCAAGCCGATGCCTTTGTCTTCTCACATCCACCCAAGAAAAGGCAGAGCTGCAGGAATGCCTTCTCCTATGGCTATGCAAGCACTGACAACAGACCTGGGAGCTCCAGGAGCCTCCAGGTTTTAGGGGAGGGAGAACACAGAAACTGGTGTGGAGCCCCCAACACTACAACGGTCAGTCAGATCATGTTCTTCCAACTTCAATAACAAGTATTTTAAAACTTACAGTATGAGCTTGATTCTTTGCATCCGACAACTTACAAGCAACCAATCAAAAGACTTTGGATTGATGGGCTTTTTATTTTTTCCTTTTTCTTTAAACACAAAACTCATAAAAGTCTCCCATAACATCATGTTTTTATCTTTGTAATAAATGTTAAAATTAGAAAGAACATCTTTAACCCAATTCTCTAATAACCTCACATGGCTGTGCACATTTTTAAGACGGCAAATAAGTATTTGGCACAGCTATTAATACCAACTTGGTGATAGATTGGCATCTCTGGTGCCCAAAACACTTCTTGAAGAGGTTACTCTGTGGCTTTTTTCTACTGTGAAGCTGAAAGAAAATGGTAGAAACTAAGCAGCAGATCAAAAATAACAGAAAACCTATTTTTTTCCTAGCAGAAATATTTGAGGAAGAGCATATGAAACAGGCCCCTACAAACAAAAACAATTTTGGTCAGCAGGAGCCAACATTCAATTGCCACCAATGAAATGAGTATAGCTCCATGGCACGAGAGTAGAATCATGACTGCATTCAAGGCTTGGCCTCAAGTGAAGCCAAAATTAGTGAAAAGATGTTTAAGTGCATCTTTCTCCCTGGAGAATAGAGTCAATAAAACTATTTGTACTGGAAAATATAAATTATTAATATCTACTGGAAGGCTGTGATGTTTTGAAACTACTATCTTCAAAAATAGCTTTATGGCTATAATAATTCAAGCTTTCTATCTAAATCAGGGCCAATGCACAACCAACATATAATGTTACAATCTGCAAGTTTAATGCACACCCAAGACAGTCTTAAGTAAGCATTCAGGCCCACAAAAAACTACACTTAAAAATAAAAGATGTAAAATTAGTACTTGTTTCTGTTATTTGCTTTTTGACTTTTCACCATACTTCGTGTATCTATTCAACCAGGAAAACCAGTATGTTTATTTAAAAAACCCTGGAGATTTTTCGCAATAATATTATTTCAACAATAAACACTGATGGGTGAAATTCACCCCAAAAAACCCGTAACATACACACAAATTACTTAATGCTGGAGACAGTGAATTTATGCACTACAACAACTGATAAGATTCCTCCTGCCACTGCCACATATGTATGACACATATGATTCCTCCTGCCACTGACAATTCATCTTCTCTTCTAAGAACAGGACAAGGTAAAAAACCGAGCTACTCAGTAATCAGCTAGAAAATACAAGCAGAATTTAATTTCAAGTTTACAAAAAAAAAAAAATAATCTGATAAATGAACGCAACTTGGTTCTTCACAGATTTGCATCTTCTGGAGGTGACCACCTGAGGCACAGGAGGGGGTTTGGTTCACTGATGGTCTTCCCCAGTGATGTGGTGTTTAAGGTATTCCTGTATGTGGTTACTTTGGCAATCAGGGATTTAGTCATAGTGCAATTTTTTTTTCACTGCTGATAACACACTGTTGTGTGTTATCACAACATGAATGTGTAAAGCTGCAGACCACAATAAGACTGACCTAAAATTAGCTCCCAGTTGTGTTAAAATTGAACGTTGACTCTCTTTTTTTGTAATACTAAAGAAAATCTGGAGTTTATGGCTGTAGTGACTTGGCATCATAATAAACATGTCTAAAAATCCTTTCCAGTTCACTTTATAATTCAAAGCTGAAAACTCTTCCACAAGGCTGACAGAAGAGCTGCAGGTCTAATAACAAGTATGTACTCATCCAATTCCCAAGGCACTCTTGTCACCGAGACAGTGATGAATAGAAACTAAGCAGCTAGCCCATTCCCATAGCATTGCCTGACTTGTAAGCACCTTATGACCATTTGACATCTCAGCCAGAGGACTCTGCCGAGACAAAATTAATTATCTGCTCTACGCGGTCCCAAAAAGCACTGCTGTGAAGGTGTGGGGCACCCACTTTCAACCCAAGGTATTTTTTTTGTTTGATATATTTTATGATATTTTGCTTTATCAAATATGTGATTATCCTGTCTTTTCCAAGGGAGCCAAGTGATAAGATTAATGCTCTGCAATTTTCATTTTTTCATTTTATTGTTAAAAGATGTTTGTTTAGAAAGAAGAGTGGGTGAGGTGGACATAAGGGTAAACAACTGAGCGACTTAATTGAAAGCTACAAAGTCAAACCTTGTGCTACTCTGAAAGCGAACGGTTCAATAGAGGCTCTGGTACTACAAGAGAGCAAAACAACAGCAGCTCAGCGAGCACTCCAAGTCCGCCCGGAGTCATGGGGTTTCCCTCTCCTCCCCGTAATAAAAATACTTGAAGACAAATCCGTTTGCTTGAGAATAGCCTGCTCAGCTGTCACAGTTCATGTTGGAAGCAAGCAGTGCTATCATTTGTTATCTACACTAAAAACAATGAATAAATACATTTTGTGGCTTTCAACATTTTTTTTGTTTACCCTTTCGCTCCCACACAAGTGGCATCTACTAGAAATTGCTGTCCTTTAGGAAGTACAACAGAAAACATCTGCAATCCAGTTTACTACTTTAACATATTCATGCTACATTAAAGGGAGACTTTGTTCAATTACAATAAAGAACAGGTTTTAAATCACAGAGAAGTTCATTAGCAAATCCAGATCCCTATTCAAAAAACCCACAACCATCTCCTGAAGTCACTGCAACGCCAGCCTATTCCATCCTCCCAGACGTACCAGCCAGCTGCTCCTCGGGTGGGAGATGCCCACGGGCATCGGAGGAGCACTGGCCCCCACCCACAGGCGGGAGACCGGTTTGCAAAAGCAGCCCTCTTCCCCCTGCCACGACCCCCAGCAGGGAACCGTCATCCCTGGTCTTTTAAGCCTTTCCTTCCACAGCTCGGGTGGTCGTGTGACAGCGGTCGCAGAGATGCCCCAGCAGCTCCCGCAGCTTTCAGCAGACGGCACTTTCATTGCAGGGTGCTACAGATGCCCAGGCCAGCTTTGGATCAGCTAGCTGAGGTACTGACACCGGAATAGCTGCAGCAGCAGCACAGAGATCAACACAGACCAATTAATTTATCCTGATTTGCAGCACAGATGAAAAACATGACTTATTTATAGGCATGCACAGAAATGATTTACCAGTATGAAACAACTAAATGTAACATGACCCCAAATTCCTCTAACTACTCTGGAAGGGGCAGCATGCTAACGAAAGCTACAATTACCACGGAGGCTTATTTACTCTGCAGCCTTACCCTGCATAACAGCATCACTTGACTGCATTTCCCCATCAAAATCCAAGGACTACACAGGATGGTGAAGCTACAATCAGTAACTGATGTTCTAATTCCTGCCCACATCCCTCAGAAAGACTGATGACGGTCAGGCTCCATACCATGTAGCCCGTATTTCCTATTTCACACCAGACAATAAAATATGCAAATCCCTACTGCTTATGAAGAGCAGGATACTAACCAGTCCCAAACTGAATCAGGACATCAAATTAAGTAATTCATGAAATGATGTATGAAGTAGTAACTAAAAGCCATTTATCTTTTCATCAGAAAGCCTAAATGCAACTGGTGCAATACATTTCAATATTAAGTTTTAAGAAGTATCATTGCTTATATTTTTGCATTTAAACATACAAAAAGTGGAAAAGTCAAGCAGCTCCTCTTCCTTTTACCCCTAATTTCACTTTTAGACAACTTACACATTAAGTGGATTTTCCACCAAATTTTTATGGTGATACACATTTATGATCTTTTCCCCATTTGCCCTATTTCATTGTGGAAAAAAAAGATATGAAGCGATAGAGAACTGAAGCAGAGGTCCTAGAAATGCAAACCTTTTTGGAGGGTGCAGGATAAGACTAGAGGAAGGGGAGTTGTTGGAAGGAATTATATATTAATCTGAAATAGATAAAAGCCCACAATTTTCTAGAATTTTATTAGCAATTATTCACAACTCCCATGTATCACAGGTTTCATTAAAATACTGTATCCATACTTGTGGAGAGATGGAGAAATTAAAGCCATGCTATTTATCCCAGAGCTGCTTTAACCTAGTAAATATTTTTGGCTTGTATGCATTTGTAGATGAGTTATATCTGTCTTTTATCTACATTCAACCCCTTTTTCAGGGTGAAAAAAGCCTACAAAAGAGCAACGAAGCAACAGTGATCAAATATCACCAGGAGGACTTCAAATGGCATCAACATTTTAAAGATGTGATGGTGTTTGGTGATCTTTTACTGAGGAAATGGCATGTTTATAATCCAGTTTTTCTCAGCATCGTAACTGGTTCAGAGCAAAGACAAGCACGCATACTGACAGACTACATGTAAATTTATCTTTCAGACAGCTTTAACAATCTTGCAATAGATTATACCTGCCTCGCTTCAGCGTGATCTTCCACCCGCTTGTTCAGAGGGAAAAAAAAACCCTGAACTTGAAGGTTCAGTTACTAGAAGAACCTTTTAAGAGCAAATAAGACTTTTAAATGGCAGAATCATCTGTTGCTATTTTGGAGAAAATATTTAAGCTTTGGAATGAATTTCCAAACATTTGCCATTATGTAGCCTAAACCTTAACTTACACGTCTTCAATTAATATTAAACTTTATTATTCAACTACTGCATCTGTCCAAATCAATGCGCTTTTCAACAAAAGTAAATCCCTCTTTCCAACAAACAAATGAGACCAAATACCTAGGATACACAATAAACATTGTGCATGCTCAAACCAAAACATTAGATGCCAGATCTGGAAGTAAATTGAGACTGGCAGAATTAACACTGAACTTCAGTAAACAGGGGATCAGTATCACGCCTGTCTCCAAAATGTCTGATGCACACAGAAAGATTTGGTTCTATTTATGATGCTTAAAGGAGCTCAACACCCAGCATTCAACCTGCAGCACGAAATGTTTATATAAACCACAATTTCAATGAAGTTTAGACCGAGAACAAAGCGTATTTCAGTATTACCATAACTTGGCAGCAACACAGAACACCTGTTTGCTTCAGGAATTCTTTGGATTTTTTTTAAGTTAATTAACTTTATATTGGGAGCGCTTTAGAACGCCAAGTACCTGAGCCACAGGAAGAACGTTTGGGTTTTTGTTTCCTGTGTGCATCTGTGGAAAAGGCAGGTGTATCTCCAAGATGTGATTCCAACGGTGGGAATGCTGTTCCACGGGGATGTTCCTATTGTTACTTCAGCGCACGCTGTTAATTTATTTAAGTACACACTTACTGTAAGTACCTAACTGCCTCATAAACCCAAACTTAAAATCCACCGTACTCATTTTAGACAAATATGGTAATTATATGATAACTGCATGCCTGTATGCCGCTTTATTTTCTCCATTTAAACTAGCATAGAGTGGCGCAGTGTATCAGTGTACCCGCCCGACGGCAAATATCGCAGGTGTGACTACAACTCCAGCAGCGCTCCCCGTTAAACACCGCGCTAGCTGGGTGCCAGGCGCACGAGGGCACGCGGACTTCGCGGGGTCCTCTCAGAGCTATTGTCCACCCCAGGCACCGGCCTGGCTGCGGAGAGGCGCCGCGCTCTGCCCGGTCTTCTCCGACAGAATTACTTTTTCCAGGAGAAACGTTTTAACGCAGCGACGGCAAAGCACCTTCACTTGGGTGTCAGCAATATTCCTAACTGGGAAATTTTGCTCTTAAAGACACAGCCGATCGCTGGCTCCAGCAGCGCCGGGGCCCGCCCCCCCCCCCCCCCCCCCGCGGGTATTTGCGCGGGGCGCTCTCCCTCTGCGCAGCGCCTGCCGAGGGGCGGCTCCGCGCCGCTCCCCCGAGGAGCCCGTGAAGAAAGAGCGAGGTCCGAACCCCGGCGTCGCGCAACCGCACGCCGCTTCAGCCCCGGAACAACAAAGCCATGGATTCCCGCCAGGGTGCCGCGCAAAGGCCGCGCTCCGGCGGCCACCGCGACGGGCCCCGGGCCCCGGGCCCCGCGCCCCGGCCGCACCCCCCGCCCCCCCCCCCCTCGTTTAATGGCCCCGCCCCCGCCGCGGGGATGCCGGGCACAGCCCGCCGGGACGCCGGGGCGGCCGCTTCGCCCCCGCCCGTTCCAAGGACCCGCACGTCCCGTCCCCCCGCCCTTCCCCGGCCGCGGCCGAGCCCGGGCTTCCCTTCCTCTTCTCCCTTTTTGCACTGAAGCTTTTTGCAGGGGGCTAATGCATGCACGGCGCCTTCCAGCTCCCCCCCCGAATTAGCATCACGCACAGACACAATGGTGACACGATACGGCCGCGGTACGGGCGCACCCGCGCAGCCCAGCGCAGCCCCTGCTCAGCGGCACCTTAACAGTTGCGCGCAACGCACCCCAACCTGCGGCCCTGCCGAGAGTCATCGTCCGTATTTACAGCGGAACAAAAATGCATGCTCTTAAACTACCCCAGCTGGTATTTATAAAGAACATTTCGCCGCTGAAATCCAAAGTTCACGTGAAAAGGACGTCCTGTTCGCTCCCTTTTTAATTTTGCTTTCTTTCCCCAAGCACGCTCAAGGGCTCAACCTCCCTACTGCTGGAATATGCTCCAAAAAAATCAACTGCTCTATTTCCAAGGCATTACCAGCATATCCAGTTCATGATTTCTGAGTGCCGGAGAAGAAATAAAAACACTGCTGTAAAGAGATTTATGGATAAAAACTTTTACACAGTTAATTTCTAGGTGATGTGATACAACGGAGAAATTAACTGTCTATCTTCCGCAAGAAAAAACACAGGCCAGCAAAATCTTTTGGGGCACTTTTCAAAAAATAAAACATATAATCAACTAAAAACTACTATGAGAAAGAAATAACTTGCTTGAAAGAGAATAACCTATTTTGCATTAATATTAGAGTGAAATAAATGCAGAGGACTATAATGTACTGTTCCTGTGTGTATACAATTGCATTAAAAATAACACAAACCACCACTTTCAAAATCACCCAAGAAAAATGTGGAGGAAAAAAAACAAATGCAAGTGCACTGCTAGAGATGCTCCAATGTTACATTCTTTTTAACCACAGACGCTACAAATTTCCTACTGAGAAAAAATTAGTCCCGAATACATACATAATAGATTGTTGTTACTAAATATTTTATGATATTGGTAAATGATCCATCTAGCATAAATTTAATTTTACTTGCTATCCAGTTTTTCACGCACGACTGAAGTTTGAATTGCACAGGAATAATAGTAAAAACATTTTTACAATGAACCTGATCACAGAACGTACACAATTTATTTAGCTTGGCATCACATTGATGTGCATCCTTCCAATCCCACCTCACAAAACGCAAAACCCCCTGGCTTTACTAATAATAAGGAAACAGCAAAAAAACCCCGCTTATATTTAAAACGCTGACTTGTGTGAAGAATCTATAAAACAACTGACCTGTTCAAATTGTTGTTTTTCCAATCCATGCACTGTTTTTATTAATTAGGAACCAAACCAGATTGATCATCATTTTATAACGTTTGACATATTCACTGTCTTCCTAGTTCCAGCAGAATCTTCTTCAATTTCCCAGCCCTGTGTTTTATTGCTGGTACCATATGCTTTATTGTTCAGCCACAAGAGCTTTGCTCTGCACAAAGACTCATTACCTACTGCTTGCTGAGCAGCTTCAGGCTCACTGAGGCTGCCTGCGTGATCACATGGGAGTTTTGTCTGAGAAAGCCAGGCATGCCACTGATTTCACCGGCTATGGATATTTTTATCAGCTGAGGTCTACTATGAGGAAGGAATAACAAATTCTAAAGCTTCTTTACCTCATTAAGACAGCAGTTGTTACGGAAACCCCCTCAACTTTTTTTTTTTTTTTAATATTATTATTATTACTCCCATTGTAACGCAGGTTCAAGTAGAAATTCAAGAGAGTTAAAAGTAATTTTTTTTCTTGCAAGGAGTGGCAAAAACTGTGCATTGTCTGCATCGCTCCACATACAGCGCACACTGACATTAATATTCTGAAGAGGTAATATTTTGCCAACACTTAATCTGCCAGTGTTTATCCTTTACGTAAAGGACGAGCTTCTGAATAAAAAATTGTTCCTAAATAGCAGCCCCTTGATTTAAATTTGTCTCATCAGTCAAGGGCATTATCCTGTAATCTTTGGTCATAAAATTAGTTTTGCTGGTTTCAGTGAGACTACTTAGGTGAATAAGAATTAGCCATTTGAGCAGGGATTAGTCTCACATCCAAATGACAAATTATATAGTACAATAAAGTCTAATATCTTCTTGATAACAGCTGGTGATACTCAGAGTTGGGGGGTTTTTGCGGGGGGTGTTTGGTTGGTTTGGGTTTGGTTTTTTGGAGTTTTTTTTTAAAACACAAAATTCTGAACTTAAATATATTGGTTAAAAACTTAATATTTACCTAGGCATTTTATACTGGAATAAATTAATATCTACATTCAAAATTACAAAAGCACTTACCTAAAAAGATAAATATTTAAGGATTTTTTTCAGTGATACTTTATCAGTATTGGGGATCCATTTCGGAATATTTGCAGATAGCTTAACTCCTACTGCAGAGTGAATTCCCAGAATATACTAATTTAAAACTCTTAACATACAGCTAGTGATGAAAAATGAACAACTCTTCTCCGCCCTGAGAAGTGGTACTGAACACGTAATTAACCATAATATTAACTTTGCAAAGATGCAGCTATTCTATGAAATAGTCAATTATCTCCGGAATAATCCATAGCATTTTGAAAATATAAGATGACAAAAAGAAACTGTCTTGTCATTAACATTCCAAAAATGAAATACCTACTTATTCTATGTCAGATCTCCCTCATTAGAATAAATGACAGCTTGTTGCTCATTGCTGGCGTTATTCTGGTCCTGTGGAAGTCAGTGGAAGTTTTGCCACTGATTTGCATGGAAGAAGGGACAAGCATGACGAGCAGAGGTTCATGCGCGTTACTGTGTCGTCATGCAAATCAGTGACAAAACTCCCTGTATCTTTATTGTTCTCAGCATCATGCTCATCATGCATTATTAAGGTTTTCTAACAGTTGATATGCGGTCTCTGTGATTGCACTGAATTATAAAAGATGGGTAATAAAAGATTCAGAATTACCCACAACTAAATCCAGCGAATATCTTCCAGACGCTCACATACATTTTGTTTATTAAAAAATGCCATTATCAAGAATGAGCGTGTTTTAAAGTGCCACCATTTTTATCTATCCAAAGACACGGACCGAGCAGATGGTTCGTGGCTGAGAACCTTCTACATCTCTTAAGCAAGAAACTCTACCGCTTACACATTAATGAGGAGAAACGAAAGCAGACTAGATGTGTTGCTAACGAACAGCTGGTTTAGCTACAGCTATGCATATTTTTTCCCCTGGCGATATCATTGATGATGTCACGATGCTAGTGTAGGAAGACATAAACAAAAGGCAGGCATTTTTGCTGCAGTAGCACTAGGGGGAAAAAAGAAAAACCAAATGTTTGACAGATGGAAAGCACAAAACCTGATCAGGAATAGAGTACTATTGCCACATTTTCTGGGTATCATTATATACACTATGGAGCACTTCTCAAATCCTAAAAGGATGTTAGAGAAAAACATGTTCAAGGACACGATACAGTTAAACCAGATAGCAGGAAAGTGCGGTTTCTGCAGGAGACAATAGCAGCAAGCAGTCTTCATGCTGTACGAAACGCAGCCTCAGTTAATCAGTCCTTCAAGGTTGGGGGGGGGCGGAGGGGGAAGGGGGACGGTTCGATCTTCCATAGCAGAATTTGGGATTTCTAACTTGACATTTTTTGGTAGCTAAATTATACTCCAATCTGTACTCTCTTTTTACAGGTTTACTAAATAGAAGGAAGTCTTTGTCAAGAGTCATTTTGTTGAATTTCTGCCCAAACATGCTTCTGAGGACGTACCTTTTTGCCACCATGAAAGGAGTTAAAGATCACCCAAGAGTTTTAACAGTAGCCAGAACCCGGACCTCCCTTGTCACTCAATAGTAGGAATAGCTGCAAATGAGACAATACTTTCTGGTACCCCTACTGTAACAGATGGGACTTCTTTAGGAGAATCCAAATTCACCTCTCCTTGAAGCAATAGTGGGAGAATGCCATGCAAAAGCTTAGCAGTCACTTCCACCCAAGGCCTCCCATGGGAGTTGAGGTAAGCAAGGGTGCTCTCTTCTCTAATAAAATGTTCCTTGTGAATGCAGATTAAAACAGAATCAAGAACCTGCTGACAAATTGTAAATAAGGGTAAACTGTCAGATCCCACATCTGCTTTGTAGGAAAAGTAATTCACAGGAACATTCTTATGCTTTCCCGTTCCACAGAAGCTACGGCAAAAGGGCTCTGCTAAGGAAATTCGGACTCTTGAGTCATCTCCATCATTAGTAATGAATAATTACATAAAACCTGGGTTATTCTACCCTATATGCATTTAAACTTGAGTACTGTTACACAGGTGATATGTGCTTAAATACAGATCTTGCACAGAATTAAAAAAAAAAAGCCCCCAAAACCCCACAACCACCACCCAAACCCAGCCATGTATCACAAAACAGACTAAGCCTAAGATTTGAATTTATAATCATTCCCACCTTATACAATTAAATTATTTTGTTAGATATTGAGCTTAATCTGCTGTTCAGTATCCTGTGTCACAGGATGAATCGGATAGGAATCAAAACAATTACTGGGACAGCACCGTTCAACTTCATGAAACAAAAAGGAGCAACTCGCACTGAACGCCTTGTTATTCTAAAGGGATGAATCCTGTACCTTGCAATAAAATGCAAGAGCTCCTCTTTCTCCAAGTACACCAGAAATGTGACAACTTCCACACCAGCTGTGAAAAAGAAACTGCTGAAACTCTCTTTTGCAGTCTAGTGCCAAAAAAAGATCTGAAGTCCAGGATTTATGAAACATGTTCAGTGGATCATACATGCTCTACTCCAGCTCTTAAGAAACAGCATGGTTCACATGCCATGGTTTGCTTTTTATGAGCTACAGCAGCCACAACTCCAAATGCCTCAGCATTGGCTTTCAGGTTTGGAAGTAGATGGTTTGTGATCACTCTGTTGGTAAGATCTATAAACCTTGCCCATGCAAACTCCTCTAATTTGAGCTCAGGATGAGGCATAGCTGCCAACTTCCCATGGAACTCCACCATTACAAAAGAAGTTCTACAGAATTAAAAATGCAGATCTATGAGAGAAAACAGTGTAATGTTAATTAAAGCTCTCCATCTGAAGTTACTGCCAGTAACACTGGGAAATTCCACATATTCTTTCCAGACCAAATATAATTTATTCAAATAAATTTCCTCACCCTGGCCCCAAATGTCTTGCTCTCTCCACATACATCACAGCCACAGCTAATCTTCAAGTATTGCCACATTAACTACTCAGTTCCAAACACTGGGGCTTGATGGATTTCAATAGCCTGCTGGAAGGAATTACACACTTCGGGTTCCTGAATTACACAAAACAAAAAACTTACTCATTCCTAAATGGCATTTTCAACAAAGAAGTACAACCATATTTTGAAGAGTCTAGTCAGCGAAGTGCAGGAAAACAGACAGAATCTATTGAAAGGGTAAGAAGACATCTTCAGCTCAACAGATGGGCAGAGAAAGCAGCCTGTAACTGAAGGACAGGCCTGGGAGAAGCTGTTCTGATTTCTGACACCTTAGCGATCTCTTCTCCAAACTTCATACAGTGACCCCTAGCATGTCAATGTGAGGCTGCCAGTGCCACCCTTCACTCCTACTTCTGACACATTTGCCCTGTCTTGTAAATTTGAAGGACACCATGTATGGTTTCCTTCCTTTCTGACTCTTAAAAGTATCTCCTTGACCAGGAGCAACTTCCTAAATCATGTGATGCAAAGCAGCCACAGCGTAACGGCATTCTCTTTACACATACTATGAGGTATACAACAGCGTACCGCTTCCTCATGATTTTTAGCACAACAGCTCTTGAAAACACCTTGTTTTTAATGAGACATTCTTGCTACATCTTACAATACCTGCATTTTTCCAAGATAAAACAAACCTTCTCACCAGGGTGGTATCTCAGAGGAAAGTGCACTTCATTTCAGAAAACACTACGCATTAGAAGAGTTACTGTATGCAAACAAAAATACTCCTCTGTAGTAAACATACAGGTTGTGAAAGGAGAAAGAAACTCTTTCTCAAAACTGCTGGTTAACTACCAAAACCAAAGAACATATTAACTTTAGCATGCAAATTAATGTACTGAGAGCTGTATAGCAAGCAACAAAAGAATCTCTTGACTGCTGTTGCATTAGGTGATGTGAATAATGAAAGCAGTTAATTTTACGTTGCTGTAGTGCTTGATACAGCCATCACTGGCCTTACGCAAGGTCCAAAATGCTAGCAGAGCATGGAGTTTCTCCAGTAAAACAAAGTAAGTTCTATTTTAAATAGCAAACTGCTTGTTATCGTGTTAAAAAAAGGAAAAAAAAATACTTAGAAGAAGGCAGATACTTTAAGAAGAGAGATTGCCTGTGCTGTCTTGTATGTGCTTCATAAACCAGCTTTGCTCCAGCCAGTTTCCATGACAGCTCAGACATAGCAACATGATCCGTGCCGGAGAGTAATTCGGAACTACACAGAGCAATGCTCAGTGCAGTTAGAAATTGCAAGGCATAAACAGAAGAAACAAAGGTGCTTTCTCGTTTTTAATTAACTGGCATACTCCCTACTCCATCCCTTTTCTCTTGCTTGGTTACTAAGTACACCTTTTCTCATAGTACCATTTTCCAACTTCCAAATTTCACTTGACTGTTGACCAGCAAAAAGCTTAAAAATAAATAAAATTAAGAGATATTTGAAGCAAGCATGATAGCTAGTATTTTCTCTTTTTCTTCTTCTCCAACTATTTGGTACTTCCAGTCCCCCTTATACCACAGTAAACCAAAACAAAGTTTACTGAGGCAACACAATTGAAACAGGAGTAAAATCCAGTCAGGAGGAAACAGACCATCTTTCCTTACTGGACTTGTCAACAGAACTTTCTAAAGCACCACTGTAACCAGCAACATTGCTGCATTCCTCACCTTCATTATTTCCATAGTGAAGCAGACAAGCTCTTTCGTTTTTATCCTCCACTGGAGGTGGATCTTTCATTGTTACAATCTTTGAATTTCTTCCTGTCTACCATAAACTGAAGGATTTTAATCTGAGCAGAAACAGACATGAAAATATAATAGATGCACAGACAGATCTAAGCAGCAACTTAGCAATTTTTTACGTTTTTTATGTTTTCTACCAGTTAGTAGTTTATGAAGCATCCCAACTTGCAACACAAGACATTTTCAATGCACTACTTAGAGTAAAATACACAGCGGACTTTTATTCTTATAGAGAAGAAGATATCTAAATTCTAAAATAAGGTGTCTGCCTTGAATTGCTGAACATCAGTTCAGGATCTCATTCCACAGGAAGTGAATCCGCTGCAACGCTCCTTCCCACCTTTGTACATCCCACATACCACTTTAGATACGTCATTTAAAGCTTAAAAGGGCAGTGAATTTTAGGTTGTATGGTAACTTTTCACTGTTTCAAATAACCTTTAAAGCCTAGAAACTGATTCTCCTTTAATACTTCTGTCCATTTCCATTTGGCCAGCATTGATTTCCTTCCCTTATGTGTATCCAGCAGAGCTTGAAAATAATTTTTATTTACTTCTTTGTTCGTGTACCAGCATCACTGATAATGTCAGCAGAGCATTGGGAATTTTAGTGCTTACGTTGAGCCTTGTCTACCAGCAGAACACAACACATTTCCCCCCCATATGTTCCATGACAGCAGACTACATTAAGAAAGTAAAAGTAATTTGCAGGTCATTCCCCTCCTCATACCCTAAAAACACAGCAATGATTTCACTTCCCCTGAAATCAGTGTTAAAGAAATTAAATGAAAAATCCTATCATATATTTGAGCATCCAAAATAAATTTCCTAGCATATATACAAGATTTTCATCAAGGTAAAAACTGAACCACTATACTCTTGTATCAAACTTTTTACTATGTCATTCTAATGTTCGAAAGCTTAAAAACTCCTCCAATTCAGAAATTTCCGGAACTGCCTTTTCTTTCATATAGGAAAAGAATCAATTAGCAATATTTAAATAACCCCACTGATATTTGCAAATCAGTGGACAGTTCTAGGATGCACTGGTATAAATCCATTACTTCAATGATCAAAATGGACTGCTGATTTACAATTTGATTACAGAGTTTTCAGCTGGTGTTCAAAGGCACACTGTGTTTTCGGTCTGCTTTCTGAGAGTAAAAAGAGTAACTGCAGTACTCACATGCCCTGGAACCGTGCAAGGATCAACATTACTGCAACACGTTCAAGTTTGGAAGTTCTTTTGTAAAAGCGGTAATTGAGCAACTGTTTTATCTAACAGTTCTATCTAAAAGGCATCAGGACTAAATAAAGAGTTTTATTAGAGCATTTTTACAGCCCAAAAGTCTTTCAAGATTTCAGCATTTCAGAAATCTTCATAAATGTTGGGGTTTTTTGGGTTTTTTTTTTTAATTAAACTGGTACCTACCAGCTTAATGTTCCAGTTAGATTTTTGGTCACAGTATTTAGTAGATACACTTATCACCCTGACTGAAATACCATAGCCATGGATTGAGTATGTCAGGCTACAGTCCCTAAAGACTGCAGTTTTTTCAGCCTCTTTCAGTGGAGGAAAGTTGGGGTTTTTTTTTTCCTTTTTGCAATCATTATTTGACCTCTTTTCCAGTGAATACATTAAAAAATAAATAAGACTTCCAACAAAGTTTATACTCAAATACTTTGAATAAGGCTCACCAATTTATGGCAGAGGCAAAACCTGGACTGTAGGGACCACTGATATCACCTGATGGAAGTTGCATCATCTGACAGTTTCCTGTGTTGCAGAAAAGAAGCGATTATTACCTCGGTGTGGCATCCCTGCATTGAACATGGTTTCTCAACCAGATTTATCCCTTTGGCCTGACATCTTTAAGCACAAAGAATAATACTGTCTCTGCCGCGGTATTTTTCCTTTTAGGAACATGAGGACCCTGTTTATTTCTGCTATAATAAGTGGAGATAATACTAGTCTTGTCAGATATTTAGAAAGAACGTACTCAACGTGTCTGTTTTGACCTTCCAGGTTACAGCAAAGGTGCAAGCTGACAGCACCAGCTGTCATTTGCTGTTAACCAACTTTTACCAGATAAACAGCTCCAAGCTCATAGAAGAACTCACCAGTTTTGTGACTGAAGAGCAGGAAGCCAAGGTCCTTGCTGTCTCGTTCCATCTCCTGGGTGGGCAGATTTCAGTGACCCTACCACTGCTCTAGCTGCCTGCCTGCAACTGCTCTCCTTCAGCCCTAAGTCTGCTGTTGGTAGGGGTTGTGTAAGTCTCCAGGATACCAGCTCGTAAATGAAGCCTTAAGCCATTTAAGATTTCAAGAAGTATAAAGATTTGTGAGGACCAAGTGTTCTACTTTTCCAGAGCAAAAGATATTCTCCCTGCCCTGCATGTCTTGGACTCAGAGACAGGAGTGGCCCCATTTACATGCAGAAAACATATTTTGTGCCATTATCAACAGCAATGAGTTCATAACTGTGCATCCTGCAGTTTTCTCATCATCTCCAGTAATGTGAGAATTCCTGAAAAGTTACCATATTTAGCTTGTAACATACTTAAAACGAGCAAATCGGAACATACTCTGTGCTGATGATCTTATTCTTTTCCTGCAGTTGCAAATAACTCTTAAAAAATTATATTCATAATCATACTGGAACAGACTCAGATCAACAATTGCTAGCCTTGTTGTGACATTCAGCGTGTCAAGCAATGACAGAGCAAAGTTTGCAGAGAAAAGCGGTATCTTTAAGTAGACAAGCTGAGATGACTAGGAAAACTGAACCCTTTGAGGACATGAGAAAGGAGTCATACACACAAAAGCTTATCTATTTTTCTAATTGTAGAAGTTAATCTAATTTAAAAATACTAATTTCCCCACAAACCTTGCCTGTTTGTTATTCGTAGATTATCATACCACAATAATGACAGCATTAACAGTCTTAAAAACTATATATAGCCTGATATATAGCCTTAACAGGTTCTCTGATGTATAGTCTTAGAAGCTAAATATCTTGAATGTCAAGTAGGAAACAAAGGTGGATTCAAAGAGCTAGGATTGCAGAGAAAACAAAAAGGTTATCACTTGTCATCTCATAACAGTTATTTTCACATGCCAACTGCAAATTTTATATACATAATGATAAAGGTGAGTTTTACAAAAGAATTTAAAAACCAATGAAATAAATCTGCAGGCACTGCTCCAAAACATTAGAAACAGCATGGGAGTTGAAAATTTTTAAAGTTACCAGTATTAATGAATGGCAACAGGTAAGCAGAAAGGAAAAGGCCAAGAAGAACTTGCCTGTATTTCAAGAAGCAGAGGCAAAGAATCTACGTTTATAACAGTGAAAAAAAGAATTGGATACAAAGTGATGCATCAGCAGGTCAAAGTAACATTGCCTTTGAAGCCGTATTATATACACATGAGAACACAGTAAGAAAGAACTTGTTAAAGCCAGGATTTAGTGATACTTGAGATGGAAAATGATAAAAAAGTTTGCATAAGATTTTTTTGCTTCACAGCTGAGTTCAGTTAACTATCCTGAAGGAGAGACAGACTGCTCACTGGAAAACAATCCCACAGGAGAACTCTCAGAGGGGTACATCTATCATTAGCATAGACATCATAAATTAACTTTTTTTTTTCCCTTGGATTAGCCAGAAAAATTACAGATGGAAATTAAAAGACCACTAAAGTATAACTGTACAGAAAGTTGTAGGACGGGGAAGGAAAAAACAAAAGTGCTTTTTCAAAAATAAACCGAGTAGCACTTAGAGGAATATAAGAACCAAGAGTGGAAAAAGCACAGGCAATCCAACGTTTCAGAAGATGAAATATGGTAAACTCTTGAAGATGGGTTGTGGAGGATGAGGCAGAAATGTTTATTTTGAGATCTAGGAAATACATTTGTATCTAATGTATATATGTGTAAAATAAGGCACATGGGTCCTGAAGGAACTGAATGACAGAATAAAGTAAATGCATGAGAATACCAGAAATACCATACTGTGACACTTGCTAGGAACATAATTCTAGCCATTAAAAAAGTAATAAAAAGCAATTCCCTTGCATCCAAACCCTCCAGCAAACTCAGAGGCAAAATTCACAAAGTCTAATGTGCGCTGAGCAAAAAGTGGAAGATATGAAAGGTATCACTTTGCTACACAGAATCAGAGAATTTGGTGAATATATATCAATGGCCTCAGACTACTGTGGATGGGGGTGGGGAAAGCCAAACCCCAAAGTACTAGACAGGCTGACAGCTGAGTCAGATCTAGCCTGAACCAGAACTGGAATGAAAATTCCTGCCTGTCCAGTGTTTTGTTCAATCTAAGCATACAAACAAGGTGACTCTGCAAGTGGTAGGAGCACTGGAACCCTCTATCCAACATGCAATCATCAGCCAAAGCCAAATCTTCAGAAAACAAAGCCAAAAACTCAGAGGCCCACATACACATTAAGTGTCAAATACAAGGTAGGGGAATTTTTACTAGACAGTGGGTAAAGCAAGGGCTCTCAAGCCATAGTCTGTGTACAATTCAACAGTAGCAATGAAAACTAGCAACAAATAGTACGTATTCTTATTAGAGAAATATTAGAAAGAAACTGCCAAGTGCTTATTAATTACTACACATCTGTTATCTTCCCTATACAGGTGTTATTAAGACTTTAACTAATGGTTATATTTCAAAACTTTTCTCTGGGTTGTAAAACGGAGAACCTATCTAACTGCTAGCATTGGACTGGCAGCAGAGACCCAAAATCAATTTCCATAAACAGTTAAAACCCTGAAAGCCATTTTTAATGAGTAATTTTGTGAGACCTCAAGCAGATTAACTATTCCATGCCTAGCTTCTCCATATGAAGAAAAAAAAAAATAATCAAAAAAACATCTTATCCCACAATTCCGCTCTTAGTGATTAAAAGTAAAAGGTATGCTTCAAGAGAACCAGTTAGAGAAAATCAACAAGTCAAAATAATTAGAGGAAGAAAATCAAAATCAATCAGGAGTTATTTTGCACTGTTGTCAATAACAAAGTAAAAAAAAAAAAAAAAAAGGAAAATTTAAGCCTGATACAAACTTTACAATCCTATTTCTAAGTAATAGCAGTAAGTGGATGGCAAAGTACTGTTTCTTCTGATACAGGCTGATATCCTGTCACTTGAATTTACAAAAAAAAAAAATTCTTCAGATAGGAAAAATTTAAACCACCTAGCATTATTTTAGCACTCACAAAGCAGTTAAAAGCCATTTATTTCTCTTCTCAAAGATAATCCCTACTAATTGCTCTAGTCGTAGAAATACATTCGGTGGGAAAGCATAATGAAGACTACTTGTCAAATTAGTCATGTCATTATTTCACTGCACAATCCAAACAGGAGAGCCTGACCCATTCCCAGCATGCTGCATATCAGCCTACAGAAAAGGACCCATGCATAAGCCATTCTGACCTTTCTTGCTAGTTTCTTCTGACCTTTCTGACCTCATTAGACTGCTAAAAAGAAAATAAAGGAGCTGTTGGGTACTCTTGATGGATTAGAAATAACAAGAATGTGTCTAGGATTTACTTAAGTACTAAACTGGACCACTGAATTATAATGCTTTTCAAACAATCAAAATGATAATAGGGATGATGATGAACAAACAGAGATCAGGAGAAATAGATTGTTAAAATATTTAAGTGTGAATAATATGCTTTTTTAAAATTGTTCATCAGTATCCTTAACCATTTATTCTGCTATAGTTTTAGATGGCTGGATTTTTAAGGCCCCATTTGAATGAGAACTGATATATTGAAAAACACTGGTCCCAGCACAGTTATTCCCATTAAGCATGAATATAATTTAAGCACCTTGCTAAAAGAGGGGTTTAATCTCTCCTGGGCAGATTTATTTAATGAATTCTTAAAATTCCCAAAGGAAGGAAACTCTAAAGCCTAGAATACAAGTCTCTGAGGTCCCTGTGTCTCATTTCAAACACTACATCATATTATCAACAAAATCTGTGTCTTCACAGACAAAAGGGCAGAGATAGTATGAAAGTGCTTATTCTTTACAAAATACACACCTTCTCCAGTAGAATTACTTAGGATTTTTAAACTGGTTCCCATTCCTGAAATGGACAAAACATATAAATTAATTTTGCTCTCTAAATATTGGGGTTTGACATCCCCAGTAAGTATTTTTTTTAACTAATACTGGTACCTGAGCAAAACTCAGAATGGAAACCACAGCCCCACAACTTACAATACAAGCCCCTAGTACTAGGAGAGAAATTTTGCAGCAGTTATTCTCAGAGTTGGAACACGGGACACATGCCTTTTTATCTTCTAATTCTGTATTTCTGACTTCTAGGGAGAAAAGCACTGAGGGAATTTATAGGCACATAAATCTTCCTAGTTCCCATATATTTTGATTTCTGATTAAAAACTCTTGTGGTGAACCACTGTAAAATGTTTAAGGGAAGAGAATTTTTCTTTAGATGCTTAACTACTCCTAAAAGAAGACATTAGTAGATAGGCTGACCTCAGCCAAAGAGTTCAGGCTTTATTATGCTATGCATTAAAATGCAGGCACCGTCACATAAAATTAAATTATGTCCTTTTTAAAAATAAGACTATGCCATTTGTTCCCAAAATATCCTCTGTTCTGTTGTCCTGCAGTTTTATAGATCCTGGCATGGGAAAACTGTTGTATTTGTGATAGCAGGGATCATCCCCTTCAGAAATTTATAGCCTTTGGCAAATCTCTGCATGTCTCACATCTCTCCTGTGCTAAGTGAGTACACGTGCTAGCACCAAGCCAGCACCACTGAAGAGAATGTATATACAGCATTTGTGCAGTGACTCTCACGGGGGTTTATCCCCACCAGCTAAAATGTCTTAAAGCAGCCACTGGATCGAGACTCTGTGATACAGCACATGGAGCTAAAGCTAGATAACACAGTGGTTAAAAAACAACTTAATCAGGTTTCTACTCCAGATTTCACAGTTGCTGTATCTGGGCAGATGTCCCAGCACAACTAGAAGAGTGATTTATGCTGTCTCTCTGCTCCCTCCCATTTCAGACAGAGGATTCAGATTTGATTATGCACGTTTTTCATCCCCATCACCATTCAGACCTTGTAAATGCAGACTCATTTGTAGAGTTGTAGATGGGTTTTGGTTTGGTTTTTGTTTCGGGGTTGGTTTGGTTGGGTTTTTGAGGTTCCCTCCCCCCACTCCACCCCCTTTGTTGTTAGCCAGAGATTGGGGTATGGAGATAAATGGTGGACAGGAACCTTGTGTTTGGACATAGGGGAGGATCAAAAGCAGAATTGTTATCATGTATGGTAGAGGCAAAACCTGTTTCATCAAAACTGTATTTGTCATCTTAGAGGTAGGCAGAAATTTCTATCATTTGTCTGTCCTTCAACTGAAAATGAAATTCAAATCCAGTAACATATAGAGAGGGGAGACCACTCCAGAAATGGAAAAATGGCTTTGCTTAATGCATCAAAGTGTATACCTTAACATATTTGCTCTTTCGAGGCTGCAATGACTGTTGAGAACTCTGAGGAGTGCAGGAAGAAAGTAAGTGGAGGCTGCTGTGACACTGTATGGGAAGGGAGGTGTAGAGGGGGTGTCCACAAAGCATGGAAAAGATAGGTTACTGCCTGAGGAAGAAGGCACAGAAGTGACAAGATGCTTGAACTGGCAGCCTGTAGTCTGTCATGAAACAACTGGAGAACAAGCACTTCTAAAGCTACTTTAAACTTAACTGGTTAATACAAAAACCTTTGCAAAAACTTTCCATTGTAATTCTGCACAGATCCCAGCTATCTGAGGTTAAATTATTAATTTTCCCAGCGTGTCCTTCTTTTGGAATTTGCTTATTCCTGTGAATTAGCTACAGCAGTTAGCCTGCCATGTAAAAAGTGCATAGAACAAAATTCCCCTTCACAAAAGGAAGGGCAAGGAGAAAAAACATCAAAAAAAATAGAAAAGTCTGTTTTCATGTTATTTATTTATACTATTATCTTATGTTTCAATAGGTTACTTATGGTATTTACTATAGAAAGCCTGGAAAAGGAAACTACTTTCAACTGATCTCTTACATAGTCCAGAAACCTAATTCCAAGTACTAGAGGGAGAAGTGGGGAAGGGATGGGAACTCTCATCCTTCCTCCATGCCTCAAATCAGAACAATATGACAAACGCTTGGCTTCACACTGCTGGATTACGATAGCTATAACCAGGAATTTGTAGTAAGTATAACTGTCTTCTAGTGTCTGATGATGACCCAGAATTTTAGGTTGTCCTGGTTACTTCTGGGACAGAGTTAATTTTCTTCCTAGTAGCTGGTATAGTGCTGTGTTTTGGATTTAGTACTAGAAGAATGTTGATAACACACTGATGGTTTAGTTGTTGCTGGGTAGTGCTTAGACTGGCCAAGGACTTCTCAGCTCTCAGCTCTGCCAGGTACGCAAGAAGCTGAGAGGGGACACAGCCAGGACAGCTGACCCAAGCTGGCCAAAGCAATATCCCATGTCATATGACATCATGCTCAGCATATAAAGCTGGAGGAAGAAGAAGGGACATTCAGAGTTATGGTGTTTGTCCTCCCAAGTCACCGTTACATGTGATGGAGCCCTGCTTTCCTGGGGATGGCTGAGCACTTTCCTGCCCATGGCAAGTGGTGAATTAATTCCTTGCTTTGCTTTGTTTGTGTGTGCAGCTTTTGTTTCCCTATGAAACTGTCTTTATCTCAACCCACGAGCTTTCTCACTTTTATACCTCTGATTCTCTCCCCTGTCCCACTGTGGCAGGAGTGAGCAAGCGACTGTGTGGCACTTAGTTGCCAACTGGGTTAAACCACAACATAGGTCCAATTGTATCAACAAGTTTTGCAAGTTTGGTAACATTTAGGCATCTAAGAAATTAATTCTAGAAATCTGACCCATGTTTTCATGTTTACTGAAATAAATGAAGCATTTTGTTTCTTAAAAAGGCAATTTTTAAACAAGCCTAAGTTTCTTATCAAATCACATGGTAAGTCAAGAATTGCATGCTCTCCTCTTATACACATTATTGTGAGAATTAGAAAAAGAGGAGGGAGAAAGCTGTCGTCTTATGTAAGTATTTCTTCACGGCAACGAATGAGAACACAAGCTCCTATACCCAGTGGCTGTGTATTCCTAGCAGGCAGGAGGACTAGGAGTCCAGACTGCTACAGGAATTGGGGGCTCCTCTGTGGGGGCTGCTTAAGGTCCTTTTCTTTAGTCACAGATTTGGCAGCGAGTGAAAGGCTCTCCTGGGTATTATGTGTACAAAAGCAGGTAACGATCTTTCTTCTTTGTGTTTCACAAGTGACTCCAAAAGCTCAGCTCACCGAGTCTGTGACACAGATTTTCCACGTAAAATGGTAGCGTGGGGCCTACCCATCATGTGCAACTGCATTTCACAAACAGTTCCACCATTTGCATTTGGCCTAGGTTGCTCCACAGAATTTTTTTTTTTTCATATTTCCATTTTCAACAAACAATACATGCTAAAATGTGATAAGCAAGATCAGGGCAAGTATTATCTAGTAAACTGAGGTTACGTTAAATACTGGTTCCTTTAGAGTACCTTTGATAAAATATTACCAAGAAAAGATTGAACAATGTGACACAACATTATTTTACAGAAATTTGATAAAAGTACACAACTGAAAGACAAGCCTTCATTCTATTAAAAATGAGGCTTAGATTCCTAAATCATGTACTTTTGAGAAATCCTAACACATTTTTCCTTTTACATAAATATTAAAGATTTGAATTAAAATGAATTTTGATATAAAATTTTGTTACAGTTTGTTGACAGAACATAGTGCATTGGTTTTGGTGATCACCAGTGTTACGCTCTGGAGGAACAATGCAAAAGACAGATCATTTGGAAAAAGATCATTTTGAAAGTTTTCCTGCAGCATTTACCAATCTAACTTAATAGAGCACCTCTTACTTACATCAACAGTACTGTTTCTGGGGATTTTTTTCATTATAGTTTCACTTTACTGCATGCTAAGCACACAAGAAAGAGGAACACACTTCACATCACTTGAGTATAGCAAAAGAAAAATATTTCAATGTCGAAAGTGTTATTGTTTCTTAATATGCGAAAATTCTAACAAATTCAGCTTCATTTATACACTAAAGATGAGGAAAGCTGGGCCAAGTGAGCCTTCATTAAGCGGCGTGCATCCTCTTCACAGTAGAAATTCATCAGATAATCAAAATCAGACGCAACATACTAAGGCTTAAGCTACTGAATCAACTGCCAATTGCCTTCAGTAGTGTGTGATAAGGATAATCCAGGTAAGGTAAAAAGAAATCATATTAAAAGTTCATTTGAGTCAGGCCATAAAAACATTCAACAAGATAAACAGGAAAAGGAGATAGTAACTGTGTGCTCGTGGAATATTGCCCTACATGCACACGTCCACATGATGCTGTACATAAGCAGCATACTGTGACGTTTAGACCCATAGTCATTCATGAAAAGCCAGGTTTAATGTTTGCATTTGTATCATGGTTAACCCATAATCCAAACAGACCCTTCAAGATTAGAGTTAACTACATTTGTGCTTTCTTATTTTTACTTCATCAGTACATGTAGCATTTAAAAATAACATTCTAGTAACACCTGAAGGATAACAATTATACATGTTTTCCAGTATCCGAGCAAAACTTATGACAAATTATGAACACGTTATCCAAGAGAAGATGCTATCATAATTTTCTTGGTATTTATCAAGCATTTTAAATTATTTTGTGATGTTATTAAAATGTTATACTGATTACACACAGTTCTCTGAACACATTTACTACTTGAGATGCGTTGCCTAGGTTTTTGTGGCTGAATAAATCATATCCATTACTTCCAGTCTTTCGAAAAAATAAATCACATCATGATGTGACAAATTAAAATACAAGCTTTGGAAGTACCTCTTCAGATAACTTTGTGTTTCCTTTTCCAAAATATTAAACAGCTTGTACTTTTGCAAGCAAGTGAAGAAAGATGCAAATATGTAATAATTAATTCATTTACAAACACAGGCAAGAAGTTAGGAACATTTTCTACTGTATAAATCTAGTTACATTGGAAGCTGCTGATGTAATCCAATAGCTTTTAGCATGAATTTTAAGCATTTTAAAACATAAAGTTGCAGCTGGAAACTGGAATTTTTTACTAATGTTCCAAAGTTGCTAATAAATTCTCTGCAGAGATGTAAAACATAACAGCATGTTTTGTACCATCAAATGGTATAAAATTGAAATCAGGCCTGCATAATTGTATAGATATATGCACGTGAATGACTGCTACTGTACTACTGACCTTGTGATCTCAAAGAACGCCAGTTTCTCTCAGGAGATTTTTAGACCTCTGAAATCATGTTTTCAGTCTGTAGACATTTCCTTAATCTGTCCTTAAAAAAATGAAATTCATGTCTCATTACTGTTAAAATGATACCAACAAACTTTTAGAATTTCTATCAAAGTATTAGCGATGCCTAATGTACACTCAGAATAAACAGAAAATCCAGTTTGTTTTCAATGTAACCAATTACCATACTGGGGGTGGGGTGGGGGTGGGTGTCAGAGCAGCATGTGAGTCATGTGTACGAGTAAGCCACAGAAGTTATTTTATCAAAGTATTTAATTATTGCAAAAAATTATTGACTAACTTATACAATACTTTATATTTCATAAGAGCAGACCTGACTTATAGTATAAATGATCATACAACCTTTGAGCATGTAGCCAGTATGCACATTTGGTTTCTGGTACACATGAGCTACTTCTGCTCTGACACAACAGGGAGTCTGAAAACCTCCCTGTTTAACACAAGGACAATTAAAATTAATCCTGCTTACCAAGGCAGGTGACAGACTTGCCATCTGTCAAAGTACTTAAAGCAAGGTTTGGTATCTTTCTAAAAGACATTTTTGGATATAGGTTTTGGAAAAAAAAAAAAAAAACAAACCATAACCAAAACATTTGATCCATACTGCACATTTGTGGACGTGGCTGCAGTAAAGGGAGAAGGGACTGATGGCACAAGCCAGCGACAGTTCTGGCTTTGCCACCACAGATGCCTGTTTGTGCCACTTTCCTTTCCAGCCCCTAACGCTTGTGATCCTGCTTTAAATCTTCTCTCAGTTCAGTATTTCAACTCAACTTGCAGAGGATCAGAAAGGAATATTCATTTCAACATTTCTGAATGTAGAATCTGGTTTCTACGGTTTGACTGATCATTTTTCACCTTCTTCTGTGGCACTGAAAATTGAGCACAGCTGGAGACAGGCTTATGGCCAGAAGCAGTAGAGAGACACTTCAAACGTGCCTGGAAGGTATTTTGTGCTCACAGCTAGTTCATAATGACGCGACTACGAAGACGCGTTGGTACAGACTCCAGTTAGACCTCTGGCGATTTGCACATCCTCCTTCAGCACAGGCCATGACTCTCTGGGCATACACTCCTACACGCCGTCCTGGCTAGGACATAAGCATCAGTGGTGCAACGCTTGCTATTGCGCCATCCTCTATTTAAGGCATGCTTAGATTTTTTAGGATCAAAATAATTTGGGAAGGCAAAGGTTTTGATTGCGATACAGGAAGTTTAGGTGATAATTAAAGTCTGCAGCATAAAGGCAAACAAGATTAACTCCCCAAAGCATTTAGCACTGGCTGTTTTACACAAGTAATTAATATTTCTTGCCAATACTACCATGGCTGTTTGCACATATCACAGGGTAGGCAGACGGACACAGTGCATACAACTCCAGCTTTCTGGAGCAAGAAAGAAAAGTAACAAACAAAAAGTGTTTTATTTTTTGAAGGTATGCAAACAAATGAGTTGGTAGCTAATCTAATAAGGCATGACTGAGGGGATGGAGCGTAGCATGCCACGCACTACAGATCAAACTGAGCAGGCTGTATAAACTTCAGAGCAATAAACAGGGCTATGAAAGAGGCGTGGGCAGAGAAGAGAAAGTGGGAAATATAGGAGAAACCAGGATGTGGTTCTGTTATCAGCTGCAGGATGTATGTGCTCGTGTGCATGTGAACAGTGAGGAAGGACTGCAAATATGGGCAGTTATGGATCTATGTAGTCCCACCTTAGCCTCATCTCATGAAATGTCATGACAGACTCTGATGGCCACGAGAGATGGTTCAGTAATTAGCAGGTGGTCCATAAAGTAATGAGGGAAAATAGATTTGGTCCCAAACGAGTCTATATTTTAGCTTTTTTCTGTCCTTAGTTTCTGTGAAACTAAAGATTCCTTCACACTACACAGTACAATAAACAATTTAAAGTAGAACAGGGCTTTTTATCTAAATAACAACAAAGCCACCAAAATAAAAAACATTAAATGTAAATCCTTTCTCTGAGAACCTGTTTTGACAAAATTTTCTGAAAATCCAGGCCTGGCTCACCTGCAAGCCATAGTTCTAGACAAAGCACAACACTTAATGACTTCATTAGACAGCTGCTCTAGCCCAATGCTTACCCTTCTGTGTTAATCTTATTGCAAGAAATGTATATTTAAAATGCCAACTCAAGCTTTATTTCAAATATCACACATTGTCCTCTCTTCTGGCTGTTCTTTTCTCTAACAATGCCTGCAGTATATTCTCATTTTTTGAGAAAATGCTCACGTCTTTAAAGGCAAGGACAAGCTGAATTTGCTAAAGCCAGAAACATTTTTGATGCTTACTCGAAGTCCAACAGTTTGAGTAGCTATATTCATACAGTAGTTACTCACTTGAAGTGTTAGTCAAATAGATACCCTTTCCAACCTTTTCCTTTTAATAATACATTTTATAATGCACACCGTAATTAATTATTGTGTTATCTTCTTCCTAAGAACATACAATTAGACATGACAACAAAAGGCAATAGTTTCTACTAATTTTAAATAGCAGTATAACAATTAAATAGTATCTTTGCTCCAAGATTTTTGTGTCCATTCCACACTGATCACTCAAAACTAAGACTACTACTTGAGTAAAACAATGTGTAAAAGATTATAAACAGTAGTAGAAATCAATAGGTATGCTTCATTTAAAAAAAAAAAAACCACAAACAAAAAAAAAAAAAATCACAGAAACTTTATCACTTTTTGGTAAAATGTAGGTCACCTACGGTTTCCATAGTAACCACCACTGCTGAACTATAGCTCTACAGATGACCACTGCCTATGTCTGCTTTCTTTGCTAGCAGGTGATGTACAAATACAGCCATGCCTCAGTTAAAATAAGAATGAGCTAAAGAAGTGCTTGGAATTGCCATTAGTTTACTTCCAAACATAACTCCTGCTTTAACATTTTCAAAATTATCCCCTGATATCCTTGCGTAGATAAACTACTCTGCTAAACACACCAAAACTAACTTTCAGTACTAAAAATCGACCCTCTGTCTGCATTTCAAGCCTGGAGCCTCCAAAATGGGGACAAACAACTTTACAAGGAGTTGCAAATAAGAAAAAATATTTATACAGAGCAACCCACCAAACATCAGTATTACAGCAGTTCAGAAAGCACTCGCATTAGGTTAAGCTGTCTTTGATAAGCACATAGCAAGTTCTGTGACGGTGTATTCAGTACATTCATTGCAAGTGGGAGTTAATGGCTTGGCATATTATTATTTTGCACACAAGCACATAGTGAAACCCAGTCATGTAACGAGGCTGGAGCCATGGATAATAACAGTTAAAGCCTCACTTGGGAGGAAGGGGTATAGTCTTCAGTCAGTCTGATGGTGAAAATCCCTTTCTCACCACTATTACTCTGGGGCATACATGCTTGATGATGAATTCATTAAAATACAAAAGACTCCACATTACAAAAAGACTCTAATTGGCTTTGATAGTGAACTGGGAAATAACAGGACAAGTCAACGTCCTTGACAACTGCTAAATGGTTTTCCGCTTCAGAACAGAGTCATTTCACTATTATGTAAATTCAGACTAAACCAGCTACTTACCTATTTATTTTTTTTTACAGGTATTATGAAAACTGTGAAATATAAGCTTCAAGGTCTGGATGCTACCCACATACTTTAATGCTATTAGTGCTACAAATACATTGTGGTAGAATAGCATCAGTATTCTCATAACACACCAAAATTGCTACATAGTGAACAGAAGAACGACAATCGATAGTGTTGAATGGCATCAATGAAGAATCATGTCCCCTCACTTGCTTTAAACTCTTGCAAGCTCAAAACCAGTGGTAGATGAACACGAGACACTACAGCAAGATTGCTGGGAAGCCAAACAGACAAGCTGTCATGGAACGGAGAAAGTTTGAGAAAGCTGTCTGGTTTCCTTCAGAGCTTTAGAAAAAAAAAAAAAAGAAAAAAAAAGAAAAAAATGGTGTAATTGCTTTTACTTCATTGAATTGGCAAATTCCAAGGAAATAATTGGATATATTCTCCTAACTGGAGCTGCTTAAAATGTCACTATGGGATTTTGGAGGGGACCAATACTTGGTTTCCTTATATTCCTGGAAGGATCAGGATCGTCAATACACCTCATGCTTGATGCACATCAGTGGACTGCCATGAGCACCAGGACATCTGAGCAAACAGCAAGACTGTGATACATGTGGGAGATGAAGCTGGTCTATGGAGGAAGAAGAAAGCAAGAAGCCAATACAGCCTCCAGAAGGCAGAATACTTTTCTTTTTCCCTAATGTTTCAATCAAAGTTCTTTAATTTTTTTGTTCACAGGTCAGTAATTTCCATGGATCCATTCCTCCCTACATTTCTACATTTATTCTATATGCTTGCTGTCTTATAAGACTGTAAATTATTTGAGAAAGTCTCTCTATATTTTCTGTAGGCAGATACAGGCCTTCAACTTAAGCAGGTCCAAGTCTAGGCCCCAAAAGCCCCAGTACAATAAAAATTATATAATAAAAATCAGAATTAAAACTCTTGATCACTGAAGGCTGATAATACTGAAAACACAGGTAAGAAGATACAGTTGCATCTCTCTTGTAAGCATTAGAAAAAAGTTTCATCATGAAGCACCAAGAAAAGATAAAAAACTGCTAAGTTCATCCTTGTTAATTCTGCTTTGCAAGCACAACTGCTAGTCTATTAAAAAAACCCAGCCAAACAAAAGCCAAAATAAAACAACAACAAAAAGAAACCACACAAAAAAAACCCAAACAAACAACACAGAAGGCTGTTCCTAGCTCACTGCTAGAGGCTTAAAATCTCTTACAGCATGGTCACACAAACAACAGATTTGGAAACCGTATCTGCCAATAGGGAAAAAACCTTTGAGCATGAACAAGCCACTGGATGGAAGGAACCTCTAAAAGAAAATCCACTGCCAGTAGGAACTATGCCTTCATGTCACTGTCCTCCTGGTATTAACTCCCCTTGGCCATGCCTACTGCTAAAGCAATTGCTCATGTGAGCAAAGAACAACAGAGCGGTGTTCAGCAAGGAGAAAACACTACCCAGTGGCTCATGTACTAAGGGTGGTGCATACTGAAATTAGTAATTAAGTTTATATTGTCTTACTGTCCATTGCTATAATTTGTTAAAAGCACTAATTCTAATTTGGTTTTAAATTTCAAAACATCTTTAAAAATTGGTAGTAAAAAAGCTGTAAACCAGTATAAAATGCAGAGTATGTATTAAAAGTATGAAACAAAGCATGGCACTAGATAAGAAGAGAGGATATTGTACGAGTCTTTCTGAAGCTTCATTTGCTTTGTAAGAGCAAAATCAAATTCAAAGAAAGCTGCTGAAGGGCCACTGGGACTCTCAGTAGGAATAAAAGCTAGAGTTAGGATAGAGCAGTCTTGAGAAAGCAAGCATGAAGAAATTTTTTCAGACAAAAATGAAGCTATTAGAAGTTATAAACTGGTAACACAAAGATCCATTTTCCCCTCCTTTGATTTGATGCATTCATTATTTCCCTACAGAAGCTAACATCAGGCCACCCATAGCTTTCACTGGTATCCAAATATTGTCCTAATATTTCTTCATGTCTGAAGAACAGGACAGCTACTTTTAATACCTAAGACATCTAAGGTTTTTACACTTAGAAACAAATTTTTAAATTCTGGTATTATTTGCCAAAGACCATGGAGTAAGCCTTCACTAAATTAAAGCCCATCTACATCCCAACTTTATAGTTTCTCCAGAAAAGGATGTCAGGTAAGACTAGTTCAAATTCAAGCTAGAAGTTAGCTGAAGAGAACTTCTGAAACGATTTTAAAGACTTTGGGCTTAGCTACATTCCTCTTTATCAAGAAAGCCACTGCCATCATGGGTTTGTGTTTCTAAAATTGCATGCACATGTTACAGGTGAGAAAAAAAAGAAAGTTCACATTCTATGTCTATAAATTAGACTGCGAAGTTATTAAAATTATTTTGCATATTGTAATGGTATCTAAAGACATTAACTCCTGTAAAAACCCTAAAACTAGAGGCTAAGACTCAATCTGGTATACTGCTCCAACTGTGAATCTAAATTTTATTCTTCATCACAAATAAAGGACAAAATGCAACCATCATGTTTAATTTTTAGCAAATCTCACAGACAAGAGCCGATCACCAAATATCAGTTCACACATTGTTTTAGTCTCATTCTGAACCAGAGAACCCACATTTGCCTGCAAAAGATAGTTCCAGACCTGCTGACAGTACATACTCCTCAATATGGACCAGGATCTGTACATACATTCTTAGTGCCAGGTGCTTTTCTCTAACTAATCAATGCATCCGGAATGCATCTCTAACAATCAAAGATCCAGAAATGCTATAGAATCCCAATCAACATTTCCCAGTAATTTTCTAATGTGTTTTTAAATATGTTCCACGCACATCAATGTAGTGAAAGAGGATGAGTCACTTTCACTGACTAAGAATTTGCAAACTGCTGGAGCATTAAATTCCTTTGATCTTGATAAACTGGCTCATTCTCATTCTGTTCATTAGCCCTCCCTCTTTTCCCAGTTATGAGCCAGCCAATCTGTAGCCCTTTCTGCAAACTGACATATTTACCAAGTAAAATCTGTTACCACTGCTTTCTTGCTCTTACTGAAAAAACACCCTGATGCTTGTCAAGCTCCTCTTGTCTCAAGGAACCTCCTTCTCTCTTTTCCTTGTACATGACATAGTCAACAAGCTGTCTTCCCACTCTGATCAGCTCCTTATTAGCTCCTCTCTGTATTTCCCCAGTAACCACTAATCATTCACCTGTGCATTCTGACCCCTCTCTCTGTTCTCTTATAATCCAGCAAGTCATGTTCTTGTTGCTGTCCTTTTTTTTTAAAATTTTTTTTTGACACCCACCTGATGAAATTCCATTCAGTTTTGAGAAGTACATTTCTTCAAGGATTAACATGGGAATGTAAATACCTATGTGGTTTGAAAAATACGAATGTCTTAGATTGTAAGTGTAAATTATCATTAATTTTCCAGAAAGTTATTCAGCAACTGTAATAGGGCTATTTTCTTATCTGTTCTATCTGAAAAAATCAGTGTATGTGGAGTCTGCCACAAACAGGTATCCACATTTAGGCAGCAATTCAATTACAATACTGATTAGCAAAAAGCATCTTGATGTTTTCACTCTACTCCTTCGATGGAAAAATACTGTATAGTCCAAAAAAAAAAAACCTTTTAGCACTTTATTCTTTACCAATCAAAAATCATGGTTGTCATAGAAACTGTAAAAACTGAAGTCAGTCATGACATAACAACAAGATAATGGAAAATGTCTGCTCGGGTTTTCATGCTGGAAATGCTTCATTGAATTTAGCTAGGGAGTCAAGCAGTTCCCCAAATCTAACAAAGAATCTTACAGCAATAGGTCTGATTATTTTTTTTAATAATCTGGTCAGAGTCTGGAAAATAATAGTATTTATTACTCCTGCCTTACACATTGACTACATTAACAGCAGACAGACACTTCCCAGAATATTCAGTACAAGCCTCCGCTTAAGGGGACTGAATTTCTTTGATTACCTGTCTGAGATAACCTGGAGGGACTTTTGGTCAGTGTTCTCAGCATTCCCGAGATCCCAATTTTAGCATTTTCAACTGAGGCAAATCACTTTAAAAATCTGTATTGCCATTAGGTTCTGTCTCTTACATAAACTGTTCAGAAAAAGTAGTATAATCTGCAGGCTTCTGCCCCAACCCAAGGTGGTCCACCTCCATGCCAAATATTATTTCAGGTTCTTTCCCTACGACATGAAACTCATTAAAATAAAATTCTACTCTTGAGTAACAAAGGCTACAAGAGCCTTTCACTCTCCATCTCCCACAGCCAAATCACAGACAACTCCACACGCCAGCATTCTTCCTGCGTTTTACTGGAACCACTTGACACTTCAGAATTACCAACTGACAGGACTGGCTTGCTGCAACCATTTGCCCTTTAAGCAGAGACCATCCTGCCAAAAAGAAAATAAACATAATACACAGGAATACTGTTGGGCTGGCCTCACTGCGAGTGAGCAAACAGAGTAGCTTAACCGTGAATAACATGAAAAGCAACAATGTGAATGTGGAAGTATTCAGATCTTTAAAAAAAAAAAAAAATAATCTCAGAAGTCCTGAACTGAGTTTTATGGAGAAATTTAAGCGACTTGTTTTGTTTTCAGCTAGTTTCCTTACGACATATTTTCACACCGTAGCTTTAATTTATTCTTTCAAATAAGTAGATACACGTATTTTGAATAGAGAGCAAACAGGTACTGGTGTTCCCTGTGCTTTCCTAGAATTATCTTAAATATAAACCTGTTTTATCATGATTGTATCTAGCAGTTTCCAGACCTGTCAAACAACTTCACTGACACTCTGCCCCCCTACCTTGCTTAAGAAGTGTATTTAATGGCAGGGGTGAGCATGGTTGGTCTGTAACATGTTTCAGCAATTCACAGAAGGTTAACCAACATAAAGTAGAGAAACTTTATACTTGCACGTGAGATAAAGCTTGGGCCAGCACAAATTCACCTGTCAACTTCCCTAACTATGAATTTAGCAAAAAGTTCTGATTTAAAACAAAGTGAAATCCTGATTCCAGTAAAATGATCAGCAAACAATCCATGAGTGAAATAGCAAACTTTCTTCAAGGAACAAAGAAACAACCACAAAACACTGCTCCTTAACAAGAATGGCATGAATTAATTTATTTCCTGCATATATTTCTTACTAGAAAACAAGTGCCCGATTCACACAAATCCCTAAACCTTAGGGGGAGGGATACAGATACATTTCTTTAGTTACCATGATCGGGACCATAGTCAACAATATGTATAAACCCCTGTAGCTTCTCACTCTTCTCAGTTCTGTGGCATTCTGGCACAAGCTTTCCATTTAAAATATCACTCAACATTTCTGTATGCCATTACCACGTTCACTGCACTTGTACATATATATGCACACAAACATATATATGCTTTTTCAAATTACATATATATACATATATAGTTATGCTTTTTTCAAGCTATAAATATAAGCACACGTGTACACATGCACACAGACCTGTACTTATTAAAAAAGGCACATTCATTTCCACGGATGCCACTGAGGAAATTAAAAGCAATATAATGTTACTATAATCATTTAACTGATTTGGATATGCCTAACTTTTTTTTTTTTAATAAAACATGCTACCACAGGAAAAGAAATATAAAGATTAATGTAAAATGTTGAGTATTAGTTATTAACAACAGTCTTAATGTACATTGCAGCTTATAAAATACTGTTATAATATTACATTCCACTATCACAAAGAATTACTGTGTACTGACAGGGATTACTGGAGCTCATGGAATAACAAAGGATTTTTTAGATTGCTGTTGTGTGTCTCTGCAGTCCCTTGGAGAAGCAAAGAATCTGCACATGTATTGATAAAAAAGATTCAGAAGAACTTATACGAAACTTTTTAGATTTTTCTGAACAGCAGAGTAGGTTTGGGCACACAGGAGGAGCCCAGACTTCAGGGAACATGTGTACAGAATAAACACATTACTGCATGAAGTGGGCTAAGGAGGAAAGAATTTGACACTGATCTCAGATGAGGCTAGAGCAAATGTGTCTTACAAATTCTAAAAGCCTGCTGTTATGCATATAATATGCTAGTGAGGATATGGTTGTCTGCAACAGCGAGGCACATTTTCTTGTTTTGCCCTGTATTCAAACATTACACGACCCAATCCTGCAACTTTCTCACACAAAAAATCTTTATTTGAAAATATTCTTACTGATTTCCATTTTACAAGTAGAGATTTTGGACTGTTAATAAATTCGTCATTTGGTTTTTGCAGAAGCTGGCAACTAATAGAAAATAATAACAGAGGACACAAATCTGAAAACCACTACTACCAGTATCTGATTGAAAAGAAATGAGTTCTGATATACAATTCCAGATCCTCTGAAAAAACTTAAGTACTAATCTGTTGCAGCAATCACTCCAATAAACCCACTCTCCCTAGAAAACTATAAAAAGTATACTTCCAAAAAACAGTGTGTGCTAGTAAAATTGGGGAAAAAAAACCTGTTATATAGGAATCGCCAAATTTTCTTTGAGGTAACAAACAGGAAAACAGCCAGAAGTTCCTCAGCTAATTTACATGAAACATTACATTTTCTTGGGCTATAGGTCTGATTCTTCACCACCCTATATAAACATGACTGTAAAAAGAAGTAGATATGGCTTCTCTATTTTGATGCTACTACATTGTACAAGATTTAACTATGGAAAGGCAAGCTCCTTCAATTCAATCTTTGTTGTTTATTTCTGCTTTACAAAAAACACTTGAACTGGTTTATTTACTTTGTGATTTATAAAGTCTTCTGTTGCAGCAGTCAGGGATGCTTTGGGTTTTTATTTCCACAAAAATCATACAAAGAACTTACCTAGACTGAACTGCATTAAAAAAGCACTGCCCTTGCCTACAGTAACAGGAGCAGATAGGTTGTGGCTTTGTCAAGAATGAAACAATGAAAGTGAAAAAAACCACCACCAAAAAACCCCTGAAAAACCCCAAAACCAAAACACACATAAAAATGGAAAATATATGAAAGCTAAGCAAAATAAATGTATCTGCATCATGCCCTGAAGCCTATTCAGTAGACAAAAGCACTGGCAGACTGCCAAGTGGAAGAAATTCCAGGATGAAAATCCCATTGCTAAATTTGGAGAGTTCAAGAGCCGACAGTAAGAGCCCCAAACGCAATCAAAGCAGTGTAATGAGTTGGGGGGAGGGGGGGGGGCACATCTCACATCTACCTGTGTCTCAAGCCATTGAGTCTTTGTTCTTCCCACTAGCTGTCTGAATTCAGCAAGAAGCCCACATAAAACCTGGGCTTTTCAAAACCACTGGCTGCCATCTGCACTGACAGAGGTGAAGCAGCAAAACTGAAAGTACCGAATCAGAACACAGGATGTACACACACATTTGGCAGTGGAAAGTGGCAAATAGATTCCAGAGCTAGCAGAGACTTGAGCTAGTAAATGATGAAGCAAAACACAGTTCCCTACAGACTTATCAGACGAGGCCCAAAACCAGTCTAGTCGAGGTTTCACAGCACTGTACAAACTGCTTCTGGACACGTGCTCACTGCTACCACTCTCTGCTTACCAGCAAACTCTGTTCTGGAACAAGAACAAGGAGTGCTACTTCATCTCTCTCTGAATCTCTGACGCACACAAGCCATAAAACCACAAAATAATTTGGGTTGGAAAGGACTTCAGCAGGTCTCTAGTCCAACCTCTTGCTCAAAGCAAGGTCAGCTAAGGTAACAGACCAGGCTGTTCACAGCTTTAGCCAGTCAGGTCTTCAGAACCTGCAAAGACAGAGACTACACAGCCTCCCTGGGTAACCTGTTCCAGTGCCTGGCTGTCCTCATGGTGAAAAGTTTCTCCTTACATACAGTCAGAACATCTCTCGTTTTAATCTACATCCACTGCCTCTCACCCTCCCATTGCAGACCACCATGGGAAGAGCCTGCCTACATTCTGTGTAAGCTCCTCGCAGGTACTGCATTGTTTCTACCAGGTCCCACCACAGCCTTCCCTTCTCCAGGCCGAACAGTGTTAGGTCCCTCAGCCTCTCCTCACAGGGTCAATGTTCCAGCCCCCTCATGACCTCAGTGACTCTCTGCTGAACTTGCTCCACTTTATCACTGTCTTTCTTGCATTGTGGGGGGCAAAACCTGGACGCAATGTCCTAGGTACAGTCTAACGAGGGCTGAGCTGAGAGGGAGAGTCACTTCCCTCACTCTGCTAGCTGTGCTTCTGTGCACGCAGCCCAGGAGGCTGTTGCCCTTCTTGGATGCCGGGGCACACTGCTGGCTCACCTCCATCTTGCTGCCTGTCCACCAAAACCCCCAGTGCCTCTTCTGCAGAGCTGCTCCCCAGCCAGTCAGCTGCCAGCCTGTGTCATTGAAGGGCTCTTCCTTCCCAGGTACACAGCTCTGCCAAATTCTATTGGTCTCCTGTCAGCCCATTGCTCCAGCCTGCCTAGGTCCCTCTGAATGGCAGCTTCTCCCTTAAGGGCATCCACTATTCCCCTAAATGTGGTTCTCTGCAAACTTGATGCAAGTCACTCTGTCACCTCACTCAGGTGATCGATAAAGATGTTAAGCAGAACAGGTTTCAGAGCAATCTCCTGAGGTGCCCCCTCAAGGCAGAGTACAGTCCCTTCACCACCACCCTCAGCTGAACATCCGACTCTTCAGTGTGCTTTTGAAAAGTCCTCTCAAAGAGAAGATGGTACAGAAGTCTCCTTTACCTGGAGGGGCTTTTTTTCCTTTTCAGATAACAAACCACACTGACCCTACTGCCAGCTGTAATTTACAAATAACTCTAGCATAGCTTTATTAGACAGATAATAAAAAAAAAAAAAACTGAGACAGCCTTCTAGCTGCTACATATGAATTGTCAGATAAAGTCCAGGTCGCTTACTGCTACTCATTTACACACATGGTTTACTGCAGATATGAGGCTTTATGTAGATGCCACAAATTATGCGAGTTTAGTAACTGGTAACCTCACCCTGAGAAGTCAAAAGAAAAATACGCTGTAAATTAACTATTCATGTTCAGCTGGTTGGAACGCAGAAAGGATTTCTGTTCTTCAAGCGTCTCATGGAGACATCAAATATGAATCTAACATCTTCTCAGGGAGAACTATACATTTCTTCCTCTGTTTATTCCTGTAACACGTGGAAGAAAAGGACTGAGGGCTGTGAGGTTGCATTGGTTTAGGTGGCAGGATGAACATTCAGAGGCATCAGCTATTCTGTCCCAGATCATGTAGGCTATTCTCAACTCTGAACAGACAGGGTCAGGAAGAAGCACTGGCCTTCAAGCTTTATTGCCAATTTTCCCTCTTCCCCCAAATCATCATCCAAAATGAAAGATGTTCTCCTATATACTTAAAACATTTCACACTATCTAGATGTAAATGGCATAGCATGAAAATAGAGTTTCCCCTGAAATTCACTCTGACATACGAGTTTTTACATAAACTACAACTACCAGAGGAAATATTTCTTTTTCAGAAAAAAAAAGTACTTCCTCACAGTGTCAACATTTAAATGTAATAAAATAGAAAAATGCTGCAAAATAAAAGCAGATAGCCTACACTGTGTTTCTTCCAAGTAAAATGAACCTTAGTTAGCTTGTATAAAAAGGAGTATCATGCCTTACACACCACTTTAGTACTTACGAGTAAAATGATTAGAGGTGGATGGACGGACATTACTTCCACTGTCAGCGCTTTCACTGCTAGAAATGTCATCATCTGATTCCCACACACAGGAACAAGGCGAGGTGCCATCAACTTCTTCAAATTTCCTTTTTAAAATTCCACTCATCACTGCAATGCTGTCACATGCACCTGTAACAGGAACAGAGGCAATGAGGCAAGGGAACACCTGCCTGCTGTCCAGGTCTCCAAATTTATTTATGGAGGAGTTCATATATATCAATCAGGTACTACTACCCGTAGCTAAATGGCTCCTTACCAAGAGTCTTCCTTTTCCAGGAAGGAGTCAAAAATACTTATCATCAGTATATTCATCATCTTGCTGACTTTCTTACAGGCAGTCTTTTCTTCTTAAGACAGAAGGTCAATGCTACCTGTATTCTACCAGCTCAGACAAAATTCTATAACCAATCTCATGTATAAAAAACATAAACTTTTCGGTTATGCAGCAAATCTAGGCCAAGAATAAAGTATATATAATCCAATATAATTCAGTAGAAATGCGCCTTTCTACAACACTAAAAAACTTACTCGACACCAATAAACATTACATGACAAAAATCAGCATTTACTAATAAATGTAGTTCAGAAAGAAAATGTTCTCTCTTCTGATTTATTTTCAAGGTCTGATTTATGTAATACGCAGAACTATCAAATGCCCACATTCTCAATTAGATTTGAGAGCATGAGATACTTAGCATCTTTTCAGGCCAGGCCCTGCAAACACAATTCTGGCTCGTTTTGTCATTTTAATTTATGCAGAAGTTTCTTGCAGAGCTTTTGTGAAATTCAGATACAAGTACTGGCACACACATAGACTATTTCCATTCACACAAGTAAAGTATCTAGGGACTGAATCTATCCTTATGAACTTGGCTTCCTAGTAACACTGCCCAACAAAGCCAGGGTCATGTTGAACATTCCTTATTGTTTCCCTTTCAGATGTAACAGCTGATCTTCTTATCTCCATTTATGGAATACCAAGCAGAAAAAGATCAAAATATTTTTAAACCAATTCCTAGATCATTTTAATGCATCCGATAGGCTGAAACAATTTTTTCTCTATCATTTTATCATCGTCACTGATTACATGCCACTGAAGACTGAAAATTAATTCTAAGATCTTCATTTAAAAGTTACAGATAATATCTACTCTCCGACTACACTGATCAGTGGAATGTTGCTGTAAATAGCTGGGGAAAAAAGGCTGTAGTTTGATGCTTTGAAGCTTATAGTATCAAAAATTCTCATTCTTCTGAATGCCACTTGCCTTCAGCTTGTTAAACTGCCAATTCAATTCATTTTATAACAAAGTTGCTTTCCTCCACTAAGTTTCATTCCACCTTTATGGATGTGTCTAATTTAGAGAGAAGATTTCAGTATAGATGTGGAATCATGACATAATGCTAAAAACAGATGCTGCATAAGATGATCTTCAGCACCAACCTTGTTTGTATGCAGAGCACACTAAAAATTAAATAACAAATCTATTAGGTTTTAATAGTGTCAGTCACACAGACAGCTTTAAACGCATATGCCTGTCATGATATTCTCAGCTTGTTTTACTATTTATGAAAAAACTGTTTTCCTGAAAGGGATTTCTTCAAGCTAAAGACATAATTTAGACAGAAGGTGCTTAGATCTCAACTTTTGCCCTTTTGTCCAAAAATGAATTACTATAAACTGCAAAGTATGCATTGTTTTTTTATTCTGGGGACAAGGAAAGGAGCATTTAGCATCACTTCGTAATAACCTTTGCAAAAAACATAAGACGACATGAAATTGTTAAGCATCAACCTTTAATAAAATCACATTTACCAAATAAAAAAATAAAAAAAAAAAAAGAAAAAAGAGACGGAGAGAAAAGAACAAAACACACTCCCACACTGAAAGCCCACAGTAATATGGGGGGGGGGGGGGGGGGGAGAACCCCCCAAAAAAACAGGTTCAGAAACAACTCCTCTGAATTGTGCCCCACGTCCTTGCTGTATCTCTTGCCAACCACCTTTTCCATTGCCTCCTGCGGTGCTTACAGCACTGAAATTGTGAAATCACCATTATTTCCATGGCAACAGCCTGCAATATCAAAACCACAGGATTATAGCTTGACTGCAGAAGAGGGTAAAAGAAGCAGCTGGAGTGTGAGAAAGAAAATGCTTACACTCAAACATCTCAGTGAAGAGAGTGAGAAATGGGCTTACAAAGAGTTTATCGTACAAGCGAGAGACCTAGGTCAACTCCATGTCCAAGTCCATTGAAATTGTGGCTACAGGAGTTATGAAGTTCCCGATCCGAAGAACCTCAGTCATAACTGCACTGCAAGGAAAACCCAATAGCCGCAACCATCACTACTAGTGTGCAGACCGTCCGAGAGCAAGTAGTAACTTCATAGCCCGAGATGATTTCCAGACAGAAGCCTTTTTCTCAGACATGGTCTTCTGCAAGCCTACCACACAGCAACTAGATGACTAACATGCATCTTGCATATCAGTAAAGTCCTTGCAGACAGTGAGAGTCTCGATAGCCAGAACTGTTTACAGCACACTAGCACAAACAATTATTTCTCACACCAAAGGGTTTTAAATTTGCTTGCATTTCACATAGCCGACATTCGCACCAAGTGTCACAACCTGGCAGCAGCAAAGCCATTTCATTAAGAAGATTTATGTAATGAACCGTAACAAATGATTCCCAGGACCCTTAGAAGTGACAAATAGGTTAGCTCCTCACCCAGCTAGCTGATCAAGATAAACCAGGAGGTATGGGAATACTGCAGAACCAGAGTATCACCACAACACATTAAGAAGGCATAGCTATCCATTATATATATTTAGTATCAGTGTTGCCCAATTTTTGTTCTGAATCTCTTCAGGAAGATTATCAAGAAGGTTGTTTGTCAAAGTAGTCATGATAAAATGTAGGCGTTGCCACTTGCCTGAGATCTGTTGACTCTAGTCTCTCTGCTATCAAGTCTCCCCAGGAAAACGCTACACAGGGGAAAGGAGACACTTCCATTACTCAGGAGCTTGGCTATCACAGAGATAGATTAAAGAGTATCTAAAATTGTTTGTACACACTATGTACCAGCAGGAGATCCCTTTAGAATAACATCTGTATAAACAGCTGCCGCTCCATAAGCCAATATTCTTCAGAAAGAGGCACATCTGCACAGTAGCGCATGAGGCTTGTTCTGATACATTTAACCCACGCCTTGTTTACACAGACATCCTGTAGTACCCGATAGATCCACATCTCCAGGAACTAGGAGATAATAAGCATGGTGACACACATGCCAATACTGCTTACAAAAGCATTATTTTGCACTCTCTGTTGATGATGTGATATAACCCAGCGGAAGACAGAGACCAACAGGAATAAGCAACAGTCAAACTTCTAATAGATATGAGGCCAAAAAGTTTGTGGTATCTCTAAAGGTTCCTCAAGTCCAGCACCAGGGAACCAGGACAGGCAACTCAAATTGTCAGGTTTTTTTTTCCTGCACCATAGCTAGAACCGAATCAGTAATTTCAGATTTTGGGGAATCAAACTGAAGCAACTGCAGTCACAAAGAAATCCGCATCCAACCTCATCTGAACTGAAGACTCTACACGTTTAGGGGACAAGGCACCAAAGACTTACACAAGTCAAATTTTCAATACATGAATGGGAAGTAAAACTACAAATAAACAGGAATCATAAGGGTAACATAACTATGCAGTGGTACAATTTTGCTAACACAAAAGTCACTTCTGGCATGCAAGGCAGTACATAATTTAGGATAGGAATAACATCACACACACAGAAGTGCTATAGCAATATGTATATTCTGAAGAAAAATGAGCAAATCTGGGTATTTCTGCATAGAATCCAGTACACAAAAGCCCATGACTGACCATAGGAACCAAACAATATCACACAACTAAGAACAACAAACACACTAGTAGTAAGTCAATATTTTTGGACTTCCAGTAGGATACCAGTAAGGTCCAGCCTTCAGAAGCTAACTCCGAAAAACAACCACCAGCCACAGTTAGAGAACTGCTACATCAAACTGTCAGTCTAGGTGAAAAAGGGAGAAAGTCGGCTTGAAAAGTTCAATTAGAAACAGACCTTTCTGGATAATTATTAAATAGCTGTCTAGCAGCTAAGATTGATTTGGAGCAGCATCCTGCTGATTTACACAACTGAGTAAAAAGCAGGCACTGGAAGCTTTCCTGCTTGTTGATGTATCCTTCACAACAAAAAATCCCCGCACAGCGATGTGATACATCATCCTCTGCCATGCTCCTCACCATGCTAACGTGGCATTAATCCACCATAAAGCAAAGCACAGCTGAAACAGGGGGAACACTATTAAAGCAAGGAAAATCAGCTCCACACATTGTTGTGAGCTCTAGGTCAAACACCGATTGCCTGACACAGTTAAGGATTCTTGAAGGAAATGGCAACCTGCCACAGCAGAAGCATATGATGGATGTGGGCTGGGAGAAGGATATATCTTCCTTTATTTTCCAGTTTTCCCCCACCCTGAGGAAACTACTGCCACAAAAGAGATCATTTAACCAGTTCTCTAGCTGCAGGTACGCTGACTGGTGAAGCAAGTCCTCAAAGCTCCATGGCAACCGGCTTTGCCTTGCTACAATGCCAGATAATTGGCAGGCACCATACATTTAAAAAGTTCAGAGGCAACACATTATTACTAGAAGACAAAAATCCCATGTAAACGTGGGGGATATATTTAAAACAGTCACAATACTACCTGGAACCTACAAAGGAAAATAATGTAAAAGCCTGGCTGGATTGATTTTCTCTTCTACCTGAAAAGGCTGGAAATTTTAGAAAACCATGGTAACAATCGCATTGCAGCAGTCCTTGAGAGAGCAGGTATCTCCAAATCCCAGTGGAAAGCCCAAAAAGAGTGGTGTTAGAATTACTATGTGTGAGTGGAGGGGAGGGGTGACAGTGCATTACCTGTGCCCCCAGGAGAAGCTGCTTCTCCGTAACGCACACTGCCAAACTTTCTCCTAACTTGCACTTCAGGTATTGCTTTGAAATGTGCTAAAAGCTACCAATAAAACAGGCAACAAGCTGCAATAAGGAAATAGGGAATTGTCAAAATTCTTTGTGTGGTGACAAAAACAAATCCAAAGACATTTTCATCCTGGTCAAAATCTTCAAATAAATGACTGTTTTGCACAGTTCAGCGCTATAGCATACAGCTGATACAACATCAGCTGGGAAACTGAACAGGTATGGAACTTACCTGTGAAGACATAAACATCAAGCATGTACCCTATGCAGTAAGCATAACAAACCAGACATGAAATAATAAAATAGGACCCTGCCTCAGATTATATACCCTCATTATTTAGAGCAAAGCCTCACTACAGGAATCAATTATTGATTAAAGCTCAGGAAAAACGAGATAAAAAGTCTAAGAACGTGCTGGCATTTAAAGAAAAAAAAAATCCAATTAATGGCTTCTTTCGTTCATTTATGAAACCTTATTTTGTACTAATCCCTTCTTGAGAGCTGATCACATACTATGATAAAATCTACCTAGATAAAAATTCTTATCTGAAAATAAAAACAAAAATAAAAACAAAAAGGCAAGCATCAGACAAAGACTTGATCTATGAGTCACACTGCGTTTCGCCTTGACTCAAATGTATCAACTGAAAGTACAGAAAAATTTAGACAGTAGCAATACAGCTGCAAACTGAACAGGAGGATGCAGAAAACAGATGTTACACATAAAACATTACTGCAAAGTACTCATCACAAACAACTCCCACCCACTGGCCAGTCAGCGTGTACCATAACATGCTAGGGAGACTTGGCAAATAATTTCACAGTTAAATCATGAATATTGATGCTCACAAGCAGAGATGTTTGGGTTATTTGTTGTGATTAATATTCTTTTTGAATGTAAGTCTTTTTCTTAGGTTGCAAACAAAGCTTGACTTTTTTAAAGACATTTTTCCTACCTGCTGAATAAATGTCAGCAGCAGAGATGGTCATGAACCAATCAAGGTGTTTGCTTGGTTCCACATATTGCACTTAATTATTTTGCTCTTTGGGTAACTGACGTTTTTACACGGGGGGTGGTGGTAGAAAGAGTGAAAACCAAAAGCATCTACAGTGACAACATCACTTACACAAAGAATATCATTTGCTTGTGAAAATGACTATTCATGTAAAGGACTGCATTAATGCAGACAAAAAAAAACCATTTGAATGCTTGCAAACAGTGAACAACAGAGGTACATGAACATGAATCAAACAGCTGTTCAGAATTCAAATTAATGTTTGCAATACATGTTTTGCTGTATTTGGCAGCTCTAATCACAAGTACCAGTTGCCAGAGGTAGGCTCTGATAGCTTCACAACTACAATCTGTAAAAATTAAAAACACATAGTAAGCTAATTCCACTTAGGAGACTGCTCTGTATAGGCACAGGGAATACCACTAGTATAATCTGACTCATAGATTTGTGCTTTCAGCAGTGGTCAAGTTACACAGACATAAACTAGGAAAAGTCTTTCTCTGCTTGTTTGCTTCAGTCTAGCTAAATCCATAGCACTGAGCAAATCCTGCAAGATAAGGCTGCACAATTCAACCTGGGGAATCTGTTCTGGCGTTGCAAGCCAAATCCTGCCAAGTCTGCTCTTTGCAGGGTTTCTATACCATCACTTTACAGCACTCCTGATTTCACACTTGAGTACTAATCCACTAATCTTCTAGACTGCCTACATATTGTTGTACACTTTAACACACGCCAACTAGCTCCACTGGCAATGAATTCAGAATGCTGAAAGGATGATGGCATGTGCTCACCTCCTGTACAGATGCAATGGTGGTACATCTGGCTCCCTTAGTCCTCCAGAAGCATCTGATAAGGTCCTACACATGCACCAAGTGTGTAAATATCCCCCCTCCATGATCCAAATATAAAACTCCCACATACAGCATCAGTTAAATGAAACGCTAATATAATTCAGCCAACAGAAGAAAATTCTAGGCTAGTTCCCCTAAGTTTTCTCTCAGCATGGTCACCGGAGAGCAAAATGAGATAAGCAAGAGGCAATGATAATTCAACCAGGCACCCACGAGCTTCGCATTCGGGTCTCCAGTGACAAAGGTGCAACCTGGTAGAAGGGGATTCAGAGGCATTCAGCAAGAGGGCTTTCCTGTGAAGATGAGATTTGCCCACACCAGCTGTTTAGTTTGAGCTTGTGTTTCATGTATAACAATGTTCTAAGCTTGCTACAGCAAGAACTGCTGCTGCAAGAGTGAAAGATGCGTGAATTACACTGAGTCCTAGCGGCAAACAGGAGATTCAGGAGAAAGTCACACTGAAGCTGGGTCACAAACTCAGGTTCATAACGCCTAACCTCCCTCTAAGTCATCTAGAACAGTTTTAGCTGGGCCTGTCATGAAGTCCTTTCCAAAGTCTTCAGGTAACACTGCTGAAAGACCTAGTATTGGCCCCTTCTAGTTTTTAAGCTTTGTGATGAAATTTCATCAAAATTAAGATCATTTCACCCAAAAATCACTGTGGAAGATTTTCTCTTGCTTCTGTTTGAAGAAAAAAAAATACAATACAATGTATTTGGCCTCCACTACAGAAGTATCTGTATCCCAGAAGAATTTTTTAAGTTTGCATGCGTGCTCCCAGAAAAGACTTACTACATTTTGGACTGGATTGCAGGACTGCTTACAGCAGAGCTCTGACCAGGAGATGTCACAACTCTTCATAAAATTGAAATGTGAAAACAGAAAAACACTGCCACCAGTCCTACTGACTTCTACAGATACCCAGCCTCTTAGAGAAGAGTGAGCATACAGGTGATGGGAAGAACTGGTCCATCTACTTACGGGAGACAGCATACTAATAACACATCCTTATTGCACCTCTTTGGAAAAGGAGCCCCTCCCTAGCAACTGGAGTGAGATTCTAAGACTGGCGGTAGTGTTTTCAGCATGTTTTTGGCACAGCGGCTTTGCATTATGCTGCTCCCAGCTACAAGAATGGCAGTAGGGTCCAGCTCTGTAGGGGAGACTGTAAATACCATCAACTTACAGAGTGCTGGAAATAAGTGGTCTTTAATATAAAATTTGCCCAGATTAGCCCAGTTAGTAATATTAATTGGCATACTACAACCTGTCTTCGTACTATTTCAATACTGACCTTCCATGCTATTCTTTCATAAACATCAATCTTGTGCACTGCCTGCAGAGGAACTGTGCAACATGGTAGGGTGTCTTGTATATCTCAGTATGCTCCTGCCAAAGTACAGCATGGTCAAGATTGGTATGTGCCAGAGGAGCCTTTTCACACCTCTACAGCCCTGATGCATGCTACTTAGTTACTTACTGTTGCATGCTATTTAACACAGGGCCTGGCTGCTCCTTCACCATTGTCATCAAAGCCAGCATAGAGAGCATGAATTCAACAGCTCTCCCCTTCTGCCCTATGTTCTCTGCATCCCGACACAGCCATTCTCTCCTCCAAAATCTGTAGCGTTTAACAGTTTCAAAAATTAAATAAAAAAAAAAAAACCACCACCACAAAGCCCCCACCCACAAAAAACCCCAACATCCCCAAAAACTAGAACATCTGAACTCCAAAAAGTGCCACATGAATTTGTGACACAAAAATGTACTGGAACATACTTGCAAAAGTAACTCTGAACTAGGTTTTCCTCTTTTATCTGAAAAGACAGGAGCAAACTCTTCCAGCTTACCAGTTTATGTATGGAGGGGTATGTGCGTGTGGCTGAGGGGCAATACGGGAGTGTACATGCAAATTTCAGATAACAAAGGACCAAATCCTTCATACCTTGCTCTTGCTATAATTATTGACAATAATGGTACTACTTATATGTGACAAGATAAAAAATGTCTAATTTTAGGAAAGTAGAGTTCAGAAGCAAGATGAATGGATACTTTGGGGGGTTTTTTGGAGAGTGACAAATATGCTAAGGTAGTCTGTCTTCACCTATGTGGTCTGATATTAGCTGTATTGCACAGAACTCTCTTTCCTCAGGCATGAACAAACAATGCTGAAAATTGCTGGAAAAACCTAGCCTGGCAGAAACCTCAGCTCATCTGCCTGCAACTTGTTATAAAAAAAAAAAAAAAACAAGACAAAAAAACCAGTACTTTCTCTGTGTTATCATCACTGTCTTCCACAACCTAGGCATAATGACAGGCAACATGCAACAAATTTCCTCATTACTATTTTCAGCAGATGAGAATTTCTGCTTCTATATCCAGGAATCAAAGAATTCATGTCAAATTGGCACAACTTGACTACCACTGTAAAATACACAGATGCTACTTTCAGCAACTTATCCCACCTTTACTTCCTCAAGCAATGTTTAGATTTACTGATTTTCTCCATGGGATCTTAAATTACATATTGTAGGAAAGGTGTCTTTAAAATGAAAGCAACCCAGGTTTGTTCATCTTAATACAAACACAAATTATTCTCAGTAAGAAGGCCTGCTATGATTAAATTTTATTGTCCACACATAGAAGTTTCTATAATCCATTTATTAATCTGCCTTATTAATATGTTAATAGTGTCTTACAGAATGAAAGATACCAGATCCTTTCCTCCCACTCATTTCAATTAATCAAAACCAAGTATTCAACTTTTACTTTAAATGACCTTTGGTATTTGTGAGGTTGGCTAAAAATGGATTTTAGTATTAATTTGCAGAGGATTAGTTATTTATATGTGTAACAATACCTTGTGATATTTTATATGTTGCCTTTGAGACACTGCAGAATAGGAAAAATGCCTCATTCAGTAACAGAAAATTAATTGGCAATTTTGATCTATGCTACAACAAATCACATATATACCAACAAAATAAAAGAATAAAAGAGGTGTATTTAGCCCACCATGCAGCGCTGAGGAAATGTTTGTCATTTGTTCTGTTCTCTGGGCACAAGCAGGAAGCCATCCAATGGAAATGGAGAGATCAAAAAACCAGAAGCACTGTTTTTTCCATACATACTGAGTACCAGCTAACAACAAAAGAAATTGTGATATGTGGAGGGTACGAATAATAAAGAGCTGGATAAAAAAAAAGAAAAAAAGTAGTGGCTACACTTTCTTAATTGAGAAGAATTAATTCTTTAAAGGATGACATTTCTTGGTAATACTAAGTATTGTCATGCTATTTCTTGCTTTACAACAAGCTCTTTAGTAACTTGGGTTTGGCTTTTGCTTAAGATAATTTAACATTTGACTTAGAATGGTTTGTGTGATATTTAAATCACCTACACAAACAACTGCTAAGGAAGCATTCGCTAAAGATTCTGCAATAAATAAAAGACCTTCTATTATTTACAAATTGTTAACTTACAAAGGCAGGGCTTAAGCATACTCTTCCTACCATGCACTTCACTGGGAATAAGCCTGCATCCTCAAATATTACATGACACATACCCACACCACCACCATGAACTTTTTTTTCCGACTTTCTACCTGCTTTCAAACGCTTTGGCTATCCTACCTCCCACTCAGACGCTCCCTTCTCTGTAGGGTCTGCAACCAAGGCTAATGAGCTTATCTCATTTCCACTGAGCTGGTGAGCACTGGCAGCAGCTGATAGGGAATACTGGACAGAAAACACAGATCTGTAGTTCATGTAGAATACCTGAATCATTAGGGAACTTTAAAACTAGTGACAACACAGTAGTTGTATTCAGTATCTTTCATGCTGTCATTATTAAGCGGTAGATATTTTTAGCCACCAAAAGCCAAATCCATCTGCAGCAGCGGCGTTTCCAAGGAGACAGAATAATTTAAATACATGTGGAACTAGATCTGGTTTCATCAACTCCTCTCTGTTACTGGAGCTGCTTTGAGTCAGATTTCTCATTTGAGGGGGAAAAGAAAAGTGCCTGGAATACATAGATTTGAGATTGTAATTTAGCAGTTCTGCTTATTCTTTCAGAGAGATGGCCATTCCCTACAAATAACAAACGTTAGGATGCAACTCATCTATTTTTCAGTCAGTATTATTTACCAGTGTTCACATTCCAGTATAAAAAGAGATACAGTTCGTCAGTCTTCTAGAATAATTTTATGAATCAGTGACACTTGCTGTAAGTTATTAATTTTTTTGATTGTTTGTTTAGCAAAGTATCAGGCTCCATTCTCTGAAGAAACAGCTAGGAGAAAATGACACCACTCAGACACCTGCAGCTGGTAAGGTGTGTAAATGAGTGGGCAGAGGACAAGGCTTCTTCCAGTCCTCCTCAGTACTCAGTAAGAGTTTTATTGACCTTGTCCAGTTTTTCTTCAATAACATCACTTTTTAATAATTTCAGGTGTACTCTAAGGGCATTCACCCTAAGTGAACGCAACAAAAATGGATACACGCATTTACTGATTTTAATCTCTGCAGTCTATTAAAACTAAATTGCAGTATTTTAGCTTTATAAATATATTTTGTAACTATATATTCTCAAACCAAGCAGAAAGCTTCTAATCTTTCCCTTATTGAAGTGCTATATAGATGGACTGTGACAACTAAATAATCCCATTATTGTATTTTCAATGCAGTATAAAGATGAACAATTAACTAATTAAAAACTATTTGTTCACAAAATAACATTCCCAGTTTTTCCATCAATGGATTAATTTAGAATACAGCATTCAAAAGGCATGGGCAAGGGTCATGAGAATTAACAACTGCTTTGTATTATTTTAAAAAGGAACCTCTTCCATAAAACATATATACTCATAATCGCTTATAGATTAGACATTTCTTAATAATACATTGTAATTAACTTCAAAAAATTATAGAAAAAGGTCACGTTAGAAATATATAGTGGTTACTTAATTATCTTAAGGGAGCTACTGCAGATACTCAAGAGACTAAATACACCAAATATATAGTTATCTAAAAGAAATTACTTCCCACGATAGTGCTATTTCCATCACTAATGTGAAGTAATGCAAATGTCTGATTGCTTTAAAAGAAAAAAAAAAACAAACAAAACACAACAATCACACCTATACATTGGCAACAACTGATAATCACAATTCATTTATTTCAATGAAGATTTCTGCTTCAAACCATCAAAACAGAGCCCTGTAGCATAACAATTATTTACTACACATAAAACATAGAAAGAAGTCAAAAGAGAGCTGCCACATTGAAATCCTTGCCCCAGTGAGGCCAATATCAAAATCCCCCAATTCTTTCACTGGGGCCAGGACTTCTGCCTGTAGTACCCTATCCTCAAATAATGTGCCTTAATAAACAAATCTATTTTGGTTTTGTTACTTGTTATTTGCTACTTGCCATCCTCAGTGCCTGTGAACTAACGGCTGCTGATAACACGTGAACTCAGCAGAACAGGTTCCATACAAGCCATTTCAACAGCTTATTAAAACTGGTACATAACTGCTGTAGATACTACCAGATTTATCTGTGTTGTACACATCATTTAATTGCATGCATCATGTTTTTTCTTTATGACAAAGATAATTTTATGACTGAATTATAAACCACATTCATTCCAAAACTAAAAATACCATTCTAAAACTAAAAAACCACAAAAAGCCTTTAGGAGTTGCTCTAAGGGGCCATTCTTACTGTATGATCACCACTAAATAAAACAGATACAGTTTTGGAAACAGTTCATTTGCAAGTCCTTTTCCTAACCACACTCAAAGAAAAATATTTTTAGACCTTCCAGCACTATTTTCCTGCTGGCAGCATACACTGTATTTTCAACAGCGAGTATTTCCATCACACAAAAGACCTCTCTTCCTACAGCTTACTGAACAACTTCAGCATCAATGAGATGCAAAGCCTGTACTGTCACATGAGAAAGTTGTCAGATAGCATCAGGCATGCCTGTGATTTCACTGTCTGTGGATCTCACATCGGTTGAAACCTCCTAGGCAGGAGAAACAACAACCTGAAAAGCTGCTTCAAAGTCATTAATGAGGAACAAACAGTAAGATGCTTTCACATGCATTTTTACTCCCAATAAATGTTGTGGCAAGGATGAAGAATAGCTATGCAGAACAGGAATTTTTTTTCACCCTTACCTGTAAATCGGGTTTCTCTTTTCAGCTCCGTCAGTGTAGACTGAAAGGTTTACTCCTCCTTTTTCCATCCATCAGACAGCAGTCATCCAATAACTGAAGTCATCCTGGCATCCTCTGGAACATGCTCTCTCCCTTATTTCCCACTCCCCACCCCCATCTGCATGCTAGCAAAATGGGAAAACAGCAAGAAGAAAACAAAACAAAAAAGTGCATCTAAAAACCAGCTTTAGCGAGCTACTTAGTAATCAGTGAGGATGCTCTGTACTGGAAGGCAATGACAAAATTTAAGGACAAGAGAAAAAAAAAAAGTCTCTCTATTAATAACCTTCAGCTCCACTAGTGAACAGCAGTTCTCCCTTTTAGCTCCTCTTCGTAAGGAAAAAACAAGGCAACAGCCATAGGAACATAGTTATTGCCTGTATACATTCTTTTGAGACCGACTCAGCTATCCAGATCTTCAGTGAAGAGCACTGCTGTGTATTTAAGAAATTTTGTGATTATCAAAAGAACAGCAGGGCTTTTATAGAAAGCAAGAATCTGAAATCCCAACACAAATTAGAACAAATCAGAGACGGTTGCCAGTAATTTCCTACTAAATACATTTCCCTTTTGTCTGAGGCAGTATTTATAAAATAGCCAAAAGAGAATAATTGCTAGACACTTCTTGAAGTTCTGCCTATATAAAGCTCTACAGGTATAATCGGTGCATGTGCATTTATTTTACTGTATTTATAATACAGCAGCCAGAATCTAATGTGCTGTGTGAACTCTGTCCACACAGAATTTTCTACCTAAATAAGAATTCAAATGCAAAAAAATGACCACGTGAACAATTTTCAGTTCACATAACTCATATATATTAGTAAGTCTATTTGTAGCCTCTTCAACCTAGTTGAAAAAATGTTTTCCAATAGCAGGGAATTTTTATTTTCTATATATCCATATAAATCAGGTATCAGTTCAGCTAAAGACAATAGCATCAGATTTATTTTATGACAGTTTAATTAAAATCAAAATCAAGAATGAGTCTTCTGTCTTAGATAAGGTAACGTTTACTGCTGCATCAAAGCATTTGTACTCCAGGATTTCCCCTTGAAAGTAAAATGTTACGCCGCAGAAGCTGACAAATACCTCTGTGTTTACAAATTTCAATCTTCAGTTATGGCTTTCCAATAAAATTAACCGTAAATTTCTTTAAATAAGAGCATCTGTCCCCTTCACTGAATTATTGATCTTCAACCAGAGCAAGACTATACCAATTAGCATACTTTCACTATAAAGTAATAGCTGTTTTAGCTTCTGAAAAAATTAGCTGTCAGTCTTATCATAACGAACTGCCAGTGGATCCTGTGCATAACATTCAGATTCTGTCTTAACAAGTAAAGTAGGTGTCTTTTTAACGAAATTACCTCAGTTTAACATAAAACCTTTTCCTAGATGCCTAGAAAAATGGAAATCCATTCCTGGAAGCATTAAAAAACTAAAATAACTATTAGGTTTCAAATCCAGACAACCAATACAATTTGGTTTTTAGTGGGAAGGAACTGTGTGGAACACTGAGGAAAATCTGAACGGACATTTTGCCCTTGCAAGCAAGCAGCTGCAAGACATCTTCAGCTTTATTTTCTTTTTTATCTGCAGAAAGAAATTTGAAGTTGAGCACCAAGGCTTCATCTCTCAACCAGCCTGACTGTCAAGGGAGACACACGGACATAGAGAACTGTAGTCTCATAACTGGATTTAATAAAAATCTTTTCAACTCAGATGCTAGGTACAACACTGTTCCAGCCCTGAAGCACTATTCAGAATAACTAATCACAAAGAAATGGGCAGTACAAACAAGCAAATCAGAATGCCTTGCAAAATCTGAAAATAGGACGTTATTAACAACAAAAAAACCAACACCTCTAAAATAGTCCCAGCATGAAGCAACTCTAATACAGCCAGTGTTTCTCAAATACAACACAAATAGCCTTGCTACAAAAAATTATTACCCTTACGTAGGCTGATGTTGCCCCCACACTTCACAGTGCTGCACGCGCAAGCCTCCCCAGCAGAGAGGTGCCTGTGCAATCCCCCTACCCAACACTTGCCAGTTTCTTCAGAACTCTACATAACATCCAGACAGCCCGTGTGAAAGTTGCCCCACTTCAAGCATCAAAAATTAAGTCATTTACTTGATAAACGCATTTAAACAGATGAAATCCACTTCTGCTAGTATGTCAGGGTGCTGAGGATGCTCCCCTGTGCAGGGGGCTGGCTGCCTGGGGACAAGGCCAACTTACTGATGGCGCAGCTGGTGGCCTTGGAAGAGGGAGGGAGCAGCAGCCCCGAGGAAAGCATGCCCACCCTTTGCCAGGATGACTCTCTTAAATTCAGCCTCTTGCCCTTGGCCCCAGCCAGAGCTACACTACCACTCTGCCACAGCCATGACCGGACCTTGACCCAGGCCCTGAGGGAGACCTCCGACCCGGCTGCCCGCCTCAGGAAGACCTCAGACCTACCCCTCCACTACAGATGGGACTGCCGGGCTCCTGCCTCAGCCCAGCAGCCATGCCCAGGCTTGACCTGCTCAGTGCTGTTGGGCTGGCCTCGGCTTCTGGCTCACCTGCCCCTTCCTAGCCGCTCCCTGGCACGCTGCCTGAACTCAACCATTCCTTTCCAGAGCCGGCATCTGCAAAGTCTTAACAATGCTTCCCGGCTCCAAAGTGACATTATTGGGCTAATTAATCCCAGATACACAGAGATGGAGAAAGGGAAATTGGGTCCTTTTTGAATCCAGGTTTGTACCTAGTCCTTGTGACTCAAGTGATTAGTGGGCGTGCTTATATTCATTTGGCTATTTCAGTTTGGGGTTTTTTTTTAACTTCTCTATACTTAATACTCCTTAGAACATACATTTTAATTTTTTTCTCCAGAGATACTACATTGGACAAAAGGAAGGCTTCATCAGGAAGCAGATTCCTGCAATGACTTTATTCACTTCTCCTTTCCCTGATTATGTCTGTTGCTACTAAAATATTTGCTTCCATTTTCCCTGGCTCTACAAAGGATGAAGCTTCTTCTGGCAATTCCTTTATGGAAGGATAATACGCTACAGGATAACCTCCTTCCTGAAAAAAGCTTCACAGAAGAAATTTAGAAAGTACATATAAATTACATCACAGTAATCTGCCTTATGATATAATGGTACTCACCAAGTAAATTAAAAGAAATCAGAAACTGCAAGGCTGCCAGTGTCCTTTGACTAAATGTATATAGCTACGCCATCAGGGCTGAAGGCAGTTCCTGACTTGGTTTGGTTCATTACAAACCCTTCACGGATCCCGGTTCAGGTTTCACTTGCAACTCAGTTCTTTGTAACATCCAGGCTTATCAGTCAAGATTTTTACTTCCCACTCTGGAGTTAATGATAAGCTATGGCGGACGCAAAGTTGAAAGGTGCTGCACAGACCCATGGGAGATAAGCAAAATGACACTCATATAGTACAAGTTATTTATAATGATGATTAAACCCTACACGCTTCCACACTCAGAGATGCTGGAAAAAACAAATAAAATGCCTGTTTAACGCTTTAGACAATGCTGATTGTAAAGATGAACTGACAGAGCTTAGCAAATAATAGAATCTCAAACAAATCTCTTGTATTTCATAACATACGCTGCTAAAACTAAACATGATCCTTCCCACAATATCTGCTTTCAGCCTCTTCCTTTAGCAGAGCTAGTTGTTCCACTCCCCTCTCTTGGTAAGCTTTATCAGTAGTCCAGTTGTTTTTCTCTGTAGGCCTTATGCTTATTTTACTTTTTTTTTTAAAAACAAAAAAATATTTGCAGCTGTTCTATTTTATCAGATTATTTTCTTCTCTCTCTCCTTTGTTCTATCCCATTATCTGGTCCATACTTGCTTCTTTAGTGCACACACCAGTTTCCTTCCTAGAACCATGAAAGATTTAAAGACAGAGGAGTTAAAATTCTTTAAAGCTGAATCAATACTAAAAACTGTCTGCAGCAGTGTTCAATATCAAAGAGGATCCTTGATTTGTTAAGTTCTGCATCCAGTTTTCTTAGTGGCCTTTATTTCACATTTTTTTGGGGGGGGGAGGGGAGGGGAGGTATATAGCGAGATGGGGATGAGAGCTCATCAGTAACTATAGTTCCCTGTGGTTCACAAGTACATTCACTTCAAGACTAGACCACTTTTTCTTTCTGCAGTCTACGATAGGACGTGCTGATTTCCCGCCCACTCTCATGTTTAGGATGCTGGGTAGCACTTTCTGCATCATTTTAGTTTCTTCTGAAATGCAAACCTTTGCAAGTAGGAGAGAAGGAAAAGGGAAACGATGGCCTGGGGCAAAAGGTACTTGTAGATTTATCTATCTCAAAGAACTCCGGTTGCTGGTAAGTTACATCTCTCTTGATCTCCACTCAATAATCCACGTGGGCGTTCATACAGTGTGTGACTCCCGGCAGCTATCCTCGCATTATGCAGCTTTGTGACAGTCGATCACATAGCCCTTCATTAGAAACCAATTACCATAGATCTCTTCTGCCAGCTCCAACATACTATTTAATGAAGACACAGGTGGAGCTTGGTATTTAGAGAAAGCTACAGGCAGACATTTGAGACCGTTAACAGTTTGTTCACCACGCTACTGACCGCAGGATCTGCCTAAGAAAAACAGTGGCTACCATCTGGCTCAGGAGCAAGAGAGCTATCAACTCACCTGTTAATGCTGGAAGAGGTCTGATCTCCTACAGAGCAATTGCTCTCCTGAAAGATTGTCACTAGGATGTCGGAACAAATTTCTCACACATAGTCTCAAAATAAGGATCTTATTCACAGTTCTGTCAGCAAGATCCAAGGAAGATATGGCACATTGTACACATCAGATCCACTAGATCTCCTGAATGGAGATAGACATCGTAACACCTTTTTTCTCAGCATCCTACATCCCACATGTCTGTGGAAAGATCCTTGAAGAGGGACGGATGAAGCTTGTAAGGCAGCAACAAGACTATGTGAATTTTACAGCCATTGCCAATTCCATGCGGCATCTCAGCATCCAGTGGCATTAAGAACTGTGCCAGCATGGTCCCCAAGCAGTGTAAACACTGCTAGAGAAAAAAGAAGAAAGTGATGAATGAACTGTGTATGACTTACTGGTGTGCACTCAGGTCTGCTGCCTGGAAAAATCCTGTGTGGTCAAAAGAACTGGAACCCACTGACGTTTGATTATGAAATCCCAGCCAAGGTTTCCTTAATCTGAAGCTGCTGCCATTGCAAGGACATTACATAAGATTTATGACTGAAAACAAATGGAGAATTGAGGTTTCTTTCTCTTAAATGGTGGACAGATGCCATCATCTACTAGCCTCAGAAATCTCTCAAGGCATGTAGGATTCCAGTAATGTGAGGTTTAAACAGTGAGAAGTGATCAAATAGGACATTTGTGATACAGTTTCCATGAGTCTCTGAACAAACCAGAACTCTGCAGTCAGAAATAGCAACACATTAAAATGCAGAAGCCATACAAGCTGCTATATTGGCTTCAATGCCCTACTGACTGCATTTAATGAAGCCTGAAGGGATGGCTGTTCGGGTTGGAGAAGAAGCTGGATAATTATGGGCAATGCACAGTGAAAACACATCACCCTATAGTTTGAAAATCGAAACTGCTTCAGGAAAGAAGAATAGGATTACTTTACCACAGCATTCATACATTTTTACTCTTTAATAGAGCCTAGAAGACTCTGCTGTCTCTGAAGCAGCTGTGCTGAACAGTATTTGTTCCAGTTTAAAGCAGTAACAAACCAAGCCTTTTCTATACGGCACACGAGGATGCTAGGCAGTGACCATGCCAGTCAGTGGATCTGATGCTTGAATATGTGTTACTTTCAGAGGAATTATCTACAAAGAGCTGTAAAAACTGTTCTAAGATGGTGAGGGAAAAAAAACCAAACCACCGAACATAACCCACACAAACACTACACTGCTTGTTGTGCGGGTGAAGGCCAAAAGCAGAGTGTTAGTTCCTTCCTTAGATTTAAGAGAAACAGTACCACAGCACCTCTGTTATAATCGGTAAGTTTTTCTTTACTGCTTGATAAACAAAACCAAGCAAAACCAAAACAAATTCTCCTTTCCTCTTAAAAAAAAAAATAAATAGATAGCTTGCCTAAAAAAACCCGCTAGAAACCTCCATGAAAATAGCACCATGTGGGAACAAATCTCAGAGCAAAATTGAGAAATGTATTCAAGGCAGACTGATTTTCACCTCTTAGAAATGCAAGTTACATAAATTTCAACTTCCTCAGACTCCCACCCACTTACCAACACCCATTTCTATTCCTTCAATCAACTCAAGAGTACAGTCATCTGCCTTCAGCGAAATCAGAAGTGGTATAATAGATGACACAAAAGAGAAAAAAGGTAAGCTAAGAACTTCTGCACAGAAGTATACATGGATTTCCATTAATTCATCTGTGAGTATCTTATAAAGCAGCTTTCTAGTATGGAAATTTTTTCCAATTCTGATTATTTACAAAACAACAACTAAGCCAGGAAAGTTCTTCCCAAAATCAGGAATCGACTTCTCGTAAACAACAGTATGCAAGCCTAAAACATCAGAGTTTAAAAACAAGTTTCTTTTGGACCATAATCTAGACATCATGACTGAAAGGCAAAATTAAGCAAACATGAACAAGTTTACTAAACCCAGTTTTTATTAGCTGTAAAAAAATTCTTGGTTTTCAGCCATATCTGCTCCAGTGAGGAGCATAATGCTGGCACAGCACGGTAAGAAAAAAGATGAGGTACTACCCCTTTTGGAAGGAACACAGACTCAGACTGACAGCTAGGTCAGGGAGGAATACCACTTTTCATTGCTATGACAGGCACCTTATGAGATCTCACTTAGTCACCACAGCTGAGTACCTGAAAGATTAATAAGGGTTCTTTTTCTTTCTGCTTATTTTGCAGGTTAGACGAGTTTCTTCTTTTATTTATATTCCTTCTTCCTCTGCTAATGCGCTGACTTGATGAACCCTTTAAGCTGATTTTGAGTCACGGCAGTTCTGACCTAGCTGGCAATTATGCATAAAGATGCCAAAAAAAAAAAAAAAAAAAAAAAAAAAATGCTTCCATGTGCCCCAGGTTGCCTGGAGATTTCAATTCTTTTATTAATAATTACTTTAATAAATACCAAAGACCATACATGGAAAGCATAAGATATATTCTTCCCCCCCACTTTAGGACCATGAATAAAGGATTTCATTGATGCAAGAAGTACATCATCAGTTTTTCATACTGTTATTTCTGTCATGGGATCAAAGTTCTTATTCAAAAGCAAGCGCGGTTTACACAGAATGCTCATGGTACTTGATTCCCACAGATGTTGTTACTGAACCTACATTTAGAGAAAATGCTTGAAATTTGATTTGAGAGATCATGTGTGCATGTGTGTGTTCAAACATTCCTGAAAGTTTATTAAATAACAGATATCATAAATATTTTTCCTTTTTTGACAGTGTTAAGTAGTTCTTTCAGAGTACTACAACATAATAAAAACTCCAAAAACGTAAATGTGTGAAGCCAAATATGCAGCTATACTGCAGTTAGTTACAAACATCTAATTCAGACAGTGAAGATGGAAAAACATGAAGAACGAGGATAATACCAAAATACCTTTCCTCCAAACATCTGGTGCTGACCCCAAGTTAGCATTGTGGGCATCTTGCATTTTCCAAAGAGTAAAATTAAAAATCGCCTTAATTTATATTTGATAAATTTTGCCCTGTGTGCTACCATCCTGATTTCAGCCACATGCACAGTGTCCTAGACCTCTTCATTTGTTTTTTCCCCTACAACTTTCTGTTCTCTCCACCCAGCCCCACTTCATGCATGCCTCTACAGCTACTCTGCCCTCAGCCTCACGTATCAGTCACATTCACTTAAATCAGCCTTATACTCAGGCACAGTTAATATTGGGACATTGCCCACAATCAGTCCACGTACATTACCAGAGACCCCACAAGACTACACCAATATCTGGAAGTCACCCTTCTTCTGTCTCAGATTTTGGATTTTCTGCACATCCATGTACCAACCAGTGATCAAAAAGAAGGGACCATACGGCGAATCTGGTCCTTGAGTACATTATACAAGCATAAAATATATATTTTTTCATAAACTAATTTCTGATTAAAAACCATAACATTGCCTTACATTTCTACCAATGCAAATAGTACATTTTAAAATACATTTGTGCAAAAGATAATTCCAGAAGTCTTTGAAAGAGGAGCTCCTCCTTCACCCCACGCATGTTTTTAAGAAAGGCCATGCACTGTTGCTATTGATCATACTCACCGTTTATCCCTCCCCAGTGCTGCCGATGCACAGCTCACCAAAACAGACAGGGAAAGAGAGCATCCCAGAAATCATGTCTAGTCCATAAGGACATGTAACTAACCAGTACTTACCAGCCTTTCAATACTACTGCTTTCTGGGAGCCGTTCTTTCACCTGTTCCATTTATGTTTTTTCTAGTGTGTTTTTTAAAACCATAATTGGCTCTTTAATGTAAAATTCACCACTGGGCATGCAACAAACATTAAAGATCTTTAATCTTAACAGATGACCAGTACTGCATTAAATTAAGCTATTGAATAAAAAGTAAACACATATAAAGCTTGTAAGCTGTAGAGCTGTTAAAAAAAAAAGGAGGGAAAAAACCCTAAAGAAATTATATGAAAGATCAGTTGCCTTTTCAGAAATTCAGCAGGTGCCTGATTTGTTGTGCTCCTTGCAAGAAGAAAGGTCATAGCTAAGGTGGAGTTCGAAATGTCGATGCATAGTTTTGCTGATAAAGTAAAACGTAGTCAAGTGACATGAACTTCAGCCACACCAAAGAAAACAATGTTCTAAAAACAATTCACCTGTGTCTTCACATAGGGGTTTGCAAAAGAGTTCTAGAAGAGAACACTCGCTCAGGAGGGAACAGGAGTCTAGTCCCTATTTCCACAACAGCCTTGTGGACAAGAAAGCCCAGATATCCCTCCACACAACTGAATGACCCAACATTAGGTTACAGTGTTGCACCACTTTTCGTCCAGTATCACCCAAAAGGAAATAAAGACCCCTGCTTAGCACTAATTTCCCCAAATTATTTTATAGCTTGTTAATTATGGTACATCTCTGGAAGATGCAGGTGTGGATTTGAACACTTTCAGACTGAGGAAAGAACAGTAGCCAAGTCTCTCTCAAGAAGTGCTCTCAACTACAATAAACAAGCACATGTCTATCACTGGTAAAAGAGAAGATCCTATTACGTTAAGAGTCCCCCCATAGAAGAGCGATCCGTGCTTTGGATCCTCAGTGCATGCAGCTGCCTATATACTCTAAAGAAGCTCAGAAAAATCAGACATCCCACTGGGCTAGTATGTTCATTTCAGCAAGGTGGAAACCCCCGTGAAATGCGGGATGACTGAATTACTCTTTGCATATTTTGCACAGACACAAGCTCTATTTTCTATGCTAAAAACACAGTATGTATTACTTTAGAAGTTGCAGCTGCAAAGAACCATCACATTGATTTGTGAGTTGCAAATCCCTTTTTTATCACCTTCCGTGCAGCAATAGGCCTGCAAGAAAATGCTTAGAAGAATCATGAACTTCAAAGGAACCATACCAACAGAATGTCACAGTTGGCAATGAAAAGCAGGACCGTAGAAAGCAAGCATCAGGAATTGTTTTAAACAAATTTCTCAAGACATCAAACAAAGGAAGATAAAAATTTTGTAACTGGGCAAAGAGATCTCTTTCCAGACAGATCAACTTCTGAAGAGAGGTCCTGGAAGAATCCCAAAGTTGTCATTAAAAAAGAAAATCAATGTTCCTTACACAGAAATTGTTACACCTTAGTTAGGAACAATTTTTAAGACAGTGACAAAATCTGCTCTCTTTTGCATCATTGTGAATAGACAATGATTCTGGTGAAGTTAATGAGCAATTGAAGCTGGAGAATGGGCCTCATTCAATATTCAGAGACCCATATGCAATGAGAAGTCACTCGAGCTCTCCTCGGTTTAGAACTTGTTGTACGCGTTTATATTCAGGGTGCCGCTCTAATGGAGACGTGTATGTTAGACAATGGTCTGTTTTAATCTCTACAGTCTTCTTACCATACCTCTTACGGACCTTCTTATACAAGCTTGATTAGAATTTGTCTTAAAATATGGCCAGGCAGGTAGCTGTGTCCCACGATGAGAGATGCAGTGCTTAAATGTCATTGCATGGAGGGACACCAGGGTGGAAGAAATATGCCTTTGTCTGATGACAGATAGTTTCTATCTGACAGTTAAGTGGTATGAATAAACAAAGATGGCACCAAAGATGGTTGACTTATACAGCTACAGCAATAGGGAAAATACTGAAGGTCAGCCACCGAACAATCACATCAGTATGTCTGCTACGTACTAAATATGTAGCAATAGAGCGTTAAGCAAAAGTAAAAAAAAATGTGTTTGTAACCAAATTAACTTCTCTTATCTATTAGCACGAGTACTAACACTTCCCTTAAGGTACCAGCGAATAGCGCTAAAAAAGGCCTCACCTGTAAATAGGTTAGATATAAAAGGGTAACATGTAAATGTTTTGACCATTCACTAAGTGCTATAGAATAAAATATAATAGGAAAAGTGCAGTTTGAACTAGAAAAGCCATTTCAAATATTTGCATTTATCATGTGAATGACAACTTTTGCTATTTTAACCTACTAATGTACAGTTCTCACCAAATACTTTCACGTACAAGCCAGAAAAAAAAACATTTTGCAACAATTTAAAATTCTAGATGAATGCTGATCACTGTATACAGACTGAAAACATACATTCCCTAATCATCCATCACTAACATGAGGCTAAATATTATGAATTTAAATCTACTTAAAAATTTAAAAAAGAAAATCTGATCTTGAGATTTAAGCAATACAAGATATTCTAATAAACATGGTATTTCATTCTAGTGACACAATATGGCAAGAAAACAAGATTTTCTTAGCTATATTCATGGGGTTTTCCTCCACTTTGACTTACATTTATAGACTTGATCTTTTACCTCCCTTAAGGAAAACAAGTTTTGCAAATAATTAAATGAATGTGTTTGTGTTACAGATAATGTATCACTAGGAAAACTAATTTTTCCTCATCTTAATAGGAATTTTAGTCACACCCAGAATCAGCAGCAGCATCATGTGGGGTGTTTGATCAGTAATATATCAGATACTGGCAAGAAAGGCAGATAATGATCAACACAGGGGCAATTCTAAGTCTTTAAATTACATTTATTAAAAAGAAAAACAACAGGTTTTGTGCTTAAAATCAGCATTTTTATCAGAATGCTCCTAAAACCACGACTGAATTAACTACTGTTAATCATTAGTTATTCTTAAATTTAATCCGCACTACATTCTGGAGACAAAAGTAGGAATTTTCTTTAGAATCCCTACTCATAAGGGAGGTACCACCACCATCAAAGAACTTCTCAGGGAGAACATCAGTTCGGTGTGATCGCGCACTGACACCTAGTGAATACTTGCAGTTAAGAAACCCTGTTGCTTATCTTCTCATTGCCCATGCAGGACAAATGTTACCAATACATTCATGCTGACAAGATGTTTCACATACGGGCTGTGTTTCCCTTCACCTAATTAGAGAGACATTAGGATGTGCTGTATTTCTCATATGCAAGCATGAGAACACACATATAGTATGCAGTATCTGACCTGCTCAAAAAAACGTGTATGTCCCTGTAAATGAGTCACTACCTCGTTTTATTTTTCACCCATAACGACAGCCTAGTGACTAGTGCACAGTGTGACGATGAGACCAAGCAGACAAACAAGTTCTTACAGAAGGGATGTATTTTGTGAACCTCCATCTCCGCTCAGGGAGTCAGCTGGCTCCACACACAGCACAATTGTTTTGTTTCCATTATGCAGCAGATGGTGATGGAGATGATCTGAAAAGCCCTTAAACGTGAACAGCACATGCTGAGGAACAGTGGAGACTGCAACCAGAGGATTTATAGCTGAGAACAATCTGGGGTCAGTGATTATGTCATCACATTGTCACTCCTCCTAATGCGTCTCAACAGCGATGCAGAAGCGAGCTGTTGGACCTATTCACCCAGCTGCGTGCAGAATCACCAGCCTCACATCCTCTCCATATACAATGGAAAATAGCGGACATTGTAACTCTCCTTGTCCTTTAATTGCATTTAAGGGCTCCCTTCTCCTAAACTTTGCACATTTTTCAAGCATAAAGCCCAAGCTAGCAACTGTCTTTTCTCTGAATTCTCAGGGAGGACTGGACAGATTATTCAGTGAAAAACTCACTGCCTCGTATTACAAGCAAAGCCAGAAAAGCAAATATCTAAACAAACCTTCAAGCTCTTACAAATGGGTTGAGGTTGCGTCGGGAGGCGGGGGAGGAGGTGGTGTGCAATACACTGCCAGATGCTATCAGTCACCGTAAACCTGTGCAGACCCATGTTCAAAATTCCAGTTTTCATACCTCAATTTTCTTGAATTCCCAAACATAAGGACACTCCAGAATCACACGCAGCATTCTGAACGATACACTACCGCAGGCTATAAACTTTTTTCAACATTAGCACTGAACAGACTTGAAAGTTGCTCTTCATGAGAAGGGTGACACAGAGGTCTAAACTACACACACCTACTGCGTTCAATCCATCTCCTAGAAGGCCCCTGGGGGGAAATTAGTCATTTCAGAAGTTCTAGCTTCACTTGAAAAAACTGATACTGTCGCACACTTCAATGTATCAATAGTATTCATGCCTGCGTATGAAGCTCATTTTCTCTCTCATGTATATGTAAGTTATTTTGTCACAGCTATGACACAGAGAGGTGATAGCACTAGTGAAAAACCTTTTACAAACAGGCATTTGGATGAAGGTATTACCTAAGTACTAGGTTGCCCTACTCCTGTACAATACCTCTCCAGCAGAACTGTGCATCTTTGGATGAGTAGCTTCAGTTGCAGAGATCAACACGGTGTTTTTTCATTTTCATGATTCCATAACAGTGCTACACGCGTGTGTGGTGACAGCAGCAGGGGGAGACAGAAGTCTCTCAGCCCAAACCACATGAAGATCAGCAGACTTTACTTTCCAAATTTGTTTTTAATGCATCTCTAAATTGCCTTTCAGATGTGACAAAGACATCTTTCTTAGTTGTACTATTCAGAGGCTTTTACAATATAAAAAGTAATTGCCTAGCTTTACCTATGCTGTTTGTTTCAGTAACTACATCACTCCCCTTTTCTTTTTTATCAGTTACCAAAAAAAAAGAAAAAAAGAAAAAAAACTAATGGGGGTATGGAGGGAACTCAACAAATCTGAATTGGCTTCTTTTTTTTGAACAAGCGCTCAAAAAGGAAAACAGCAACAACCCAGAAAACCTACCTAATTTTGAAATGCCCTTAGCATAATTGCTCTACCAAGGCTTCTCCTATAACCATTTGGTTCAGGATACATCCCAAACATCCCATACCACCCATATATTCATCTGAGAAGGTGAGGGACACACACACACACACACAAAACCACACAAGATCATTGCCACTGTTAACAAATTTTAGTTTGTGAATCAGGTACAGTATTTTGAGATTCTTTAGTTAAAATGCGTAAGTCCATTTAAAAAGTAAATATTTTATGAATGCATCTTGGAAACAAGTCCAAACCAAAGCAGACATTAGCAAATGCAAATCCTGAGCAACTTGAACTCTCATTACTTTTTATACGCATATACAATGTTCACAAATACATACACATACAAATTTACATGCATATACAATGGCCTTCCTGTTTGTCAGGACTCCACCTGGAAGGTGACATGTTTTTGATGCTATGACTACAGTAAGCCTTTACAAATTTTCCACCATCTGTTATACTACGTCAAAAATTAGAAGAGGTAACTGTATCTTCATCAAATAGGAATTCACATTTAAGTGTAATCTTATGGGCAAACCACAGATTATTAAAGGGAGGGACGGGGCAGGGGGACAGCAGGGTGCCTGATCAGCTTTCATGGATCAAAATTTCTTCTGTAATAAAGAAAATTTATACCCCCTCAAACCATATACAGAATTCTGCTTTGCAGATCAAAAATCCTCGTTGCCATGGGAACTGAAAAAAAAAAAAAAAAAAAAAAAGCCAGTCATGGCATAGCAAGGCTGTAACAGAAACATTCTGCTGGGAAATCACCAGTAGTCCAGGTTTTCATATAAAAAATGCTTGGGTATTTTCAACCTGAAAACAAAACGCTGCCTCAAATCTTACTTCCAAAACTCTCCTTCCACAAATACTTTGCAAATTTTCACTGAAACCTGATCATATATATATTGCTTATACAAAATAAGCAAATTAGTATTTAAGATGTACTACATATAATGCAAAAATACCAACTTGTATATATGTCTTTTCCAGATACACTTGGTACAAAGTGTGCACTAATGATTTACATTGCTCAGTCCATCTACACACAGGACAATGAACAGATCTTTCAAAAAACAGAGTAAAGCAATTGATGAGAAGCACACGAAAAAGAATATTGCATAAGACAGACGGTATAAAGCAAGATTTATAATGCAATTGCTCAAAACAATATTGCAAGGTTAGTTGTACATGCAATTTGCCCTTTGTATCTGTGTTCTCACCAGGTAACAAAAAGTAAGGTTTGATTACTAAAATAGAATATCATGTCTTTTGAGAAATCTGTTGGCACTTCAAAGCAAAGTGAAAAATCAGTGTCAAAGCCAGAGGCATGCAATTCCCACTTGAACACAAACAGTTCCCAGAAGTGTGAATGAAAAAAACCAACACGCTGATCAAAGGGTCCATGTAATAACACAGAATTCATACCATCAAACATACCCTTTTCAGTACCCCATTATAGTCTTATAGAGGTGCTAGATTTATTTTCCTGTCAAATATGTATACGATATAAAATGTCTCTAGAACACCACATGAAGAGCACTGCATAGAAACGCTGTTGAAATGATGTGACCTCTAGACCATATGCTGATTTCTAACACAACAATGAAGTTGGGAAGAACCCCAGAGAAAACAGTTTTGCAGAACAGTATCTGCAAAAATTGCTTTTGCACGTCAAAGCAGTCTCGAGATATATTTTTAAATATATTTTTCTCTTAACATTGTAATTACTTAAGTATCAGATTATGGCAAACTACTTTAAAAAGAAACCTTGGAAACTAAGTACAAGCCTTATCTGCAGACTGGCTTATGGTTCCAGATGGCTCTGCGGAACCGTTAATTAGGAAATACATTCTTTTTTTATCTGTTCTTAAATACATACTTTTTTATCTGTTCTAACACTTCCTTATCAGTGTACTGAATGTAGTACCAAGTAGTTTTGATTAACCCTTCATTTCCTCCCCCTCCCTGGAAGGCAGATTAGGGCAGCTAGCTGCAAGTTAGCCATGCCCACGCTCCTTTTTGACCTGGCCTGCATACCCTGGCATGGAACAGCACAGGTCTTGTGAAACGCTCCGACAAACCAACAAATAAGCGAGGATATTCAGTGTAATGGAAGGCACTTCCAATGGACAGTGTACTCACCTGGGAAATGCAACAGGCTCTTTTTTTACTTGTCATAGCCATACAGTAAAAAGAATGACAGTGGTCCAGGGCGGGGGGGGAGGGGGAGGGGGTGTGATACCTGCATCTTTACAGATTGCAAAAATTGCAAATGTATTTAAATTGGGCTCAAGAAGTCAAGCAATTTACACAACAAAGTGAAACAATTAAGCGTGGGACACTTTTAAAGGTGAAATTTTCTATTCACAATAGTGTGCCACTATTCATTTGACAAGTTTTTAGAATTAGCAAAAATACAAGTGTCTTTTCCTCAGAGGTGACTGGTGAGGAAAAAGGGCTGTGGAGTAAGAAAGCGACTAATACAACAAAATATACTACAAATAGTAAAAAGCACATGAAAATATTTAACCTTCTAGATCGTTTTATCTGCATATATCGGTCCTTCACTTAACACTGCATCTCTCTGATGAGTCAGTACCTCAGTAACAGGGATGCTCTGCATTCCTCAGATTCATACAAACATTAGGCAGACGTCTTTGCTGCCAGGGACATCCGACTCTCCTTTTCCTCTGGCTCACTGTTTCTCTAAATGAGTCACCATCAACCACCTGTAGAAGATTCCCCTATTTATATTTAGCTGTTTAGAAAAGAAACCAAACCACAGTCCAGCCCCATTCACCCCCCTCTCCCTTTGAACAAACAGATTGATGTATTAGTGCTGTAACATCTGTCCATAGTTAAAGCAAGCTGCTACTTCTACTACTGTACTACCGGTGCGACAAATACCAAGCCAGGCTGCATTCTCATCTGTAGCCTCTCCACAAGGCCATTTGTTTCCAAAGTAAAACAACTTACAGCAGTGGATGCGTGTTCTAACAACACTATTACAACCTCCTGCAGTTGTTCATTGCTTATTCCCCCCTCCCCAGCCATGGCTATGCAATCACAAAGGCAGGAAATAATTTTAAACTGTCATTAGAACGACCTGGCAGAATCCAGAATCTAAACAGTAAGGCACAAGACACATAACAAGGATAAATTCACAGTAAGGTAACACCGCACGCTGCAAACACTTCTCAGCCTATTTCACAACCAAGGGTCCCCACGAAGAAGCCAGTCTACATGCAAGTGCTTTATATTCCAGAAATCGGAGACTACCTAACCCAAATGACAAACAGATCTCTCCATGTTCAACCAAACTGACACCACATGCTGCAGAAAATTCTGTTTATTTCATGGTAACGGCTAGATAGATCTAAAGAGCTAAGATAACTAAGAACATAAAGGATGCTTAGTCTCAAACAAAGATAAATAGAAACCATCTCTGTGAGTTCTCTGGTTTTCCTGCTCTTTATTGCATCGTCGATCTTAAAGAAATGATAGATGACAATGTTTAGTGACCTGCCTTCAGCTACTGAGGTATGTTGCTGGGCGACCCTGGACTATGCTTCATACAATAAACACAAAAATAACATATTAAAGCAAAAACCACAGATAAGAACAGGTATACAGAAAGGGCAGACCCTTCCTTAGAGTCGGTTTTTAAAAGCGGTATTTCAGAGATGACAATTACCATCGCTTGCTTTCCTCTGACAAGACTGAACCGCACCAAAGTCATCCTGCAGTCACCCTAGGCTACGCTGCTCCAGCATCTTTGTCCTTGGGTCTTTACTTTGCTGCTTCCCAGAATAAAAAAATTAAAATTTACAAACTTCTCAGTGCTTTATTTTCCACACACATACTATGTAAAAAATCCCTTCTCCAGTTCGCACACTGGTGAAACAAGGGCGACAAATGCAGATGTGCAAACGTTTGTGGTGGACTTTAGTTAAGAAATCTTCCCCCCGCAAAACGTCCTCGTTCAGAACACTGCAGAAAAAGGTGGGTACAGGTCACCAGCATGAGTGAAAGAACATGGGAAACCGAGCGTGCCTTTCCTCCTGAAGCAACCTGTTTCTTCTTTAGCCCTATAGAGTCTGTGCCAGCCACTGCCCCTGCCCAACAGTTTCGCTCTCCTGCCTACTTAGACCAGAAGGTGTTTCAGGCAAAGAAAGAACTGCTGGTATCTGTTTGTTCCACAGTTTGCTGCGTTAAGCATGTTCAGTACATAGGTTCTTGCACAGGACTGGCACAGTCTTGCAGCAGCACAGGATTTATCCAGAACCACAGAGTACACAGAAACCCCATGAAACGTTTCCCAGTTATTCCACTACCCCATCAGAGAGCTCTGGCTACACCAGCTACCACCAGCCGCCCTCACACCGCTCTGCCACCACCCGTACAGCGAGGGGGCAAGGCCTGGGCGCCCACCTGCACTCCTGTGCCCCCGTCTGGCACAGCACAGCAGACCCACTTCCACTGAGGGGCTCTGACCCGCTCGGCGCATTTGGGAGCCAAGGTGCTGGGGCACCTGCAGCACCTGGGGAGGGCTAAAACCCACGGAGCCCTAAAGAGGTGCCGCAGGCCACCTTGCCTCAGGCGTCAGAAAGACCAGGAAGCGCAGTTTTATAGGCGAGGATCCAGTAAATCTTCGACTTGCAGACAACTGCTCTCTCTAGGCAACTTGCAAACCCACGTACTAGCAGAGTTTGTTCTCTTCCTCGCTAAGAAACCGCCAGCTCCCGGGCTAACAGCGGGTGCACCTCTGCTCCACAGCCTCCTCTGCGCTTAGAAACGCTCAACGCGCTCACGGGTCCTCACCTGAAAAACCGGTACTTCAACTAACCCTGCCACTGCCGAGGTTAACCGGTCCCACGCCGGTACGAGTACCGCGAGTAACGGGAACGCCTGGTCCCCTGCCCCCCATCGCCAGCGGAGGGCCGAGCCAGCGGCGCTTCCCGAGCTCTGGGGCTGGGTGACACCGAGCGGCTCCCGAAGGGGCTCTCGAAGGCCGCTGCCTCCCCCGGGCCGCCCTCGCCTGCCGCGGGGCCGGGGCCGCCCTCGCCACCTTCCCGGGCCGCCCTCCCTGCCGCGGGGCCGGGGCCGCCCTCGCCACCCGGGCCCGGGCCCCCCCGGCGGGCCGCCCGCGCTCCCTCACCTCTCCCCGTCGGCTGCGGACGCGGGCGGGTGCCGAGGCACGCGATGGCGCCCAGGCTCGCAGCGGGCGCTCGCTACCTGCCCGCCCGGGAGGCGGCCCCCACCCGCTGCCCCATACCGCCCCCCCCGAGCGGCGGATGGGGCGGCGCTGGCCGAGGGGCGCGGCGCGGCGCGGCCGGGGAGCGGCGCTGTGCTGTACCGTACCGCAACGCAACCCGGCGGCGGCGGTGGCCGCTCCGCAGAACTCGGCGGCGGGAGCTGCGTCCCGGCAGGCCGCAGGGAAGAGCCAAGGGGCTGCCACCCGGCCTGTGCCGCTGGCCCCGCCGGGGGCCCCCTCTGCGAGCCGGAGGCTTAGGGGAACCCGGCCTCCCGGAGCGCCCGCTGCGGCCTCACGAGGCAAGGGGGAGGCCGGGGGGGGCTACCCGACCCCTCCCGCCTCGGTACCTCAGCCCGGCCCCATTGCAGCAGCGGGCGGCTTGGGGGGCGGGGAGCGGGGTCCTTCTGTAACCGAGTGGGTAAAAAGCCGGAGATCGCTGAGGTGAATGAACCTGTGCATAACCGGTTTTCAGCGTGTTAGCGGGTGTTTTTAGTAAATCTACAGATATGTAAAAAAAAAAAGGGGGGGGTGGGGGAGGGGACGGGAGGCAACCCAAGGAAAAATATACGGGCTTGTCAGTTTTGATGGGGTTTTGGGTTTGTTTTTTTTCAGTTGTAGTAGTTTTCCGTTAAGTGTAAGTCCCTGTGTGAAGCATACTGATTATTTCCTGAATGGTCTTAATTCATACAAATACATGTATCTGCATTTTCTTCGATGCCATTCCCTCCACAAAATCAACCAGCCAGTCGTAACTTCGGTCCTTAAATTACAGGATTTCAGGTTCTCTCGTCTCTTCGTATCTTAGACCCTACCCTGCCAACTGCTTTTTCATAGGCAGAGGAAAACAAAAATCTAATTGCAACACTGCGGCCTAAGAGCTTGCTACATTAGTAGAGGAATACTCAGTTTTGGAGTAAACAATCTCAACAGACCATTAGTAGCTGAACGTTCTTGAGCGAAGAGATGAAGAGCACCGTCCTGCTGCGCCATTTGGAAGCATTTCTCCTGGTCTGGGGTCCACACACAAAGCTAGGACTTACACATTGCATACATGATTGGGTATGCCTGGTTTTCCTGGTACCCTACAGAGAGGTAAGTGCACATCTGGGATGACTTTGTGCATGTTTTCCTTAGCTTTTAATTTGTTCAGTGTATCCTACCTTCACAGCATTACATCAGAGAAAATTTCTTTTTAGAAATTTTCACAATTTTTCACTCCGATGTGATTGCTACCTAAAATTTTGGCTCTACTGCTTTCAGCGTCACAAATGCTGTTTTATTCAGAACCGATTTTAGCATGTTTTACAGGATCACAGACGACTTTGGGACAATGTAAATGAAATCTCATTTTAATGCATTGGGAAGATAATCATATGTCATAGCCAAAAGACAGCCTAGTGACAATTTCTTGTCCTTCAGTTTTTCAGGAAACTGCTTTGTGTCTCAAAGTGTGGGAAGCCCTGCTAGGGGAAAAAAAAAAACTTAGATACCAGACATTTTTCCAACATACTTCCAAGTATCTCATGAGGGATTCTGTAAAGTGGAGTTAGATTAGGTAATTTGCATGACAAGACTGGCACAACAAATACTGGTATTTCCCCCAAAATTCTAAATTCTTCTCAGTTCCACTGCCACCACTCTTGCAATGCCTGTTCAATGCCTACCTTCTGCATTCTGGTATCAGCCCTTCTATGGGCACGTACGTATCGCTCAATGTGTATGCCTGCTCCCTGACAGTGAAAAGTAGTCTGTAAATTCGCCATGAAAGTTTAAAATTGTAGTATTTTTCAGATTATAATTGCATTCAGCACCCTAAGATTTAAAAAAAAACCCTACAAATCTGATACTTTACTAAAAATTCCAGTAAAGTTTCTGCTGACTTCTGCCCCTCATGTCTTAAAGCAAAATAATTAATTATAAATATTTTACAAATTATGTAGCAAACAATTTTTTTCTTATAACACAAAGATAATTCTTCAAATGTAAAACGTCATTGAAATGATACATACTGGTTTGCAGCCTTGGTAGCTGGATAGCTTCTTTAACACCTGCTTTTCTAGTTGTCTCAGAATACCTGACATGAAAAGGGGGTTTAAGCATCATGTACACATAAACATTATCCTACTGTAGAATAGTTTTAAATAGGATTAATAACCTGAAGAGTGTAAGTGCAAATCATACTAAAGATCTTTCTGAAAGCATATGGCTTCAATTTTTTACTTTTTGCAAAATCTTGAGTTTTAATCACTACTCCTTATTTCTAACATTTTATATATTCGTATTTTATTTTCAGAGCACCTCTCGATGGCCAGTAGTTTTTAGTGATGAAAACAAAGACAGAACAATTAAATACAATAAAAAATGAAGTCTTTATTCTTTTGGCTCAACTGTAATGTGGTTTACTGTTCTTTATGGTAATAGCATTTTCCTGCATGCAGTTCACCGACACACAAGTCAATATTTTTGTAAAAGGAGGAGTCAACATCGAATTTTTGCTTGTGTAAGAAACACAAAATATCCTGATGTGATCAATTATACAAGTTTGCTATTTAATTCCTGTGGAAAAAAAAAAACATTGTGGATCCCATATTATATTTAGAACAGTTCTAGTGCAGCATGAATCAACAAGAATAAGAATAATCTATGTAAACAAACACTGGTAAAGATTTCATGAATAAAAAGACTACCTCAAAACTTCTGATGCAGGCAGTGCTAGAATTTTAAACAAATCTTCCCCACCACATTTCAATTACAAGTTATACCTATTTGGAAGCAAGTGCATTTTGGACTCAGTTTGAAACTTATTTCACATTAAAATGTGTGCAAAAATACAGTACTAATAAAAAAGCAGAAACCTAAAGCTACCCCATTCTTTCCTTTGTTTCTTATTTTGTGAAGTTCTTGAATTAAAAAGTGCTATGGATAGAAAGTAACAAAAGTGACAGTGACATCAACCTGAAGATAATTCTCATTTCTTATTTTATGTACAAAACGCTGAAAAATAAAATAAAATGGTATTTTTTACAATATTTATATTTTCTTAGAAAATTCTATCCATGTGTTTTTCAACAGATTAAGCAGTTTGCAACATATCCTGTACAGTCTGACTATACACCGTACAGTAGTCACTTAAAATTTTAGAATGCAAAGCAAGAAGCTCTTAAATAGCTGCAAACTATTGCTTGATGTCATGAGAGAATGACGACCGATTGAACAATTCGTTTCACTTAACCACTGAGATATGGCTTCCCATATTAGACTTGTAACAGTGGAAGGATTAAAATTACAGCAGCAAAGGCAAGATAAACATGCATCAGTGATAGCTTCCAAACTATCTATAATGGTACAGAATACTTCATATCAGCTGTTGAAAGCTTGCAAACTACACTTACTGTGGTACATATTTGATGCAATAAATATTGTGCACAGGTCATTATTTGTTTGCTCAAACATGCACCACGGGATAAAATAACTATTTACATAGACGGTACTTTTTTAATCAACACATACAATGTCAACCTTGCTGAGAGCAGAAGATGGCTAAACGATACTGCAGGGTGAAGCAGAACAACTTCATAATCCTTAAGTTTTGCAGGTTTTTGGTAAATTCAATTTCCCAAGTTCAGGTAAGCAGGTTTCTACAGAAGAATACTTAAAAATGGACGCTGTGTCCCTCGGTAAATTTTCTATGCAGAGTTCGTTCAACTACAGTTAAATGACTTATGAAAAAATAAAACGTCTGTTCTATTATTGTAGACTCTATGGGACTTTACAGGCACATTAAGATTTGTCTGGATGAGATACTAGACGGATACTGTTATTAAGCACCTCAAAATATAGAGCCACCCTGAAACATGGAAGTAGTCAGACTCTGCTGCTTTGTGCGACGTCATGTTTTTCCATGCATGAACTACAAGTGCAGCATGCCTTCATGCAAATCACTTCTGTCTGTACATTATAGAGAATCCGAGAGTAGAACACCTGGTTCTCATACCCCCTTCCCCAACATAAAACCCATTTACAAAAATAGTCACATATAATAGTAAACAACCTGTGAATTAAAAAATGATAAGTTCACCAACACTGATTTTTGTAAAAATATGGCAAATGTGGCTGTTGAAATGCAAACGGTGGATACAATTTTTGTACTGCGTGTTTCATGTTAAACACAGAGATTCATAGGTTCGCACCTTTTTTATTAACTGGTCCCTACAGTCTGATTGGCCATTTTATCTTCTCTTCAGCAGTGTCAGCTGGTAATAAAAACAACAACCTCCTGTCAAGATGTTACCCTGTTTTACAGAGTTGCAGTTTGATGACGAGGGGTCACTGTCTTGTTATAGGCACTGACCTTTTATATATATATAATTATATATATATTTATATATGTAAAAACTGTCAGTTTGGCATGTACCTCCTACAGGAGTCCTGTTGACACAAATACATACTTTCTCAGGCTGTAAACAGTTTATCACAAACAGAATTCTGTGTTACTTTTTACTTTCCCTGCTGTCTTTACCTTTATCTTCTTTTTCTGATTTGTCTTTTTCATATTTATCCTTGTCTGGCTTTGTTACACTGTCATAAGAAGGTGGGGAGGTTGTGGATGGGGTCATATCTGTTTTTTCTGGAGTAGAGTTCTCATTTAGTTTATCCATAATCATATCCTCTTTCATGGGCAGATCGTCCTCATCTTTACCTTTATCTTGATTAAATATACATGAAACTTTTTTGACTTTTTGCCTTAAAAGATGTCGTCTGAAAGCACGCTGAATAATGACAGCAGATACTTCCTCCTGTTTTCGTTTTAATGTGGTTGTAATTGGTTCGTAGGAGACTTTTGAAGGATTGGCTGCCATAAACCGATCTTCCATCTGTATTCTGAGGGCATCCATCTCCCCACTTTCCCCTAAAACACGCTTTGTGAAAGCAAACAAGATGTCAAGGCAGTGAATTCTGTCACCGCTTACCATGGGCAGATCCATTGCAATAAGCTGGACTTTGTTTGGTTTTGCAATAAGAAGAGGAGGATCTAATGAAGCTGCAAAATCTGATAGCTTACTGAACTCTATGAATTGTGTTGCATCGGGATCAAACTTCTCCCAGACTTCATAGAACATCTCAAAGTCATCCTCACTCAAGGGTTCAGCACTTTCTTCAGTAGCAACACTGAAGTTCTCCAGGATCACAGCTATGTACATGTTCACCACTACCAGAAAGGATATGATAATGTAGCTGACAAAGAAGAAAATCCCAACAGAAGGGTTGCCGCAGTCGCCCTTCACAGAGCTCCCCGGGTGATCTTTATGGGGGTCACAGTCTGGCTCCCCACTGTTAAGAATCGGGGCTAGCAAACCATCCCAGCCAGCAGAGGTGGTAATTTGAAATAAGCAGATCATGCTGTTGCCAAATGTTTCAAAGTTGAACATGTCATCAATCCCAACTTCCCTCTTAACGTAGGCAAAGTTGGACATGCCAAATATCGCATAGATAAACATGACGAGGAACAGCAGCAGACCAATGTTGAACAAAGCAGGAAGAGACATCATCAAAGCAAAAAGCAGAGTGCGGATTCCCTTAGCGCCTTTAATGAGACGCAGGATTCGACCGATTCTGGCGAGTCGGATGACTCTGAATAGTGTGGGGGACACAAAATACTTCTCAATCATCTCAGCTAAGAACATACCTGTTGAAAAACATGTTAAATTAGTAAAGAATATTATTACATTTAAAAAACATTCCTAAAGATTTATCCTACATTGTAGAACTTTAAGAAGAACAGGATATTGGAACAGATTTTAGAAATCAGCCATTCAGTTGTTTTTATAAAACCTTTACGGTTTGGTATGCTTTGGAAACCCATAAATCCCAGTGGAAATTCTGTAGTAATTTGTAGGAAAATGAAAAACTTCATCAATGACATTTCTAAGTATCAGTTGTGTGACGACGTATGCAAACAGACACACAGACACACAACATCAATCCTTTTTAGGACAAACTGATAACTAGTGTTTGTAGACTAGCAAATGCTGAGACCAGAAGAATAGCTTTCTGTTTAACCGTAACAAAAATAGTCTCAGTTAATCTGAAGAAAGATCATATAGATCATATTTATAGTAGTAATAAAATGCCATGTAATCAAGTTATGGTATTCAATGAAAATATGTATGTTTGAAGAGAACTGCAACTTCTTAATCACACGTGAAATAACGTGACCACAAGTTTAGTATTCATGACACAGCAATTCCAAACATAAACAAACTGATAACAAAAAGGCTTCTTAGAACTCACTGAAGAGTAGAAAAATTGAGCATTATATTATGTGCCTCAAAGCAGAAAAGTAACTACATCCTGTTTACAAAAATGGCAAAACCAATTTGCATATTAAGGAGTTCTGAGAAGTTAAAAATGGCAGAATTTTTACTCAAGATCTTTCAGGTCGTCTGCTCTAGATAAAGCAAAGATTAGTGGAGCCACATATTTATTACTCCTGCTTCAGCTCTGCTTCTCTGGTTGCTCAGGCATAAAACCTCTCAGGATCAAACAAAACTGTGAAGAAAACTGAGGGTTTTACCCTGCTTTCTGGGGTGCTTGCATGCTAGCCAAACAACAATCCCACACATATTTTGCTCTTGGATTTTAGATAGCTGGAATCTTTTCCTGCAACTGCTGCTTAGTTTATATCAAAATTGCCTTTCATGTATGGGTTTGTTTCTATGCTGAGGAATTTCTACTGAATTCAGAATAAAGATCTAATTTCAACTAATGGAAAAGTGAGAGTGTATGAAATATATTGCTAAAAAATTTCTTACCATACTGTTCAGTTATTTTATGGATAATATGAAATCAGAAGAAAGAAAAATTGTGGTCAGACTTTCTAGTGACAATGTTGAAGCAAAATATAAACAGCCTTTACATGCCAAAAATGTTTCAGTTTCCACAGAATTAGCCATTTCATAAAAGCAAATTGCTCTTACCTACTATGGAGAGAATCACAACCACAAAATCAAAAATATTCCAGCCTATAGTAAAGTAGTAATGGCGAAGTGAAATCAATTTCAGGACACATTCTCCAGTGAAAAGTACAATAAACACCAGGTTAATCCAATATAAAATGTTTTCCATGTCTTCACTCTGATCATCTGTTTCTACCATCATTGTGACCATGTTCAGGCAGATAAGTATCATGATACTGATATCAAATGCTTGTTTTGTTACAAAATCAAAGACCATGCCTTGGAATTTGTTCTGGGGGGGGGGAAAATAAGATTCATTACAATATGCATTGGGTAAAATTTCTTTATCTAAATTGCTACAAATTATTTAAATCTAGTGTGAGAGGGATTTCCCGTCTCCCATGAAATCCTCCATTTGTATGAATTCTCCAGTTTGTACATGTAAACACAAATTAAATAGAAATGCAACTATTGTGTTTATAAGCATTAAAGGGATGATTTCAAAATATGCATGGTGCATATTTTTAAAGTTGCAAAGGAGACATTGCCACCCTGAACCCATTCACTGTAATCTTTTGTGACACAGACCAGAAGATCAGGCCCAGTCAACATGGGTTTATGAAAGGCAGGTCCTGCTTGACTATTCTGATCTCCTTCAATGAAAAGGTGACCTGCTTAGTGGATGAGGGAAAGGCCAAACCCTGCTCTGTAGTGCTAGGGTAGCCCTGCTCAGGAGAGAAAGCCATTGTATGGATTGTGCAACAGGAATGTGAGGCACAAGAGGACTTTTTTTCAGGCAATGACAAGGTAACTTGCCCCCATACAGCAGTTTCAGAGTCTTCCCCGATGACTGAAAAAGACTGTGCCCTAAGGCTTTCACATATTTTGACAAATACACTGCCACATTTAATTTTTCTAGTCAAACCAGTGTTTTGAAAAAATGCCACATAAAATGTCATTGCCATCAGCAGAGAGAAAATGAGGGGGCATAATGGAAAAGGAAGAGTCCTTCATATTCAGACTACAAAAGAAAAAAAAAAGGATTTCAGGTGAATAAGGCTTTTCTTATATCACTTGGGTTTTTAGCTTACAACTTAATTCAGCCTAAGGCATAACTGAAACAATCCCATTTTTAAATACATGTAAAATAACAAAAAAATATTTTTATTCTTACTGCTGGTCGAGGTATAGGCTTTTGTGGTTTCTTTGAACCCAATTTTTTCATTGCATTGTAGTATTTCTTCTGTTCTTCTGTCATAAAAATGTCTTGACCTCCAAAGTAAACCAAAAAGACAAAAACTGGTTACAATCATGTATGTCTATTGATTACTTACAAACAAAGATATTGAATAGTAATAATCACTCTTGTTCACATCCTCACCTGTGGGAAAAGTTAGGACAGAAAAAAAATCCCCTTTTATCATGATTATTATTACTTTGGTAAGAGAAGAATTGCTTTACATATTCCACTCTCAATATTTAGGATTTTTTTTTTTTTTTTGAGAGGCGCTTGAACTTGTGTTGTTTGTGGTAGACCTCTGCTTTTCATTGGCAAGAGGAGAGGTACAGAGGAGGGAAACATGTTCTTTCTTTGTTCTACTAAATTCCATCAGTTATTACAGAGACATAAAATAATAAAATATTCCAATCCCCTTCTCTTTTTTTTCCTCTAGAGTAAATTTTGGCAAAATTTCAGAACTGACATCCATGATACCAAAGGCGAATTAGAAGGTATCCAGATGGTCATATTTCACAATCTCTTCTCTTTTCTCCACTGGGGCAGGACTTGAAGCAGGAGATCCTGGAACTACTATGTGGAACAAGTAGAAAAAAAATCCAATTTCTCTCCATATCAACCCATTTTAGCACGTGGATCCAACAGCACTTCCACCATTCCAGTAACATTTTGTGAAGCCAGACACTTTAGGTAAGTTCTGCAGCTGAAACACTGTTACCATTTGAGGCAATGTTGACAAATTACAAAGACTAAAGAGAGTACAAATAAAGGTGATACAATGTTTAATATCAGAGTTCAGAAATCTACACTGCTGAGCTCTGCAACATGAAGGCAGTACAGCTGAGAGTTTTTATAGCTATGTTTAGCTATTTCAATGGTTAGCCTTTTTATGAATCTATTATAGACGCCAGCCCCAAATCCACATCTTTACAAAGATGACATTGGGTATTTCACTAACCATGGACAGACATATCTTGTCACTTGCCCATCAAACCCTCATCAAGCCAAATTGTAAGCTTTCATAATTTAGCGTATTTAATATGCAAAGCACATTAATTTATCATTGTGCTTGTTTGGGCTGGGATAGAGTTAATTCTCTTCATAGTAGCTGCTATGGGGCGAGGTTTTGGATTTGTGCTGAAAACAGTGTTGATAACACAGGGATGTTTTCATTACTGCTGAGCAGTGTTTACACACAGTCAAGGCCTTTTCTGCTCCTCACCCCACCGCACCATGAGCAGGCTGGGGATGCACAAGAAGTTGGGAGGGGGCACGGCCAGGACAGCTGACGCGAACTGACCAAAGCAATATCCCATACCATATGACATCATGCTCAGCATAGGAAGCTGGGGGAAGAAGAAGGAAGGGGAAGATGTTCGGCGTTATAGCATTTGTCTCCCAAATAACCATTATGCATGGTGGAGCCCTGCTTTCCTGGAGATGGTGGAACACCTGCCTGCCCATGGGAAGTGGTGAATTAATTCCTTGTTTTGCTTTGCTTGAGTGCATGGCTTTTGCTTTACCTATTAAACTGTCTTTATTTCAACTCATGAGTTTTCTCACTCTTACCCTTCCAATTCTCTTCCCCATCCCACCAGAGGGGGAAGTTAGTGAGAGGCTGTGTGCTGCTTAGTTGCTGGCTGATGTTAAACCATGACAATCATAAAATGAAAAAATAATATTTTATGAAGCAAGTTATTGTGTGTGGACCAAAATTAAGCATTTTTTTTAGCTTTCTTTTCAGAATAATGATGAAGTACTTATCTTCTTTTTCTGCTGGTTGAAATTGTCTATGATGACACCAATGAAAAGGTTCAAGGTAAAGAATGATCCAAAGATGATAAAGATGACAAAGTAAAGATACATGTACAGGTTATCTTCATACTTAGGCTGATCCAAAACCTGCAAAAAAGGCATAGAAACTAAGCCATAGTTTAACTGTGAGCACAGAATCAAATATCTGCTGGATAGAACTTAAGGCTCTGTTACTCTGATCTTTGTTTGTTATGGTCAAGTTCCCACATATCCATCCCACTGATCTTCAATCTATGAAGTTACAGTCTTGACAAAGAACTTTGCTATCAAACTTGATATTTCATTTTTAAAAATGCAACTGGTCTATATGAACATGGAATAAATACTGAAGACACAATTGGTCTAAACTAGTATCATACCATCTGAGTCTATAGACAACCAGAAACACCAGCTCATAAAGCTGCAAACTTTTCTGAATATCTTGTGGGAGGCCTCTGATGTGGGCTTGTGGAGTTTTCACTGCTAGAGGCACTTAGGAAACTGCCCCGAATTATGGAAGAGAGCCATCCAAGCCATGTTTAAAGTAAGGTTATTTTCTTGGTACAGCTATGCACATTTACTATACTACAACAAGCCTCCTGCTGTAAGTGTAGCTTACCAAAAAAAGCTGGAGCTTTACCAGTATAGTTTATTCAGTTTTCTACTTAGAACTAGAGGACAACTTGCACCAAGAGAGCAAGGGGAAAGCAAAAGGGTAAGAAAATGCACAGGCTGAGTTAAGAATAGGAGTCAGGTGGCTTGCAGAGCACAGTGAAAGTCTCAACTTTAAAAAAAGATCAATGTTACAAAAAATCATCTCTAAGCTGTGTATCTATTTCCAAATGTAAATAATGCTTCAATGCATACAATGAGAGGAGGAAAAGGCATTTCATGGCAATAGTTAAGTCTGCTTTGGAATTGAGGATTTTTGGTCCAACTGCACCGTAGAGAACATGGAATCCTTTAGGATTGCTCCTCTGCTTTCTTTGCCTCTTGTATTTTTCCTATGGTTTCCACTTTCTTTAACTACAAAACTATATTAACTCCTTGTTCTCTCATTTTTACTGTTATTTCTGAAAGATGTTAAAATTACATTCTTAAATCTTGGAGCTTATACAGTCAAAACAAATGCAGTCAAGGGACTATACTCACATTACGAGAATCCACTGCTGCGTACATGATATCCATCCATCCTTTAAATGTAGCCTGTAATCAGAACACTGGTGTTTACCTCATGCTTCTCCTGGAAAATGGCTTGTTGGAAACATTGTTTTAAGAGCTGAAGGCTACGTGTCTTTAGTGCTCATCATAAACACCAGCACAGTGCAATGTACGCTTTATTCATATACGAGATTTGCAAGCAAATCCTAATACCTGGCTATAGAGGACACAGCATCTATTACAAACATTTAGCATTTATGAGTAATATGTGATATAAAAGTTATTTTCTGTGTGTGAGCAAAGTAGGTGTACTTGATATATACTCAATGCAGCTAAGGTGAATTAGGTTTGAATTACGTATTTTTTTTCATAGTCAGCATAGCCTCTACGCTTTGTATTATTTCTGCAGAGTCATGGATTTATCCCACGCTTTATAATTCCAAACCAAGAAGTGAGAGACAAGCTTTCTAAATGAAAGAAACTATTAAAAGCTACTTTTTACTGTTACAAGTAAAAAATAGAGATAAAGAGAAACAGAAATTAAGGAGTGGTGACTTACCACTTGAAGCAGAGAAAGATAACCAAGGCCTACATTATCAAAGTTAACCTTCACATTCTTCCATCGGGCAGTTTCATTATTTTTTATGAGCTCCTCACATTGACTATAGTTGTTGATTTGGCTGATATCAAATCTCTCATCAGTTGTAGTGTTAACACAGTAGTAAAATTTTCCAGCAAATAGATTTACTCCCATGATACTGAAGATCAGCCAGAATATAAGGCAAACAAGAAGCACATTCATAATGGATGGAATCGCTCCTAAGAGGGCATTCACAACCACCTAGAGCACAAATGAAACCAAAGAGAGACAGTGTAAGAACATGGGCACCAGTATCTTACAAATGCTTCATCAACCTTTCTTAAATGTAACACTCTATTTTAATTCTAATATCTGTGTTACACTTTTTTAATGTTGAGGGTAACAAGTAAGAAAAGCAGTATAGAGGAAAGATAAAATGTCAACTTAATTAGAAGGAAAAACACAAACAGTAGCAAACAGTAGCTTTAAAGAATGGGAAAAAGAACAACAAACAGATAAAGTAAAAAAAAAAAATTAGCACTTATTAATTATTTTTTGAATATTTACTTAACATTTGTCTGCAAAACAATATCCATAATATTTCTCATGACTGATTGCATCAAACAGAACAAATTTTTTTCTCTTACATGTTTACTGGATAAAAGGTCCAAATAAATATTACTGAGCAAATTTTTAATTGAAAGTAATTTTAAGACTTCTTTTAAACAAAAGAAAACTCAGGGATGTCTGCATGTTCAGAAAAAGTAGACATGTTTGAACCAGGAAACGAGCTGAGTATCTGAATGCAGAAAGGCTGGTAGTGTTTAGGCAAATGGCAGATAAGCCTTGAAGAAGTAAGAGACTTGATTTGATTCCCAAATGAATTTTGGGGAAAATCAGGCTTCAGGAAAGAAAAATATGAAAATGGGTTCATGTATGATGATGAATGATGGTTAAAAACATGCCAGAATAAAAATAAAATAGTAAAGAAAGTAAGATTAGGGAGAAAGTAGGTCCATTATGAATGAGAATGACTTGTTTGATGATTAAATTGATGAACTGCTAAATTAGTTAACTCCTATTTTAAATCTGTTTGTAAGTAAGTCTAACAATATAAAATTTAATAACTATGGAGCACTGTTGTCAGTTTTAACAAAACAACTAGATCAGATCCTTAGAACATAATGAAGATTTTGTTTTAAAAATGCAGGACATTAGGTATTACATAGATGAGATTATTTAAAATTCATTTAGTTTATATGATGTAGGTACTACAACAGATCCTCTAGCACACTATGCTATTTGTTTCTATTTGGAATACAAATATGTGGCTTAAGCCTGTAAAATATTTTGGCATTACATTTATATCTAAAATAAATAGGTTCCATAGACTCAATTACTTGTAAAATTAGTCATCTAGGTAGGTCACCTTTCATTCCTTGCCATTTTACAGACCAGAAAATAAAACCTTTGAATGTTGGAGTAGGTGATGAACCACCACCATGTATACCATATAGTAGACTTGGGCTGAATGAAAGGAGAAATACTTGTTTTACTTTCAGGGCTCTGTTCCTGCCAAAACAATACCTCTTGGGGTGAGTCATACTTTGGACAACATTTGAGATCCTATATAATGAAATTGTTGTTATGTTAAATTTAGGAGCTGGACCAGATGAGGTTCCTTTCAATGTAAATTACTCTATGACTCTATAAAAGCATAGAATGGTGGATGAAGTCCAAAGCTTCCATGCTTTTTTGTGCCACATATTTTAAATCACGTTTTGTAATAAGTGTTTATTTCTAATGGGGAAACTAAAAAAAAAAAAAAAGTTTTATACTCATACTAAAAATCTCCTTAGCAATACCTATGATAAATCAATAAACAAAAATAATATAGCACTTCATCACTTATCAGCCAGGCAGAAAGGATTCCCTGACTAATGGGTAGATCTCTTCTGACTATTTTAAGAGCGCTGTCTTACGTCGACAGACCTGTACTCTCAGCTTTGACAGTGACATGACTGTGGAAGGCCATGAGTAGTAGTTTGATCTGAGTAATAGTTTAATAACAATGCTGAATTAGTTTAAATTGGAAGTCCATGAACTCACTGATTTTAGTGGGAAATTTGACTAGAATAATAAATGGTGACATAATTTCTTCCCAATTCAGGAATATTTTCCAAAAATATAGTAGTTATTATTTTTACATTATTTTTATTTAAATATACCTCAATTCTTCCACTTAAAAATGTAAGTAGATTTCTTAAATGTAATAATATCAACCATCAGGAACAATTATTGAGATATAAATGGATAGTTAATGAAGTGAAAATATTTGTCCTCAAGCTTTCAGTCTCATTACACCCGAGAATTCTGTTCCTCTTTCTGATACAGCTGCAGGTCCAGTCATGTTCTTCTTCCTTCAGTTGCTGGATTTTTACATCTGACCTACTTTCTCTGGTTTTAGTCTGAGTCCTGAAGCTATAGCAGGACCAACTTGTAATATGAATCATTTGAAGAACTCAAAACATGCTGTTGAGCATCCATGAAAACACTGATCCAGAGACCTCCTGGCTTCCATTGGTAGTAGGAAAATGGAAAGAGGGCAGGGCCTGACAGCAAGTGAGAGTAGGGAAAGCATTAGAAAGACAGTAAAAGCATTGTTTACTGATTTAAATAAAGGTAGTATGTGCCTAGCACCATATAGCAGTGAGTGATACTGCTTGGGACAGAGCATAGACAGATTAATTCTACTCCCATAGGCTACTTTCATGAAGTCCCAAGTGCAAATAAAGTCTATTTCCTCTAGCAATAGTAGGGAAGATGCTGGGGAAACATCATGTTTTCCATAGGGGCAATGTTATCTATTAATTATTAGTTTGGGCAGGCACAAGTCCTGATCCTAGAGAATAGTATGGTGGATTAAAATTTTAGATGTCTAGAATGAAATTTCTTGCTTGCATATAGGAAGTACAATCCTCACTGGAAGTAATTTTAAGCACCTATACAAATATGTGCACAATACTATATTGTCATATTTTCAGTTCATAGATGTTAAACACCAATGAAATTACTATGTTATGAACAGACATCTTGAATTTCCTTGTATCAGACCTTAAAATATTTTCATACTAATTTCTTCACCAACTTGAGCTACTGTATTTTTAAAGACATTAAGCCTGAAATTAATTTAAATATGGCAAAATTAATTATATCCAAGAGGAAAATTTCAATGATTAATTGCCTAACTAATAAAAGCATAGGTTTCATTTCTAGTCTGAAGTTCTCTAACTTCATCCACTACTTTTTATTGTGTCTTTTGCTAAAGTCATAAATCTCTTCCTTATCTGGGTATTTTACAAAGAGATACAGCTAACAGATCAGGATCAAATCAGCAGGTAAAATTTACACCAACATGGAATTTATGGGACAAACCTTAATACCCATAAACCTTCTTGACAAAGTAATTGTTTTTTCCTTGCCACAGTAAATTGTCACTTAAGCAATTTGTAACATTTTGTATTCAGTTTTTCTGCTAATCATTCTCCTAAAAAACAACAGCTGATGTGTGAGATACTGTTGAGGTTTTAGATATGCCTTGTATCTGATATAAACTTCCCAAATTTTCAAATTTGCTTCAGCAAAGTTCTAGAAATTTGTTGAGGCAACGAAGTGGTATCTTCTATTTGAATTTATAACCTTTCATCAAAGCCTGTTCCCTTCTTAGTTGAAGTCTTTTACTTTCTACACACATAGAGAATAATTTTCTTCAGAAGCTCACCAATTTGTAGGTGACTTATAAATTTGCTAATCAGCTTATATCCTGGGGTGCCAAAGATCAGTGATTGCAGTAGGGAGCTCACACAAATATCCCTTTTAATTACAGAAATAGGGTTTCAGCTCAGGTGCATCTGCTGATTAGATCTATGGCAATACGTCCAAGGCAGACAGATGGACCCTGAAGGTGTAAGTCAGACATCTTGTGGCTGGAGCTAGAAATATCTACCATCACCAGTTAACTATTGCCCCTAAGAGAAATGTCTTAGAGCTTTCATGTCATAGCAGAATACATAAGGTCTTTGTCCATTTCAGCGCACTGAAGAAGTGACCTAAACTAATCAATCTGACTCTGCACTAGAATAGACTGGGAGCACTCGGCTGGGCAGCTGAGGGTTTCAGCTGTGGTAACTGTTATGGTGATAACAAACAGCTAGGGACAGTAACTTCTCAAATATACCCAACTCTGTTGTCAGAGTCTTCTGATATGTCTTCAGGCTGCTTAATGCTATATAGATTAGAAGCAACATTTTAAAATCAATATGGAAAGCAATAAGCAACCAATTCAGGCCAGAAATCATAAAGTCAGATCCATCTTTGACATACTAGAAAAGTTGTCTTAAATGGAATGCAATAGTCCTAATCGGAAATAAAGAATGTATTTTAACGCTGACGATTTACTCATTAGCATAGGAATTCATTACAGAACTTGAAAACTGTAACAGAAATTCCCAATTAACATTTACAGAATAGTAGGTTAAAAGGTATTTGATAGACTACACATGATATTTTATACTTGTGTGAAATACACATGTGAATATATATGTGTACAAACTCTTATTTTTTTTTTAAAATTTTATGGATGTATTTTTATAGGATGAATTTATTTCTGTGGTAACATTGCATAGATCCATGCAGCTGATAAATCCTCAGGCCCTCCAGGAAGGTATGAAAAAGGGTGAAAGGCCAAGGAATCTAAATAAGTGTAACAATGTGTGCAATAACACATGAATTCATATAAGCAGATGAAGCCTTTTGCTTATATGTTAGTGATAAATGTAAAATATATAGGATGATAGTGTAGCATTTCTGCATGGATTTGTTGTTGATTATTCTGCATGTATTGTTTCTGTGTATGCATGCATTATTTCAGATTCTTTCATTTTGTCTTACCCTCATCCCTTCAAATCGCGACAAGGCTCTTAGAGGTCTCAAAGCTCTTAGTGTCCTAAGGGATTTAATCGCACCAAGTTCTGAGTAGCCCAAGGCATTAGCTGTTAAGCTAACCAAAGAGACCTACACAAAAACAGAAAGGCAATATTGCTCATTCATTTTGTATATCCTTTCGATACATATGGTGGGAATGATGCGTGCCCTGAACTTCTCAAGAAGATTCAAGGCTGGACCTCTTTCTCCAGGAATCCCTCTATAATGCAGAAACATCTTTCAAGTCAGACAAAGTAGAATAAAAGTATATTCTAGGTAGCTGTTGATGAAATCATGTTGGTAGAATGGTATAAAAATGCCTTCTAAATTCACATAAACCAGTCAGCATTTGGTGGTATTTAAAGAAAAATGAAGTCACATGCAAAAAGAAAACTCCCAAAAGTTGGGTGAATTGGAATGGTCAGTTTAGGTCAGGACTTCCCATGATATCTTCAGAACTTGATGAGAATGTAAAAGCTTTCAAAAACCACATCGAGACCTGGCCTTTGGTCAAATGTAACTTTCTAGTGTCCAGAAAATCTTATTCAACAGCCATAGCTACCAGTGCTGTTCACATTTAACCAGACTAATCAAGACTGATAACCAACTGTTTGTTAGACAATGGTAGAAGCTTCACTGTTAGGCATATCCACACTTCATTACATTCCCTGTGACTCCTTTAACCACTTCATCAACTCTGGCTTGCATAACGCTGGTCTGGTCTGCAGGCAGATGAGTAAATAAACTAGAATAGCTGTAAAATAAATAATACAATTATCTTTCATCAATAATCTTTAGAAATGTATTTATAGTAAACCAGTGGAAAGGAGTGGCCCTAGTAAAGAAAAAAAAAGCTCACAAACCATCTTCTATTTCCCTTCATTTCATGCCCTTCCCTTCCATCCTTTCTGCTCTCTCTTAATTCTTTCATTTCCAAATTAATTTTTGCTTCATTATCTCAATCCTCTGACTAAAGATTTTAAAAAATGCTTGAGAGATTATTTTTTTCCATGAAAAAAATTGCACCAGAATAAGGTTGCCATGAAAAACTAATAAAGTTATTTATAAAGTTCACAGAACTAACTAAACCACAGATTATTGAATAAGAATTAAATATTTGCTGATAAATACATTAAACGTATAATGACAGTGTAAAGTATTGTCCACGGGGTCTCTGTAAAGCTCTGCTGGTCATGGTAATTTACACATCTGATGATTGAGCCAATAAATGTTTTACAAGGTACAGACTCAACCACAGAATACTAAGTGTGCATATAGTCATGTTTTATCACAGGATATGCAATGCTGTTATGGATTTAAAAGTTAGAACATTTTCCAAGCTTTGTATAGTAAAGACTTCATGATATACAATGCCATTGTAGTTTTAGGGAGATACATAGTGATTTCTATAGAATGCTGCTGCTTTTCAGAATGAGCAAACAAGTGACTCGACATATTCTTACCTTGCAATTCTGTGGGAATTACATATGCGTAACTAAGAGATAACCCTATTAGCACAGACAGATGTAGTCAGGCTATTGGGGATGAAAGGGAAATGAATGTCTGCTATATCGTTAAAGATCTGTAGACTTCCATTTACGCTGCCCAGTACTGTGCATACATTGTTGAGCATGTAGACTTGAAATTATAATGCACTTCTCACTAGGTCTCCTTCAGACAATGTGTATCTTCTGCTTGGTGGTGCAGCCTTTTGAAAATAATTTGAGAACCCATTCTAAAGGAGCTCATCTACAGTTCTCCAAGTGTCTCTTTAAGGTCACCCATGTGATGCGGTGAATAGTGCAAAGAGTTCTGAATAGTACAATGGAACTGAGAGTTTCTAGCAGTATTTTCCTTTCATATTACACAAAGTAAGTGACAGGACTTACAGTAAGTGACAGTCACTTATAGTGACTGATTAGAATGTTAGAAACCTTTAAAGAACTGCTTTGAAATATTTAAATTCCACATAGAGTAAAAACTGAAGAGGATGAACAGCATCCTTCCCACACCACAAAACAAAAATAGTAAAAAGCATCATTTCAATAGAGCATTACAACTTCCGAAAATAAGAGAGTATCAACAAAACATCTCTGGAGTAATAGGTATATATAAATATTTTTTCTTTTCTGAACAGAATTAAAAAAAATGCCACAATAATAGTTTTAAAATAGACTTTCCATTGAATAGAACAGAAATCTTATCCTAAAACCAATATTCTGATGTTTAGAGCCTATCATACAGGACATGAAAAAGAATACATACATCAACAATCAGGAAATCCAGCCAGCACCACGCATTAGTGAAATAGGTTTGAAAGCCATAAGCCACCCATTTTAAAAGCATTTCCAGAATGAAGATGTAAGTAAAAACTTTGTCAGCATATTCCAGCATGGTCTTGATAGTTTTACGTTGCTCTATATATATATCTTCAAATGCCTGTCAAAAAGATATTTGAGGACATAATTAAGTGTTTTGCAGTGTAGTACATAGTAGCCAAGAAAGAATTTGAATTGGAAAGATATGCATTATCATAGAATCATAGAATCATTTAGATTGGAAAAGCCTTTTAAGATCATCAAATCCAACTGTTAACCGTAGACTGCCATCCCACCACTAAACCATGTCCCTAAGCACCTTGTCTACCTGTCTTTTAAATACCTCCGGAGATGGGACTCCCCCAAACACAACTTTTATTTTCACTCCATACTGTAGTCTTTTCGTAAAGCTGGGTCCAAACACAATATTCAGCTTTCTGTTCAGCTGAACAGTGATCCATGAAACTTACTGTAATACCATTCTCCAAATCTCATTTTCATTCTTTTCCATGGATAGCAATGTCTTATTGACATAAGGATTTCCTTTGTGGTAGCTATGACTTTTTATCAAAATTATATGAGGGATTTCATGATGACTCTGTGACACAGAATTTTTGAGGAACTAATAATTAAAACCAAACTATACACACTAACCCACAAAGCAATCCTGAACAGAGATTAACTCCTATCTTTTCAAAAGAAAATGTCTACATTGACAGTGAATCACTGCACATTGACCCAAGTGTAGTAAGTTCACTATATTTTGCTCCTGCTATGAGGAACTAATTACTTCAGTACTTACTCAGCACACCTGATTTAACATCAATCTCGTGAAATACCTAACAGAATCATGGTGGCACCCTACATCTCAGTTTGACAATTCAAGTTGCTGTTGGCAAGTTCCTAGCTCAGCCGTGGTTTATTTTAAATGTGTATTAAAAAAAAATCAATATGAATCAATATGAAGACATGTGAATACCACTCTGACATAACTGATGTTTTATTACCATTAACACTACGTTTTGAACTTGCCAAACAATTTGTTTCATAGCCTGTGAGCAAACTCTTATGTATCCTACGATACATGCCAAATACTTGTTACTATATGTCGATGTTGGAATGGTTATGAATTGGATATTAAACTCTGATATGTTACTTGCAGCTATATAATTAACTGTAATTCTAAATGCTTGCTGCTTAAAATAGACACAATAGTTCCACACTGAATTTACCAGAGCACCGCTGCTGAGAAGAATCATGAAGACAATGAAGGTCTCAAACCAGTTGTGTTCAACAATCTTATAGCAGGTTTTTCTAAGATTCCACCAGATTTTCCCTTTCCCATCTTCTACACTGACTTGACAGCATTTGAATCTCCTCACACAGCCTAAGTGCAATAATAAATTTTGAGATGTCAGAATAAGGTAAATATTTATTAGGAACCACAATCAACAGAAGTCATTTGGCTTATTTCAGTACTACCGCAATAGATGCTTGTAAATAAGTATCTCCTATTTGAGGATTTTCCTTTCAATATTTGAAGTTAAGCTTTGTAACTCTTATAATATACCTTTCAAGGAGAGAGCAAGCGAGCACGAGAACAGTACATCTATGGCAGTACCACTGAAGGAGTTACTAATACAAACAGAAAATACAGCTATAATCACAAAGCTCCTTCTTGATTTTGAATAAAAAGAGAATCCAGCCCATATCAACACAGTTAGGTCTAATCACCCTGCATATGTTTTACTTGCCTACCTTCTGTAAAACAAGCCTCTGGCTCCAGAGATTCTTCAGGTTCTGCTTCTGGCTGTTCCCCTTCTGGAGGTAGTCCAATATCAACTGTGCTGCCTTCTGATGAACTGGATGCATTTAATTTCTGCAAATGAAACCCCACATAATTATTTTTTCAATTTTATTTGTTTTGAGCATAAATTCATGTTTGAAATGCATACCAAAATATTTTGCATGTATTCCGTGCTCCAACATTAAAATAATTTCTTATCTACAATCTGTAATGCCAAATTGCTCTACTACAGGTGAGGTCACAAGATTAGAAACTACATCATGTGCATTTTCCCTATTGAAAATATTTTTATATTTTCATACAAGGAATTGCTGAAATTATTAGACTGCTATTCTGAGCCACACACAAGAATTCTGAAATTAAATTTCAGTAAGTTAGCAATGGGTGCCTTCCACACTTTGTACTGTTTAATTATTCCAATCATGTGGCTGCATTTTAGATTATGCTTCAGATAGCATGTGTGAATACAAATAATTTTCCAACGTCATGACCAAACCAACAGCAAGCTGCACAGATGTATTTTCATGTCTCAAGTAAACGTTATTCTATCAGGTCTGTAAAATCTAAAAAGTTTGAATATCAACTTTTCATTATCATTGACATGAAAACACATGTTATGAGTTGTATAGGATAGTTTAAGTCTCTTCATTTCCAAAATAGCAGCACATTAAGAGCAGTAGCTGATAATTTGCATTCTCACTTGCCAATGCATTTTCTGAATTTATTGTGCATTTTGAAACTACTTATTACTTCGGTACAGTACACATACATGTCCAATCACTATAAAAGCCCCCAAAAATCTTTATTTTTGGAGGACTAAAGTGAAAACAAATGCTTTTAAAACAATACTGTTATAAAACAATACTGCACCAATGAATCATACTGATAATATAATCCAAATCTTCAAAATTATTCTTTTACACCATCACTTTATGTTAGCAACAGACAAATATGAGTACTATAATAAGTAAAAGTAGTTTGATCACGGCATTCTATGACTCTTCTAATGTTATCACTATGTGGCGTATAACATCAGTAAAATGGCTGCATTGATAAGTAGCTAATTTTATAAAGGGAATGATGTAAGCAGATTTAGAATACAGTCTATAGGGAATTAATATTAGATAGAGAGATTGTCCATGATAACATTAAAGATATATCTTTTCTGACACTTAAAACTTAAGTTAGAGGCATTATTCCTTTAAAACATGTTTGAGAAGCTCCAAATTCTATACATTCTTTTGTAAAAGAAATGTAAACAGTATTAGTATGTGAATACAGAAAGTACCATAAGAGTTCAATGGAATTTTACACTGCAGACAATAATAAGTATGTTCTTTAAACAAAAACAAGATTAATTCCTTTCTTGCCCACTCTGATTTTTTTGAGTCACACTGACAATATATCATGTTGTGATTTTGACATAGGCTTGACTTTGATTTCTGTGTACCATGGTACACTATAGCCCACATTTTAGAGGGAGACAAAACAAATGGAAATATTTATTGTAGGGCATATTATGCATGAGATTTCAGTGATATCTGCACACCCATTTTCTTCATGTTTCTTTGAAAATCCCAATTACATATTCACGTCTCATGTTTGTGCATGAGCTTTAGCATCTGTGAGGTTAGGTCCAATGTACAAAGACATGGATGCACACTTTTCTGCAGATTATTAGTTTAAAATTTCTCATTACAACATATTCAAATTATAGTTAATGCATGGCAGTTTGGTTATCGTGGAATACTGCCTCTAAAATGGAGAAACTGGAAAGTATGGGATAAATACTGGAGTCCTCAAGTAAGGACCACAGCATTTAAACATCAGTGGAAGTCAATCATCAGTTTGAGGAAAGGCCAGAAATACCATAAACACAAGGTACATTCCAAAGAAATGTATATATGGTTAAAAAATAACATTTATCAGTACAATACAATAAATAATTTTTAAACTGAGAAGTGACTATCTGTTTGTATTACGTAGAGTTTTCTTAAAATATTGCTTGCATCATTCCAGTCTAGACAGCATTTATAGCAGAATGCTGTAGTAGTAGCAGAGCAAACAAAAATTATGAACTGGTTAAACCATAAGTTTGAAAGACCTACTGTCCATTCTTTTACAGGAAAACGAAAAGTTCAGTAACTCAGATACAGTTAGTTTAATCAGCACATGTTAATTTTAAGAAGGGGTAATGAATTCCTATTACTGAAATTGCGTAGGACTAACAGTTAACTCAAGATGGAAGATTAGAGATATCCACTATAAGGAGAGATCAAAAAGGCCAGGTAGGAAAGTAGAAAATTCTACAGTAGAACAGTCAATTATCAGGAACATCAGAAAGCCATCTTTTTTTATGTGGGGCAGTATGTATGGTGACTTTTTTCTTTCAAGTCTCTTCTCACTGAAAATCTGGTATGATTTTTTTAAAGAGCTGTAATAATATTCACAGGAGTTAAGCTAAACAGAAAAATTCTAAACTCAATCAACAGCAGCTGATACTTGGAAACACAGCAATGAAAAGCCTTATCCCACTGAGAATTCAGTTACTCCTCTGTTGTTGATGTAAGAGTATTTCCTTAGCATGCTGTTCTAGCATACCTGAATTTAGCTCCAACATGATTGTATATGAAGAAGCATATTATTGAAATTATTCAGTAAATTCAGTATATAATAATTCAGTATCATTTGGGGAAGAAAAATTTAAAAATTTTCAACAGAAATAATTACTTCTTTTTTGTTTGTTTCTTTGTTATTTTTAACATCAAATTTATTGTATGGCATTCTATACAATATTTATACAATTTAGGATGCATTACAAACAGCTAGGAAGGTTTTATGATACAACATCTTAAGATTTTACTAAATCAATAAAGTTCAGGATGCTAGGAAAACTTTTCAGTAACAATCACATGTTTCCACAGCAAACTTCTGCTCTGGTATAAAGCAACTGACCCAGGGATGTTGTACTGATTTCTATGCATTCAACACAAAATCACCTAGGAATGGACCTGTTATTGTTGATTATGTTTTGTCCATGTGCTTTAATACATAGGAACACTTCTTCTACCACTTACTGTGACTTGCCAGTGTTCACACATACAGAATCCAGCTGGATAGCTAGACTACCCCTAATTGCAGACCCTGATATGTTAGGTATGTAGCATATGTCCCAGTTCTTTACCTTAACATATCTCAAAATTACCTTTGTATTGGATAAATTCTTCTCTGCTCAACAGCATTACAAAAACTGGGTTTAGGCAATACTATATACTTAACGGGTATACAGCTTTTTTTTTGAAAAAAATGAACCTGTAGAAACAAGACAATTGTCAAACCAAACGTTATCTTTGATATAACAATAAGTCCTTTTTAAGCCTTTTTTATGCCATGGTTCTGGGTTTCAAAAGCATTCAGTCACCCAGATTATAAGAGATTTATTAGGGTCAAGTATTAGACACTCTTTGAGAGTTATGATGCTGGATTTTTCATGAGGTATGCTAAGGAAATTATTCTCAGAGAAATCTACTTTTCAAAACCTCAGAATGTACATACTCCATCTCCTTTTCACAGAAGACAATAAAGGGACAAAAATACTTACATGGGTCTAAAGCAGCAATATACCGATTATCATAGAGATTTATATGTCTTTTACCAACAAAATTGCCAGTCATGCTTTAGTCAGCAGTACAGTATAGTATGAGATACAAATTTTAGTTTAGCTTTCAAGATAGAAACTGAAAGTGGAAAGCAGCTTGCCTATGAGAGCAGCATTGCAAAAAAGCAGCAGCCAAGATTAGGTCAGGAAGTGTTTGACATAATTACTTTCTGAACCTTGACAACATCTCATAGATTCATACAATTCCACTTCACTTACAGCCAGGCCACTCTGAGCTTCTAACATTTCTTCCTTTCTTTCCAAGATGATTATCTGAGAGTAGCTGAACAGCTCTTAATTTAACATTTTTAACAAAGCCTGAAGTTTCATGATTGGCCAGGATGTCACTAATAGCTGTTCTAATCATAATTAAGGGACTGAAAGAGCAAAGAGCAGAACAGACATAAGCAGGAAGATGGCACCAAGAGAAACCACCATTTTGATTCTGCTTTTAATTTCCTTTCCTCCCAAATATCTGTGAAAATGTTAAATAATGGAAATTATTATTTTTTTTATTTTCTCAGTGCTGTGTGGCTGTCAGTATGAACATGAGATGTTCTGTGATGTAAATGGCAATATTATATCCAAATGTATCCAGTCTTTTTCAGTACAGCTATATCACCTATAAAATCCACCAAGTGGTAAATATCATTGTAGCTCCACTGGTACACTTAAGCGGAATCTAGATATCACTCTTTCTAGTGCTTATACAGTCAAGCATAATAACCCTATTAAACAGATCACTTGAAATCAAAGCAAAACATTTCTGTGATGATGAGGTAAGTATGTTGAGGAGTATCAGGGAGTGCATGAGAGAGACAGACCACTGGAATTGCACCCTACCTTCCCTGAGACAGACCCACCAGGCAGACAGGACGCATGGTACAGAGGATTCCCTATCCTCTCTCTGCCTGGCTGAACACAGTGACTTAAGGGACAGGGGCCAATGGTGACAAGTTCCTGCCCGGCACAGCATGTGTGTCTCCTCTATGACTGCCGCACCTTCCCAGGTGCCGTAATACATACAAGGGTCTGAACATGGAATGGAACAATGACGAGGACGATGGTTCATCTTGTTTGGGGGTGACGCCGAGGTTAAGTCGGCCTACGCCGTGCATCAAAACTGCTTCCATAAAGAAAAAAAGATGGATCATTGTCACAGCAGACTCCTTTCTGAAGGGAACACAAGGCCAAATATACAGACCAGACCCACTTCCTAGGGAAGTCTGCTGCCTCCCTGGGACCCAGGTTAAAGATGCGAAAAGAAAGCTTCCTACCCTGCTACGGCCCTCAGATTATTAACCATTATTGATTTTTCAGGTAGGCAGCAATGAAGTTGCAACAAGAAGTCCGAGGGCAATCAGAAGAGACTTCAGGGCCTTGAGACAACTGGTTAAGGGATCACAAGCACAAGTAGTGTTCTCCTCTATCCTTCCAGTTGCAGGGAATCATGAGGGAAGACAGAAAGAGCCAGCTCCTGGCTCTGAGCTTGGTGTCACTGGCAGAATTTTGATTTTTTTGATCATGGGTCAGTTTACAAGACACCAGGCCTGCTGGCAACAGATGGGGTACACCTATCTCAAATGGGGAAAAGGATCTTTGCACAGGAGTTAGCAGGGCTCATTGAAAGAGCTTTAAACTAGGTTTGGAGGGGAAAAGGGATAAAACCAGGCTTGCTAGAGATAAGCATTGGCAGCATGCCAATGCCAATGTTTGAGGGATGGTGTGCTAGCAAGGTCCTTTGGTCTGCCATGTCAGTGGAGGAAGGGGATGAAGATCCATGCAGCAGCAAAGATGCAAGTGTTATAGATGTGTTAGAAACCACAGAAGTGCCTGAGAACAGTCACGTAGGAATTAGGACTTCTCCCCACAAAAAGGTGGCAGGATCAATAGCCCAGCTGAAGTGCATCTACACCAATGCACATAGCATGGGCAACAAACAGGAGGAGCTGGAAGCCATTGTGCAGCAGGAAAACTGTGATATAGTTGCCATTGTGGAAACATAGTGGGATCACTTGTGCAATTGGAGTGCTGCAATGGATGGCTATAAGCTCTTCAGAAGGGATAGGCTGTGGATGTTGTCTACCTGGACTTCAGTAAAGCCTTTGACACCATTTCCCACAGCATTCTGTTTGAGAAATTGGCTGTCCATGACCTGGACAGGCATACTCTTAGCTCGGTAAAAAACCGGCTAGATGGCCAGGCCCAAAGAGATGTAGTGAATGGAGTTAAATCCAGTTGATGGCTGGTCACAAGTGGTGTTCCCCAGGGCTCAGTGTTGGAGCCAGTTCTGTTTAACACCTTTATCGACAACCTGGATGAGGGGATTGAATACACCCTCAGCAAGTTTGGAAATTACACCACGGTGAGCTGGAAGTGTTGATCTGCTGGAGGGTAGGAAGGGTAGGCAGAGGGACCTGCACAGGCTGGATCGATGGGCTGTGGCCAATTGTGTGAGGTTCAACAAGGCCAAGTGCCAGGTCCTGCATTTGGGTCACAACAACCCCATGCAATGCTACAGGCTTGAGGATGAGTAGCTGGAAAGCTGCCTGGCAGAGAAGGACCTGGGGGTCTTGGTCAATAGCCAGCTGAATATGAGCTGGCAGTGTGCCCAGGTGGCCAACAGGGCTAATAGCATCCTGGCTTGTATCAGAAATAGTGTGACCAGCAGGACCAGGGAAGTGATCTTGGCACTGATGATGCCACACCTTGAATATTGTGTTCAGTTTTGGGCCCTACACTACAAGAAGGACTTTGAGGCCCAGAGAAGGGCAACAAAGCTGGTGAGGGGTCTGGAGCACAAGTTTTATGACGAGCACTCAATGATCTTAAAGGTCTTTTCCAATCGAAATGATTCTATGATTCTATGACTGTTTGCAAGTACTGCAAAAAAACATGATCCCTAAATTATAGTCCACTCTGTACTTTATTGCTATTCATAATTCATTTGGTCTATGTATTTATGAGCATTTGATAAATGAAAATATTTGCAAGAATGTTGGATGAAAGCAAAAGCATCGTAAGTAGCAGTGGAAATATTAGCAAAAGCACTCCCACTGGAAGCTACTTTAAAAGGCTCTAACTCACACAAGCAATAGTGAAAGCATATTTCTGAAACAGAGCAAAGGACTGCTGTTTGTAAAGATAAATTAAGCAAGCTCCAATTAACTTTAATATTAACAACTTCATATCATCCACTATGAATCACAATATGCCAATGATGTGACCAATTCACAATCAATTGAAAGACTAAATTCCTCAGAGTATCAAAGGATTCTGAATAATTAATATTTTTAAACCAAAATATGATTTGTCAGATAAACTATTCCTTACAAAATGTAAGACAAAAAGCTGTACAAAAGGTATATTTTAACTCCACTGATTTACCAAACTGGAAGCAACATCTTACAACTAGTGTTGTGAATATTATGGTAATGTTTAATAGGCGAGATGTAAATCATACAGAAGCTGGGGACCTTTTGGTCCAAAATCAGTAGCTTATTTACTAGACTGCTGAACTTTATTTATTACCAATGAGAATAAGTTCAAGTTTCTCAGGGCAGACACTTTTAGGTGTTTGGGTAGGTAGTCAACTTGTGAGCATAAATTAAAGAGCTATGGTAAGACTGAATTGGGCCAGATCTTGCTATCAGTTTTCTCTTTGCACCTCTACACTTCTAAGTGTGGGCATAAGTAAGAGCAGAACTGATCTCTGAATGTTTGACCAGCCAAATACCAGTTTTGTATGAGCTTTTTTAACCAAATGATGGTCACGTGCTTTGACTGTGGAAATTAAATTAATTTCATGCTTAATATTGCTTCAAGTACTGCGTATTAGTCTCCAAAATAACTAAATAATTATACAAGTACTGAAGAAAAGCATTTCTACGAAAAAAATTGTGAAAAATAAATGTGACTATCATGAGTTTGCAAGTTACCTCCATTATAAGTTAAAATACAATAGTATTAAATTTTTCCAAAACAACTAGCGGCCTTTCATTATCAACACAATTTACAGATGGACTTATATAAAGTTCTGATGAGAAATATAGCTTACATGTTACACATTCTTTCTTCCTTCAAAAGGAAAGAAAACCCATCAGAAATATAATCCTGAAAACTTTACCATCAATACTGGGAAAGGTACATAGCATGCACTGCAAAATACTATTAAAATATCATGGAGAGTATAGCATCTGAACCACAGAAATATTGGGGCTGCCGATCTCGCCTGACCATGCTGTGATGCAAGTCCTGTCACTCAGCAGAGAGCAGCTGTGCATGTTTGTACTTTATTGCAATGAATGGGACAGGATCATAGCTGAAGAGCATGCAGGCCAGTCAATATCCATTAAAAAGTGATTATATAGTATATACACATAGATGTATAACTTGCTTAGGTAACCTGTGACACGATGCTCTGCCTCGCTAAAAGGCACCAGAGCTGCCCGCTTGACTGATCCAGCTTGGTTCTACTCCTGTGAGAAGTAAGAATGGTAGGAAATGAAGTTCAGGACACAGCACCTCTGCTTTTTTTCACTGAATACTGCTTAAAGTAAAATATACATTATTAAGGTGTCTGCAACAGCATTAGGAGTTCCCATATTTTTCAAGGCATTTAAAAATATCTTGTAACTTGGTATATCTTGGTGTAATTACTAGCCTGAAGTTATACTTAGCATAAAAATCTAATTATTATACAGCTGTACATGCACTACAAAATTTTAACCAGCCCCATAGCACTTAAGGACTTAAAAAGGAAAATTTTTTTTTATAGCTTCTACTCTGGATAGCAGTAATGCAGCTCAGGTCCACGGACCTTCACATATAGGACAACAGACTCCCCATATTTGTCAATGGCCCTACTTCCATGGTAAAGTTTTATTTAGAATTTGTTCTCTAATTTCCTTATTACATTGTATTACCCCACTCTAATTCTTACGGACGCAATGTTCTCATAATTAATTCTGGCTCAGGTTTCAGGCAATTTTCTAAAAAATTTCTTGTAAATTCACACCTATTAGCTTGCACAATATTGTATGTATTGTTTCTAGAAAGGCATAATCTAGTTAATATTTCCATCAAAATACTGTAAAAGATGTATGTTGCAATAAAGAATTCACTAAACATTAATATAGTTAATTAAAATTTGCTAATAAATTGTAATTACTTTGTAGAATTCAGCTTATTGCCCTATACCACAGTGAATATGTGTATGCATGTGTATACACAGAGAAAAGCAAAAGCACATAGACACACACTCATTAGCATCTGGCTGTCTTCTGTCTTCTGTTCTCACTGTACATGGATGCCTAAGCTGCCTTTCTTTTGGGATACTGCTAACTGAACGTGATTTGGTGGCAGTTTCTAATTTCAGCTCTTTCAATTTGTGGTCTAAGCAATGAAGTGACTGGCAGATCAACACTTGGCAACAGCAGAATCATATGAATGGGAAAACATGAGAGGGCAGAAATGTGACGCGCATTATGGCATTACAAAAAAGGGGAAGCTTTGAACAAAAAGCCATTTGTAGTCACTTTTTTTTGAATTAAAAAAAAAATGTTTTCTTTTGCTATGGATCATTTTCATGGCAAGAGTGTTGGTCCTGTGACTAATAAGCCATCACTGTTCTCTATATCAAAACCCATGGTGGATAAGAATTATCCTAGAAGACTAGGAACTAGGGTTAAGATAAAAAAATGCACTTTTGTGATTAAAATCGATTTGAAATTTAGGCACTTAAATAAGAAATTTTCTCATAATGTCTTTGCTTAACTGCTGTGTCTCTCTTGAAGGTGTATGAAATTTGTAAACATTTCCCTTCAATCTTTCACCTTCGAGTTCTGCAAGAGTAAGAAGTTTTGGTCCTGAATGCTCAGAAGTTTGAGGCTTGACCAGTCAAAACTGCTTGGCACTAGCTCATCCCTGACTAAATATGCATTTCTTTGTCTTATCACCTGATCAGTTTGCAGTTCCTGAAACATGATTAACACACACATTTACAGGATTAAGTGCCTCCAAGAATGCAATGAGGACACTGTTTTCTTTTAAATGTTGTATCTGGAGGAGAAAGCCTTTCTTTTATTGTGGAAGATGGTGGAGCCGCACTCTACCATCCCTCAGGCCACGGCAACAGATAGAGGCTCCACAGGTAGCAGAGGATCCTCTGTCCTCTTGCCGGCAGGCAGAAGCTAGAGACCCAAGAGATGATGAGGGATGGAAAAAGGTTTCTGCTCGGGGCAGGAGGAGAGTCCCCTTCCGGGCTCCTTCACCTTCCCAGCTGCCCTTGCGTAACAGATATGGGGCTCTGGAAGTTGAGGGCCAGGCAACTGAAGATGGGGATGAAGGCCCAAGCAGGGGGTTGACTAGGGAGAGACGGTCACCCATACCTATCAAGACCGACTGTACAAAGAAAAAAAGGAGGGTAATTGTTGTGGGCGATTCCCTTCTGAAGGGAACGGAGGGCCCGATATGCCGCCCAGACCCATCCCATAGGGAAGTCTGCTGCCTCCCTGGGGCCCGGATCAGGGACATTGCCAAGAGACTCCCTGGTCCGGTACGGCCCTCTGACTACTATCCGCTCTTGATTATACAGGCAGGCAGCGATGAATTGCCAGAAAGAAGCCCAAAATTGATCAAAAGGGACTTCAGGGCACTAGGGAAAATGGTTGAAGGATCAGGAGCGCAGGTAGTGCTCTCCTCGATCCCATTAGTGCCAGGAGGGAACACGGAAAGGAATAGGAAAGCTAGAGCAGTTAACGTGTGGCTCAAAGGTTGGTGCCATCGGAAGGGCTTGAGCTTCTTTGACCATGGAGAGGTTTTCATGGCACTGGGCCTGTCGAGAACAGACGGTGCCCAGCTCTCTCGGAAGGGAAATAGGATCCTCGCTCATGAACTGGCGGGGCTTGTAGAGAGGGCTTTAAACTAGGCCTGAAGGGGGGAGGGGATATAAACAGGCTCACTAGAGAGGAGCCTGGGGGTGTCACCCCATTGCTGGGGGTGAAACCGACAGCCCAGCTCAAGTGCATCTGCACTAATGCACGCAGCATGGGCAACAAACGGGAGGAGCTGGAATCCATTGTAAGGCAGGATGGTTATGATGTAGTCGCCATCACAGAAACGTGGTGGGATGCCTCCCATGACTGGAGTGCTGCGATGGATGGCTACAAACTCTTCAGAAGGGACAGGCAAGGAAGGAGAGGCGGCAGGGTGGCTCTGTATGTTAGGGAGCGTTTAGATTGTACAGAGCTTGACACTTGTGATGAGGCAGAATGCTTATGGGTGAGGATGAGGGGGAAGGCCAACAAGAAAGATATCCTGTTGGGAGTCTGTTACAGACCACCTGACCAGGATGAGGACATTGACGAAGAATTCTACAAGCAGCTGGCAGGAGTCTTTCAGTCACGAGCTCTTGTTCTTGTGGGGGACTTCAACTTCCCAGACATCTGCTGGAAATACAATACAGCAGAAAGGAAACAGTCCAGAAGGTTCCTGCAGTGTGTGGAAGATAACTTCCTGACACAGCTGGTAAGCGAGCCTACCAGGGGAGGTGCCCTGCTTGACCTCCTGTTCACTAACAGAGAAGGACTGGTGGGAGAGGTGGTGGTCGGAAATCATCTAGGCCTTAGTGATCATGAAATGGTAGAGTTTTCGATCTTTGGTGAGGTAAGGAAGGGGGTCAGCAAGACCGCCACCATGGATTTCCGGAGGGCAGACTTTGACCTGCTCAGAATGCTGGTTGGGAGAGTCCCTTGGGAGATAGTCCTGAAGGGCAAAGGGGTCCAAGAAGGCTGGGTATTTTTCAAGGAAGAAGTCTTAAAGGCACAGGAGCAGGCTGTCCCCATGTGCCGTAAGACAAATCGGCGGGGAAGACGAGCGGCCTGGCTGGACAGAGGTCTACTACTGCGACTAAGGGAAAAAAGGAGAGCTTACCAGCTCTGGAAGAAGGGGCAGGCAACCCAAGAAGAGTACAGGGATCTTGTCAGGTCATGCAGAGAGGAGATTAGAAAGGCAAAAGCCCAGCTGGAATTTAACCTGGCCACTGTTGTAAGGGATAATAAGAAAAGTTTTTATAAATATGTTAACAGCAAAAAGAGAGCCAGGGAGAACCTCCATCCACTAGTGGATGCAAGGGGAAACATTGCCACTAAAGATGAGGAAAAGGCTGAGATACTCAACGCCTTCTTTGCCTTGGTCTTTAATGGCCCGACGAGTTATCCCCAGGGTACCCAGCCTCCTGAGCTGGAAGATGGGGACAGAGAGTGGAATGAACCCCCCATAATCCAGGAGGAAGCAGTCTTTGACCTGCTATGCCACCTGGACATCCACAAGTCTATGGGGCCGGATGGGATCCACCCAAGAGTGCTGAAGGAGTTGGCAGAGGAGCTTGCCAAGCCACTCTCTATCATTTATCAGCAGTCCTGGAGAACAGGGGAGGTTCCAGATGACTGGAGGTTGGCAAATGCGACGCCTATCTTCAAGAAGGGCTGGAAGGAGGATCCGGGGAACTACAGACCAGCCCCGGCCGGGAATTATGGAGAGGTTCATCTTGAGTGTGCTCACCAGGCACATGGAGGACAAGGGGGGCCCGGGTTCATGAAAGGCAGGTCTTGCCTAACCAACCTGATTTCCTTCTACGACCAGGTGACCCGCCTGGTAGATGAGGGAAAGGCTGTGGATGTTGTCTACCTGGACTTCAGCAAAGCCTTCGACACAGTCTTCCATAGCATTCTCCTGGCGAAGCTGGCAGTTCATGGCCTAGATGGGTGTACTCTTCGCTGGGTTAAAAACTGGCTGGGTGGCCGAGCCCAGAGAGTCGTGGTGAATGGAGCTAAATCCAGTTGGCGGCCGGTCACAAGCGGTGTCCCCCAGGGCTCAGTTTTAGGGCCGGTCTTGTTTAATATCTTTATCAATGACCTGGATGAGGGGATTGAGTGTGCCCTCAGTAAATTTGCAGATGACACCAAACTGGGTGGTAGTGTTGATCTGCTGGAGGGGAGGAGGGCTCTACAGAGGGACCTGGACAGGCTGGACCGATGGGCCGAGGCCAATTGTATGAGGTTCAACAAGGCCAAGTGCTGGGTCCTGCACTTTGGTCATAACCACCCCATGCAGCGCTACAGGCTTGGGGAAGAGTGGCTGGAAAGCTGCCTGGTGGAAAAAGACCTGGGGGTACTGATTGACAGCCGCCTGAATATGAGCCAGCAGTGTGCCCAGGTGGCCAAGAAGGCCAATGGCATCCTGGCCTCTATCAGGAATAATGTGGCCAGCAGGAGTAGGGAAGTGATCGTGCCCCTGTACTCGGTGCTGGTGAGGCCGCACCTCGAATACTGTGTTCAGTTTTGGGCCCCTCACTACAAGAAAGATGTTGCCTTGCTGGAACATGTCCAGAGGAGAGCAACCAAGCTGGTGAGGGGTCTGGAACACAAGTCATACGAGGAGCAGCTGAGGGAGCTGGGGTTGTTTAGTCTGGAGAAGAGGAGGCTGAGGGGAGACCTGATCGCCCTCTACAACTACCTGAAAGGAGGCTGTAGAGAGGTGGGGGTCGGCCTCTTCTCCCTGGTAACAGACGATAGGACGAGGGGGAATGGCTTGAAGCTGCACCAGGGCAGGTTTAGTCTAGACATTAGGAAAAACTTCTTCACTGAGAGGGTTGTCAGGCTCTGGAATGGGCTGCCCAGGGAGGTGGTAGAGTCCTCATCCCTGGAGGTATTTAAAAGAAGGATAGATGAGGTGCTTAGGGACATGGTTTAGTGGTGGTATGCCAGGGTTAGGTTAAAGGTTGGACTCGATGATCTTAAAGGTCTTTTCCAACCAAGGTGATTGTATGATTCTATGATTCTATGATTAGTGACTGGAGCTCATGACTCAAATGTGGGATAATCCACTTTAAAATTTTCCCTCTAGGAATTCAAACCAATATTTTTGTCACCTTCTAGAATAAACCAGTTGTGGTCCTTCCATTGGGAAAAGGAAAGATTTGGCTAATGAAAACAGTCAGCAGTCACACCATCTTGTTATACAACAAAGAATTAGATGCACCATTTTAATTGTGGTCATACTCAGTCCTGCTAACCAGCAGCCTATAGGTTTGAATAAGGTACATCCTCCATCTCTTCTACTGACATAATACTCTTGTGCAGTAAATAGTTAAAGATTTAGTGGACTACAAAAAGAAGCAAAAGGGAGAATGTTGGTGATCAGGGAATTCATATGCAAAATTTGGTCCTTATTTCAAGGCAGTTTCTGCATTTTACCCACTGACTACTGACTGTTAAAAATTATAAACAGATTTTGTAGCAGGGAAAGATTTCTTTCTCAAAACAGATGCCTTTATCATTAGGCACTACCAAAAGTCATGTTCCTTCTTATGACCAGTTCAGTGAATTACAAATTATTTTCTGCATAACAATTGTAGCTTCAGCATAAGAAGTGGAGAATACTCCACTAGTACAGAACAATCCTGTCATTGCATTTTTAGAAACAGACTTCAGTGGCTAATTAATCTAATAATCACTAATGAAAATATTTAAATTACTTCTTTCTCCGTCACTTTAATGACATATAGTATTCAAATTAGTAGAATCCAATTACACTTCCAAATTACTTTTTGCAGAGAAGTTCCCAATTAAAAATTATCAGAGCTATAATCTGTTTTGATAAAATGTCAGTTAATACATATATAACCTCATAACCTTTACAAAAGAACAAGCATAGGAAAAGTGTATAGGACAATTTAAATCATGGTTTACTTCTACCATGAGTAGTGGTAGTATCAGAATCAGTAACATCAGAATTAATCTGATATGGGTGGGAGCTCAAAATAAGAAGCAAAGAGAGGAGAGTTTTCCTGAGTGCATGATTCTGGTTGTCCTGGGACGTCACAGTCAACATCTCAGATTGTATCTGTGTCAGAAAATTTTCTTTTAACGTCATTCGTACAGTAAAATCATCTGAAGCATCATTGCCAGTTACAATATATCTGCAGAATAAACTAAGAGTTTCTTCTTCACACTTTCCAACTGAGGAATTTAGAATGTTTTTGAAAAATGATAGGTTTAGGTTGACAGCATCCTTGAAACTGATAGAAATACTATACTAAGTTTACAGACAATACAGAGTGACAGATAGGTATTTGTTACTTCACCAAGACAGCAATAAATATTTTGTGATGAAGAAATCCAAAGTATTCTGTTTCCTAGTACTGAACTTTAACTTAAGACACTTTATTCCCAAACTTTCAGTACATCCTCTGGCTATCACTAGATGCTAAGCAGGGAAAAGGCTCAAAGTGCTAGATGGACTTTAACATGATCAGTTGGAAAAAAAGAACAAACCCAGAAGGACCAGGCCTATACCAAGAAACTATGTGATTTACAGAAAGACAGAAAAATAACCTGTGTCATTACTGTTACATGCAATCATTATGCATGATCTCACTGATAGGTGGAATTTGACCAGATTAGAAGTACAATTTGCTGCTCCTTTGGCAGCAGTAAGTTTTGAAACAGTTAACAATGGGACAATAGAACAATGGAACAGCAGAAGAATGGAAGGACAGAACAACGCACTAGTCCTGTGTGGTGTAAAGGGGCCTGAAGAAGATTCCGTTTCTTACCTTATGTACGAAGATTGAATAAAATCAACCAAAATCCTACATTCAGACAAAGAAACTTTCATATAATCACCCTCTTCATTACACACAACAATTAAAGGTTAAACTACAACAACTTCTGCTTTGTTCTACACCCAGGTCATGGTTTTGAAGAGTAAGATAAATACTGACACAAGCAATCTGCAAAAGAGATGTATTTTTAAAAGAACAATAAAGACATTTCTGAAAAGAAACAAGAAATTATGACTGTGTGATGCAGTCTGTACAACAAAGGATCTCAGGGTAAGAATTACTAGAATCTTACCCATATTTATGCTGATGTGAGGAAATCACTTATGAAAACTTTTATGTTAGTTTATGTCTACACCATAGCATGCAGTACTACACATGCTAAATCTGAATGAACTAGCATCGGTACTAAGCATAGTACAGACTTACTGTACTTGAGGTGGTGTGCCTCCACCACGTACAATTGTTCAGGACAGAGCACTGGGTTAACATAATAATAATACAACAAAGGATCTCAGGGTAAGAATTACTAGAATCTTACCCATATTTATGCTGATGTGAGGAAATCACTTATGAAAACTTTTATGTTAGTTTATGTCTACACCATAGCATGCAGTACTACACATGCTAAATCTGAATGAACTAGCATCGGTACTAAGCATAGTACAGACTTACTGTACTTGAGGTGGTGTGCCTCCACCACGTACAATTGTTCAGGACAGAGCACTGGGTTAACATAATAATAATAATGGCTTCAGCATCAACTGTAACTCACTAAGTGCTAGCTCGGATTTGTCCACTTAGCACCACATTGTGCCAGAAAGAGGTACATTTTCTTCCGGATGCAGTAGGTAACATATTCAAATATCTTAAAGCTTTAAAAATGATGATAGGTAGCCATATGAAAGGATCTTACATTGAGATATAAAGCTTCATAACTTTTTTACCATAAGGCCATTACTTCACTTCTTCAGTGGTTCTGCTACTATCAGATGGATTATTAGTGACTTAATGTGAAATCATTTAGTGACGCTGGTCCAGTACTCAAATGTAGTTATGACGTATCTAAATGTATTTTGACTATATTGAGAAGGTTAAAAGCATCAGAATGAATGGTTAATTTGACAGGAGGCACTCCAGAAAGCAGACAAAAGAGTAAATAAACTGCACTGCATGGAGAAACTTGTACACACACACATCCCATTTTGTAAGACTTTTGGTATCCAGGGCTATTAAATTGGTTCATTTTCTTGTTAATGATTTAACTAAATAAAGTAGAAGAAAAGTATTAATTTTTCTAAAAAAATGTCTTATGCATCTTGATTATTACTGTAAATGCAGTACTGTACTACCATCTCACTCAAAACCCGCAACCTTACATCAATTTGCCTTAAATACCATTACAAGTTTGTATATGCTGTTATACAGGAATTAAATAGATTTGATTCAACACTAGTAACCTTAGGAAAAAAAGAAAAGCATCAGAGTATTGTAAATATAGAAATAGTCTTACCTCTTTGCTTTCTTCGAGGTCTGACTCACTGCTGAACTCCTCTGTATTTAGATTTTCAAAATCTGATTCCCCGACAGCAATTGGCACTGTCACAGTAAGACTTGGGTTGTTTATGAATGACATGTAATCACTTTCATCAACAACATATTTTTCCACGCTGCTGCCTATGCCACTGGTAGTTCCATTCCCTTCTTTAAGATAGGCAAGGTTTTTACCTATTTCTACTATTGTGTGGTTGGAAATACAGCTGTCTTTTTTGTTGTTTAGGTCTTCAAGAGGTTTTATTTCATCTAAAACTTTCTGCTTTCTAACAAAGGCTTTTTGGATGAATTCACGCACTTTTCTCTTCACATAATCTATGCCTTTCTGAATCCTTGCTACAGCAATCTGTAGATTGTTCATTTCATTATCATCGTCCGTAGCAGCAAGGTTGTCTGAACTAAATGAGCTCAGCAGCAAGGCCAAAAAGAGGTTGAGTACCTAAAAGACAGTAAGGAGAAAATACACTGGATCTCTTATTTTTAAGTCATAAAAGTCATTCCATTATGGGTGGTTCAATATGACATAATTTTTATTTCACAGCTAGCACTTTATTTCAACCCACCTTCCTGCTATTCTTTCCAGTCCATAATCCCTGTCCCCCAAGTTTTATTATAAATTGCCAAAAACATTTTTAGCTTGTTTAACTTGACTAGTATAGGTGAAAAACTGAGCTGTTCCTTGACTTTCTCCTCCACACTAGAAGTAGTGCATGTCTGCTCCTCAAAATGGAGAATGACATAAGGAGGCAGGATACGAAATGATGTAGTAATTTATGCAAGCTACATGCACTGTTGTGTTCACAGGCGAGGGGAATGCAGGCCGACTGTCTTCTACAGTTCAACAGACCATAATTTCAGTGTCTCTAATTCAGAATATAATAAACATATATTTGCCAAGAATTTATCAGTCTATTTTTGTTTTGGGCAGGAAAACTAGCTAAGAGATAAAAAGTCCACAGATGTGATGCACCTCAATTTTAGGAAACTATTTTGGACTTTCTTGCATGACATTTTACAAAAATACCAGAGAAATTTGGGCTACATGTAATTATGACAGACTATGTGCAAAACTGATCAAAAATCATATTTAAATTATGTTTGTCAATCCTTCCTGTTCAAACTTGCAGAATATTTTAGAAAGTATATCCCAGCAGTCTTACATTTGTGGATAAGCATATTTATAAAATTTGTGGATGATACCAAAAAGAGAAGGGATGCTAGGACTCAACAAGAAAGAACTACAATTAGGCATAACCACAGTAAATTGGTGAAATGATTCAAAATCAATATGGCATTTAATTCTGAAGTACTAGTGTGGAAATGTTGTTACAAAAAATGAAAAGTACATATACAGAAGGTGTGAAAACTGGCAAGGTGGAAGCACTGCAGAAAAAGGCATATAGGCTGCATCGGGAAAGCAATGCTGATATAGAAATTTCATGTGTCATTTGGGGATGTAAGACAAAGAATGTTGGGTGTAAGACATGGAAGTATAATTATTCCACATTATTCAATACTTGTGTCTCTATCCAAAATGCTGCTTGGGAGGAATTCAGAGGCCAGTAGCAAAAGGGATCAGTAGTTTAGAAATCATCACCTATTTGAAAAAATTGAACAGCTAGACTTATTTTGTTTCAGAAAGAAAAGACTGAAAGTGGAAACAGTAAGCCTTTAAGTAATATAAATATCATCACGAAGACCAACCGTTTTCCATCACTATTGAGACCAGTCAGTTTAATTGGCTGTAAAAGGTGATTTGAGTTAGGTGTTTTTTTAAAAGGCATTTTTAGCTATAAGCATAATTGAGCACTGATCTTACTAAGGAGGTTATAAGCTTACTGAAGATATAAAGAAAAGGTAGACAAACGTTTTTCATAAATGATCAAGGTATATTTGAACCTGGTTTAGAGAAAGGGCAAATGAATTACATGTTGTCCTAAAGTCCTCCTCCAGTCTTCATCTCTGATTTCTAAATAATGGAAAATAGAAAATAGGTCCTAATAGTTTTAAAAAAGCCCCAATGATTACGTACCACTAGGTTTCCAATCACCATGACCATCATGAAGACCGTAAGGCACATGGTTTGGCCTGCAACCTCCATGCAGTCCCACATCGTTTCTATCCATTCTCCACACAGCACTCGAAACACAATCAAGAAAGAGTGGAAAAAGTCATGCATGTGCCAGCGTGGAAGTTCACAGTCGCTAGAGATCTTGCAGACACATTCCTTGTAGCTTTTCCCAAACAGCTGCATCCCAACCACAGCAAAAATGAACACAATGATGGCCAGCACCAGGGTCAGATTTCCCAAAGCCCCCACTGAGTTGCCAATAATCTTAATCAGCATATTTAGAGTTGGCCAAGATTTTGCCAATTTGAAAACTCGAAGCTGCAAAACAGAACAGTATACAGTTATTCATGTTACTACTTGTAATGAAGTTATTGCTATACATTTCATATTTCAGTTACCTTGTGTCTAAATCATGTCTCATGTTACCTTTAGAAACTTCAGTTACAAAATTTATGTTTCCAGTTCCTCGTACAACACTAGACATCAGCAGTCTTAAGTCCTGATTCAAGTACTAAAAAGTGAAAAATACTGTCTCTATGCTCATTTCAATTACATTGCAACTATCACAAAGTCTCCAATTCACACTTTGCCTCTTTTGGTGGTCTATAAACAAGTTGTACTCGTTGGACAAGTTGGACAAAACAGTCTTTCTCCTTTAGCTAACTAAGAGAACATTACTAAAAATAAACCAGTACATATGAAATGAGATCAGTTTAACAGGATTGTAAGTATATAGACACTTCCAGATCTCTTTCATCTTAACTGGCAGAGAGATGGAAGAAATGGTTTGCCTAGAAAGAGAAACAAGCTAGAGTTGTTAATGACAGGCATACAAGTTACTTGCAAGTATCTTTAACAACAAAGTTTGTCGTACCACGTTGAGAAAAGCAGACAAAGGGAAGAGATATATTAAAGTCCAACTTGAAACAGATAAAAATTAAATTATTTGGAAAGATATAGCAAGTGTTCAGACAATTGAAAGAGTAGAATATTAAAAGGAATCTAAATCTAAATATTATTTCATTGGATGTGACATAAATAAAATACATATATGTGAAGTTAAAAAGAGAATTCTCTTGTTGACGGAAAAGTCATTCCAGAGAGATATTAGACTTTAGGCAAAATGCAATATAATACTATACAAAGAACCAACAAATGCACAAATTTAACCCCAGTCTTTTTTTTAAAGGGGGTTTATTTAACTTTTATTTAAAGTGAAATATTTTTGCTTTAAGGCAAAAGTTGAGTTTGATGACTAGGAACTCTAGTTTCATGTCTCTTACTGTGTAGGTCTTTTCAGAAGAGAATCTGAACATCAACTTGCATGCTAGACTAGTCTTCAGCAAGACCAAGGTTTTTCAAGTTCCTATTCATGACAGAGATATCTAATAACAGACAGAGATACTGTAGTGACTTCCAAACAGAAAAGCTGTTAGACAGGAGATGGACCCTTGCACAGGATGATAACGAGAAGGCTGGTAGTGATGAAAAATCCCTATCCAAAGAAAAATCTTAACACCGCTCCCTTCTAAAACTAACCATGTAAGCAAACTTGTAATGGAAGTCTATCAGCTAAAACTGTCAATAAGCTTTTATTAGCTAATCCATTTTTTACTAAGCGATTTACTAATCTTCAGTCACAGGTAGTGAGGGCCTGTGGCTCTTGCATTTTTTAGTCCTTCATCTAGAGAGAAAAAGACTCTACGAGATACTACTATCAAAAAAAGTTAATCCTTAAAGCACATTCACTGCAAGAACAGAATTGAACTTGGCACTGTCTTGAAGAAGAAATAGACGTTACTAAGATAGTATGTAAACCAAACTTAACATAATAGATACATGCCATCTAGTGGGTATGCAATTTAGTATTTTGTAAATTCTTATGAAAAGGTCTTCTTTCTTAGCCAAACATATAATGTACAAATGAAAAATGCACAACATAATGCACAAATACAAAAATATAACATAGAAACATAGTTTATTAGTATATTTACCAATCGGAATGATCGAAGGACAGATAATCCTTCTACATTTGCAAGGCCAAGCTCCATTAAACTAAGACTCACAATAAAACCATCAAAAATATTCCATCCCTCTTGGAAATAATAATAAGGATCCATGGCAATTATCTTGAGAAACATTTCTGCTGTGAAAATTCCAGTAAACACCTGCAAGGAAAGTACAGTGTCTTAATCCAGTTTAATGAGAAAATATTAAAAAGATAAAACTAACAGTATCATCTTTTGGTAAGTTATATCTTCAGCAAGCAATCCATGATAAATCTGAATAGCTTCTCTATATTGCCATATATTGGGGTTAGGAATTAAATTCATATTTGAAGCTTACATAAGCATTGCAATGTTTGGTTCCCAACGAAAAATAGGTGAAGTGGGAAAAATATGGTTTTTATCTAGCTTGCTAATATGCATGCATAAATACCCATACACAGAATCTCTTGTGATTTTATTGCTCATTTTTTCCTTTTCAGATCTCATCTTTGCCCTTGTGACATCTTTTTGCTTCTAGGGATAAAGATAAGTTTATGAGAGGGATAATTATTTTATTAAGAAACAAAAAAAATTATACTGAAAGTTGAGCAGAACCATTCTCCTTCAGGATGACCTGTGGAAGGCACTGTCAATCCATTTAACCATTTCCTTTAGAGTTGCAGTATACCTCATGCTTTCCCCTCTACAATTTCCTGAGCACCCAGTACCTCAGAAGGTGCTAGTCAAGAGCGAAACAGGTGTGGGAACGGAACTGAAAGTTCTTATGATTTGTAAGTATCCATCCAAGAAAAAAAACATGCGATAAATTCCTTTAATCAGCTTCAATGATAGAAGCTGAATGTTTTAAAAATCAAAATGCACATTGACTCAATAAAAGTTGCTGTCTTTTGCTCCATAAAGCAAGATTGGTGAAATCCACAAATGTCCACAAAGAGGGATTCAGTACAGCTTAAATTTAAATTCAACCCTCCCAAGCCTATAAATGTCTAGTCAACATTTTCTTTTAAACATATGTACATAGGTCACAGAAGAAATATTTATGAAAAATGCATTTGACATACATGGTACATCATGAAAGACTTACAAGGTTTCCTACTGAAAGCACACCACTAAACTGTTCTGTCATTGGATAGTGCTCCATGGCCATGAACAGGGTGTTTAGGACAATGCAGATAGTAATGGCCAGATCAACAAATGGGTCCATGACAATCAAATTTACAATATGTTTGACTTTCAGCCAGGGAGTACAGCAGTCCCAAATCAAGCAAGTGTTAGCAAATTTATACCAGCATGGTGGGCATTTCTGTCTGGATTCTTCCAGTTCTAGAGAGAAAAATGAAAATAACATTTTAAACATAATTCTCTATTGCAGTATCACCTGGGTATTTCCTTGAGGCCTAAATGCTGTTTTCCAAGGTAGTGTTGATAAACTGTGTTGATATTGTAGACCTTTTGAAACCAAGACTACCGTCAGTCAAAAGAAATTACAATTAAAAATAATCTGTCCCACTATGTTCTAAATTTGATGTAAAAAGAATACTAAGTAGTCCATAGATAAAATAACCATTCACAAGCAAATGCTACACAGGATGCAAACCAGACATTTGTCTTAGAAATCTGGCATACAGGCAGGGCAATGAGTGGATTGAGAGCAGCTCTGTGGAGAAAGACCTGGGGGTATTGGTGGATGAAAATCTTAATATGAGCTGGCAATGTGCGCTCACAGCCCAGAAAGCCAATCTCATCCTAGGCTACATCAAAAGAAGTGTGGCCAGCAAGTTGAGGGAGGTGATTCTCCCCCTCCACTCTGCTCTCATGAGACCCCACCTGGAGTACTGCATTCAGCTGTGGGGTCCCCAACATAAGAAAAACATGGACCTGTTAGAGTGGGTCCAGAGGAGGGCCACAAAGATGATCAGGGGGCTGGAGCACCTCCCATATGAGGACAGGCTGAGAGAGTTGAGATAGCCTAGAGAAGAGAAGGCTCTGGGAAGACTTTATAGCAGCCTTCCTGTACTTAAAGAGGGCCTACAGGAAAGTCAGGGAGGGACTCTTTTATCAGGGAGTGTAGTGATAGGACAAGGGGTAATGATTCTAAACTGAAAGAGGGTAGATTTATATATTAGGAAGAAATTCTTTACTGTGAGGGTGATGAGATACCGGAACAGGTTGCCCAGAGAAGTTGTGGATGCCCCCTCGCTGGAAGTGTTCAAGGCCACGTTGGATGAGGCTTTGAGCAACCTGATCTAGTGGAAGGTGTCCCTACCCATGGCAGGGGGGTTGGAACTAGATGATCTTTAAGGTCCCTTCCAACCCAAACTATTCTATGATTCTATACATAGAATGAATAAAATATTTAACATTTTCCTCATGAAAGATAAACATTTAGAACAAACCTGAAGTCAGACAACTATTTATACAACATTATGGTCCACATGTGCAAACCTGCTCATTATTACCTTCCCATTTGCTGTTTTGGGCACAGTCATTTAAGCCTCAAAGTGATGTTTTGGCCGTTCTTACAAGTAGTTGCTTAATTCCATGATTCAGATTCATTGTATTTAGCCTTACAGAAAGAATAGGATCCTTCCTTTGTGAAACAGCATGTCTGGTGAATTGGTAGAAGGGGATTGTTCTACTGCAAGAAGTATAGCCATTTCGGTAATCTAAAAAGAGCTTTTACCCCATAACATAACTTCTCTAGAGAAACACTGCATTAATCAATTACTTTCTGCTTGAATTTAACTTGGAAGTTTGCTGCTTTCACCTCAAACCTATCAGTATATTGAAAGTTTGACTGCTTTTCCAAATATATCAGTCCATCTTTAAAAAACACCCCACTACCTCTATATACAAACCTCATCTTGCCTGTATGCTTTAGGCTGAAATAGCTGCCTTAAAACACCACTACTGCTTAATGTATCATACATTTAATAGCACTTTATGGCCTTGTCATACAAAAATTCTGTTACGTACCTTCCATTGTGTTTGTAAGCATGCTGGCTATACTCATTGCTCTTTGCCTTGCACTAGGATCTGTTAGGTAGTCCATGGGAACATGATAAGAACTAGACCGTCTCTTTCTTAAGTCAGTTTCTGTAGTAGTGCCCTGAAAATAAAACACTGATAAAATAGCCTATTGATTGTTCATTTAATAAGAATAACATTGTAAATTATTATAAAAGTATAATGGTTAAAAACACTCTGCTGTCAGGCACCAAGCTCCATTTATGCTGTCGTTTTGCAATAGACTAATGTATGCCTAACTTTGTATACAGCAAATAGTCAAATACATCAGTAGGATTGCTCTTGTGCTTAAAGAATATGTTTTTAAGCATTTTGCTGAAACAGGGATGAGACAGCAGAACAGCTTGTAGACTTTAAACAGTTGTTACACTGTAAAAAGTTCCTCAATGCTTGTCAATAAGCTCTGCCATAAATATCTTTCTAATTAGGCAGTGAAGTCTTTTTCTAAATATGAAAATGCACAGCCCACACAGCTAGCAGTAAAAGCACAAAGAGTAAGTGTATTTTCTTAAGATAACTCTTAATTTAGAATAAATTACCAATTTCCTAGCACAGGTTTTCAAACAAAATAAAAGAAAAAATACTTAACAATGTTGACATCTCCCTCCAGAAAACCTAGAAACCTAGGAACACTATCACAACCCATGTAAGTTGTACCATCAGTGTTACTTCAAAAGTTTCATATACTGTCAGTGGGAAGTTAAATACTTGTTTAATATATTCCATTAAGTAAATTTAATTAATTTAATTTTTTTTTCCCATTTTGGTATCCTGTCTGATATACAAATACAGAATCTTCCAGTTAAGTCTTCAGTTAGCATAATGAATCAATAAGACTACACATACTACATTTATTCAGTGGTTCACTATGCTATTCTGTTAATTCCCAGTAAATAAGCATAATATTTTCAGTTTCTACTTTAGCTTATAACTGCAATATATGAAAGGAGCATTCACAGCTTGGCCAGAAAGGGAATCATTCCCAAGTGACTAAATTTTGTAGAAACGGTAGCTGATCATACAGGGAGAGGACATCATGCCTGAGCTATTACAGACTTCCTTACATTGCTAGCAGTGGCTGCTTTATCAATCATCACCTCTGGCAGAAGCTGTCCAGTAGGTGATGTCAGAGCTGGCGGCCCACCGACTAAAGAAACTACTCCATTGCAATCCACAGTGCTGTGCATCTTCCCATTTGCTGGAAGTGGAGGTACCGTCCTGGATGACCTACTGGCCTGACTAATGTTACTGTTGCGCCGTTCACCATGTCTATGAGGAACAAAGAGAGAATCTCTTCTGCTCTCATTGTCTTCAAAAGTGCTGTGCTCATCATCAGCAAAGTCATTTTCTGATCCTACATCCTTTGCTCGACCTCTGAAGCTGAAAAGACTTGTTCTGCTATTGCGCCTTGGGGAAAACAGGGAGCCACGAATGCTCAGCAAAGACTGTAGGTAAATAAAAACAATTATTATCAGATGAAAATACTTTAAAATATAATATTTTCATACAGGGGCAAAACCCACAGTGTTAATATGTCTTAAAGGGTAAGGTCGTCTACAAAGAAATGAACTGGTACAGCCCCCCCCTCCAGTACACTCCATTTTGCATAGTAAACAAAGAGCACATAAGTGACAGACAAAGACTAGTTATTTTACTACTTTGCATATATGAAAACAATTGGTTTAATCAGAATAAAAGAAACTGCTTGACAGAATTATTTCCTCTGCCATTCTGCGTGTTTTATTACCAGCTGTTCACAAACTGAGTAAGCACATCTAGACACTATTTACCCCAGGTTGGCATTAGTCTGACAGTCTGAGTAAATAAAATTTTAGGCAAATTTCCTTTGACTCAGTCTGTACAGCGAGGTAGCTCCCAAATACCGCCTAGTTTAAAAAATATTTTTCAGATACTAGAAAAGTAGGCCACAATAAGTTTTTTATTTCTTTTTTAAAGTGTTAACTACCCTGAATATGCAAAGATATGCTTGTAATTTTGTATGAACAGCTTCCCTAATCTTCATCAGTTTTCTGAGTAAACGTTCTGCTATGGGAGGATCTTTTCAGGATTAGAGTCAAAATAATGCTCTAATATTGCAAATAATAATACATGTCCGTAACTTTAATTCGTATCAGTGATACTCTTGACTTGTTTGATTAGCATCAGTACCTGATTTCACCCAAGACCTCTATGAATAGCAGAGATGGTACATAACAAAGCAGTGTCTTTGTTTCTCTTCTGCAACTTATCTTTATGGACCTGATCCCCATTGTTCTAGGTACTGCAAAACGCAGAACAAAAAGGCACTCTGCAAAGAACTTATCATCTAAGTGTAACACAACAGATGGATACAGAAAGAGAGGGAATACAAGGAGGCAAAATTGATGGGTATGATAAACAGTGGTCTTAGCTCACCTGAAGTCACTTCCCTGTCAAGCTTTCTGTAGGCAGCATGGTAAAAGAGAGTTTTAAAGAGGGATTTGAGGAAAGCAATGAAGTGTTCTGTGGAAACCCATGGGAGCTTCTTCCAAGCATGAGGGGAAGCATATCAGAAAGAGTTTAAAGAAACTAGTTTGAAAATTTAACAGGAGGTTATGGATGCTGGCATGGGTCAAAGCTGGGACTCAACTTGTTTACTGTAAGTAGACAAGGTGGGTTGGGAAGAACTTTAGGCACGTATGTTTTATGGTATTAAAAATATCTTTAGGTTGATATGTTTACTAGCAGATTAGATAAAAGCAATGAGAGAGGTTAGTGCTCTTTGCAACAACATTCTTGATGAGTACAGCAGTAATTGGGACATGGAAAGAAGTCCAAGTTAAAAAAGATTCACAGTTGTGGGTCCAGAGTAGAGTTAAAAAAAAAAAAAAAAAAAAAAAAAAAAAAAGAGAGAGAGAGAGAGAGAAGGGAACCAGCAAAATGCCTTGTGGAAATCCCTTAGAAAATTGTCAAAGGGCTAAAAGCATCTTCTAAAGCACAACTAAACCAGGAGAATTGAGAGGAGGTGAAATCATGAATGTTAGGAAGAATAAGTTTTCAAGATGAACATAATGGTCAGTTACATTGAAGGCAAGTAAAATGTCAAGGAAAATGTCAAAGATGAGATATAAACCTGAGTTTTGTCTAGGAAAAGGTTATTAAAAACTGGTGAGTGGAATTTCTGTTTAGTGGCTAGAGCCCAGAGTGAAAAGGAACTAGGGTTGGAAAACCAGAGGGGAGGGGATTGCTAGACTGTCATAGTAAACAGCTGTAAATGAACTTGGGGATGAAAAGTTAAGAGAAGCAAGTTGTATGAGGAATGCTTCATTTCTTTCAAGATGGATGAATTGAGCTGCAGTTGAATAAGGCTGCAGATTGAATGAAGACACAAACAAGAATAGGCACGTAAGGGATCAGATGGGTCTTCAACATGAAGTTGAAGTTAATGGATATAGGTGTGAAAATTTGTATAAGGAACAGAATGAATCATGAACTAACTAAATTCAGCAATGAAGTCTTACAGAGACTAGTTAAGACAGTTAACAACATAAAATGGTGGCAGACCAAGGTTGGGGTGGGGGGAAGGATGCAGTGCTATTAAAAAAGAAAGTATGTTAGGAAGTAAGTGGAAGGAGGAGTTAACCTGGCAGAAATAGGAAGCTAGAAACATTATATTCCCACCACAGTCTGGTCTAAGGAGGACAGTCCTTAATAAGAAAATATTGGATGAGGAGGTCTGAGCTTCTTTGGGAATGGGAGCTGGAGGAAGTGATATGTGAAGAGAATATGGATGTTTATGATCTATTTAGGGATGAAACAGGCTTTTCAGAGACAGTAATAAAGAGGATTAAAAAGGAAGGAATTATTTTAGTAACAGTGACTAAAAAGAGGGAGAGAGCAAGCCATAAAGACCAGGGAGAATCGAGAAGGTGGGGATAAAAGGAAGAAGCATACTGAGGCACACAAAGGGGCAGAAAAAGGACAGAATGGATGTGAGATCTGGACCTGAAGTTCTGAAGGAAAAGTTGGAGGTGGGAAAATGAAGAGGAACTTTGAAAACTGTAGATGGGATAACACAACAAAACTATCAAATGAAATAAATGTATGGATGGCAGATGCAGATGGCACTCTGAGTCACTGATGTTTCAATGTAAGAGAACCAGGACAACATGCAAGGACACATTGCCACAGATATTTCCACTTTCTTTAAGATAACACAATTAATGGTCTCACATCAATTAATTTGTCAAATTTCACACAAACAATTATGCAATTTCTACTCGGGTTTTTTTGCATCCTAAATTTAGTACTTTTCTCATTTAATACATTAAATTCCTTTGTGCACCAAATTTTGAAGCTACTGATCATGATGAATACATCCATCTTGATGGGGAGATAGGTCCATTTTCATTAAGAAGCTTAAAATACAACTCATTTTAATTAATACACATTTTTGATTTTTCACACATACATTCAGAATAAAAACAAAATCTCTCAAATTGTTACATTTTCCTCTTTGGCTGAAAGTATTAACTTGGTCATACTTTGATTTAAGATATTAGAGAATCTGTGGTATCTTTTGCAAGAATTGACCAAACTACTTTACAGCGTTGCGTTTTGTTTATATGATGTGTAGACAACAGAGGTGTTTAAGAGGTAATAATACTATGGTACCTGGTGTGGGGAAGAGAATCTCTTCTCGTATGTCAGTCTATTCCCCTCAATGGAAAATCGGAAACCTTTCCTTTTGATGCTGTCCTCTGATTCAGATTTGTGAAATTCTTCCCCATCCTTCTCCTCGCCTTCAGATTGTTCTTTTTGCTTTTTTTTCTTTCTTCTATTCCTCCTCTCTTTAGCACTCTTTGAGCTCAGTTTTGATGCCTCAGAAGAACTTTCAGAGAATCCACCTACTCCACCTACGCCACTATAATCTCTTGAGTCAGCTGCTGCAGCTGCTGCTGCTGCCTATATGTACAAGCACAGTTGCAATTTACAACATTTATACAAACACACACCACTCACTATTTTAATTTATTGCCATTCTTAAAAAAATAGTGATTTTGAAATAAAAGCAATGATCCCACTTCACTGAACCCAGCATATCGTAAGATGTATAATTTGTGAAATACCACAGGAACCATAATTTTCCACTGCTCCATAAACCGGGAGTTAGAGCAGCCCAAGAGAAAATTGTGCTGTCAGAGAATCAAGTTAACAAGCATCTGTTTTAGATTGGAGTAAAATGTTGCCATGAATTTTTCACCTGAAATACTATGTAAAAGTAAGGACATCGGGGCCCAAACAACAGGAAAAATCCCTGTTAACAGGAAGCAACACTTTCTTACACCATTTTGCTGGATTTTGAATACTCTCTAGTTTATTAAAGCTGTGGTGTAACATTGTCTATTTCAGTTTTGCAAATCAAAATCAGAGATTTGAGTTAAACTGCAGACTATCAGAAACCTGTTTCTGTTTGAAATTTCAAACATTTGTGGAACATTTGATTAACATTTATTTAAAAGTAAAAAAAAAACCCAAACAACACACAAACCAACTAACCAACCAAAAAAAACCCCCCCGTTGCTGGCTTTAGTCACATGGTTACATGGAAGACATAGTTCAACTTCTGCTCTATGCGGCCACATGCCAAGCAGACATTATCAAATATCCTATTAAAGACTTCAGAGTCTTCAAAAAATGAAAAGGAATTTCAAAGCACTATGTAATCATGTTGTCTGTACCACAGAAGTGTTTTCTCCAGTTTCTCCACTTTTTCCAGTTTTAAAGAAAACTGGAACACTATGGCTTTCTGCTGTGAGAGCTGAGGAAGGAGTAGAAAAAGCCAAATGTTGCTGAAGCAAAATATTTCTCCCACAGCACCTACAATAGTTTTGCTTCCGTTACTTAAATAAGCAGAATTCCTGTTGGTTTTTTTTTCCCTCCACATCTCCATCTCCATTTCACAGAATGGTTGAGGTTGGAAAGGAACATGTGGAGGTCATCATGTCCAAGTCCCCAGCACAGACAGGGTCACCTAAAGCAGGTTGCCCAGAAACACATCCAGATGGCTTTTGATTATCTCCAAGGATGGTGATTCCACAAGCACTCTGGGCAACTTGGTTCAAGTGCTCAGTAAAAAAGTTAATTTGAAAAGTTAATTTGAAAATGCAGTATTTTATCTTATTGATTATAATTTCTGTCACAAATTAACAGGTTCGCTCAAGCCAGCAGAAACAATGCAATGGAAAACATTAAAGATTGTTTGCAAAACAAAGGAATAAGACTGGAGGCAATATATTGTTAGGAGTAGGGAAGTAAAAGTATTCTCATATGTGGACATAAAGCATCCAATCACAATCATGAATAGAAGAAGGAATTTTACTTTACAGGGATACCTGAGCTTCTTCCTGTTGCTTTTTCAGTTGTTCCAGCATTTGCTGAAATTCTGCTTCTTTCTGTTCTGCTTCTTCCATGGTTGCTTGATTCTGTTCTTCGTAGGCCATAGCAACCACAGCCAGGATCAAGTTAATCAGGTAGAAAGAACCCAGGAAAATGACCAAAACAAAAAATATCATGTATGTTTTCCCAGCAGCACGCAGTGTCTGGGGAAAAAGAGGTAATACACATTTTTAGCAGACTTTGAAATACTGTCCCATAATATGGTAGCATCTGTGTTATAATCTAGAAATACATTATAGGATTGCTTTGTTTTAGCACGTGATTATTTAGTTACTTTTTCCATATACAAATAGTATTATATCCTGGCTACATGTGCAAACATCCAAGTTTTGTGTCTACTATGGTCAAGATAAATAAGATTCTGTAGCTTGAATACTTCAGAACTTCTACCAATGAGAATCTGTAGTAGCAGTTGCTGCCCCTGATATACATCTATATTATAGCCTTTAAATCTAACAGTAGTGGGGCCACTAACCAGCATCTTACCTTCTTGTCTCATCAGTCCCAAACTACAATGCCAAAAAGACAGTGTAGTATACAAAATGTCATGCTGTACAACACCACTGTCCTTCAGGTTAAGGCTATAAGTAGTTCAGGGACAAGATGTAACCTTTTCCAAGACAACATATTTGTACTAGACTGCAAATCAATTTAACTAGCATCTATTTACAGCATGTTTGGGTAAGAAGCTTTAACTTAATTTACTCATTTGTGAAAAGAAACAATAATGCTTAACCACCTTCATATAACAGCAGCTACTTATTATTATGTATTTGAGTAGCACATGGGAACCTAAATCACGAACAAGGCCTCTATTGTTTTAGACAGCTTACATATATGAAATAAAAGATGATTTCTGTCCCAAAGCCCTTAGGGACATGTGAATGAAAATAACTATGCAAGTACTATGTAGTAATGATATTGGTGATGGTGCTGTTTATTTTAGTAAGTCCTCACCAGCTGGTAAAGATTCTCCCAAAAGTCCTGAGTCATCAATCGAAACAGTGACAAGAATGCCCAACTGAATGTATCAAAACTTGTGTAGCCATAGTTGGGGTTTCTACCAGCTTTCACACATATATATCCTTCTGGACATTGACTACAAAAGAAGAGGAAATGCTATTTTTAACAACTACTCTAAATTACGATATGCTATAGTAAATCACAAAATTGTTCAGGAGTACCAGTTGCTAATGAAATCATGAACAAGTAAAATTTTATTCTACATGCCTAAGATAAAAATATACCTTATTGGTTTTCAATTCTTAATTCCATTTCCTAATGATATTTCAATGCTTTAATAATATAACTAATAGTAATCTACCCTTCCCCACAATTTGTCATATCAACACATCTCCACCAGAGAAGAATGTCAACTAGCACGGATAAACAGTTGCCAGCAAGTTGGCAGCAACATTTATGCACATAGCATTCATGTGGTTACCTTTATAAAACTAGCCTAAGACGCTGAAGAAAGTGCTTGTGTAAACTCAAATCACACAGGTGGTTATATTTAGGTATAGCTTCAACTGCAAAACATCAGTAATTTGCAAATCTATGGTACAGTTGATACTAAAGTTGACTACCTGAGCTATTCTAAGTAGCTAATTATTTTTTCTTGATGCATAATGAAAAATGTTGACCATTTTCTTACCCTGCATCTGAGCTATTGCCACACAGCAGAGCATCATTTTGTCCTTCCAAGAAGTAGAAATGATCTGTTTAAAAAAAAATAAAAAAATAAAAAGGTGATGAGAAATACATAATTTATACCTAATGGAAATTAAGCAATGATACAGACTTTTACACTTTAAAGAAATAAGCAGAACTAACCATTTAACTGCAGCATATAATGATTAGGAATGAAAAAAGCATGGAAGATATTGTTTTGACAGGAAGATGACTTTCTATAAAGTCTTGAAGTTGGCCTTTCTTTAGAAAATAGAAAGGTAGTTGTACAGATAATTCTCAGTAACCTTCCCAAATGTATAAGATACAATGGGTGGATTACCAAATTGGGTATGTCACCAAATGAGTGAACAAATATGAGGAGAACAAAACAAAGGATGAGGGTAATTCCCTGCCTTTGTTCATGCATTTTGATAAACAGCATTTAGTGTTATTCATTTATAGTTATTCACTACACACTATTTTATCCAAGTATTACTTTAAAAAGTACTGAAATTTTTGCAGCATTAAAACACAACACAACATGCACAAGAAATTGCTAACTGGATCTTAACTTGAGCAGCTAAGGGAGAAACCAAGCTTTTATTGTACATTACAAAAAATTACTACACCGAATTCTTTAGTACAGGAATGTGCTTGAAGTATCTAGATGTATTTTGTTAATAGGCTAACTATTAACATGAGTAAAAGATAATTTAAAGAGATGGAATTCTTAAAAGCTCCTGGCACATTCTTTTCTTTTCTTTGTGCTGCTTTCAGGCAGCATGGGAAAAACAATTTGCCATCAATTCCTAGTTTGGGATTCTTATGGTAAAATGGGAATCTCTAGTGGAGATTTTTGGGTCAGGTGGCATATTAAGCTAAAGTTGCCAAAATTAGGTATGTTCTGGCTGTTCCCAGGAAGCAGATGGTTCCTTGAGATTCACTGCCAGCTGGCATGGACTAGCTTAGCTGGCATGAGCTAACCGAGGGCTAATGCTAGAGAGACAAGTAGAGAATTGCAACCAGTTCCTATTGACTGCTTCTACGCTGTCACCACCAGTATATGATAGAGACAGCATAAAATCTGCTTATTTTAAAGAGGGAGAGATATTATGTGCATAATTTATGCATCTGCAATCTCTTCTCAGATATCAGATGAGAAAACAGTAGATTTTCAGACATCCCAGTGCTCTCATAGTCATGCCCTGTGAAAGATCTAACCCCTACTTAAAAAGCTTAAAAAATTTAAAGATGCAGATAAGCACAAAGCTGGATTTTCAAAACTGTCTGTGGGCCTAATTCACATTCTTATGTGGCACAGTTCCTCCCCTGGTAAGTAGAGGATCCAGTTAAACTATCCAGTCAGCTCAACTGTCAGCCCACTGTTTTGGAAAGCATTTAAATAATAATTTTTTTTCAATACAAAGTTGATAACAATAAAGTAATAAAAACAGTCAGTATGACTTCATAAAAAATATGCCATATATAAAACTATTCCTGTCTCCTGCCAACTTAATAACAGGACAACTGTCATGGGTACAAGTCCTACATGACACTCTCATAAGCAAATAAAGGAGATATGTTCTGGCTGGAATCATCACAAAATACTTGAAAAACAGATTCTCAGAGAGCAGTTGCCAGTGGCCCAATGTCGATTCATAAGGGCATCTTTCTGAAGATCCTCTGGGGTTCTATGCTATACACAGTTTTCATAACAAGTTTCATTACCAACTCAAGACATGAAATAATAGAAAAAACCCATCAAGTATTCTGAAGACATCAAGCCAGGAGAGAAGATGATTGAAATTTAGAATGACCTTTACAAACTGACAAGCTGGTCCAAAAGCAATTGGATTTATTTCAACAGAGACAAGTGAAAAATGCTACAGTTGACAAGGCAAAATCAAATACGTAAATGCAAAATAGACAGGATCTGACCGCAGCCACTGCAGTACAAAACATGCAGTGACTGTCATGAACTGCAAGTTGACTGTGAATCAACAATAGGGTGCTGATATAAAACTGATGTAATTTTGAGATGTCTTAATAGGAATGTTCCATATATGGCACATGCAGTAATTTGTACCTTTATTAGAGTAGTAAGCACCAGATTTGAGCATGTCATTTAAAAAAACCCAAACAAAAAACAAAACAAAAAACCCAAGCAAAGAAGAAAAACCCAAATCTCAAACTAATTGGAAAGAGTCCAACAAAGAAAAAAAATACTAAAATAGAGATAGAAAATGCAAAACAGAAAATAGGCTTGCTTGGTTTAGAAAAAATCAGAAATAAAGACGATAACAGTTTTAAAATATAAAGTAGTCTATGATTATCTTATTTCTAAGTCCACAGGAGAAGTAGTAATATATTCAATCTGAAATTAGGAAAATTTAGGTCAGATATTTAGAAAAAACTTCCTACTCCTGTGATGTAGTACCAGAATTGGCTAAAGAGGAATGGAATCTGTTTTTCAGATGTTTTTAAGAATAGGTTATCATCCAAAATCTGCTGAGATTATAAGTATATTAAAAGATTATAATGCAATGAAACTTGGATTCAAAAGCATTTAGCTGCTAAACGGAGGTTCCCTAACTTTCAGTGATACAGGCATCGGTTACAACATTTATCCAGACTTTATAAAAACCCTAAGATTATGCCTAATTACCAAGTTAAACCTGTAAATACGCTAATATATAGGAGAGACTGAATAGATACACAGGAGAGACACAAGCTATTTACTACTGTGAAAGACAGAATGGCAAAAATATGTTCAGTGTAGTTCTACCTGAATTTTAAAATTATTTTTGTTAACACAGTAGTGACATTACCTACCTAAAATGGTGAAAATACTGTATTATGAGGTACAAAGGAAACCAAAATGCTAATTTCTTTATTTCCCACAGAGAAGAAAAAAATTAAAAGATAGATAATATGGAATCTAGTTCTTATTTTGCTAGAATAAGCAGAATGGGATAAATTACCAGTAGTCTTATAAAGGCATGTCTGTGCTGTGCAAGGGACTGTGGTGCAGAGACATTCCTCAAGTTCCAAAAGAATCAATGCAGCTGCATTTACATGCTATGGCAGGATTCATGAGCTAACTGACGTTCAAATGTGGATTTATGATATGGGGCATTATCTTGCACTAATGTAGCTATATGATTTCAGATCCCATATTAGGACTGCCACACTATTTCAGGAGGCTTGAAGCTAGCATGGAAATTTCTGCTTTGTGCTGCAATGTATATTTATTCTCAAAGTCACATTCACTAAAAGGTAAAAAGATATTTTGGTACCAAGTGCAATATTATGAATATGTTAAACTACATTATGACTCTTCTTTTATTTACTACAGAAAATTAGTGCTTTTACACCTCTTGGCCAAATTACACCATTTTAATTGCAATGGAAAGATACCGATGATTTTGTATCTGTTTAAAAAAAATCCAGAAAATCAATGCAGTAGATGATGTAATTAATTCTTACTTCTGTCTTCGATGTACTCGTCCCAGTTAAATATTGTCATTGTTGTATTAATAAATGTGCCATTTTCACCTACAGAGCTATTAAAGTAGGAAATAACAGTTGTTTCAAAAGTAGAATTGTCTGGAGGCCATTGCAGGCATTTATTCCTCAAGTTGCCCATGAACAGCTGCAGCCCTATTAGTGCAAATACACTCAGACAAAACACAGTCAGGATCATAACATCTGAGAGCTTCTTCACAGACTGAATTAGGGCTCCCACGATAGTCTTCAAGCCTGCAAAGAGAAAAGATTTTTATTATGATGCTAAGCAGATACTAAACACACAAAAAAATCATGTGATTTTTCCTGAGAAGATCGATTTCATGCAAAATGACAACTGAATGAGTCTAATATTTGTGATACAATAATTTTCATGAAAAGCCTTATTACTTGTGAAGATGAATGAAAAGCTGTAAGTTTATGCTTATTTTATAGTGTACAGAAATAAAAAGTAGATAATACCAAACACATTGTTTATGCCAAAACAAGTGATTTTATTATTCATGCTATATCTCAACCCTACATAGAAAAGCATCGTTTGCTTTTGCTGATGCTTCTTGCCCAAACCTTTCTTATATGAACTTTTAAAAAAGTATTCAGCATTAGTAAACCCATTACAAACTCATTATAATTGCATATTTGAATGATATCCTCATAATAATCTTCTTACAATATAAGAGGCATGGTGGTTTGGAGAAGAAAGACATCTTTAAAACAATATCCCATGCATGGCCCATGCTATCCTTTAGAGTTTAATTTTTTATACAACACTTAAAACTGAATTAAGTTGCTATATCAAGTGCCTGCATTAAATGATAACATTTGCATCAGTATGAAAGCTTAAAATTAACTTATATTTAAAACATGTAAAGGGAAGCTTGATGTCATAAGATGCAAATCACATAGGCTGTTTACTGCAAATATCTCATGCAAGAATTTGTTAAACTCAAAGGCTGATTTTTTTAAAAGAAAATACAGCTAATATAAGAGAAGCAAGAATCAATTTAAATAAAATTACATGTCTTGATTCCTGCTTTTTCATTTTGTTAACAATGTGTAGCAAACAAGGCGTATGCTTTAAAAATGTGAGTACAGCCTTTGTGGAACAAAAGTCAGCCTCAGTGTTTAACCTAGCTCTCACCTGGAATGACTGATATTGTTTTCAAAGCTCGGAGAACTCTGAATGTTCTCAACGCTGAGACATTGCCCAGGTCCACAAACTCTGTCACATATCTGTAATAGGGGAGTTCACACACAAACACAATGACAGCACACAAATAACAGTTGGAGATACAAGGGGCCTAACACCTTACACCAACTACTTCTTACCTGGGATTACAGAAATAGTTTTCAAAGCTCTCAATACTCTGAAAGTTCGAAGAGCTGAAACATTGCCTAGGTTTACAAATTCTGTTACATACCTGTAGGATTAAATCACAGTTACTCAGAATTGAGGCATATTTTATCCTGTTTGCTTGGGTCTTTGATCAAGACCTCTTCACCGTTCACTGTATTTTGCCTGCGTTACAAATATTCTTCTGATCATAAAATTAAATAATTTTTATCAAAATAAACTGCATTGACTTGATGTTTGAAACCTAATTTGGTCATCTTATAGCAGGAAGTCAAAAGGATTCCTTTAATTCTGGTATGCAGAAAGAAGACAGGATATGAACAGTTCAGGCTGATGGCATTCACAATCCTAACGGGCTGGCACACCATGCTGGCCTCTGCAGCACATGCTTATTTAGAAATACTAAAATGTGTAAAAGAGGTAGAAGAAACATATTGAAACCGCAGGAAGTCCAGGCTCCAAATGTTCTGGCTGACAAAATATGAGGCAATTTTTAGTCACTAATTTCATGCTCAAATTTTAAAAAAGAAAAAGTAGAAGACTTACGCAAATGTAATGACAGTGAAATCTAGCCAATTCCATGGGTCTCGAAGAAATGTAAAATCTTCTAAACAGAAGCCCCTTGCAAGAATTTTAATAAGTGATTCAAAGGTATAAATTCCAGTGAATGTGTATCTGAGGAAAATACGCAAGACAGAGTTTATAGAAACATATACATGTTATCACACATTGTCGTCTCTAGTTGCTTTGTTCTCATCTTCTTTTCTTTAAGTGGCATAAGAATTTAATGGAAGTTCTAACCAACTTTAAACAACTGCAGAATTTATACCATAAGGAAGAAGGAGGAATCAAACTATGATTAAAAAACTAAATGACAACCCATAGCTTAATTTCAAATTCTATAATCTATACCAATGAGACAGTTGCAAAATTCCTGGTTATTTCATTGGTGCAATGCTTATGTCCAATCTGAATCCATGTTATAACCAAACACACTGATGGATTATGCTAGTATTTCAGAAGTTGCTTTCAGACTAAAAATTTCTTTCTTCAATGTTATTTTTATTCTGAAATGTTGCTTAGTACCATGACCTGGCAATATGCCAACCCTCATCAGCTCTCATTGACTTTGTTACAGAGTAGGTGTGTCCAGTACTTCACCTTCAGCAACACAGGCATAGTATTGGAATGAAACAAGTGTTTTCAGCTGCAAAATCCTGTGCAGGAGCAACCAAAAATATTTGTAAATGCCAATAAAATTCAGGTGCTAATTTTGACTAAAAAATGTGGTGGAAATGTAAAAAGTAAAAATATTTAATTGTGGCATTCTGAGTAATTTCAATTTTCTATCTCCAAAAGATGTCATCTTTAAATTTAGTTGCATGTATATCTTTAATAGAAAATAATTCAAATTAAACTGCTTAAAAGGCTTGAAAGGTTTTCAGACTTGAGCCAACCTGAAAACAAATTTTCAATGTGAATTTTTTCAGTTCAATTACTAAACCAAAAATTTTGCATGCACAACTTTACTCAATAGATGAGGATTTCTGTTGTATATCTAAAAGGCACAATATAATGACATGAAGAAATAGTCAAGCTAGCTATCTTTCTTTATAAATATTTACGATATGCTAGACATCCTGAATACATGTATGTTCATACTGAACTCAAAATGAGAATGCCTCCATTGACTTCTTTAATAGCCTTATGATTTTATATTTGATTACTGAAGAGTAAACAGGTATGTATCATCCAAAGCAGTTAGGAATGAAGCAGCAGCAGAAGCATAAAATGCTATTGCAAGAATTAAGCACCATGAAGAGCTGTGTTCCACACTGTGGTCTACAGCCTTGGAACTATCACAAAATATGCACCAGTTGTATATTGACACCAAGTAGTTGACATCATATTGGACCTTTTCTCTTCCTATGGGAAGAAGAGCCAACCACTTAAAGACTTAATAGCTTATTTTTCATACAAGCTTTCCATTGTTAGATTGTCTTTGGTAAAGGAAAGCTGCACTATGGTGAACATAGCCATCCATTAGACAATCCCTTTATCTGTAACAATTACTGCAATAGAGATGGAAGAGTGTATTTCCCCACATTTTTGCACAGATGTAACACAGAATGCAGTGGAAAATACAATCCACTTTTTGCATGGTGATAAGACTAGCTTCTCTTCTTACATTCCCCATCTAGTGCTGCAAACAGAGGATGGACATTGAACAACTTATAATGAGGGAAATGTTGTAAAATATATGTATTTAATATTACACAGAAGAAACTAGCATCAGAATAGCTGTTGAAAGGATATGCCAACAAGGTAGACGCTGCCAGTGGATGCCATCCTAATATAAAATAATTTACAGCCATTTATTTCAGATTACTGAATATTATTCAAAGAAAATTCATTTAACTTACTCTACATTCTTTGTCCAGTCTGGAGGGTTACTCATGGTCATAAATACACAGTTGGTCAAAATAGTGCACATGATAAGCATGCTGAATAATGTAGGTTAAGAGTTAAGGAATGTAAGCCAGAAAATCTCATACAAAGAGTATCAAATAACATGCTGCTTTGGCAGATTTCCACTCTCAGGAGCTATTTATCCCTCCACTGCTCTGTTAACATTTGGGAAAAGTCCTGAATATGCTAAAGTTTCCATAGTCACTGCTTCATAGCTAAAAGAGGACAATCACATATTAAAAATCAGAAAACATGGAAGATATTAAAAAAATCCCAACCCTTAATTTTAAGAAGATTTTAGATGATTTTTTTTCTTTTGAATAAAAATTTGAAAGTTTGAACTAGTAGGTTCTAATTTAGTGGAATAACATAAAAAGCATTTGTTTTTGGATGATCTAGACAAATCTGATCTACTTTGTGCATACAACATAGTGAAAAACATTTTATTAACTTTTCTTTTATGTTTTACAATAAATTTGGCATGTATCAATATTTTTGCTGATTGAAATCTAGTTATCACAAAATTTGGGAGAAAATTATTTTATTACTGTTTGCTTTATATGTGGCTTTTGTAATATAAATTGGTGGACAGGAAGGCACATTATACTCTCAGAAAAAAAATAATCTAAAAAGAATTCCAGAACAGGTCCAAGTCTTAAATAACTTCGTTGATTTTAACAGAACTGCTCTGGATCTACAACCTTTCGCTCTCAGGACTGCTGACATCCTTCTTAGAAATTAAAATACCAACAACCAAAATGAAAACCACACGGACGATGCACAAAATGTCCACATGATGGCACCATCACCTAAAACTAGAAGGAGGACAAAGCTCGATTTTGAGAAGAGCTTTAGCCTCTGTAACTAACATGCAGGTTCACACGGTGCTCCTAAATAGAAATCCGAGTATAATGGGGTGGGAAGTACTGTGAGGTTCCGTCACAAAGTTTTCTTTGCATGTCTACGTTAGTGAAAAAAAAAACTTCAAGCAACAGTAAATACCTCTGCCTTCTGAACTGTCAAACAACTGTGGCATTAGACAATTCTTCAGGTTTTCTCCACAGTAAAGATATTTCAAATCCTTTACTCAGAATCTAGCTTCTCACTATATAATTCAAATATGAACAGAGCAGTAGAGAAAGAAAGGTATTTTTAAAACCATAAAAAATAATGTGTTAGAATGTTTAACAAGCCTGTATTTTACACAGGCTTTCAAAATCTTTTTTCATGAAATGGTCTCTTGGAGTTGTGAATCCTCACTATGCTTTCATCAGTAGAGAAATAACCAGAATATACCTTCCCACAATTTTAAACGTTTTTTAACATTGTGACTTTGGTGACTCTAGCTCTTCACCACCATCTCAGTCCCATGATCTTCCATGATTCCATCTAATTGAATAATGCTCTATAACATCCTAAGGAGTGTCATATAATTGACAATTAATTATTTGTAGTGATACCTGCAGCAAGCAAATACAAAACAGGCTATGTAGTGTCACTATTGATTCTGAAGTCATTTGTAGGCTAGCCAATGGTAACACCATCCAACAGATAACAACCACTGTAATTATCAGACTTCCATTACACCAAGATTTTAAAAAATCCTTTCAAGATTTATTGTACATGATCTTAGGATCCCTATATGTAATGCTACACAAAACTGCTTTCAGTGTGCTTACGTTAGAATCTTGTAAAATGTCAGTGTGCAAACATTTGTATTTCTCCTTACGTATCCTTAAGTAAGCAGACTTGCTGAAGTCAATGCCCTCATTGCTTTGGGATCAGACCAATGGGACACCTACTATGGTCAGCTATCAAAACACTGAAATAGACAAAATAATAGGTAAGTCATTATGGTAACTTAGCTTTGCAAATCTCTATCTGCTATGTGGATATCTCACTACCTACTTGAAGACTGAAATTAAAACATCTACAGGATTATGAGTCCTTAATGCAATAATGATCAAGGAATAAAAGAGACATGTAGGAGTGAGAACATATAATAAAACAAGAAAACTAAGCTGTTTTATACACCTATCTTTCCGAAATTGTGATCTGAATTGGAAAATGAAAAGGAATAATGAAACCATATTTTCACTAAATATTCATGCCAGCACAAACCTGGGATCAAAGATTTGGGTTTTAAAACAAAGTGTCAGTGAAGAACTGAAAGTATTTTGAGCAATATATCTGCAGTTTATGAAAAATGTGGAGGAGGGGAAAAGATGAAAAAAGATGTGATGATTATAGGAAAAATAAGAGGGAAGGGAAAAAATAGCGGGGGAAGAAAAAAAGACAGGAAGAAATTGCAAAGGACAGTGACTGGTTCTCTAGCTTCTGATATTACTATATTAAGATCCAGCAATGAACACAAATGTAAAAAGGGAATAAGAAAAAGAACAGAAGACAGAAATAGTGGAGAGAAGAGGGACAAAGCACTATAGATCATATTGATCCTGTGACATGTGCCAGAGAATGATTTAAATACTAAGTAACATCTCATGCACTACAGTTTTAGACTAACCACTTGAAAAGGATATGAATGTACCAAAATCTTAATAGCTATTTTTCTAAGAGGATTGAAAGGAGTTAACATGTACAGGGCAGAGGTGGCACTGAATCGGAATATTGCCTTCCCTTTATTCAATACTATAAAGGTCTGGAAAAAGAAACACAGAATGAAAAATAGCATTTGAAAGATACCAAGTTACAAACAAGTTACAAGTTCAAACCCAGAATTATTTTCATTTCATCTTTAATCATATTTGGTCAAACTCTTCTTCCATTTACACCTCCCCCAGAATCACAATTCCCTTGTCTAGTTCACACATAGTAGAGTCCAGCCAAATTACTATAAATACAACTGCATGAAACCATTTGAATAAGTTTATATAGAAATCATAAGTAATCCTGACACTGCTAGCTAGAAAACAGACAGGTATATAAGGCACAAATGTATGCAATATTTGAATAATTAGTATACTTTTTGTACCCTATAACATATAGACTGAGGTATGCAACTAAAAAAAATGAGTCATTAAAACTTCAACATCCCCTGAATCAAATAACAAGCATTAATTATCACATCAAAGTACTATGACAATAGTACTATAAAGTGATCTAAATTTAAAGAGTGATCTTCATGAAAATAAGGAAATTGAGAGTGTTCAATAACTAGTTTTTCAACATAACACTGATGTACTGGATATTTTTTGCTATACTCTAAGAAAATAATAACATATTACTCCTCTTTCCAGCTATTTCTTGTGAGAGTTTCATACCTGCAATCCTATTTTTCTTATGTCATGCTTTACTTTTACGTAATACAGAATTCAATAATCCATGTATTTTCACTGTCTCTCCACAGTTTCAACAATAACTCATGCATACTGCCAACATTAAAAAAAGCATTTATAAATGTAATACTGTTCTTAAAACCTGGGAAATAAAGAATAAAGCCTTTCTTTAACATGCAGTAAGTTTAAAAATTATTTAGATTTCCATGCATTTGGGGAAATTCCTATCTATTTCTATAATCTCTTCTTTCTACACATGGGTGAAAGTTCATTCTCATTGAAGGTAAGTGGATCTAGCTAGCAGTGTGGCAGCTCTAAAAAGCCCAAAAGGAACATAAGCCATGCAAACCTGGAGCACTGCCAGTAGCCATGATCTGCCTCAGCTGGAATCAGAGGGCAGCATTTGTAAAGATTATGCTTTACTTTCTGAGCAGGTGTGCCAAATACAGCATCTGAAATCCTGAAAACACAATGCCCCCCCACACACCTGAAATCATAAATTGCAGCTCTTCCAAACTGAACATATTTGCATTCCCAGATACCCATTGATCCTCAAGCCATACTTTGGTCATTTATTGTAGAGAAGAAAGGACTGGTCTGTAATGTACTCTCTTTGCTACCATTGCTTTTCAACTCTCATACTATTCTTCCTGAAGTTCAAGAAAACCTGCCCTCAACTTAAGAGTATTTCAAATGTTTTCTGTTCCCCTTACTCTGACAAAACATCTGGTGAAGCATCATTTGTGTGATGCTGACTCATTAAGACATATTAAAAAATTAAAATGGAGCCTGACCTAAACAAGGATGTTCAAAGATATGCAAAGAACACCAAGAACAATAATAGGAGAGATTATGATTGCATCGCATGTATAGTTTGGAGTCTTACATCTCCCACTAGAAACCACTATGCTTTTGAAAAAGATCAAGACAACTGCTATGCATTTCTCAGTCAGGAAGAAATAATTCAGCAGGATTTTACTTCACATCCACAGTTAACCGCAGAATTACTGTTCTAGTTTCCAGAGCATGATAATACATTTGTTAACTTTAGGATTTCCAGCACTGAATTTAGATATTTACTACTGTAGAACTGGAAAAGAAGGGAGGAAAGTGATCAGCACTTTGACCCAAATTCCATTTGCCTTACTTCCAGACTTCAACAGGGTAAACCACTTCAGCAAAGGGAGCAGAACATGATATTTAATTGAAAACATTGTTTTCAAATTTAACTCACGATTGTCCATAGCATGAACTGAGTTTTAGAAATTCTGCAATGACCATTTAAGGTAGAGCAGATTTTTTGAAAGGTGTTCTCTCTAGTTTATCACAGTATGCCTATATAGTTACTGTTTCAACATATTAGTGATGAGGAATTCCCTTAATTCTTGCAGGAAGTATCTTTATTTGTACTTTTTTACTTAATTCAAGTTTGGCTCCTAACAATTCTTGGAGGTTTTATTCTCTGAAGTATTTTTTTTTTCTTTCATGTTTGTTTGTATTTTTAAATTCACTTGTTTTTATTCACTAGTTAATTTCCATAGGAAAGAAAAGAAAGCACAAAAAAAAATTTACAAAAATAAAAAAGTATCGCTAATTTCTTCTTTACTTGTAGAATAATGATGGTGCAATACATATGATGCCAAAATCTGAGGGACTGGAATTCTGGCAGAAACCCAAGGCCATCTGGTCAAAAGTCTGAAGTTCAGCACTTTTATGCTTGGCCACAAGAGTTGTCGTTGTTACGTTAACAAAAAGAAAATATGTGGGTTTATTTTTTTAAAAATGGACATCTCTAGAAAATATTTTTAGAATTATGTAACATTCCGTTGACACTTCAAGAGGAATTCCCACCTCCTCTTCATTTATTTCCCTCTTTTAAACACCTCCTCTTTGATAACAATCATAGAACAATATAAATCCGGATATGGAAAATTTTTCACCCAGACTATCTAAGTCGGACGTATGATGCCTCTATAGAGTACAAAATGGAAGAGGAAGATATTCAGCATATCCTGAGAAATTACCTTTACATACTTCCCTATTCTTCCCAGCACAAGAAAATGCAACCAAGGCTTTCCAGGCAACAGTGAAGAAAGCAACTCCTAAGAAGGTGACTAGCTACCTTTGAGATGGGTTTCGTAATGAAAATCTGTTCCTTTCACATCTATAAAACAGCATTTAATAAAATAATAATTCTAAAGATAACCCGTGCTACTTCTTCAATTCTTCTGTGTGTAAAACACTGAAAGTTACAAATTTTAGTAAAATACCAGGTATATTAAAATAAACTTAAATACATCCCTACTTACAGACCAGGTCCCACAAACTTTCATTACTAACTTCTGTTCTTATAATTGAGATTTCTGCCAATGAAGTCAGCTGCTGCGGGAATGTATTACACATAAAGACCAGGTCCAAAATACTGGAAATACTATGTCTGTGAGAGGGTTCCTTGTATTTTAATCTTCTTAAAGTCTGATAGAAATAGACAACACACTCACTTTTTTATTGATATAATATGGGTCCAGGTCTTCCAAGGGCTCGGACACCATTCCTGGAGGTATGTCGCCGTAAATAAATGGCAGTGTCTTTCCTGCCTCCAAGTCACTATTGGGCTTTGGGCCATCTTCATCATCATCATCTTTGCGTTCTTGTTTGGATTTTTTAGCTTTTTCTTCATTGACACGCTGCTCAATAGCTGCAAGTGATTCTCTTGTGAAATAGCGGAAGCTGTCAGGTCCTGGTGGTACCAGCACTGATTGTGCCATCTTTTCATCCTGCACCTCTTAATTACTGTTTAGCCTCTCTCATAAAAAAAGTGCTAAAAATATAAAAAACACAGAAAAAATTTAGAGCAACACAAATAGCTACAAACAATGTAAAGCAATATACCTACATAGAATTTTCTGTGGGACATCTTGTTAAATTCAGTTATTATCATCCAAGAGGAGGCTGCTGTGAAATGGATTTTTTCATTTGTTTTTATTTCAAGGCAAACCATTTTCCTTTGCAGCTGGCCTCTTAGAATTGTCTTGAATGTATCAATTCTTAAAACATTTAGTTTAAAATTCACTTAGTACTTGTGATGATAGATTGCCAATTCCATAGACCATATTAAAAAAAAAAAGAAAAAGTCACATACAATATAATAATGTCTTCTTGCCTTTATCATGCTGTCCATTCCAGTGAACAAAACAGGAGATATTTTCCACAACATTCAGTGTGAGGAATAAACAGTTTTGAAGTGTTTCTGGTTTGGTGTTGAGGAGTGAGACTCCAGACAATTCACCTCCTTATTATCCTGAAAGCTGCACCTTGGACCAGCCCTCCCTCTAGCTAGAAGGGCCAGAAATGACTCCTTGAATCCACTACTTCCATGTAAGGCCAGAGGGGTCAGTTGAAAGCACTATTCAGGTACAAATATGCTGCCTTTGCAGAGCTGCCAGCTCAGGAAACAAGGTTTGGGCATAAGCACCTGTATTCAGATCCCCTGCCTGGCAACACACTGTGCACTGGAAGAATTGCTGAATTAAACAAAAATGATCTTTAATCATTACATACTGCACTTAGATCTTTTACGTCTGATACCATATCAATTGTATATATTTTTCACAATTTTCACTAACAGGAGCTGAACCATCTCTTTTTAATAGCTCCAGACAGCTCAGTTAAAAAGAACAAGTGGAAAATATTCCCAACGAAAATACTTTGATCTGAAATCATAATCGGGATCTCTGGCGTAGCCTTCAAGAATTTTTCTTAAGAGTCCTTCTCCTGAGTAAGCACATTAAAAATACAGCAAATGCAATAAAAAGCAACTACTTCTGAGTAAGACAGTATACCCAAGAAACAATTATCAAATTAAAACAATACAATAGTTAGAATACAATCAGCATGATCCTATTTTACTCTCTCGCTAAATACACATACTCCGGGACAGCTGCAACAAATTGATATTTTTGAAGCCTGCTAAATAAACTGCAGCACGATGCTTTCTCCTCTGTTCAACCAGATGCACATAACCCTTTACACCTACACAGACATCCACACACATCCCAACTCCTGCAGGTCTCCCTGTGAGCATGCTCTTCCATTGCAGGCAAATGCACCTGGTGCATTCTGTCATGGACGGTCTGTAGCAAACTGCTGCGGAAAGCTGCACTGACTCGTAGCAGCAGAAGGGTTAACTGGGAACATGAAAGAGGTCCTGCTGCAGAATCCTGTTAGATTTTATTGTTAATTACAGGGGGGGAAAAAACTAAAATAATAATAAAAAATGCATAATCCTGTTTTAATACTGCAGGAAAGAATTAAAAATTCATTACCAGTGAAGAATCTTGCACTTAGGTGGGTTTGGAATGGCACCAAGGAAGACTGCAGCTAAAATTCCATCATGTCTTTTCCTTTTTCTTTTTTTTCCTTTTTTTTTTTCTTTTTTTTTTTTAAATTCTCCTTCTACAGACCACACCTAACTTCCTGCTGAAGGATCCTGGTTATTGAAGTAAAATCTGGCATTTCCTGTGCGAGCCTACTAAGTGCTGTAACTGTTATTGCCACTAGATGGTACTGATACACATCCATAAATTCTTGTCAGAAATGGGAAAGAATTTTTGTATGCTCGAACACTTGCTTAAACTGAGACTCCGGGACTAAAATACACGATTTTATATAACCAGCCAGGTCTCAGGATTCTCAAAAATTCTTTTGAATATATAGCAGCTACTGCTGATGAGACCATAGCTGTTAAAACTGTGAAGGTGACACAGAAAGAAAGTAGGAGGGATAGCAAAGTAAGAGAACTAGAAAAATGGAGGTTGCACAGACAGTGCACAACCAAAGCAGTTGGTGAGACTGGATTATCAGCAGTCTGGACTATTTTAAACTATAGGTTGCATCCGTTTTCTAAAATAAATGTATACAATATATTTGATGTGTTTTCTTTCCAAATCCAGGAAAGCCAGCCTTTAGAGGGAAGGATGGCAGGTTTGAGCGTTCACTGCAGTGGTGAATTCCTGTACAGAAATCACCCCCTGTAGCAGGAAGAAAGACTAGATGATCAGGAGCACTGTAAGCCCCTCCTAGGTGGCAAATCATAAAATAAAACATCATCTTTGGGCACAACTCCACCTAAATGCCATCCTACTTCTTTTCACTCTCCAGCTTTCTCTCTATTTTCTGTGCTTACTGATTTTCATACTTTTTTCTCCCACTGCACTGAAACCGCTTTTTTAGCCTCTCTCTTTCCCCACCATCAACCTTCTGCCCTTCCCTCCTACTCTCACATGTACCCAAATCCCTTTCATACTTTTCTAGCAGCACAGTCCTGTATCTATAGATTCAGACCTTCAGGCAGTCATTTACTTCTGTCCCTCTGCCATCTCCTTTCCTTCAGCTGTGAAGAGGACCAAAGAAGCTGCACGAAGTACTAAAAAGCAAAGGGTCACTCTAAAGTGAGGAAGGTTGGAGAAGAATTCAGTAGCTGAAGAAATGCCACTGTGGCTTTGAAAAAAGGACAATGAAGAGCGGGACAAATATTGATAATTTGGTTCTTCAGTAATCATGGTGAGAGAATGAACAGTTTGACTGGATCAAAATAGTGGTTTTGAAATGTTCAGCAACTAAGAAAAAATGTGTCGAACGAGAAATACAATTTAACCATATCAGAAGTATCGATTTGGTTTTGAATCATTTAAACATTATACAATATTTTAAAATAACGTTAAAATACTTTTTAGAAAAATCTTTTATTTGATAGGGCTTTCTGATTTCACAAATGATTCAATGAAATCAACTTGCAAACACTCCCATTTAACCAACTGTATTTTGTTAAAAAGCTTTGGATGAAAACTTCTGGCTGGCTCTAACTAGGACTGTGGTTTACTTGGAGCTGCTCTGCAGTCTCAAAAAAAAAGGATTATGAGACAGCACAGATTCACAGAAGGGGTGAAGGAGCTTCTAACTACAAAAGTATTTTGATTATTTATATGTGTGGATATGTACCTATGTGTTTATGCAGCTGCTTATGAAAGTTACAATAAACCAAAAGCTGGGCTAATTCACACCATATGGAAAAGGAGCTTCATTCTGCCTTTAATGGTATATTAAATTAAAGTGTCCGATTGTTTGTTTCTTATCATATGGGTCTGAAATTACCTAAGATCTCCATTTGATTTCCACCAGTGCTATACAATCTACATGCATAGTGATAGGAAGGACAGTGAAAAGTAAAGACAAAAAGGAAATAGCCAGTGGGACACTGTATCCCATTGCCTTAGGTGCTTGAGTCTACAGTCTTACTAGGCTGCAAGGTAAAGAACCAAGTATTTTAGAGAAACAGAATGGGCAGGAAATGCAATATTATCTTTTCAGTCTAAAAGAGAAACATCTATAATTCTAAAGAGGAAATCACAGTAGTACATCTAGAGAAGCCAGTAACAATCCTTAAAATATATTAAAATAATTAGGTACTACATATAGTAAATGTAACATAAAATTAGTAGAGATAGGAAGAGAAAATTATCAAATCAAATAGTAAATATCAATCAAAAACCAATACAACATAACCTACATTTAAAAAATATTGTTCAAACATGGTCAAAATTTACCTAAAATATAAACACAGAATAAGAATAATTCTGGTAATAGGTAACTTGTGACTGGTCTCTAGCTTCCTACCTACAGCCATGGGTACATTTTGTGAATAATTTTTTCACCAGTGGTATCCACCTTTCCACTACTATGGCACATCTGAAAGCTTGAAGTGGGCTTCGTCTTTTAATCATTTGGTGCAAGGCTCATGGCCCTTATAAAGGGTAGAGTTGAAGTGTTCAGTGTCATATGTAAAGAAACTCTACATGAGGGGGAATGATTTTTGACAGGACAGAGCTGAGAGAAACTTCTGAGTCTTTTCCTGGCTGTCTAGGAGCCCTTCATCTGCAGACAATCCTGATTAATAAAATCAGAAGGAAAACAGATCACCAGCTTCTCCTCAAAAATCTGTAAAAATTAACTGTCTTTGTTCAATGTTAAAGAGGAGCATTAAAATGCACAAGTGGCAACTTGCCGTCATTCTGTGGTTCTGTGATCCTTTTACTCTCCAGCTGTGTGTTCCTGTACTATATTAGAATTGTCCCTAAGTGCATGACTTTTCGTTTATAGTTCTGAATTTCATCTCATTCCAGAAACACCAGTCATCAAGCTCATCTAGTCCTTTCTGTGTAATAGCTTGCTCCTTCTTTGACAATGCCTCCCAACTTTGTGATAGGAGCAAATTACATTGGCATATTTCCACTTTCTTTGCTGAAACAATTAATTAAATTTTAAATAAAATCTGTCCCGAAATCATAATGGTGACGAGCAAGTTTGACCAAAGTGTAGGCTACTGTGATATTTGGTAGTTTGCAAAATATGTTAATACTACTCTAAGAAATTTAATCTTAAAAAAAATTCTGAAGTTTATGCTCTAACATGAAATAGTATTTTTTGCATTTAAAGAGCAAAGGGGTAGAAGAAGGAAAAGGGAGCTTTTTCTTCTTGTAAATAGTATACATTTGATCTTGTATATAGCATACATTTAATCAAATATACTGAATCTAAAGAAATTCCTGTCACCTCTTCTGCCCATGCTGCTTAAAACACTTAGTACACTACTAAATTATTCATGGTGATCTAGACGACTGAAAAACATGTTTGCTAGCTTTGCAGATGACATGAAACTGGAAGGACTACAGGTAAACAGGAGGACAGTATGAGAATTTAAAATGTCCTGACAAATAACAAAATGGTCTCAAAAAATGATGCAATTCAAGAGATACAAGTCCTAAGTTTTACATTTAAGCAAGAATAAATAACTGAAAAATTACTGGATGAGGAACAAAACCCCACCAATAGCTCTGCAGGAAAAGATCTAGAGTACTTACTGCCTCACAAAACAAGCATGAGTGAAAACTCAGTCTTACCAAAAAAAAAAAAAAGCAAGTATTTGGGATTTATAAACTTGTGAAATGATCTTCTACTCTTCTATTTGGAGCAGTATGTCCAACCTGGGTACTACATTTCAAAAAATATGGGGGCCACCTGGAGAAAATTCAGACCACAACAATAAAAACATAACTTACGAGAAAACATCCAAGGAACTGTGGGATTTATTTGAGTTGTTTCTGTCTTAATTTTACTTTGAAAACATTGATAGAAGACATAATGACAGTCTTTATATGTCTAGAAAGCTCCTCCAAGGAAGAGGAGGAATTTGTTTTCTTTTTATCTGGCATATAGGCAAAGAGGTTGTGGGGTTAAACTGCAGCAAGAGGGATTTGTTAGGAAAACCTTTTACCAGTGAAAATAGAGAATGAACAGAGCAGACACACCACAATCATTCAAAGGCTTTAAGAAATGCTAGGCCTTGTAAAAAGGAAGATCAGTGATGAGTGTGAGATTGGCAGCAAAACTGATCAGGATGAGAATCAAGAAACTTGTAACAGGCTTAGGGTCTTAATAAATGTAGGATTCCCATTGTTTTGTGCTGCTCTATCTGTTGTGTTTCTCCCTAGGCCTCAAGGGAGCAAGAGCTTATTGTTTATATACAGAGAAACAGAAAAGAAGGGGTTTTGATTTCAGTCACTGTTGGCTGAGAAAGTTCTTGAAGAGTCAGCGGGGTGCAGGATAGAAAAAATGTGACATCACATGCAGTAAAGTCCCAAGGACTTATTTGCAGAGAAAGAGACAAGAGTGCCTAAGGAGCATTGGTGTGGAATAGGAGAGATCTGCCCTCAGTTTCTCTTTACTCACCTCTCTCTCCTTCCAGTATTTTCCTTTTTCCCCAGCCTGACAAAAAGAAATTACAACAATCAGGCTTAAAAGCGCCATTTCATAGTCCATTCTCTTACTCGTACTTAGCATCACTGCTATTCCTACACAAGGGTGAAATAAATGCTGGAAAAAACTCTGCTCTGTCTCAAAGGGCTATAGCCCTTCTGGATGTGTCAGCACCCCATGGCACTGCATGAAAGACTATGTAATGTGTGATTGCCCTGTCTGAAGGTGGAAGGTTTACAGCTGGTGTAGTATCTGCGCTAAGATTTATGGTCTCACCACTCCACTGCTGAAATTAGTAGACAGCAAATAAAAATCAATTTTCCTGTGCTTGAGGTTTGTGTGTTTCATACTATGCTGCAGTGTATGTTCAGTAGTCAGAGCTCTGACAGAGGTCTCTTCATACACTATCTGCTGAATTGTGAGGTTTGACAGTAGGTGTTTCTACACTACAAATTTTTCCAAATGGCTCTTAGAAGAGCCATATGAAAATACAGCTTCCTACACATTGTCCAACATTTTAAATAGATGTATAACTAGCAAGTCACCTTTGAAAACGCAGTTTCTGAAACCCTTAAGCCAATATGAGATGGTACTGACAGAAGGGACAGCTCCATTCTCCACCCATTCTTACCCTGGGCATTTCCCCCTGTGCTGGCTTGAGCACTTCTGCACCTCTGCATTTTAGCCAGATCAGCTCACTGGGCAGGCTGAAAACCACAAACAAGTGGCTGGATTTCAGCCAGATAAAAAAGCTGATCCATCACACTACAGAAAAAAAAGTTAATAGGCTTAATATGTCCCCTCACTTTTAGAGCGCAAAGGACTAGCTGACTATCTACAGTGTCTTCCAAATTTTACTGCTTCTCCTAACTGCAAAGCTCAATAGGGCTTAAGGCACCAGAGCATGAATAAATGGATCTTCAGTGCCTGGATTCTGGAGCTGAACAGAGCTCTAACAATTGTACAGTCAACAAGAATTAGCACAGATCCTGTACCTGCTGTAGAACCCAGTACAATTAGGATAAAAAACCAAAAAGGTTTATTAAAATGCCCAAACAGTAGCAAATCTAGGGATCAAATTGGGCTAGCATTGCATTACAGCAGCCTCAGGACTGCTCTTCCAAGATCAGGATGTGACCAGGATGACCCTCTGCCTTTCAACATGGACATCATGACATCAAGACAGCATTTTATGCAAAATGTGCCACAAGGATTATCTAATGTGAAGACTTCTACTGGGAAAGTCTGGGGGTTCCTTCAAACCAACTTTCTCACCGTCTTTAAAACTTATTTCAGGGTACTGCCCATAGGGATATGGCAAGATGTACTACAAGGAAGTATGAAAAATACATTGGTAAAAATCATTCTTTACTTCCTGTTAGCCAATAACTGGCAATGACGTGCAGTTGGTTATATTTACATAGTCTGTTTTCCTCTTGTATCAGAAATGGTCTCCGAACAATTGCTGATTTTCAATCAAATGTCAGTGAATGATCAAAAAAGCTATTCGTTTTTCCAGATAAAAGGCCCTTAAATCTTCCTTTCTAGCATTAGACAATTTATTTTTTTCACTTGATGAAAATACCATTCTTAACTTTTTTTTTTTGATACAGTGAAATAAACTTTCTGCCAGGCTCAGATGAACTACTCTGGTGCTCCTTGACCAGAGGAACAAAGGGCAATTCACACCTGAGAAAGATTCAAAACAACAGTTCAGAATTCCCTTTACAAAAAGAGAAATATACCAACTGTCTCCAAAGCAAACAGGAATGTAGGAGACAAAGTAATGTGAGAAGAGCCTTCACCAAATTCCTAATGAAGCTGGTTAAGTGATTAAGGCCTTTCAGCCGTCTAGCTGAGGTGGGCTTTTCATCAAATTGCTCTTTGCCCTGATATCTGTAGTGAGAAATGTATCCCCAGGAGTACATTCTTGTATAAGTAAGTGTCAGGCTAGAGATATATCCATTTTTAGTGTGTTTGTGTGGGGCGAGTGACTATACAATTCAAAGATGTAATGATAACAGAAGTGCCATATGTATGGGATGAGCTAGATATTCCCAGATGCCTGAATAGGAGAATGTGCTGACTACTTATGCTGTTAATAAAACACGCTGCGATTTTTTTCCTGACAAACCAGAACCCTGAGTTTAACATTCCCAGTTTGGGCATTATGTAAAGACGCTTGGAATGAAGTCTCCATTAATCTTAACTACAGCATGGCTACAGAAATTTCAATCGTACATAATTTATATCCTTTTGGATAAAAGACACCAGGTAGACGAGAGATTTTAATATCCCCCTAACAATGACCCAGCAATTTTGGATGAACAACGTAAATCATTATTCTGCACCTACTGGAAAGGTATCATGGAAAATGCCGTGTGTTTCAACTTTTATAGCCCCTTACTGACTTCTATTGCAAACACAACCCATGAACAAAATGATGCTTTTTCAGTTACTGCTTACGGAAGCCCAGCTCAGGCACTGACAGCAAAGCTGGGCCAAACTCCCCTCAAGGCAAGGACAAAGGGCCAAGGACCCCTCCACCTCAGTAAACTGCTGCAACCAGCTTCTGCTTCAACCCCAAACCACTGCCAACCGCTCCTCTAAACCTCGCAGAGCCAACGAGCAGGTAACGTGGGCGTTGCGGACAAACGACGGGCAAGGCAGGGCGCGGCGCAGGCCGCAGTGCCGAACCCACCCGGGGTGACGCCTCCCCAGCCCGCCCCCGGGCGCCTCAGGTGCGGCAGCCGAACCTGCGCCCTGGGCCTCGTCACCTCCCGTTGCCACACCGCACTGCACTACAAGAAGGGAAGACGGACAGCCCGATGTCGTTCGAAACGACAACGCCGAGCGAAAAGCCGGCCGCGGAGGTGTTCGGTTGTGAAGGGACGCGGCTCTGCAATGGCGGCGGGGCCCGCCAGCACGGAGCGGCGCCGAGGGGAGCGGGGGGGAGGTTGCCTAGCAACCGGCCCGGCGGCTGCGGCACCCGCGCTGCGGCCTGGCAGACAGCGCAGCGCCGCGCAGGCGGCGGAGGCTCCCCCTTAAAAACTGCTCCAGGCAGCTTGTTTTTTCCAGAAGGGAAGCTCCCCCTGCCTGCTTCAGCGGGACCTAATCAAACGGGAGAAGCAGGAGGGGCGGAAAAGAGCCGGCATTTAGCGTAGGGCAAGCAACTGCAGGGTTAGAGAGAGACAGGAGTGGCAGGGGCGTTTGCTGTGGAGAAGGGGGGCCTGGCTCCGCGGGGATGAGGGGAACCCGCCTTTCGGAGTCAACAGCGAGGAACAGCTGAGGCCCTGGGCCAGCCCAGGCAGAAGCTGGAGCCCTGGTGAGGAGGTCCCCTCTGTCCCTCCGGCTGAGCAGGGATGGTGCCGAATCCAGGCTTTAACCACCAAGGCGGGAAGGAGCTGGGGGATCATCATCCCTCCTTCTGTTAAGTTTGTTTACCGTCTGTACTGGATACAGATAGTCAGCCATGCTGCTTACTGTCTGCAATCAGCCAATTCCCCTTCATCATGTGGGGGTGTTTGGTGGTTGGTTTTTTTCGGTATTGTTGTTGGTTTTTTTTTTAAATAGGAAATGGTGACTCTAAGACCATAGAAACAGACATGGGGAGCGGAGTTCTGGGACGGTTTTTACATCATCTCCGCTTTTAAATGATGTTGTCCTTATTTCAAGCTGTTGGTATGTTTTTAAGGAAAAATAGCCTCCTCCACATGCCAGATAACCCTGACTTCAGGTTTAGTACACATGAGAGAGCATCGGAAGGTGTGTATCTAATTTGTAACTTTGCAAAATAAACAAAGACCATCCGATTCTAAATGGAGTATTCTCTAAATAGGCCTGCAATTGCAAAGACAGTTTATTAGTAACAAACACAACTGCCTCTCGAGGAACTTGTTTCTAAAACCAAAGCACAATAGACATGGAAAGCGTGAGGACCATCCCGTGTGGGAGAAACAAGCATCTCCATGGATAACATATGAGAATTTTCCCCTGGGAACTGTGCTGCCACTGCCAGGCTCCCTGCAGCTGCACAGCACCAGCTGCTGAGGGGATCCTGCAGGAGTTAATGCAGCTTGAAAGAAGCATTAACTCCCTAGATATCCATCAGCCTCCAAGGGCAGGATGCTGCAACCTCTGTTTCCTCCTCACCGCTACTCATGCCCCTACCTGCATGTCCTAGTATGTAGCTGCACCTGCAAACATACCCAGGTCTCCAAAGCAGATAGAAACACCAAAAAGCATAACTCCCCCATGTGTTGTCTCCACCACTGGAATGGAAGAGCTGGCTTGGTGTCAGGGAAGTGCCACTTCAAATAAGTCAGAAGCAAAGTGGTTTCAGTGATTCTGGAAATTAAGTCAGAGACAAGGTCCCATATTTACTTTTAAATATTCTTTTAGTCTTATGATGGTTTATAGGTTAGCAGTTGTTACTGTATCCTTAGGGACAGAGTACAGATGGGTCTAAGCCAGCTACTAGTTACAGGTTGTCATGTTTCATGATGATTACAGATGGGGCTGGCAGTACTGTTTATTACTGAAATGCCTGACCTGTCCTGTTTTGGGTTGTTTTGGTTTTTTTTTTCCTTGTTTCCCTTGCTTGAGTATGCCAAACTTCAAGCGCTGGGGCTAAAATTTTCCATTTTTGCCTCAGGCTGATTTTTGGAGGGAAGCTTCAACTCAAATGATGCAACTATTGCCAGGAAAAAGCTACGGATATATAGTTCACTTTAAAATTTTAGAGCTGCCAATTTTCAAAGCATGAATATGAAGTCTTGCAGAACTTTTTGCAGAACAGCATTCTGAATTTTGGACTTTTCTCTTGGAGCAACATCTAGAATACTTGTCCAGACTTGAAAATAATTTGAAAAATTAGCTTGCATATATTTGGAGGAGCACCCTAGAGGTTTAAAGGTGTGAATTCCAGAGATAATGCCTTTTCTGTTAATGTTTCAGTGTCCAGCTGAGGGGATTTTCCTCCAGCTGAACTCTGTGTCTCTGTGGACTGTGCTGACCTAAGAGTGGGAATGCTTTTGTCTTTGTGTTCTTAATGATCCTATACATTGGTTATTAAAAAACAAAACAAAACAAAAACCAAACAACAGAAGGAAAAGGAGGGAGGTAGGAAGAAAGGAAGAGCTATCTGGGATTGAAGACTGGCAGCAGAAAAAAACTCCAGGGAAATGATATGTGGAAGAACTGTCTGCCTGGATAAAGAGATTGTCTCAAAATCAGTCGTAGTAGTCCTAGAGGCTGGTTGGAGAGACAAGAAAAGCTCAAGGACTTGTAGATTATTATGACCACGAAAATCATCTAGGTTGATCAGTTTGACCTCACAGGAGACCAGGCTGGGAAAAAGTGAAGGAAAAGGGAAGGGGGTAAAGGGGAACCAGTATAATGGAGCAAGCTGAGATACGACAAAGCAAAAAAGTTTGGACTGAATGGACAGGAGAGGGAATAAAAAGCTGAGATAACTGGACTGGAATTAACTGGAAGAGTAGACAATAAGATCTGAAAATTAGTTTAGAGAGAGCTATGACAAGTTCAGAGGTCTGTGAAGTATCTGTAAACATACATTGAATAACTCCTAATTGTTCATATGGGTATCGGTATGGTCTCCCTAAAATTGTGTACAGACACTCCAATAAAAATACCTATTACTGCAGGAAGTAGCACTCAAATGACGGCATATGCTGGAATTGAGATCTGCCTTACTTCTGGTCCATTTGTCAGTAGATACTCTAATGCAACATTCACTGTCTTCTGTAGTACACAATATAGACAAGCTCTTAAAAGCAGTGAGGGTTTTTTTGGAGGAGACTTCCTTGATTCACTGGTGGGACAAGTGACTATCGGGAAGGGGAAAAAGGATGGTAACTACGTGTCCTTTGTGTAAGGTCTGTATGCTGCCTTGGAGAACTGGATGTTACCTCTGGATGTGTCACAAGTAGGATTCACCTTCCCTGGCATCAGATGTCTGTATCTGTAGGCATCTGCATCTAAGCCAATCTGAACTCCTTTCATAGTCACTGGAGAAAAATGGGTCCTTTAAAAGGCAATTCTTCTGACCTATTTTAGATATCTACCTTAAGATGAGGCAAGTTGTGCCCTAGAAGTGCCTGTTTCTTTCTATAAAGGGAGAGAGAGGAGATGAATCCTGTTTAGTACTCCGATAGCATGGCAGGCAATTCACGCTAATTGCTCTGTGCACAGGTGGCTACAAATCGTACGTCTGATTTCCAGAAAGTAAAGACAGCCTTAATTCAGTGTCCTGTAACTGAGTGCTCGACTCTGCCACTTACAAACGTACTTTTAATGTGATTTTTTAAAATGTGAAATATTTAGTGGAACCTTGTGCTTCCACACATCTTTAATAAATATCAGCCACTTATTTTGCACTTAATAACATTATTTCCACGTTACATTTTGAGAAACAGAACCATGTGTGGTTTTAGAAACAGGATGATGTGAAAATATATGTGGTTTGCATCCTGATACACATTAACAGAGGCAGGGTGAGAACTGAATATTCCTGTTGTAGTATTTAGCATATATATTAATTACTGTAATTTTAATAGTTACGATTAATTACAGTTCTCCCACCTGTCTAAAACTTTGCACTACAGGCATCTCTACAGTTGAGTAAGTACGTCTTTTAAATGAAGATGTCACCAGTGTGAGGCACATAAGGCGGGATGTATATTCAAAATTTGGCAACCAAAAAGGAAAAATTAAACCAAACAGCATGAAATTAGATCCCGTGATAGAGAATATGGTTGGTGACTTATGCAGAACACAGCCAAGGGGTTACATAGCATTTCCCAGACCATCATACAGGAATCATTAGAAAACTTAAGAGCTACAGCTTCATCCCCCCCACCTCCCAATGTAAAGGAAGACAGCAAACGTCACCACTACTCCCTGGTAACCTGACCAGCATGTTTGTTTCTCTGGGTAATGAAAAGCTCAGTCAGATATACAACATTAGGAAGCATTAAACAACTCTCTGTTAAATTCAGAAGATTATTTTTTTTATCTGAAAGGAAACTGAGTAGTTAATTGGCCTGCAATTAAATAGAAATGCCATTAAAAAAAACCACCAAAAAAACCCCAAAACAAACCCCAAACCAACCAAAGCTGAAACAGCTTGCCAGGCCCAGTTTCTGCTTGCCTTTTATAGTGTCCTGATAACCTGTCATCTCAAGACATTAATTGAGAATATTCTGAACACCATAAAAACATCTTTATGGATCAAGTTATCCTGAGGGACAAGGTGCATATAGCAGACATATGCAGTTAAGTAAGATCAGAAAGGTAATATCACTATTCCATCAAGAAATGTGAAAGGCCTGAGGGAGCAACACAGACTTATAAATGTAGGATCAGAGGAGATCATTAGGAGTGTTTATTCTGACATTCTGCACAGTATGGCTTATAACAGTCCCCTGATCTTACATGAGCCTCATCTGGAATGTACCTTTTTAGATTGCCAAATTCATGAGAATCCCTTAGTAAGTTACCAGATGGCAAAGTATTACTGCAATAAAGTGGGTGCCTTATTTTACACTTAGACATGACTCTCCTGAGTAGTAAAGTTAAGAAAACTTTTGTGCCACTTTTACATATGAAAGCTGAACAGTTATACCATATATCTGCCCAAAACTAATCTATTTAACTCCTAAATCTTTTCATAAGAGGGGAAAAACTCATGAAAGAAACCACAGAGACCCAACAGCTGTAAAATTCAGTCACTGTCTTTGAAAAAGCAGATTCAGTTTCAAGGTAAGTTTAAAGAAAAAAAAAAAAAGGCAGAGGAGGCTTGTTCATTATAGTATAATTTTATAACTGGGGGGAAAGGAGGGATTGCTCAGGATAATCTACAAAAGTCTCGGCTAAAATACAACTGCAGCCCATTATAGCTGGGTGATTTGGAACAGAGGTTTGTTCAATGGAGTTTGACAATTTACTCCAGTTTGGAATCATGTCCTAACTGTAAATTTTTTTGAGTATATTACATTTGCTTTTGTTGGTACATGTGAATGAAGCAAGGGAGCAGATGTTGAAAACCTCCTCAGGAGAGTTTTTCCTTTCCCACTATGTTTGAGCCAGCAAAACAGGTTCTGATTAGAGGGAATACAAGAGCTCCCCAAAGAGTTCTGGCAAGCATTCCTTGCTCACAGTATCACCTGCGACCTGGCATTACACCACTGCGAGGAGATCTTCCCACTGGAGCCACACACACCACACTGCTCACCTCTGTACAGAAACACGGATGCAAATTTCAATATTTGCTTTACAATGGATTCTGCTTTTTTCTTGTATTAACTGAATTTGTGTACCCTCCTAAAATTTCTCTTTTCCCCCTTACATTCGATTGCTTTCCCCCCCATCAATCTCTCTTCTCTACAATCCCAGGGGATATTTCCTTTCCTTATCACAGTTTCAGAGCTGTTCGCCCATCTTCACAATATTTATACCAGCTCACTCAATTTCTGCATCATATCTTTCTCACTAAGGACAGATTATTTTGAGAATGTGTGAATCCTTACACTAATTTGGAGTGAGGTCAATACCAAGAAGAGCAATATAATCCCTTTCCCAGTAATGGAGAATGCTTCTGGGTTCCCAGCCTCTGCCGCTCCACAGAGCAAGATATCAACATGAGTAATAGCACCCAAGTGTCCTATATAATATTAAAGGTCAACATCTTCATACCCCGAGGCTTACATTTAAATGTTGGTTGGTTTTTTTTTTTTCCCTGAAGGATATCGGTGAAGTGGAGTAACAGATTTCTCTCTGTGTGAAGGCTAACCTGCCTTTGGCTCAGCTTAGAGTGCCGAAGCTTTGCTTCAGATCAAAGATCATCTAATTAATGAAATTTATAGCTGGCAAAACCACAAATATCTTTTTACAGTCACAAATGTTGTAAAGGCTGTGGAGGGCTTTAAATGTTAACTAACTGAAAATATTGTAAAAAAAATAATCAATTGAAACAATAACTCTTGAAAATGTTCTGACTGTTGCATGTGTTTAGCCAACAAAACTACAAAAGCAAACTGTTCGCAAGATGTAAAATGTTCCATTGAAAAGTCACTCTCATAAGCGTGGCCCAGTAACACTTACAGTCTATTGCTTCCTAATTAAATTGATTTCCATAATAACTTTAAGATTTGCATCTTACCATTGCTACTGACAGTAAAATTAGGCGCTTTCCATTTTGCCTATTAGTATTTTCCAGAAGGCAAATTAAAATAAAATGTTAGCTCATCCTTCACCCCAGTATTTTCAAAGCATATTCTCATTGCTTCACTAGGAGAATTTTTCAGCAATATTATGGTGGTACCTAGGAGGCTGTCTACCGTCAGCACTTCTGTGGTACTTCCCATTCTACAAAATGGAAACCTGCCACTGCACTGCAAAATCTAACCTGTGCAAATGCATTTGCCATCAGGATGTTTGTGCAGCCATCACTGCAGTGTCAATCTGGAAACAATCCTGCAGTGTTTGCCCCATGTCTGCTTTCAGGTTAACACGACTACAGATGGAGTATTTTTTCATTCTGCCTGGTATCAGTACTTATCTTTCAGTTTCCATGGTTTCATTATTGACTCTCAGTAAAGAGAAAACATATGGAGCTCACACACTCTACAAATACATCTGTTATACTCTCGTGATATGACCTTGTGTGCCGCAGTCCCAGTTAGAATAACCTCTCCAGAGACTTCCAGTGGGGAAAACTGATCTAGCAAAGCTTGCCTTGTGGTCCAAGAGGTAGGCTTTTCCACTGCTGTGCATTTGGTACAAATATTTACTACTAAACTAAATACAATGAGTATACTTAGAGATGTGGCGAAGACCAGTCAGCCTGACCTCAGTACCGGGGAAGATTATGGAGAGGTTCATCTTGAGTGTGCTCACCAGGCACATGGAGGACAATCAGGGGATCAGGCCCAGTCAGCATGGGTTCATGAAAGGCAGGTCTTGCCTAACCAACCTGATTTCCTTCTACGACCAGGTGACCCACCTGGTAGATGAGGGAAAGGCTGTGGATGTTGTCTACCTGGACTTCAGCAAAGCCTTCGACACAGTCTCCCATAGCATTCTCCTGGCGAAGCTGGCAGTTCATGGCCTAGATGGATGTACTCTTCGCTGGGTTAAAAACTGGCTGGGTGGCCGAGCCCAGAGAGTCGTGGTGAATGGAGCTAAATCTAGTTGGCAGCCGGTCACAAGCGGTGTCCCCCAGGGCTCAGTTTTAGGGCCGGTCTTGTTTAATATCTTTATCAATGACCTGGATGAGGGGATTGAGTGTGCCCTCAGTAAATTTGCAGATGACACCAAACTGGGTGGTAGTGTTGATCTGCTGGAGGGGAGGAGGGCTCTGCAGAGGGACCTGGACAGGCTGGATTGATGCGCCGAGGCCAACTGTATGAGGTTCAACAAGGCCAAGTGCTGGGTCCCGCACTTTGGTCACAACAACCCCATGCAGCGCTACAGGCTTGGGGAAGAGTGGCTGGAAAGCTGCCTGGTGGAAAAAGACCTGGGGGTACTGATTGACAGCCGCCTGAATATGAGCCAGCAGTGTGCCCAGGTGGCCAAGAAGGCCAATGGCATCCTGGCCTCTATCAGGAATAATGTGGCCAGCAGGAGTAGGGAAGTGATCGTGCCCCTGTACTGGGTGCTGGTGAGGCCGCACCTCGAATACTGTGTTCAGTTTTGGGCCCCTCTCTACAAGAAAGATGTTGCCTTGCTGGAACATGTCCAGAGGAGAGCAACCAAGCTGGTGAGGGGTCTGGAACACAAGTCATACGAGGAGCGGCTGAGGGAACTGGGGTTGTTTAGTCTGGAGAAGAGGAGGCTGAGGGGAGACCTGATCGCCCTCTACAACTACCTGAAAGGAGGCTGTAGCGAGGTGGGGGTCGGCCTCTTCTCCCTGGTAACAGACGATAGGACGAGGGGGAATGGCTTGAAGCTGCACCAGGGCAGGTTTAGTCTAGACATTAGGAAAAACTTCTTCACTGAGAGGGTTGTCAGGCTCTGGAATGGGCTGCCCAGGGAGGTGGTAGAGTCCCCATCCCTGGAGGTATTTAAAAGAAGGATAGATGAGGTGCTTAGGGACATGGTTTAGTTATGGCAGGGTTAGGTTAAAGGTTGGACTTGATGATCTTAAAGGTCTTTTCCAACCAAAGTGATTCTATGATAGGCCATCAAATTTCAAGTATCCTGGGCAGAGTTCTCATTTCATAATAGTTGTGATTGTACAGGAATTTGCCATGCACTTCCTTATATGCACATGGTCTGTTTCGATACTCAGGTGCTACTTCAACCTTCTTTTTGTTGGCACCTGTGTATGGAACTCATTATAAACAGCAAATTCAGACCACAGAGTCTAGGGAAAGGACACTTCTTTCTGACCTTGCTGTATCTATATGCAGTTTATGATGTAGCTCTGTCCACTATTCTTCTCAAGATCAGAGACACTCAAATTTTTCTGCGTACATCTGACTCTGTTTTGTATACATATATAGAATCTGCTTCTGATCCTACCAAGGCAAACAGGTGAGTCTAGAACACGGTGTATTGTTTTAGAGAACTTGAGTCAGACTCCTAGTTTCAGAGTGAGTCATTTACATTTATCATCAAACAAAACTACATTGGGGTCAAATTCTGCTAAGGATTTTGCAGCTACACTGAGGAGGGCAAGACTTGGGGAGGATGGTACAGAATAAAAAAGTTTTCTAAATAACACCCATTCAAACAGGAAGACTGTTTCTGTCCCACTCTGAAAGCATGCTGGTAATAATTTAACTAAAGTAAAATTCGCACCACTGTCAGAGGAATGACAGCAGATGTGGCAATAGTGTAGCTTTAGTTTATTTAGCTCAGTACCAGAGACTGGAAAGATATGGAGTGATAGGCTATCAGGCCAAATGAGTAGCCAAAATAATCAGGTGGGTTTGTACAGTTCCATAAAGCACATAGTCCTTTGGTTTCAAAGGCAGAGCTGGCTAAACCTGCTGCAGTCATCCTTTTTACTTCAGGGTTGAATGGTACCCAGTTTTGGTGGCTGGAGTGGGTCATTTGACATCTTCTAAATGCACTCAAAAGCTGTACGTTACAACTCCATTTAAGACCAGACAAACAGCACCATATGGCATAAAAATCAGGCATCTCCTGTCATATGACAGGTCCACGTTAGTCCATGAGAAGATCTTTTGCTCTATGTTCAAAACCCAGATGTCCATCACCCTAAAATATATGCCTGTTAATGTTAAATGTTACCAGTTTGTCCAAGTAAGGTGCACACACTGCATGGAGGAATCATTATCTTATTGACCATGACCCTCTTGCTTGATGGGAGAATTGCCTGCATTTTCACCACATAATGGGAGGTACCTGTGAGGATTGCTGGAAAGATGAGTGAGAACTGGCTAGCATTAACAGAAGCCTTCATCTGGCCAAAATCAGATTCTGCCCACATTGAAGGAAGCTGAGCTGAGAATCAAGAAGCAACTGCGATCGCAATTACACAAAACCTAAGAAAACTTCTTGTGGAAACAATCACTAAACTTCTGATAGAGAGACCTAAAAAATAACTTATTGCCGGTTTTTAATAGGTTTTTGAACTTTTTTCTATATGGTATGAACGGAGCTGACGAGTTTTGTTTGCTTAATAGTTTCCACCATGAGAATCTCTTTTCCAATGCCTTCATTGGAAACCTTAATTGTCGAGACTGAATTTGTTTATACTGCTGGCCTCATCCTGATTGCTTTCTTTAATGACACTATAAATGGTGAGATTTTTTTTTCAATTATTTTAGAAAGAAATGACAATGCGGATCCATGTGTCCTCACAATATTTCTTATTTCTTTCAGCTTGAATGCTTATAAAAACAAAAACTTCACTGTTTAATAGAAAATATGCAGTTGTAGTCTGCTTATTGGGAAAAGTTTGAAAGTGTTACTTTACTGATCTACAAGTTTAAAAAACAAAAGGAAAGAACAATGAATCTATGTTGTTGGGTTTTTTTAATAGGAAGATTAAAAACTATTTTTTTTTTAGTATGAATATTTTTAATGAGTATGTTGACTATGCTGCAGCATTAAAATGTATTTCTAGCCTTTTTTCTTTTTTTTTTTTGAGAAATCTTGCTACAATCTCTTTACTCTGAATTTTGTCAAGTAGGCTGCTTAGGCAACGTGAAAGTTTGCATTTTGTTGCTCCTGTTTAAATTTATTGAAATCTGGCCATTCAGCACTTCTCTAAAATAATTTCTAAATATGCTCAGAAAAAGCTTCTTAGCGGCTTGCAATAAATACTTGCAGATCTGACACGTGTTGACTGTATTTCTGCCTAGCATTAGCAGCTCCTTCAGTGCAATTGATAATGATAGCTGCTGAGGCATCAAATGCTGAACCTGTGAGCAGAAGCAAAACCCTTCTGCTGGTCCCAAAGCAGCAAGAGGCAAAAAGAGGAAGCAGCCTCGATTAAATTGGAGGTAAAGGTAGAAAAGGGAACAGTAGTAGGTTCAGGAGCAGAAATAAGAGAGGTAAAGTTGCAAGCTGGGAAACAATAGGAATTTGAACTGAATAACAAGAATATAGTTATTTAATGTATCTTTAAATTGTCCTCTTTCAGTATTTTGGTCCTAAACCTTCTTTACTGCATATCTTCCCAAGCATGCAGTGGTTACAGAGTTGCTAATTTCCTCCTTAGCTTTTTAAATTATTATTATCTTTATGGTATTGAGTGATTCACAACATCATTTGCCTCCCCTCATTAACACCTCTTTAAAATCAGGTACATTATTTGTCTTTCAAAGACAGTATGAGAACAGGAGATTCAGGTGACCATTGGCAGAAATGTCTTCTAACCCAGCATTTCTCAGACTGGTAGGTGTTGGTGAGAGGAGAGGAGGGACAAGAAATTGATTCTTTCGAGTGCTTCAGGAAGCATCTAGAAAGGAGGCCTCCGGGCTCCCCGATGCCTGTTCAGCAAGCTGGGGGTGAGGGCAAAGAAACGGGGGACTCTGATGGACAAGAGGCTGCCCCTGCTCTGGGGGAGTACAGGGCCAGAGTCTGCCGCTGCAAAGGACCCACGCTGTCCTCTGGAGAAGTTGGTGTAAGTGTGTGCATGCCCTTAAAACATTGGAAGCAATGCAGTAAAAACCTCATTTGTGATTTTCATGCTCCAGCCAAGAGCTGCATACCTAAGGAGGGATTATGGTTGCATTCATTAGTGCCTAGTATGAATCAAGCAGCTATGCTATATTAGATTTCAGTGACCTCTCTGTCCCCTTAGGGGGAGAGTTCAGGGGCTACTCGGGGGTAGAGCAGGGCTGCAACTAGTGACCCAACAAATCCATGAAGAAATGGAGCAAGCAGCACTGGCAGCGTAACTGCTGCTGGGCTCTTGCTCTGGCTGCAGAGTGAGTCTGCTGGTCTCTGCTGTGGAGATCTGATGCTTATACGTGTACAGAGCACACTTCAATTAGAGTAATTCAGATGAACAAAAATAACGAGAAGGCTTAAATATCCCCTAAAATTAAGTTTTGCAAAAGGTAGGGAGGGCCAGCTTTCTCTTAGGGTCAACTTTCTTTTGAACTACTCCAGAAACATCTGACTTTAGCCATTGCCACTGAAAGGTAACTGGATCATGCTTTGATACGATGTGGCCATTTATATGTTTGTATTTCCCAAACACTAATGTTCACAATTAATGTACTCAAAATCTGTAAGAATTCAGCTTCAATATTTTCCTTTAAGGCTTGTAACAGGTCAGTGGATTTTCTTTTTATTTTTTAAATGTAGGAATAAATCTGTAGCCTGTCTTTGAAGCTATATGCTAGTTTGGCCTCCTAAATGCATTCAATGAACACTGTAAAATCTCTGCGATTAAAAATAAAGTTATTATCTCCCAGAACATTGGTGCAGTTTAAAAATCAAGAGAACAGAGCCAGTTACATATCCGCTTGCCTAATATTAAGAATGTGAGTCATCCCATTGACATGCTTGTTTGCTGTTGAATTGGGGCCTATAGACATAAGAGAGCATCATTTATTTAATGCATTTGTCACTGGAGGAAACTGCAGATCATTTGGACGTGATTATTCATCTTTTCTCTAGATCTGTTCAAGAATGGATGATTCTTTACCATCTAGTGAAGATGTCTTCAGGCAATACAATAGCTGAGCCATACCCATATATACATATTGTAAACATTGGTTAGAAAAATACAACTAAGCAGGCAACACACATAGATAGCCAGAATGCACATGAACCTTCTTAACATTTCACATATATCAAAAGGATCACCTAAAGCCAAGGCAGCATCTAGCATTCAAATCCCACCAGGCAATTTTCTGTTGCTTCAGTAATCGCTGCTAAAAAAAGTTCACCTTAACACAGGTGTGTGAAAATTTAATCCAGTGCTTTCCTACTCACCACCTTAAAATAGAAAGCAAAATGCATTTAAATTAATCACACATTCTTTTTTCTCACATACTGGCTACCAAGCCCTTTCTCTGAGCTATGACTGTGTAAGTCAATGCATTTCTATGTTGTTTTTCCTGACTAAATGCATGATTGCTGTAAGTAAGGGAAGGTAAGAAAAAACCCAGAAGATTTGAAAGAGGAGTCAGGGGGTGCTGCATGAGCTTCCCACCTCCTGAGTCATTCTGCTGTCTCTCCCAGTGTGTATCTTGCATCTAAAAAAATAATGAAAAGAATATTTTTCTTTCTCATGCAATATTGAATGAGGTTTTTACAATTAAAAACCCCACATTCTTTTATATATATAAAATGATTCCCAAACCACATGTGTTTCATATGATATTTGCAGTAGTGCAAAACCATGTTTAGTCACAGACAAGTCCTCCATTCTGTCTTCCATCAAGGAGAGGCTGTTTTGGGAGATGAGGGAGGGGAGAATCCTGTAAATCTCCTATGCCTCACAGAAAAACAATGATGAATTTAGGAAGCAAAGAAAGCTTCTGACTGAGGATGGTATAAAGAAGCAACAGCACATTTCTGCATTAAAACTGGGCAATCCAGGGATGTAGTCATATGTTTTAAAATACACTCCAGTTTGTATTCTGGATACAGCACAAATATAACCTCCAGTAGAAAAAGAAAACACTTGTGGATAACCACTTCAAAACAACAGCAACAAATTACCACAGTTAGATGAAAAATACAAACTCAAAAGTACTTCTAAACATACTATCTTAAAAACCCATAGGACCAGAGAATTCAAACAAACATTTTTTTACTATTGTGCTAAGACCTAATTAAATACTGTGAAAAATCCATGCAGTGGCAAAGATGGCTATTATTGCCTCTCCTCTTGCTCTATTAATATTAATTGAAAACTAGGTGTGGCACCACAAGAGAAGAATCTTGCTACAAAACAACTGGAATTTGTTGCCTAAGCATTTTAATCAAATATCATGTTGTCTTACCTGATTAAAAGAGAATTACAAATCATGGCATAAGAAATATCCATACACTTGTAGATGATGAGGCTCCTTCTGCAGGTTCAGGTTCCTGAGCAAAGCAGCTTGTAAACTCTTAATTTCACTGAAATGAAACAGGAAAGAAATGAAGAAAGAACCTCCCCATCAAAGCAACAAAGGAACCTCTGCAGTATTCTGTAGTCTCTTTGCCTGCTTCCTGTTCTGAGATTCACTCTTTGAATCCCAGCATCGATCAGAAAATTGGTTGTGGCGAAAAAAAAAAGGGGGGGGGGGGGGGGGGGAAGAGAGAAGAAGAGATGAGGAGGAGGAAAAAAGGAGGCAGCATATTTCGTGCTGGCTCCACCTACCGGCAAGGAAATGAGCTCAGCTGGATTTTTAACACCCTATCAAAACAACTGTATTTTAGTTTTAAATCGCTTATTAGCCTTTGATTATGCAGCTTTAAAATCAAGTAAGTAGGTTAGGACTAATGAATGCTTACATATTGTTAAAAATTGGTTTGAGATTTAAACTGCACAACGTTGGGGTTTTTTTATTAATGGAGTAAGTATTTAGATACATCTGTATACAAATAATTGCATAAAACTCAAGGTTCTGCCAGATATCATTATTTTACTATGTACTAATGCACATTATGTTTAAAAATAAAGAAGTCATTCTTTATTCAGGACCCACCACTACAAAATAGTAGAAAATAAGGGTGCTTGCTTTTCTCCCCCTTTGGTTATTGATTCTACAAGGTCGCTGTCCGTGGTGCTGAGGCGCACCTCGCGTCCCTCGGAGGCCGTGCGCTGCAGGGCGCCCGGAGTCCCCACCGCCACGCTGAGCGCTTCTGAATGTCCTTTGCCAACTTTGTGTAAATACGGAGATGCACCACGAATGAACTCAGGCCTGCTACAGGCCTACATTGGTGAAGATGATATTCGAAAGCCTACTTAAGAACTAAGTCACTTGCTGAACGTACTTTTCACGAAACAATCATGTCATGGGAATATGTAACATTAAAATTTTAAGTATTAATTTAACCTACTTCGTAAACCAAACAAGAATTTCTATGCTATCTAAAAAAACCCAGGATGAACTGAATCAATAAAATTTGAAATATTAAAAGTGAGATAAAAGTATTACAAGAGATTTGGAGATTGTATATTACAAGAGATTTGGAGATTGTATGAATCTTTATTACTTATAATAATACTGATATAATTCTTAGCTATAGAGTAACTATTTAGTTCAAGGAGTACTGGGAAGAAACATGCATTTCAGCTCCATTATAAACACTATTTTCTCTCTCCCAAACTCAGAGAAGCTTTTATTCTTTTTTTTTTTTTTTTAATTTATAATCTTAATCCTTCTAGAGTCTGTCACTCTCTCCCTTCCTTAATTTGTAGGTCTTTGACAATTACATCTTAATGGTAAAGCTCATTGGCAAAGCTAGCTTTTCTTTTCTGTATCCTCTGTGAAGAGTACAATAAAAATGAGATATGATAATATCTCACATATACCACAGTAAAATGCCACAATAAATCAAAGACAATGAAAAATGAACTGCTGAAATACACAGGAATTTTCCAAGTTTACATTTTCTTATAAAAACTGCATTTGTCAGTGGCACAAATTTGCCCAGTTACAAGTATATGAGAAAATAAAGAGGTTTTTTATGAAAAAATCAGGAGAGCACTGTGAGAATCAACGAATTCCAGTTAATATCTCAGAGCAGGTTCTAAATCATCTAAACCTCTCCAATAACATCTACAAATATGGTTTATTAATGATTTTATGAATCATATTGATAGCAATTATATAGGAATTAAAACAAATATCCATGGAACAAATCTCATTTTCTGATTTTTTTTATTTAAGTGTCTTAAAGCTAGGATAGCTAGAAGAATCTTTCTGCTTATTCAACCATACTGATAGAGCTCATTTCTACCAGAAATTTCTCTTTGCCTCTCAGAGCTAACAGTAATGTTAGCCTCATGGCTAACAGTAATCTGCATAAAAAATAACCATTCTAGTAAATCATGCAAAAACATTTACCCAGAAGAGATGGAGCAAAAGGTCAAACTCCAGTTTCCACAGCACATGGGATGTTAAGCCCAAGGAGCAATGCCAATAGCTATTCTGGTCAATGGACACTTAACTACGCCTGTCCTTTACATGCCTCAAAGAAATAGCTATTTCATGTATTTAGAACACTTACTTTTCATTTTTGTCTTTTTTTTATCCATAAATCTCTCAACTCTGAAACTCTAGACCTGAATCCGTAGATTTCTAAGGCAAAAGACAAGTCTGCAGAGTGAACAGGTTCATGGTTCCTTGATGTGTCATCTTATGAAAAGACATAAATTCATCTCAATCAAAAGTTATCAGCCTTTGTTATTTAGTTCTGATGAAATCATAAAGCCTATCATTCTTGCCTTTAAAGTCTGAGAGTCTTCTTTGCAAATTACTCATTGATGTGAAACTGAACTTTAAAATTATTCCAAATATAAAGTCTATTTTTCCCCTGTTCCAGAGTTACTTTAACAGAAATTACACTGGTGACTACTAAACATCAGCAATCTTTTAATTTTGTTACATTTCTTTCATCTCTCAAATCTTTGCAACTGAGGTGTGTTAGTGCAAGTTGCCAGTTTTTTACCTCTGCTTAAGAAAGATAGGTTAGGAATTTAAATGATTTCTGACCATTTTTCTATGTAATAAAAACTATTTGGCCTTGATAATTACTTTTGAAGAAGGGAATATTTTAAATCACATTCATAATATTTTCAAAATATATGGCCAGTAATTTCTTGCCTGCCTGGGGCTAACACTGAAGTCACTTTTAATGACCAACAGTGAAGGCACATTTGAAAAGGAATGTGTACAACAGTTTTTGAAAGTACATACCACTTCCATCTTTGCTCTCTGAGACATTAGTATGCCTAGAGTCAGAACCATTAAGGCATTAACTTGTGCTTACTTCACGTTTCAATGCATCAAACAGTTTACATGTTCTGTATCTCTATCACTCTTGGCCAAGAGCAGATCAAGGTAAAGTTATTTTTCTTTAACATATTAGAGTCAATTGTTTGAAATTTCGTATCATCTCTCTCAGTGTAGTATATTTTCATGTTTTAATTATAAAGGTACTATTTCCAGTGCAGATAACTGCTAGGCATACTGTGAGATGCAGAGAAACTTTCTAATGCAAAATCAACTTGGCAAGCCTATGTTATTAAACAGAGCAATTCTTCTAGGCATTCCAGCTTTAAAAGACTAGAAAATAAATAAATCATAACTTGAGGTTTGCTTAACAAAACCTCCCCTCTCTCCAAGTGATGATTACTTTTCATCTGACCAATTAAACCACATGACTCAGTAGCAATAAATGGAATGAAAACATATGAATGCAATCTCTGTGTTTATAGGTGTCCTGGGAGAACATTATTAGATTTTGTTACTAGCTCTGAAAGCACTGCTGCAGTCATTGCTGAGGTATCATTTAATTCATTTGTCCACCTCTTAAAATTTGTCTATCTGAAATTGTATTTGTTCACTCTGAAACTGCTTGCTTGCTTTCATCGATGTTTATTTATCTTGTCATGTATAGAGAATGGATACTTCTGAACATGGTCTGTGTCCTGTGAATATACAATGCCTAAAATAATAGCTTCCTAGTCCTGGCCGGCCTCTTTGAACATTACAGGGAATATTAAAATACCTCTTCACACTTGTTCTCTACAGCATGGTTGGCTAACAAAATTAATTTATCCTATAGCCTCTTCTGAAGTCAGGAATTATTATCCCTATTCCATAGATGAGGAACTGAGATACAAACACACATTATGTTCTGGAAGTTACACAAGAAGCTTGCAAGCCTTAGATACTGAATCCTTATTATCTGAGTTAGGGCCTGCTCCCCGTTCTAACTCTTATTACTCACATAAATGTTGTGTGTTTTTCAGAATCCTCCTAGGCTGTTGGCCTGTATATCTTTAAGTTCTTAAGGTATATTATATGTCATCCAAAGAAGCATTTCTTTATGAATTAGTTGCCTTCTATGACTCTCCTGTCTTATGCCAAAATAGACATGAAATAAAAAGTCTTATCATGCAAGATTAACAAGAAGGAATATTGCTCCTAGCACCCAGAAATATCTAAACTACTTCTGTAGTGGCAGCAGATGCAGTACCTGCTACAGGCTAGAGGATAGAAACATCTAGCACACATACAGTGGGAAAGCTACATCTTTCCAGTTAACCTATGGAACTTTTCACCATCTCTCTCTCTAAGTAATTAATGCAAGCTGGCTGTGAAGCTCCTGCAACCAAGTAGTGTGCAGCTAGACCCACCTCTATCTTGGGCATCACTGGCATAAGAAAAAAATCTTTTTATTGACCAGTTATTTTACTACTGTCTGCTGCTAACTATCCTGAACTTAGAAGCCTGTGGTACTGGCTGCTGTTAGATCACCGGACTAAACAGATATCAGTCTCACATGACCTTATTTATTCAAAATGTAGATACACAAGTTCCCTACTCATTCTCTATAAATACACAAAGTGTGTATATATATATATATATGTAGATATACTGTATATATTTATATACCATACACATAATGTGAATATTTTAAGACATCTCTAAGCTGTGGTTGTTGTGTAGATTTTGTTCAATTCACAACAATTTTATAATTGTGATTGTAGGTCATCTGAATGATAGGAAAGTTGTAACTGGAGGCCAATATTTTGGAAGCACTTAGGCACATATGGAAGGTGGTCAGGGTGGTTCGTGCTTTGAGTTTTATTTTTAATTCATTTTTACTAAAACAATGGAATTCTTGGGACTGCATTGTCTGAGGCCATTTGGGTATGGCCTTTGTATTTTTTTTTCTACAAGAATAGGAGGGGTCTAACTATTATTTAGTAACAATAATGTTAAAATAATTTTGTATTATTATTGAAAGCTACAGCTGTTAAAGTACAGATTGCTGATCACATATCTTTATTATGATATTATGAATACCTTAAAGCAGGTAATTTTTCAGATAGTATGCTCTATGGCCTGTTAAAATATTTTAGCAAAGGCTTAAGTAACTATGAAGTCCTCATACTTTTATGTGATCCTATATAAACAGAATATTATGTTATTACTGATGGTGTGGCAAGGCTGTGGCATTAAGGCATATCCTCAGGCTCCTCTTTACCCTAGGAAGTTCTGCAGTTCTGTTCTATAGCATTTGACCGCTTGCCACATTTTGTATTTTCTTCGCCAGTTTTGAAATTTCACATGTGCAACCTACAAGTTTTTGAATAAAAAGAAACTGTTGAAACTGCTTTGCAAGCCTGTCACTGACCTTCCTTAAATGTTGGACCAGATTCTTCCACTGCAGTTGAGTGTATTGTCTTCCCAAATTTTGCTTATCACCTTAAGTGGGAGTCAAATAAAAATAGATGCTCAAGTAAAAGTGCAGCTTATTAGCTGGAAAGCCACTATGGCAGGTCCCATGGCTTCAAAATATGCTTTAGTAACTCTGGTACAAAATTTATTAAAAGTGGATTTTTTTGATTCTGCACTCCAGAGACAAAAAGAAGGAAAAAGGAAAGAAACCAAAGGTGGAAAAACAGATTTATACACTTATATCAGCCAGTCTTGAACCTGAATTGAAGTCACATCCATCACACTTACCTAAATACTGTGATTGAGGTCACTTTCAAAGGCTAATACAGGTAAGTAGTCAAAAGAATAGATATGAAAGCATGTCTTATATTTTGGTGGTTTTAAGTATGTGTTAATTTGACAAATTATCAGTAGTGTAATGTATAGTTCACAAAAATGCTTGAGAACCACTAAAGAGAATTATTGTCCAAAAATAATGGTATTAATCAAACAAAACAATTGATGTTTAAACAAGCTGATGACTGCATTGCTAAGAAGTTACACGTGACCTATGCACAGAGCTTGACCTTATAGGGCAACTCATACAGGGGCTGTATTCATTCATGTTTAACACTTCAAAATTATTTTTCTCTTTGCAACTAAGATACTTCAACATTTCTGTTTCAGCTGTTTAGTTAAAAGAGACTGAATAGTTTTGCATTTATTCCCTCATTACTGAGAGCATAACTGCACCTGGGGCAGGATTCCCAGACAAACAGATTATTTAGAAATGTCAGGGCTGTTCAAGTTATATTTTTAAATGTAATTTTTGAAATTAACTTTCAGTGATTATTCATTAAAAGTTGTACTAATAATTTAAATTGAAAAAAGTGCCAGGCTGGCATTGTTTTAAATTACTTTTGCCAAAGCTGTCTATTTGTTGTTGTCTTTTAAATGACCGCTCCTGATTTTCAGATCTGGCAGTTGACTGTTCAGTGGGATCTAGTGATGCAGAGGAAAGGAGGGAGAGAGATTCTGTATACACCGCATATATACATTGGATATACATAGTATGTATTGCATATATACATTTTATATAGATTTGTGGTGAAAGATAATTTTTTAAAATGAAATTTTCATGTTTAAAACTTCGGGTATGTTTGTGTGTGGGTTTTTCAATATAGGTGGTTTGATGTATTTACAGTACAAATGTATATTTATACATATTGCATAGTTATTTGTTTCTGCCCTGTTGTTCCACTCATAGATTTAAAAAGTACTAAGGAATTCTTAAGAACATGATTCAAACTCTTTTTCAGTAAATCAAAGACTCTGACTGGTTTCAGTGAATTTGAATCACTATACAGGCAATCCGGTGCATTGATTAAAGAAGAATATGAGCCATATGTGAGCCATATTCATAAATGAGTATTTACCATGACTTCGTGTGGTATGATCGTTTCTACAAACAAAACTTCTCTTTTCTGGATTTTTTTTTTAGTATGTGGGTTGATAATTGAACTGTTTAAATCAGTGACACAAGATTTCTCTAATATCAGACCTATGCCTATGAGAAGGCAGTCCTGGTATAGATGAAGACATTATGTGCAGTCATTGTGCCAACTGGTACATCGCAGAAGATTACAATCAATATAAGGGTGCTACCACAAAAGAGCAGGACTCCGGGTTCTCTAGTAATATGATGTTAATCTAACCATTTTTGGAACATCAGGACACAAAAATCAGCTATTCTAAGAATATGCTGTTATAAAACTTACCAGCACCAGCTCAGATTCCAAACTACTTTTTATACGCTTTTTTCTGTTGGAAATACAGAATGAAGGTATGAAGGACTATGTTTCCTATATTTTAATGAGGTTGAAGTAGTTTGTTACGTACATTAGAATTTCTTTATTTTTCCAGGAGAAACAGATGCAACATGTATAACCCACCCTTAACTAGGATGTTACTAGGTGGGGATTGCATTTGGACTATGAGATAAAGACTTTCTAAAGAAAATCCTGAAGACCACTAAGAAAAATTTTTAAGATTAAAAATAATAAAAGAAATGCAGCATGGAGGCAAATGAAAGCCCTGTCCAAGGACTGGTTTGATTTTCAAAACACAATACGGTTGCAAAATAATGTTCCTAAGCAGTTTAAAATGAAGTCACCAGCTTCTGTTCATTCATGGGTTTGCTAAATTAACATAAACCTATGAAAGCAAAACCAATGCTTTAGAGACGGTGAACATTGTTATTAAAAACACATTCTTTCTTAACTTCTGAAAGTTTGGAATTGTAAATATTAAAATCAAAGGGAGAACAAACATTTTTTTTTTTCTTATAAAACTGTGGTATATGTTCATACCCTCAAAGTCTCTTTGAAACGAAAGGGGGGATTTGCTTGAACAGTGTGATCAGGAGTGTCCCTGTGTGCTCCAGTTTTACAAAAACAAACACGGAAAGTAATGCAGCTGCATTTGCAAGCTGGGGGAACATCTCTGTCACTTAATATGGAGAGATTATCCTGCACATACAGAATACATACATCTTCTGAAAATGTATTTCTGTTTGCTGTTATTAGCCAAATTCAGGGATTTGGTATTTATATCTGTCAAGCATGCAGCAAGCTCAACTGAAATCAACAGAACTACTCACAAATTGACACAAATGCTTAAGGACTGTGGTTTAAGTATGCTAATTTAAATAGGGATATCTGTATGATGTTAGAAATAAGGGGCATCGGTTGTAGGCAGGTGTCACCACTACTGCTCCTTGTGTAGGTGTGATTCTGTAGCGGCCATCAGCCGGGATACATGCTGGCTGCCTTGGAGTCCTCTCTTCCAAACAAGGTATGTGACCCATGGGACAGAGCATGAAGAAAATACAGGAGCTACAAGATAGCAAAATATTCATTGTCTCTTACACTCCTTTTTCTTGTTTTGTGGAATAATGTTTGTTCATTAAATCCCACATGACTGAACAAAGCTGGTAGCTTGATTTTAAATTAGTTGAGAACTGTAGTGGCCTCTAACCCAAGGCTATGCATCAATATATTGCACACACTTGCTCACATTGCTCAGCGTTTCTACATCTTGCCTTCCACAGACACAATACTCCTCAAACTGACATGCAGGACAAAATAATATGTTGCCTGAAGGACATTATTCACTCAATACTGTTGCCCGTGGACCAGGCGATGTTGCAGCCACTGCTCTAGTAATTCTTCCCAGGATGGCCAGAGGAATCCTAGGCAACCAGATGTAAATCTCACATGCCCAGGTTTCCCATCGAGGGGAAAGACTTTGAGCTATGTTTTTTTACATAAGCATAATACATTTTACACACATAAGAGAAATTACCATGATGCCAAAAATGCATGGTAATGTTTAATGAATAAGACAGTATCAAGAATCAGCAAGTCCAGCATGCACCGGTTAGGGGTGCAGTCAGTGTCTATGCTCTCTTAATTTACACATTTCTCTCTTCCTGTGGATTTTTGAAGGAAACACCACATTTAAAACTAAATTCTGTGTTGGATTTATATAGACAACTATTTTAAAATTTATTTTTTTAAAGAAAAGTCCTTAAAAGGGTTATTCAATAATCCTTTAAAAAGTGTGGGTTTGTCAGTCTGTTCTGCTTCTTGCCTGGAGGAACTTAACTACACAGGAGCTGTTTGAAGTGTAGGTCAGAATAAACGGATAAAGACGCCTCATAAACTGATGCTTTGTACGTATTCATTATCTTTACCAGTAGGTGGAGCTGCCACGTTAGGTGATGCATTTTTTTCACCACTTCTCCCCCTCCATTCCCCCACCCTTCACTCCCCCTTCTCCTAATAAGCTGTTTTCTGATATATGTTGGGTACCATAGAGTGAGACTGAGAACAGGAAGCGGAGGCAGAATCAGAGAGGATTCTGGAAAGGTCTCTGTGTTTTCTTTTCCACTGAGAATACAGAAACTATAATTAATTTGTAAAGCTTTGTGGATGGAAATCTGGACTATTTCAGGAGGAGACATATATTATCATATTATTTTTGGATGCTGGGCTTTGCAGTGATTTGTCATTCTCTTTCAACCAGGTAAGCTGGCAAAACATTTAATTGTACCCATAATAAATCTTAGCAATATGATCTTTTCCACATTTCAGAATCGGATTGTACCCTCTGGTTTGCTGTTAGGGTAGAGTCAAAGATGGAATGGGGAATTCAAAGCCATTTTGTACTGACTGATTGTGATGATGGTGTGATTTTTTCATTTTAACCTCATAAATCTGGTTTCTGGCCTCTTACTTGTAATGTGATGTTGCAATGCTAATGTCTTACTTGCAAAATCAGATCATTTTATAATCAAAGTATACTAAATTAATTTCTAGCATTTTACAGAAGTGACCTTGTTTCCTAAGAAGAAAAATCTGGTGATATTCAGGCTCAGGAACACCAGGTCTCATAAGATTCTGAGCATCTCAGATTCTGATGATCCAGGAATAAAATCTGTGTGGTTTGTTACGTTATTTTCAATGTATGTATATATGGTATTTGAAGAAATGCCTTTATTAGCTAGATTTTGTAAAAGATATGTAAGGAGGTATTTTCTTTCTGTGTCATTTTTTGCATGGTTGTGTGTATGAGAGAATGGGCTCACCAACTGTTAATTAACCTGAGGTCCAAACCGATGATACAGTTCACATTTTGTCTGTAACATTACTGTGTAGCTTAATATATGATTCTTAATAGGACTGTTTGAAGAAATCAGCATGAGAATTATGATCTTTCATGTTATTCTCCATTTATCTATTGTCTCATTGTTATCAGTAATAATTAAAGCAGTCAGTTACTAAAGGTAAAAGGGAAATATCTATTGAAGATCATTTTGATATGTGAATTCTTTTTTCAGTAGTGGTTCTACAGACATACGTTCACAATAAAACTATGTATGTTATCATAGTATTAATTGGGAAATTATTTCCAAGAGAAAACAGTAGAAATAAAAAACTGCCAAAAAGCCGTACAACAGAATAAGGAGCCCACTGTTTACAAATCACCATCTCAATCCGTAGAAGAGAAAGAGAGCAGGATTGGGTCTCAGGTGGTACTCAGAATAACAAGTGAGGCCTGTACCTGAAGTGGTGATATGAAAGAAAGAAGTTTTTAATTTTTATTTTTTATGGTGCCAAATCAATGTGCCTGTGGCATCCTTGTGTAACTTCAAAATAAATAAATAATAATAATGATGATGTTTGTTTTGAAAAAATATCACCTTTGTGCTTTCATAATTGATTTGTCAAGAAGACAGTTTCAGAAGAAGACTTTTTAACTCTAACTGTTTAATATTTAATTTTTGTTCTCTTACACGTCTCCATTTTGGGAGGAAAGATTGTTAAAGACTAGAATGTGAGCTGCTACAGTAATTTGAAGCTTCAAAGCACCTGTTAAACAGATATGTTGTTTATTAGGCCTTGATATTTATAGAAATTATGCTTGTGTTGTTAGCTTATGATTTTTCCCTCTAATGAGCAGAAGTTAAGAGCCTGTGCTGATTTTCTTAGCTGTGCCAATTAAGCTCGGTGTTGTAAAGTTCTGTTTAGATAATACTAGATGCTAGCAGAGGTAGACACTTTCACGTTTTCATTGGAGAACATGAAACAAATCTCCTGTGCCCTCTCAGATTTGGTCAGACTGGGAATTTGGTCATTTCCCTTTATCATCAGGTAACTTGGAGTGGGCAGGGATCAAGGGAAAGGAGAAAGTACAGAAAGTATGGGGGTTTTAATCAATATGCTGATGACACATTTTGTGTTTTCACCTCTTTTTCTTCATCAGATACCACTAGATGAGTTAACTTGAACCTTATGAAGATTAGGCATGGAGAGAAATTGATTTGCCCTCAGAAGGTTAAGGATTTTAGAAGCAAAAAGGATGGTGGGATGTAAGATGGAACTTTCTGACTGATGGTATCCATTTTCTTCTGCTGCTGACATTCTCAGTCCTGTATAATTTGCTACATGTATGCTATGTATTAATTATGTTGCTGGAGTCCCACAACTCTTAATGGATCAGGGAATAGCAGGTACTAAGAGAGTTCTTTCTACAAGGCAACAAAGTTGTGACCTTGTTCTCTAAAGTGCAAATCCTAGCCCTTTTTACCCGTATGCTGTTCTTGCCATAAGGTGAAAAATGAAAAAAAAATTGCTTCAACTCTGCTTGCGTTAAGCCTGAGGGCAAATAAATGCAAGTTTCTGATATTTGTTACTTTATTTGTTAAGATGATCTATTTGTTTAACTCTGAAAATGACTACCAAAAATAAGTTTCAGGAAGTTACAGTTACTCTGTTTTTTATCAGAAAATTCTAGTTAGAAGTTACAAACTTAACTTTCAAAAGTCTAATTAGCTTCTTTGCCATTCAGCGTAACTCTTCTCTATTTTTTTACCTTATAGCTGTTAATCAGTAATATATAGTGCTGCAATTTGCAGGGAATATTGTTTTTTCATCCTCACTTGAATAAGTAAAAGGTTTAAAATATAATAACAAAATAGATACTCACTAGTTCAAACTGCTAACAGAACAAAAGTACACACTGTGAACTGTGGCTTCACTGGGCCCATCAAATCAAGTGTCAACCACCATAAAATCCATCTATAGGAAACTGCACCCTCTTCAGCAGAAAGCTGCTGTTACTCATTCCAGCTACCACTCCTGATTAAGAACTCAGAAGCACATTGCCAATGCCATCTCTCTCTAAGTTTGGTATTGACTGCCCTCCCATAGGACCTTGATATTGGAGCTGGTATCTTACAACCAGTTAATTTGCTTTCATCAAAATTTTCTTTATGGACAACTGGAATCCCTCATATATTGTTGTGATGGTGTTACTGCTTGATTTTCCTTGTCTTATGATGAGGTAAAGCAGAGGGACTAGGGATAAGAGCAGCTCAGGCAGGGACTGTATTACTTCGAAATATAAATACAGAGTAGGAGCACCATATGCTCTTGAGTAACCGTAATGTGTGCGTACTATCACAGTAATCCTAAACAGGACAGGAGGAAGCAAGTTAAATTCTAGGTCACAAAAGTATCTGCTCTCTCATTTGTTCATTACACACCCCAAAATGCTTTCTTTCCTATTACAAAAAAACCCCAAACCAAACCAAAACAAAAGCACCAGCCAACCCACCCCAAAACTGTAATTTCAAATTGTTGCTAAACTTTATAGTGGTCACCAGTCTTGGTAAGGTCTTCCTACAAAAAATTACTGTTCATTTACTCTACCAACTAAGACAGATCATGGATTGTCTCTTACAGTAAAAAATGCAACTAAAAAATTAAAATTTTATTAAAGAGCTTAAGCTTTTATGAGGCTCTTTCACATGTAAAAACCTTAAGGAAAAGGTTATTTATGCTCAGATTAATTATTTGTCTAGTCATGCATTCTTTATTGTTATTGATCTCTTCTTACAGAGTAGTTTTACTTAGGCAAGTGTAATCTTAGAGCTACTATGTGCACAGGTCTCTTTTTCAACCTTTGTTTTCCCTGCTGCTTCTCTGGATCCCTGACTTGGTCTGTCAACTTGCTGGATGTCATATATCCTTGTATCAAATGACTGCATTTTGAATATGTGTATATTGACTGTGTAGTCCATATGTATTGAGTCTGGCACATCACAGATATATGGATTGCATACATGAGCTATCTCCTCAGCAAAGCTGATGTGTTTCACATGTGTTGAAGTTACTACATATGTATAGATCAGAGGAACAGCACATACAGCTGACTCCCTGCGCTGCATCAGGCACATCCTCATATCTCTTTGCAGGATTTCCTGAATGCAAGTATGAGGGATACTAGTAAATCTGAAAGGATATCACAGATGCTAATATGGAAAATGTCTCAGAAGAGTATCAGTACTACTGGCTCTTCACTATACCCCAGTATAACCACTTAACAGGAAGATCTTTGGATAGAGATATATAGCAGGCATTTTCCATTTATAGAAGATTTATGCTTAAATTAGAATTGCTTATTTAATATTAGGCCCTTCTTTTTGATATGAGAAGGGAGCAATGTTCCTGGTCTTTTAGCAAAATTTATTTTAAGAACAATGTGAGGTGAGAAACTTCTATTTTTATGTGCGTTTCAGGGCTAGCACAAATTGTTGCATGCTCTGCTTAACCATAAAATATTATTATGTATGATTATATATAGGTTTCTAAGAAGTTACAAGTTTTTATTCAAAATCACTACAGAAATGCAGATGAAGAATTAAAACGCTCAAGGAATAAAAGGAAATTAATTGTTCATAGGAAAAATAGTTCCTTTTGTATAGGGTAACACAACACAATGTGGCTACTCCATTCATTGAGAGAAAAACTGCTGTCATTTCTCATAAATCATGTCCTTTGACTGTCTGGTAGTCCTGGGATAACTGTAGAGATTTCCTGAGGTGACGTAGACTGAATTTGGGCTTGCATGTCCCAAATTCATGCCTACATTGGTTTGAGTATCCTGAAAAGTCTGCCTTTTGTATGTGCTATTGTATTATCTTCTAATATTTGGACACACTGAGGAATTCCAAATTTATGCTGGTTAAAAATATACTCGCAGAAAACCAAAGTTCTTGGTCTAATTTTAAATATGTCCAAATAAGATGTTTTCAGATTTTAAAATGAATGCACTTTCTTAGCAAACAACTTTGTCTTCTTAAAAGCCAGTCACAAGGTAGAACTGTATAACTATACCAAGACTTTGTTTTTTATCCCTTTTTATTCTTATTTGAAATACATGTGTGGCAATCTTGGATACCTGAAGGTGAATTCATCTCTTTCCCACCTAAAACCACAGGATTTTTTTTTCTCAGATGCACTTAACATGATACCAACTTGATTTCCTTGAGCACTGAGGTTTTTCTACAGTTACCAGTGTTAAGAGCATTTACTTTTGAATGGATACATGATTGTGCAGTGGTTAAGTAAAAAGAATCAAGCTGGTAGACTACAAAATTAGGACATTATGTCATAGGAATGAAGAAGCCCTATACATTTTATAAAAGTTAACCTAACTTTACAGTCAGAGAGAGAGTTTTTTAACAACAATTGTTTATTTGAACAGATATTTGAGTGTGTTCTCCATTGAAAAGCACTCTTAGATGCAAAGAATCCCCTAAATCCAAACTGTGTCCAAAAATTCAAGTTTCCTGTGATAACTCCTATGTTACACAAAGAGAGAACGCTTTTAAATTATGAGTGAAGGCATATGCCTAACTTGCACTCTTGCAAGGTATCAAGGAGGAAAGTGAATTCCACTCATCACAAACAGCTTTGAACCTTTTTTTTTTAAATTGTTTCACTATATTTCATCTGTAAAACTTGTGTATGACAGATGAAAGCAAAAGTACTAGGGTTTACAGTAAGAAAGACAATCTGTTTATAATATTACTTCTAGGTCTAAGTGAAATAAACTCGGTGGCAGAAATAAGTAGTTACTCTCAAAAGGGCCCAAGAGTCCAAGGCTAGATTGAACTGAAAGAATAGAACGGACAATCCTAATGTTTACTTTCATTCAGATGAAATGTCTGAAGAAAAGCCTGTCACTAATACTTAAGGCCAAAATGCTCATATGAAAAAGTCTGACCTGAGAAAGAAGTTCACACCAAAAGCAATATAAAAAAAATTCAACCTGTGTTAGGAAGGACTTTCTTCCTACCAAGTGAAGCTGTAAATGAGTATTAAAGGAGTTTTCCTGAAAGGTTTTTACTAAGACCAGTTTAAGTTACTTGCCATGCATTTCCTACGTATCAAGTTGCTTTAGTGTGTTTTATAATAGGAAGAATACTAGAATTCTGGTAGCTGCTAGAACAGTAGCTATCATTCTGCAGTGTTAAAGCTAAAGGTCTCTAATTAGTACAGTATTTAGTTGATATGTTTAAATTTCAGCATTACAAGAGACACCTTTTAAAGAGGTGGTAAAGCTTGTGCCTCGTAGGCTGTGATCCTTTGGATTTATTACATACATGTAGTGACTAGATCAAAATCTTGCTTCCATAATCGATTTGGCAAACACTCCAAACTTAGGGCTTGGTTAAGTTTTATTAGGTGCTTCCATGATGCCTGAACGAAAGCTTTGAAAAAATTCGTGTACATTTTTCACAGGCTGTGTTAAACCACAGGGATAAAGCACTCTATTTTCATGTTGACTTTCTGTGCATTTTCCTCCTTGTGTAGTAACAATCACATTCAGCTGAGAATTGTGTGTAAGCCTCTCAGCCAGAAGTTTCAATTTTTTGCCTTTCAGCTTCCTAGACAACTGTCAAAGTCTAAACACAATCCATTAATTTTGTGCTATACAAAGTTTATTCTTTCATATTTTGTATTGATTAGTTTCTGGGGCTTAGTAAGACTAGGAAAGTAAGTGTTCCAGTGGCATGATTATTAATTAAAGTTAATTTTCTGAGTTTAATTTGTTATTTCTTTTTAGGTTCATAAGCAATATTTTGTGTTGCAAATACATTTTCATAAGTTTCCACAGAAAAAGTTAGAAAAGAGTTTTACTTTACAAACAGAGCTTTCTGTTTTTTTTTTACAAAGCAAAATCAATACTGCAATGTATTTAGATATTGCTAACTGATATTTTCTTGTGACTTCTTCAACACCTCTACAGTGGATACTGGTGTACATTCCAGTGTTTCACTTGTCAGCACATTTAAATTTTGAGTACAAAAAGGATTAGGAATTATTTGAATCTAGAGTATGGGGAACATGTAACAATTCTGAATCTGGAGAAGTAGTTTTGTGGATAATGCTGTTTCTTGTTAATTTAAAATTGGGTTAAGATTTTTATGATCACTTAACACTTCAAATATCCCTATAGTTGCTCAAGATTTCCATTCATTGCCTGGCATTTGTCTCTAACATGAGATTTCACTTAGTTGAAGCCATCACTGGTGTATCATCCTATAATGGTCTTTATAAGAGTGTCTAATTTTGAATAACACTATTTCTTTTCTAAATCACATTTCTGATAGAATCAACACATTTTGCCATGGGACAATGTGACAATAATATGCAACTGTCTTTTTCAGTTCATCATTGCATTGAAGGAGAGCTCAAGTTCATGAGGATATAGTTTGAAACTTTTTCTGAAGCATATCATGTCTCAGAATAAGTTTCAAACTTATTGGATATTCCAGGATATTCCAACCAGTCTTAAAATTAATGCTGATACCATATAGGCAGAAGAGTTCAGGAAAGAGTCCCACAGAAAATAATATATATAGTCTGTCTATCAGGAATCACCTCTGACTAGGCTTGAGATTTTACCTATGATTCAGTCCTGGAAGCTGAATCAGGATAATCTACCCTAAATAAAATTATTTTGGTCAAAATTATATCAGCCAAAGTAATTCTCTATCATCACCATCAGCTACAGTAAAACTGTGTAATCTGGACCTGCCTATGAAAATCTCTAGTCTTGGGGTGAGAACCAGAGACAATAGATTAAAACAAAAGTAAAATATTTTTTTCAGTGTATTGCAAATATCTGCATTATACAGAAAAAAGATGCTTAAAACTATATGAGATGAGTTATTAATTGAAATTCTGTAATGTAATTACTCTGACATGGCCTAGGCGTGTTATAAATTCAGGATAAAGGGCTCACAATTCTGCCAACCTCCTTCCTTCAGTTTTTGCTGTGACTGCCATTGATGCTGCTATACTACCATGATGCATAGCATTAGCAGATCCAAAGCTACGTCCCTTATCCATTGGAAATACCCCCAGTAGAAATATATGTAGGATATAATAGTTAGCAAGATGGATACTAGGTTATAGGGTTACAGATGTAAAAAAGGTTCTCTGTGACTGCCTTACGCTTTAATTCAAAATACAGATTTATTGAAATTACCTGCACTGCCAGTGTTATTAACAATTTTCACATTAAAATTTAATTCCTCAACACACATTAAAGATGATTCCTCAATATTTTGCAAACTGGCAAACATTTTACTAACTGGATAGAAGTCACAGCCCCTCTTTTGAAAATAAATGTCATGTGAATGCTTAGTATTAGTGATTAGTCTTTTATTAGGGACCTATAGTATCCCTTTCATATTATTTTAAAGCCTGCAAGCAACAGCACGCACTTACACAATTTGCTTATTTGCAGTGTATCTGACCATGAGATCAGATTTCAGCCACAATGCGACTTCAGAGGCAGAATCCAGATGCACCCAATAGCAAAGGGATGGGGAAATCCCCTATGTACCTCCAGGGAAAGCTGCATTCAGTGGAAAATATGCATTGGTGGATAAGTATCATTGGTGGCAGTATGAGAGTCATGATCCCCTGAGGGTAGTACTGGAGACACAGCTTTCAGATGTCTTCAGTGGAGCCTCTCCAGTAGTGACTCACCACAGTAAGATGTGCTGAATCAGTCCCTTACTCAAAATGACCAGCACGTTGAACGGGTTTGCTGTTTGCAATCGTCAGAATGACTTTATGTTACGTTATTAAACAAATAGAAGCTCTAATTGTGGTATCACTTAATGTATCTTTATGAAAATAGAATTCTAGACTAATAGTAACTAGTACTAGGTAAATTCTAGGGGATTTTAAATATCTTTTCTGTAGGAGTACTTTGAGATCTTCTATATTTATAAATAAGGGTAACAGTGGCCTTGTAGATAGCTTTCACATTCTGTTTTCCCACCTTCTGTGTTCTCTTTGACTCTATCTGTGTCTACACAGATTTTCTTTATTTTATCTACTGAGTTGCTACAGTGGCTGCTCATTCTCACTACATTTGGAGTGAAGTATTATTAAGGGCTGCTTTGGCAGGAGCAGAGACCTAAAAGAGAGGGATGTCTTCTTTTTCTTTTCTTCTCTAGGAATAAAACCAAAACAACAACAACATAAAAAAGTACAAAAAGAACCAAAATATATCTCATCCAAATGAGAATAAATGTCTCAAAGAGATCTCAATCTCAATGGCTGAAGACTGAAGTTTGCAAGCTGTAAGTAGACTATTTACACTTAATGAACTAGATACTCAGATTGTTAAAGCTTTAAAGACCAAGGAAGCCATAGCCAACCTTTGGTCAGCTCTTGTAATGACACAATCTTTAAATTGAAGAACCTGGAGAAGAAATTATCTTTTTTTCTATTACGTTGCTTGAGATGGAAGAAAAATTTTGTCACGCAAAGAAAAACACACCAACATTCTCTAAGATAAATAGCATGCAGAAGTATCCACATTTTCTTGCAAATATACACTGAATTAACTTCTATTCCTGGTTAAAGACAGTAAATCCAGTAGGCAGTAAAGATACACTGTATGGTTCCTTAAGTGACAGATGAGAACACTCCTGTTAGCCTGGACACGGTTATCCTCGGTCTACTAAAGACTGCACTATTCATGTAGTAGTCTCAACAAGACCCATTTTTCCCTTTTAGTTAATGCATGCAGATAAAAGAATAAATGGAATTTTTGAAACTCATATCACTCAAAGGTTATTCTTAAACATACTTTTGGTCTATGTTAGGTTTTGTGGACTAATCCGTGTTCCACCCTGTTTTTCCTATGTCTCTTTGCTCTCAGGTTGGAAAAATATGTCTATGTGAATATGTACTTACCTTTGTCTACCACAATTAATTCTGAGAAGCTTTGAACACAAGAACAAAGAATGAGAGAGTCTTGAAGAAACTTCAGTCTTGAAGAAGCTTCAGCTCCCAAGGAGAAACTTTTCTTACCAATTTACTTTTCTGCTAGAAATGCAGCCTTTTTGTTTCCATGATAGCAAAAGATCCAGTGGCTAAATTCTGAGATTTGGCATTTCTGAGAAAAAGAAAGGTAAGACCAGCTTTTCTTCTCAGCCAGAAATAATGTTTCATTTCATAAGATGACCATCTGATATAGCTCTATATATCTTCACTAAAATATCAGTGGGAAAATGAAACTAACATATTTAATGAAGTCTAGCTGTAGAAATTTGTGTTAAATGTATTGTAGCTATTTTCCATTAGAACAGAAGGATCTTTATCATTGGAAGGTATTTGCAAAATATTAATTAAGTACTGTATTCCAACTATGTTGATGGGCTAAGAAAGAGACCATTCTTCTTCCTCTTAAATTGCAATAGGGATTTCATTTGGCCTTCTTCAGGTTTCTCTCAGTATTCACACCTGATCTCTTTTCACACCTTCTCAGAGGCAACTTATGGTGTTAAAGAAAATGTAAGGCAGGCCTGCGTTTAAAGAATTCCTAGAGGTTTTTGTCAATTTTTATAAATAAATAGGCCAAAAGATTTATTTTCAGTGTTCTACAACTTGAAGGTACGTATCTGAGGAATCCATTCTTTTCTTTACATGACCTACCTATTTTTGATTACTCCAGTTTACTATGTACAGCATACATTAGCCTTGATGTGAGAATCATAAGCCACTATTCCCACTCTTAGTCAGGAGAAGAGAAGAAATAGGAACAAATTGATTCAAAAGTGAATGTTGCAGTGAAGTAGAGAGGAAAGAAAAGAGATGAGTGTGGAATGGCAGTGGGCACTGTCCTGGTTTCGGCTGGGATAGAGTTAATTTTCTTCACAGAAGCTAGCATAGTGCTGTGCTTTGGATTTAGTACTAGAAGAATGGTGATAACATGCTGATGTTTTTAGTTGTTGCCAAGCAGTGCTCAGACTGCTCAAGGACTTTTTGAGCTTCTCCTGCTCGGCCAGGTGCATAACAAGCTGGGAGTACAGCACAGCTAGGACCCAAACTGTCCAAAGAGCTATTCCATACCATAGAACGTCATGTTCGGGGGGGTTGGTGGGTCGGTCGGTCGCTCGGGTACTGATCGCTGCTCGGGACGGGCTGGGCATCGGTCGGCGGGTGGTGAGCAATTGCATTGTGCATCATTCGTTTTGTATATTCTGTATATTTTGTTATCATTCTCATTATTACTATTATTATTATTTTCTCTTATTAAACTGTCTTTATCTCAGCCCTCGGCTCTAACCTTTTTTCCCCTTCCCGATTCTCTCCCCCATCCCACTGAGGGAGGGGGGGGAGTGAGCGAGCGGCTGCGTGGTGCTTAGTTGCCAGCCGGGTTAAACCACGACAGGCACAAACAGGCAAATAAGCAGGGAAAGACTATCCATAGCAATGTCTTGGTGAGAGAGAGCAGTGACAAAGATATCCCAAGAAGCAGCTTCTGGATCTTTTAGAGAGGTCTGAGATTGCTTTCCAGTCTCTAACCTAATCTGTTTTGAATGTTCTCACTAGTCTTTCACCAGTCAGATTGAACCTCACGCATTTTTTCTGCCCAGATCTCTGAATTCTTACAGTACTTTCTTTTGTTGAGGTTGGTGTTAAGATTTAGTTAACATGCTTTCACACGTTATTGCAAGTCGTTACTGAGGACATGAAATAAAATTGCATGTAACATCCCTGAAGCACCACATTAGTATTAATTCATTAGTATTTCTTGTATTTACTGTTCTTTGGTCAGGTTTCAGCCAATCATCTGAACGGCCAATGCATATTCAGCCACTTACTGTTACCCATTCTAAACCCTTTTAAAGTAAGTTTTTATTAAGGAAATATTATTTCTGTTACATACCCCTATTAGGTTTTGTATTATCATGACAAGTAAGTATTTTTGTCTTCTGTGATTTATTAATTTTATTAATAAATACCTGGTGGTGATATTATTATTTTTATTTTGAATAGTTATGAACACTAATGCCTATGGGCTACTGAGGCTGGCTGTACAAATCCAGACAAAAATTATAGTCATTGTTACAGATAAATTATAGTCTAAGGAAAATGACACAATAGATGAATGATAAATTTTGGAAGAAATGGAAAAAAGAAAAACAAATCCTACATATTAGTAAACACAAATTATCATAGTTTACATCAGTAGATTACAGTTTAAAGGAGTGGCAGGTTCTGAGCAGGCTCTAAATGCTGGAGTCTGTTTTCAGCTTTGAGGAAATCATTCCTTTCCTTGAAAATACCTACTTTTGTGGAACCAGCATTCATGGACTCCTTGGCTTAGGACCCGCAGACTGTTTTGACTGGATATCTCTTTAGATATCTCAGTTAACTCTGCATTACATTGCATTTACCACTTAGAACTACAGCAGTGACATTTTGGGGCTCTTTTTTTCTTTTTGGAATTCTGTTTCTTATACAAATACTTTTAAAGCAGTAAAAAAATAGTGTAAAGATGCCAGGAAAAAAAAGTAAATGTCAGTTATGAAAAGGTAATAATGTATAACTGTAAAAAATATTGCAAAGCATTTCAGCAGATAAGAGGATTGGTATTTCTTTGAGAAATTAGTCTCTGTGCACAAATACTATGAGAATTTTCAATAAAAATATTTCATTTTAGATAGTCTTACAGCAAACTAATATTTATCCATCCTTTTATTTTTAAGATAAATTGAATGCAGCATCAGAGCACAATAACTTAAACATAACTTATCTTCACTTTCAGAAAAATATTACCTGAATTTTGCAAAACAATCTCCCAAACACTAAGAGAGGGAGTTAAGATGACTCGTTTCTTTAGACTCTTCATGCATCCACTCCCTCTGTACTCCTTTCCTCTTCAGGACAGTGGTAGTTTGAGTTACGGTAATTTTCTGACGATGTCAGAACCCAACAGCTACACTTTTTACTTCTAAAGCTGCAGAAAATAATCTCTAGCTGATGTGAAACTGGTGCCGCTAGCCCTGTTGTTTCTGTCTCTCCTACCATGGCAGCCCCACCCTTTTGATTTGGACAAATATCTCTACTGGCCTAATATGAGACAGCTAGTCTTATTAACATTAGCGATTTAGAGCAGAGTTTTTAATCCAGATTTTAGCATCTGAGAGGCTATTGCTGCGCTTGGCACTGATAAAGATATTATTCCCAAATTACAGCCTCTCAAATAAAAGATTAGCATAAGAAAATTATGATATTTGGTCATTTTACAGAATCCATTTTCTAGCTTTGCACTTATTCCAACTCTAATCAAGTAGGTGTTTGTGTGCCAGTGTTTCAGTTTTAATGGAACGAAAATCTTGGTAGTCAGCTTTTTCAACGTTTTAGCAGGAAAATAATTCTGATGCCAGTGTTGTAAAACCAAAAAAACAGCTTGTAAGAAACACTGCAAGGTTTCTTATTTCTCCACCTTGAAAATTTTGAAGGGTATATGTGAATCGTTTCATGCAGAATGCAAATAACCTGTTAGATAACTTGATGATTTTAATAAATAATCATAGTATCCGCCTGGTTCTTACACTGCCACTTTGACTTTTACCATTTGCCTGATTTAAGATGTCATAAGAATACGTACTTCAGGTCACTTCTTCTGGCTTTTTCAGAGACACATAAAAATTAATTTGACATTGTTAGCACAGATATTTCACTTTCTGAGTCATCTTCTATGTAAATGATGAGAAGATACATATATTCAAAAATAAAATTTAACAAGTTATCCATGGACATAATATAATTAACTGAAATATGCATAAAATGAAGAACATATGGATAGTATTTGCTGTTCAATCTTATAATTTAAAGTAAGGGACTGAAGGAAAACTGGATAAGGATTTATGGAATGCAATGCTCAATTACAACTAAACGGATTTATTTAGCAAAAGTATGCCTTTAATAAATTGGAGCTTATTTTTTCTAATGAAATCTATTGAATTGTAGACTATTATACATATGGTATCTAGGCCCAAACTGTATTTCAAATACTTGAAATTCTTTTTGCTGAGCAGTATCAGGTATTGAGGGGCCTGGACCACTCAGATCTTACATGTGGTTTTGAGACTATTCCTTTAAAGCTATTCTGAAATGATTAGATAGACAGAATTTTGTTTGTCTGAATTATGCCCAGTATCATTCATGTCCTGGCAGTTTAGCCACAGGATAGCAAGCAATTTTAAAACCAGTGAGGGAAGAAGAAGGAAGCTATCACTAAAACCCAAGTGGTTCACAGTTTAAAGGTTGCTAAGAGCTTGTTCAGGGCTCAGTGCACAGAACAGAAATACTTTTGTTTCATCATTCTATTAAACTACTGCATGTATGGCAACAGTAATCAAACACATACGTGTGTGTTGTTCTATTAAGCTCTGTAATCTGAATGAAAACACTTGGGGTGTATTTAGTATAGGAAAAAACTTCTTGTGTTATAGCAGCAGCCAGGAAAGATATAACTGCACCAGACAGTAGTGGAGGCAGGACTCAAGTGATGTTTCCAATTCATCAAGCAAACTTTTTCAAAGCATGTTTTATGTCTGAGAAATACAGTGAAACCCCAAGTCTGCTAATACTACTTTTCCCAGTCATTCATTGGCCCCTTTGTGGACTTCTAGCAATACAAATACATATGCTTCTAGTGAGGAAAATGTATTTTTTTATAGCATTTATAACTGTAATTGTTAACAGATGAAAAGCAGCCTAAGCAAATGCACTGAACTATAGAGAGAAGACGGCCCTCCTGATGGCTCTAGGAGGGTGCATCTTTTAAGACTAGTTTCATAGAAAAGGCACCTAGGTCAAGAACCTGAATCACAAACCTGTAAAATGTAATAAAGGAAACAATTATTCAGAAAGACCAAAGGGAAACCTCAAACATCTTATTTTATTAATCCTGGATGGGTGAAAGCAATAATCAAAAGCATGTGGACTGTATCCAGAGAATGTGTGTGCTTTCAATTCTCAGATAAAGGACAATTTTCAGTTCAGGATCCTTATAATTGGAAGTTACATCAATAAAAAACAAATATCAGCTTCCATCTTGTACAAACTAAAAATTAGTAGCAGAAGTTTCAGTATAGCAACATGTGGTAAGGTTGCCTGCTGGAGACTCTGGCTGGCTTAACAATTTATTTTTCAATTTGTACTGCATCAGTACCTCCAGCCCCTCCATGATCTCTGTGTTTCTACACATTACATTAACTCATAGTTCTCCAGGCTCTTCTTTGAGAAAAGCTTCCTCCATGTCTACATTGCAGTATATTTTATTCATGAATTTACAGTCAGGTACCTTGTTTCTGGTCTTGTGTTACTTAGATGCTTGGTGATATAACTCACTGACTAAATTATTTCAGTCATCTCAGTGCTGATCGTACACACTGATGCCACGCTGTGAACCCACTCCAGAGGTAAAGACTTGAAGTAGTACAGGAGCAGGTTTACCCACTATGTCATTGGGTTGGTAATTCAGATTTAGGAATATGCAGTCTTATTTCTTTCCTCCAGTTTTCTACTGTAGATTCTTTAAGCACTTTTTAACATCCCCCTCTACCTTTGTACAGGATTTGATTTTCTGGGGTTCATTTGAAAAGAAATCTGTTATTTCATAAGATCATTACTTTGGCACTTTGTGTGTGTGTGGTTTCTACAAACTACTCCAGACAGGCAAGAAGCTTTAGGAGAAAGACTATTGAATGGATGCAAATAAATACAATATTATGTCTCAAATCTAGACACGGCAACTCCAGAATACAGGTGTTGCACAGTCATGAGATAACATAGGGAAGGCTACATGGCCTCATATACAGAAAACACAATTATAACTCATTTCAGGCACTGATACTCACTCTTAAAAATTGGTTTTCATACTTAAAATTATTACTACACTATGCCACAAACTTTTACAAAGTAGACATCAAATAAGGATATCATTTCTTATTTGGTGGCCTGCTCCTTAACGAGATCTGCCTTCCTTCTGCCATTCCCTCCCTCCAGCCATTCAAACCTCCCCACTGCACTTGGAAGAAAGAAAAGAATATTACTTTCAGCTGATGCACTGCAGGGCTTCATAAAGAGACGTGTTGTACAGTGGAGGGTTTGTTGCAGAGCAGAAAAAAGCAGCAAGGCTACATCAGCCAGCACTGGCACCAAAGACATTCATAGGGGACCAGAGTCTTAAATTTCAAACGAGTTTTAGTCTGAAATAATATGATGATACTTGTCTTGCAAAAAATCAGGAGCAGCATTCTTCTCCCACATGATCTTTATTGTACATCCTGTTTCCTCTTACTTAAAAGGCTTGTGGTTTTGATTCACAGCTCACAGACAGTCAATAAATGCAACCTAACCTGCTCTGGTATCTAACATTAACCTTCAGCACAGTAAACTGTCAGTAAGGAAGAATTATGCTTGTTCCTCCCATAATTCAATTGCTGTCATTTAAACCACATTGAAGGTACAAAACTTTCTTTTTCATTTAATGAAATGATTCACTTTTATAAAGTTGGATTACTGATACTTGAAAAAATATGGAAGATAAAATGTATTAACTATTAAAATACAGGTTTATAATTTTCAAGAGTACTTAATAGAATATGCATTTATACTTGCTGTTAAAAAAAAGATATACTGTTAAAAAAATTGTATCAGTATTTTGCTCTAACTGGAAGTCTAAGAACATAAGCAAAGCAGTGTTTGTGGGCAGAAGTAGTGTCTTTTTCTAGATCAGCAGGAAAAAGCTAAAAAATAATTTATAAAGTATCTAAATAAATTCTGAGCAGTTGCTTTTAACTTTTATTCAGTTTTGAAATATGCTCCTTCTATTTCAGGCCTGGAAATTGTTTCTGAGCAAATGTTGGTTGGTTTGTTGTTTTTTTTTCTATTGGTACAATCTAGTTTTCCTAAATTATCTAATTTTCTTTTATAGGTCATTCTTATGCAAGAGGCTAAAAGTAATTAAATTTGCAGGATGAAAACATGGCACAGGCACTGCTGGTACCACCAGGACCTGAAAGCTTCCGCTATTTTACTAGAGATTCTCTCGCAGCTATTGAAAAGCGTTCTGCAGAAGAAAAAGCTAAAAAGCCCAAGCAAGAACATACCGATGATGATGATGAAAATGGTCCAAAACCAAACAGTGACTTGGAGGCAGGAAAGACACTGCCATTTATTTATGGTGACATACCTCCAGGAATGGTATCTGAGCCTTTGGAAGACCTGGACCCATACTATATCAATAAAAAGGTGAGTGAATAATCTTTTGCACAAAATAGAATATAAATTTTTACATTAGAAAATTTTAATCACAAAATAAGATGGTTACAGCCATCAAGCCAGTAAATACACAGAAACATCCTTTCATCTAACATAACTGATTTATGGTCTTCTCTATTGTGAATCCTTCAACTTCTGTTGAGTTACTTGTTATTTATCTCAGTGTAAGGAAGATACAGCTTCCTTGAGCTTGCCTGAACTTGAGAACATGACTGAATTTTCCTGATTTCAATGTAGCAGTAAGACTGGATATGACAAATGAGGTGTTCAGGCTTGATTTTGCAGTGGAGGTGGTTGTAGATAACCAGGTAGCATCCATCCAAGAAGGACTGTAACCATATTCTTTGCTTCTGTTACAGCTACATAACATATGTAAACATATATCTATCTGTTTATGTATAAACTGTGTCTCTCTATATATGTAGCATATAGTGACTCTGTGTAAATCTTGGGTCATATAAAACTACCACAATCAAAACTGTTGCTTGAGGTGCTTGGGATTGCTATGATAGTTCTCAGTCGCACAGCTGTCAATTAGAAGTCTGTGGCAGACCACAGAAAAGCTAGGTTTTGAGGAAGGAATCAAAAAAAGACAGTTTTGTTGTTCTGAAGACTAATTGAGGGTTTTCATGAAGAAAGAGCAGAGTGAAGAGCTATGTGTTGTGAGAGAAAAATCATGTGCCCGAGTTACATATGTGAGGCTGTAACACAGCTGGACCACTAATAGCATAGTCATGTACCATGAAGAATTTAAACTCCTAAAGGAGGTGTGCTTCCCTTCTGACCTGCACAGTCATACAAAGTCCTAATTTTCAAGCCAGACTTGGAGATATAAAGACTAGTTCAAACACATCCATTCAAGTAAAAAGTTTTCCCCTTGACCTCTTTAAAAGTCAGGATGCTCAGTAGAGTATATGGGTTTTGTCTTGTAGCAATGATTCATATAATCTGGAAACAGACCACCATTATATGACCTAAGAGAAAGACAAGAAACAAACAAATATATCTCCATAGCTGGGATTAGTTGCAGACTGTTAAATTCATCTGGAATCTGAAATAGTCCAGCCTGGGAACAGTTAAAAATACCTTATGTCCCACACAGATTAGTAAAAAGTATAGCTGGCAGTAAGAGCAGGTTCTCGTCTGTACTCTCTATGTGCTTATTTCTGCGTGCTCCTTTAGTGGCATCAAGATGTTCTCCCAGTTCCTGATAGACCTGCAAAGTGCTGTGGGTAAGGAGAGTGAAGGAAGATGAAGCTGTGGTAATAACCATAAATAACAAAAAATGCAGAAGGTGTTTTATAGACAAGTGCTTGGAACTATCTTTCCTCGTCTCTCTGAAATAGAGAAGGAAACGGACACAGTTGCTCTAATGACAGCTTAAGGCATTCCAGGCTGCCATCCAGATAAGAAACTTGATGTTGAGCAACTACAAAAAAAGGAAGACATAAAATATTTTAAACTGCAGAGAAAGTTATTTTGTTTGTTAGGAAAAAATGATGCCAATAGTGTTCCCAATTTGTGGCTAAATTTGTGGTTGCCTTTCATTCGCAAAACTGTTTTAAAAATTATGTCTTCTGTAATAGGAATGGAAAATAAAGCAGAATCCATATGTAATTGCATAACCTAACAGTTGCCAAAGTTAAATAAATAGTGATGTAGATAATACAAATATTAACAGTATTAAGGAAATTTAAGGAAATGAGAGGGAGTGCTGCCGAGGGTTATTTTCATTTATAAGGTTTTGGTTGTATCAGCAGTTCCATGCAGATTCTTACTTACAATAAAATTGTGTGCTCTAGCCCCTTTTCTTGACTAGCTGCAAAATAATTCAGAATAAAGTTGCATAAATAAGTTCAAGACTAAAGTTTTCTAAGTAAGTCTTCTACAAATGAAGTATCAGAAAACCTGAGAAGTACCGAAGTATACTTTCTAACCTCCAGTGATTAGAAAAAGTAGTCAGGTTTTTTGGAACAAAAGTGTAAAAACGCAGGCTAGTGATGGACTTAGTCTATGAGAATAATTAGTAAACTGCAAAATCTTTTGTCATAGGTGACATCTGTATGTTACGTATCAGCTTAATGTGCTCAACAGAAAACAAATGGACATCTTAAATGAAGAACTAGAATTAGTCATCCCTCCTCCAGTTTATAGCAGAAACTACTCTTAATCATTGACTTGTCAATGCAAAGCAAATCATAAGTGAATTGGAGTCTGTCTTCAGGCTTTGCTGCAGCAGTGACCTTGGGACAGGCAACATCTTTCTGCCATTTCTGGCCTGGTGAAGGTCTGTAGGGCAGAGAGAAATGCCAATGAGTGTGAGTCCATTGTCTGTCATCCTAAACGCTGTGCTTGATATTACTCTGTGAACAGGCACCAGTGCCACTCCTTTACCTGTCGTCTTTCCCACTGTAGAGAGGTTTGCTTTCCCTCCCAGAGGCGGCAGACCAGATAGGCAGTAAAGGCCACGGAGAGGGCAGCATTTTTCTGATCACAGCCAAGTTTTTACAGAGAATGGAAGTCAACATGGAGAACAGTGATACTATATAGCTCTGCTGAGAGCGTAACAAAGACTCCATTATGGTAACACAAAGCAGAGCCATTACCATCGACAAAGAGCAAAAGGAATGAAGAATGGTCATGTCCTGAAGAAATTTCAAACAGCACCAAAGATACAAGTAAACCTCACACACAAATACACTTGGAATAAAAACGAAAACATTTAGGCAATGACTGCCAACAGGAACAGAATGAAAGTGAACACAAACTGTAGGTTTATCAGGTCAAATTTTAAAAGATAATAACTACCTAAATTTGGTGCTCACATACAGGGAAAATAAGAGCATAGTGTTAAAAATGAGAGCAGCATTTTTTTGAAGAAAAGATTTGTTGTTACAAGATGCCAAATTCTGGTGTATGTTTGTCTCAGACTGTTCAGAATTATGTCAGCTGGCAATTTATTAATCCCTTTTATTTTTTCACAGATACATTTTTAGAAGATACATATAATTTATACTGGTAGTACTTAACAATCTAAAATGAAAGCAAAATTATTTTCAAATTATCATTTATTGTTTAGAGACAGGTGTTTGTCCTTGTCACCACATATATGTGTATATAATTCTGTCAAGTATTTGTTCCAAATACAAATTGGCATTTAGAATTGCCCTTTTGCTGTTTTGGGTTTGTTAGTGTTTGCTCACAAGGTAGAATATATTCGACTAGTTTGAAACTCTGACTTTAATCAAAGGCTTCATTAGAAATAGAATTGAAAATATTTTAGTGATGAAATGCTGCATCTTGTTATTATTGATAAACTGACATTGGTACTGATTATTTCCACCAATTTTAATAATATCTGAATTCAGTGCACATGCTGGGAAATTTAGCAAACTGGAAAATTGGCTGTGGAAGGCTTAATCCCCTGTATTGATAGAAATCAGTTATTTTCCTACCACAGGTACACAGTAGAATGGAACTAGAACCTCGCAGGCAGAGAAAGGAATCCTTTAGAAGGAGGCAAAGACATTTATGTAGTTAATGCCGTATTTTAATTTTGTATTTCTTTTTTGCAGACTTTCATAGTATTGAATAAGGGAAAGGCAATTTTCCGATTCAGTGCCACATCTGCCTTGTACATTTTAACTCCTTTTAATCCTATCAGAAAAATTGCTATCAAGATTTTGGTACATTCATATCCTTTTTTCTTAATGTTGGTTTAAGTGTTGCCATTTAAAACTATTTAATTACCGAAATAATACTTTTCTTACAGATACACAAATTATGTCCATGTGGGTGTACTATGTAACTAAACATATGCTGATCACACTTAAAAAGCAGCAATATCACATGTGAACTGCAGTATGAGCTTAACTCTTACCAAGAGAATCCTCTACTGAACCACCTAGAGCTGTTGGCGTTTAAGTATCAGGCTCTATATACAAAAGGAGACCTGATCTCATACTAAGCCCTGCAGCTGAGGCCAAATTAGTAACAAACCATTACACTCGAACATATCTAAGGTCACACTTTTACCAGGACCAGTAGTACTATTCATGAACTAGATTCACTTAGCAAGGACAAAAAGAGCATGAGTAAAGAGCTGCTTTTTCAGGCATACTTTTCCAGCATTGTGTTTTCAGCATTGGAGTAGGTGTCCTATAAAAGATCCAGGTCAGAATAAAAGAGAACATTTTCAAATATATTTCAATCATGTCCAAAGAACAACTTGGGTACAACCAACCAACCTCTGCCTAAAGATCTTTTAGAATGACCCCCCTGGCTTCAGTGAGTAGTTATGTTTGGGCACTCATTTCATATTTTTACAGACTTAAGAATGTGTCTGGTTTCATTTAAATCCTAAACCTGCCATAATTATAAAAGTAATGCATTGTTTTACAGTAAGTGTACCATAACATACCAGATGGCATACCACTTAAAATAGATAAAATTGTGTGCAAAGTTTTATTTTCAGATTTTATTTAGCATGCCATGTTATTTGTACATATTTTTATACACTTAATATTTTAGTTATTTCAGTGTTATAAAACTCTCATGTTTTTCTGAATTACATCCCTTGACTATAATCTACATTATTCAGCATGCTTATTATGTGCACTATTTTGACCAACTGTGTATTTATGACCATGAGCAACCCTCCAGAGTGGACAAAGAATGTAGAGTAAGTTAAACATTTTTACTTCTTCATTTTTACTACTTTGTTTTTGTGTGGCTCCAAACAAGAAGTATTTTTGGAAAGTTGCATGTCAGAATGGGCTTCAGCAGAGTCATGAAGAATCAGATTTCATGGGATTATCAGTATCTTCTTGGTTTACTCCTGAATAATTTAAACGGTTAAGAGTAATGCCTTGTTCTTTAAAATTATGTCTGAGGAATATCTGAAGTTCTACTGTGAAGTATGAACATGAGCTCTTGTCCTTGGGTGTTCTGAGCTGTAAATTGGAAAAGGAGCTCCAGAATTTCAAATGTGCGTGTAAAATTGTTGCATGTCATGGGTGAGGCCAGCCGTATATTCCTTGAGTATCCATGATCTTAGCACAGTGGGACATTCATCGTGGCTCACTGATGTGAATTCACAAGCACCAGCCACAGCAAGCGCACACAGCACCCAAAGCTCAAACCCCTGAGGAAAGGGCCTTACCTATGAAGTAGTAATAAAGAGGTCACAGAAGTAAGGAAATGACAAAGTATCTCTGTTTCTCTTTCTTGTTCGTGGTTATACATCCATGTTTGTTCTCTAGCAAAATACAGATACGCATTTCCCTTTGAAATGTTATGTTTTTCTTTGAAATAAATCTACTCATGAAAAACCTAGTTCTAACCTCTTGTGGTTTCTTTCATTCCCTCATGTTCTCCAATGGCCATTATTGATTTATATTTATTTTTTCACTGCATTAGAGAATCTTACTCTGAATGCTGTATTTAGAAACTGCACTAGTATTCACCCATTCCCAGTATGCTCAACAGTGACTATGGCTTGTTAGGGTTGCTGAGAGTCTGAGAGGAGAGCAGTAGGGCCTGTAGGTAGATTTTCTTTATTCTGGAGGTCTGCACAGACCCACACGGGTCTCAGGAAGTCCCTGCATTACGCTGGTTATAACTAACTATAAATTAATAGTTGTTCCCACACCAGGTAAATTGGTAATCATGCTCCACATCTTCAAGAATAACAGTCTAGGCATGCTTTCTTATATTTAATGATTATTTATGAAATAAACCTGTATTATAGGCATCAGTATAGTTATTATCCAGAACTGATTTTCACAAAATGCTCTGATTTGGAAATTAAAAAATTCTTCATTTTTTGCAACAATTAGACATCTACCTGATTTGTGAAGGCAAGCAAAGACAGCCCTGTGAGTGCCAGAGAATGTACATATAAATATCAAAGCCTGAAATGTATCTATAAATACTAGAGTTTGAAATTATTGGCAAACACAAAAACTGAGATTAAATCAACCTTTTAGAAAATGAATCGTACATATATATGTCAGATTCAAATTTCATCTACTGAACAACGATTGCATTCTTAACTGTTTGGGGCAAGTTAAGTTAATGATTTCCTCCTTTCACTTCTAAATACTTTTTCTTTTCTTCTCTTGTAAGTCATCTTTACTAAAGAATGGTACCGTCTATAAGCACAAGTATGCAAAAATCCATTATTCCTGCTTTGATGGTTTTCAGGTATACCTTCACTGGAATTTATACCTTTGAATCACTTATCAAAATTCTTGCAAGGGGCTTCTGCTTAGAAGGCTTTACTTTTCTGCGAGACCCGTGGAACTGGCTTGACTTCAGTGTCATTTTAATGGCGTAAGTGGTTCAAGAACTTTTTAAGCTTTTAGGGCATGAAATTAGTGGCAAATATTATTATAATAAATGTGTTGATTTGAAAGTATTTCTTTTCTGCAACCTGTGCAGTATAGACACTGTATCACACATTTTAGTATTCATAAATCAAAGTAAGATATGGCAGAAGCCAGCATCAAGTGTCAGCCACTAGTGTAATTACTGCTGAGGGACACTAATTTCATGTCCTACATTTTTCGGCTCACCAGAATGGAAGCTATCCCTTTGACTTCATGTCACCATCCTATTACAAGATAATTAGTTTAATTAGCTGTTCAAATACAAATCAGTGAGTTTCACTTCAATGAAATTTAAGCAAAATTGATGAAAATAAATAATTATAAAAGCGAGGTGTACTGAAGAGACAGGTAAATTTTGAAGCATGATTGCTAATATTGCCACAGAGGTTTTGAAGACCCACATAATTAGTATAAGCTCTGCCTCAATTCTGAATAACTGTGATTTAATCCTACAGGTATGTAACAGAATTTGTAAACCTAGGCAATGTTTCAGCTCTTCGAACTTTCAGAGTATTGAGAGCTTTGAAAACTATTTCTGTAATCCCAGGTAAGAAGTAACTGGTGTAAGGTGTTAGGCCCCTTGTAACTCCAATTGTTATTTGTGTGCTGTCATTGTGTTTGTGTGTGAACTCCCCTATTACAGATATGTGACAGAGTTTGTGGACCTGGGCAATGTCTCAGCGTTGAGAACATTCAGAGTTCTCCGAGCTTTGAAAACAATATCAGTCATTCCAGGTGAGAGCGAGGTTAAACACCGAGGCTGACTTTCGTTCCATTGAAGTTGAATTCACTTCTTTTGAGCATAAGTCTTGCTGTCTGCTGCTCGTGTTGCAAAAAAAAAAAAAAAAAAAGAAAAAAAAAGGCATGGATCATAAGCCTGGATTATGATTCTTTGCCTTTTCAGCATTAGCTTCTTTTATTTTGCAAAATCAGCCTTTGAGTTTAACAGATTCTTGCATGAAACATAAAGTATGAGGCCTATGGGTTATTTTGCTTTGTTTTTCTGCATTTTATTATGAGAAGTTGTCTCTCTTACATTAAAAAAGCTTTAGCGCTATGGCTTTCTTGATTTGGATTTTTTCCTTTATTTTGCCACTTAAAATTGATGTTAGTCTTAAAGACAACCAAGTAACAACAAAAAAGCTACCAAAAAGGAGAAAAATATTGCACAGGAAAATTTATCAAACACAAATTATTTTTTTTGCTCAAAATGACTTGCAATTCTATCTCATACTATCTTCATACTGTTATTAAGTCATTTTTAATATTAACTGGAAATTTAATTATTGGCAGAATATTAAATGCAGAGACAAGAAACAAAATCAAATCTATAAAAGGAAAGCATGATTGATAAAATTTCCTGCTTGATAATAACATTATGTGTTCAGTTTATTGGAATATATGTACATTGCATATTCATAAAAATAATCTTTTTCTTTCATTCATCTTCACAAGCTCTGAGGCTGCTCATGAAGCTTTACTTTTTGAGAAATAAAAAAATAATTTCTTTTAAGTGTCTGCATGACATCTTAATTATGTGGGAAGGGCAAAGGTACTCTTTGATAAATCTATGGATCTTTTCTCTTTGCAGGCCTAAAGACTATTGTAGGAGCCCTAATTCAGTCTGTGAAGAAGCTCTCAGATGTTATGATCCTGACTGTTTTTTGTCTGAGTGTATTTGCACTAATAGGGCTGCAGCTGTTCATGGGCAACTTGAGGAATAAATGCCTGCAGTGGCCTCCAGACAACTCTACTTTTGAAACAACTGTTATTTCCTACTTTAATAGCACAATGGATGAAAATGGTACATTTGTTAATCTGACAGTGAGCACGTTTAACTGGAAGGATTACATTGAGGATGAAAGTAAGAATGACTGATATAACTATTTTTAATATATTTATGGCTAAACTATGTAACTATTTGTGATCAAACAAAGAATATTGAATGGTTTATATTTCTGCCTTTTGTAGAACTGCTTACAGACACTAACTGACAGATTAAATACCTACAATAAACAAGTACAGTAACCACAAAGCTTCCTAAACAAACTATAAAATGATCAGAAGCTAGCCACTTTGATTTTGTTACAAATTATTTTTAATTTACTTTGTAGTTCTTTCAGGTTGATTTGATTTAATCACATATATTTCCAATGCTTTCTACACAGCTCATTTTTACATCTTGGAAGGACAAAGAGATGCCCTACTTTGTGGTAATAGCTCTGATGCAGGGTAAGACCCTTTCAAAAATTCTCTGTTATATTCTGTAGAAAAAGGAATAACATGAAACCTATCTATCTGTAGCAGTTGCAACTCCATATTTAACAGTGTTACAGAACTTAGAGTTTTGCTGCTAAACAATGATTTCTTACTTAAGTCAAACTACTTTACTCTCTGGCTAAACGAAATCCTCATTAACAGCCTTTCTTCCTGCTTGACTGGAAAATGATGTTGGTGTTAATGATAAAATCTGAACTCTTGTAAAGTCTATTTTGGATATTACTGATTGAAGAAAACAGGACGTAAGCAAAGGTTAGGACTGAGAAACAGAGTACGTAAAATACTAAGAAAGCACTGTAGTGACTTCATAGTTCAAGACAATCTTTATTTTCAAGCCTAACTCTTTCATTACTGGAAAATTCTGCCACACACATGTGCCCAGTTATGAGCCTAGAACTGTTAGCTGAACTCTGATACCTAACTGGCAACAGTGAAGAAGCTTATTAAAAAAAAATCTCAGTATTATGTGGGAGATCCCTAACAGTGCAATTGGTTTTAGTTAATAATATTGTTTAATCTGTTTGTAACCTTAACAACATTTTAGTAACTATTTCTGCCAGGAAATTATTCATCTGGAATAAAGATTCTATTTGCAAAATGTGACTGAGGAGAATTTAAATATTTAGGTCGTTTCAACCAGTGAACGGATGGAAAGGGTATCTTTCACTTACTCTTATTAGTTAGTTTCTTAGAAATTTTTTTTCTGAATGAATTTAATTGCAATTCATGGATTTTCTCTGGAAAAATAATGCATATTATTCCTAAAGATAACAAATATGTTCTTGAAGGAAATAAAAGTTATGACTAAGTACCTCCTGTTTGGTTTTCACATAGGCAGTGTCCAGAGGGATATATATGTGTGAAAGCTGGTAGAAACCCCAACTATGGTTACACAAGTTTTGACACTTTCAGCTGGGCTTTTTTGTCACTCTTTCGGCTAATGACTCAGGACTTCTGGGAAAACCTGTATCAGTTGGTAAGAAATTTTTATGACATAAAAAGTAAACTGTAGGTGACATACAAAATTATATAAATAGGCTTATTTGTACATGAGCTGAAAGCATAATGCTGCTGCAGTAACAAGGATAAGTGGTGGAATAATATATAGATATGCTTTCTACTCCCTAGACACTGCGCGCTGCTGGGAAGACATACATGATATTTTTTGTTCTGGTGATTTTTCTGGGCTCTTTCTACCTGATCAACTTGATCCTGGCTGTGGTCGCCATGGCCTACGAAGAACAGAATCAAGCAACCATGGAAGAAGCAGAGCAGAAAGAGGCAGAATTTCAACAGATGCTGGAACAACTGAAAAAGCAACAAGAAGAAGCACAGGTAATGATGGAAATTGTACTTACTGAACAGCCTTATTCTTAAGGCAAGGATAATAATCTTCTGTGAATTAAACATGTATAAATTGTGCCATGAATTGCAGGAAGAAAAAAGTCTTGTTTACCAAGCAAGTTATAAAAGTGGAAATAGCCAATGAAAATCAGGTACTAACCAAATAGCAAACAAGTAACCTAACAGTACAGAAAAGAATGCTACTAATTTCACCAAATGACTGTAAAAGTCAAATATTTGTGATAAGAGTGTCCTAGAAACATGACTTTAAGTAGTCATAGTTCATGATGCTTTTGTGTTACAGGTCTTATGAACAGCATGAAAAAAGTCTAGGGACATTATTTCTGGTTTACGGTCTGAGTGAGAATTTCCAGGCTTCCTGTACTTAATAGTTCTTCCCCAATATTCAGAAAATAGAGAGAAGGATTGTAATCAGTATTCTTTTAGGTTTCTACCCAGCAAGGTATTTAAGCATATCCCTAATTCAAGCATACTGAAGTCAATCAGAAGTTTATATATCCTTAGAACAGACAGGCAATATTTATAACAAAGGTATTACTTCAGAATACTTTTAAAGTATCACTTTGTTTTCTTTGAAAAGAGAAGAAGAAAATTATTTAAAGTTTTATTAGAAAAAGACATTTTACTAGAGACTTCTGTGTGAGGTTTCTTATCTGAATGTAAAATATATGCAGAAATTCAGCTCTCTGAGTCAGACATCTGTCTAATTTCTGGATTGATTTTCTACTGCTTTTCATCTGGCATATAGTCATTTTCAACAGGACAATGTTTATAAAATGCTAGAAAATGAGAATATTCTATGCAACTATAGTTCTGGTAGTATTTTGCAGCTACTTTCAGTAAGTTAGAATAATTCTGTACAGTGCTAATAGAAAGTGAAACTCCTTTTCTTGAAAAGAAAGCTTTATGCATGACCTGTGAAATCTAATTAGCATATCTCTATTTTAGTTATTAAACCTTATCACTTCCAAATCACTTAATAAAAAGCAGAATCCTGCAAAATTCAAATTAAGAAACAGTTAAATGTCAGCAAAGAGGGTTTGGTTTTTTTTATAAAATCTGGTATTTTCATCCATGAAAGGCACTAAATCACATTATATCAAAAGATATCAGGACGTTCATCTAGATGTTTGTATGTTTGAGATTGGGGACAGAGATGAAGCTGATCCAGAATTAGGAAGAAAAATAGAACCATAAGAAACATAGACTACAAGGCAGGTTGGACAGAGACCCTGGAAATTCATTACTTTTTTAAACCACTCAATTCTTTATAAGAAAAGCAGTATTACAGTCAAGAACACTTTTGTCCGTGAAAATATCAGCAGAAAGTATGCATTACAAGGTGGATCACTGAGCTGCTGAATTGATTGCTGAGATGGAAATGAATGTGGGACCCATCTCTTCACTCCCTTGACACTGAACCTATTCATCCACAAACCTAAGCCATTGTGGCGGTCTTTGGATTGCTCCGCTTGTTTGACCTTTGGTGTTAGATTAATGAAGTAGATGGGTGATCTACAGGCAGCACCTGCTGCCTTTTTTCTGTTAGAGCATTTGAAGGATGATATTCTGAAACCAGTATGACAAAATTTTGAGTATCACTTTTTTTAATTGTTAAACGCTTCAAAATCCTTTTAATACTTTATTTAGCAGAAAACATCTGTACCAAGTAAACCTAAATAACGTGGGTTGTATATTGTGGCACAGAAAGCCATTAATTCATACTATGAGCTTTCAGGCTATCTTTTCCTGCTGTAGAGAGGTATCTCGATTCCTGAAATACTTGGCATGGAATATAATGTTTTGCCAGATAATTACTGGTCATCTTTGCTATATAACCCTAGTCTCTTGCCATTTATCACACCACCCTTTTTTGTAAGCTCACAGCAGCCTATCATCTTCCCAAACCTATTTTCCACTGCAGAAGGTCATAGCTATCTCCCAGACAGTTCTTTCTAGGAAGAGTACTGAATACACTCTCAGTTCTTCCTTTATATGTTGACTAAATGAACCAGTTTCCCTAGTAGACCAAATCAGGTAGGCTGACAACTATAGTTGAAGGTACTGGTCCTGAGTTTTGGGATGGCTCCTTGCTCCAATAAGTCATCTTTCTATCAGAGAAGAAACCTAAACTTTTTCTTCTCTCTGGCCACAGCAGCAACAGGCAATAAATGTACCTTTGTGTATCTATAACAAAGACCTAGAGTGCTGTTACAGTGGGAAATGTAGGAGAGGAAAAATGAAGAGGGAGGTAGGGTTTGAAGACATGTCTAGAGGGTGTGCCTGTTGCCAGTGAAGGTAGAAGGAAAGTGAGGGGAGTGTCCTTGCTGTGAAGCCAGTGAGGAAAGGCTGGATTCAACTACTTGCAGGCTGCTAGTTGGTTTATGATACATTAATTCATATGGTGGATGTTAGGGATTAGTTTTCTCTGTAAGGACTCAGAAGGGCTCAACCAAATTAGAGCACGATGTGGGCTTTTCTCAAGAAAAAATGGGGAAGCAAGTCTGAAATACAGGAAAAAGCACCATCTTTATAATTTTCTGACTAACTTAATTTTAGACCAATGTCTTGTGCAGCAAGTGCTTAAGGAATAGGGATGCTATTGTACTGCTGAAGTTGATGCTTCAAGTAGCCTAACAATAAGGAGCTATAAAACTCAATAGTTTATCTTCAGTTCAATTTGTTTGTGTATATTTGCATACTCAAGGATTTACAACCAGCAGTATTACCACAGTGATAATAAAAACAGTTGAAAAAAGCCTATAAAATGGTTCATTTTTAGCCTACTAAGAGTACCCTGCTTTGTAACCTGACAGGCAACAGCAGCAGTAGCAGCAGCATCAGTTGCATCGAGAGATTTCAGTGGTGTAGGGGGATTAGGAGAACTCTTGGAAAGTTCTTCAGAAGCATCAAAGTTGAGCTCAAAAAGTGCTAAAGAAAGAAGAAACAGAAGGAAGAAAAGAAGACAGAAAGAATTGCCTGAAGCAGAGGACAAAGGAGATACTGATAAGTTCCCCAAGTCCGAGTCAGAAGACAGCATCAGAAGGAAAAGTTTCCGCTTCTCCACAGAAGGAAGTCAACTGACATATGAAAAAAGGTTCACATCTCCTCACCAGGTACAGCATTCTTTTAAAAATATCTCATATAAAATACAGGATTCAGTGGCAGATATACTTGACACTGAAATATATGCACTGAGGGGAGGAAAGTTTAATTTGAGACAAAACCTCAGTAATTAGTCAAGTATAAGGGGTAATGCCGTGTCTCAAAAAGATACATTTGCATTTCTAAGGAAGTGAAGTAATGTTTATTATAATTAAGAAGAATGACCAGATTGTTCTCTGGGTAAGAAATAAATAAAATGTAAGAAAAAAAAATTATTAAATCTATCTCAGCTCCCTTGAGTAATATTGTAGAAGTGTGTTTCCAGTCTAATAACATGTACTATTAGTTTTGGGCCAAAGCTGCTCCAAAAAATCTTTCATTAATTGGAATGGGCTTTGAGACAGGCTGATACAAAGGAGCTGTGGCCAAAGATCTCATCTTAGACTGCACATTCCTGCCCCACTTACATATATATATATATGTAAGTGCCTGTACCTCATAGGTGAGGATGGTGACTTGAGCACACTAAAGAGTCACTGACAAAGTCTGAGCAAAAAGGGATTTATGACAGCTCCTCCTGTGCTTTAACTAGCTGATAATAGGCCTCTCCATTGTGGAATCTCAATTCACTGATGCTCTTTTATACACTTCTGGTGAAGAGACTGATTAAGGAATAGATTATGTTTATATTAAATACATTTTTTTGGTGCACAGAAAAAATACTTGATACAGAAGCATGTATACTAAGGACAGGAGAATTTGAGACAAAGAGATTCCATAGATAATAAACTTTCTGTAGTTTTATTAACACACAGTAAAACGTTGTTGATGTATTTGTTCATACTCTGAAACTCTCAGAAAGCTTTCATCCTGTCAACTGTCATGAAGAACTGTGAAACTTCCACAGAAACTTAAGAAGCTTAGGAAAGCAAGGCATTTCAGTAACATTCAAATTAAACGTGAATTCATGTTGCAGAATAAATAATTAAAATTCATTAAAATCAGGTGAAAACAAATATATATGTCTTTGATTTGAAAGAAAAGAAGGAAATGGTGCAACAGACAGGAAACAGCTCATCTTGAGATGTCATGAATTATGTAGCAGGAAGGAAATGAGTGACCATTTGAAATATTTTTTTAAATTAATTTAAAATTTTAAAATACAAAGAGACTTGTATCAATCAAATAATGTAATGGAGGATAATTTATTAATTAAAGACTGTCTTGGTAATTGTTTTCGCAGTTGTAAAAATGTATTGCATATATCTGAAATAAACCCAAGCTGCCACAAGAGTGGTAGGATTATGGGCACTAGAACTGGTAAAGGAAGAGCTGGTTTGTCTTGTTAGCCATGCAGTTAGCTCCCTGGTGAAACAGGGTGGCAGAGCATGAAACAACACAGTAGAATGGTAAGGGGAGATAATCTGCCCCGTCGGCCCCTGTAGAGGTACTGTCCTTGGATACAATATTCCATGTGCAAATGAATGATGCAGCCTCCAAGAAAAGCCAAGCCTTCCTTTCAAACCCTACTTTCCAGGAGCATGTAGACACATACATATATGCCTCTACATGTGTTAGAATTGCAGCCATTTTGGCTTATATCTATCTTTTGCCTCAATCCAGCAGGGACTTGCAGAGCAGGCATTACTCCTCCCAGATCCCTCAGGGGCCTGATCCATTCAGCTGTGCTCAGAGCATGATAACACATATAGGAAAGATTGAACTACAAACAAAACATAGCAGCCATGGAAACATTCTCTAAAAAAACAAGGGTAGCAGCAGTAGTCAGACGAAACCTAGTGAGCGTGTGATTTTTTGAAGGACTGTAGGTTAGCCAAATACATTTACAAAGAAATGTACAAAGGGTGCGGTAATTAGTTTGTCAGAATTCAGTGTCATGCTCTATAGCAGCTAGAGGTCTTTTTTAGATAAAATTATCTTTCAGCATAAGCAAAGCAGCACTTTTTCTCCAGCCAAGTTTACATAAATGGGTTAGCAAAACCATTTGGCTGATATTCTTCAAGTAACTCAGCCCAAGGCTGACAGCCAGCATAGAAAATTTCAGCCCAAATTATTAAAATTTGGTATAGCTGTAAGAGCGGAAAAAAATGCATCTCATAATGGTAAACACCTGCCAGCCTTTATAATAGGCAGTACTACCAGTTCGGCACACACATTATGTGTGTGTATCTATAAATCTGAGTATTCATATGCATTGATATATGCATATATTCAGTGTTTGGTTTTCACAGTATTAATAATCGGCTTATACATTAGAGTGCAGTTTTCACTTTCACTTTAATTATCCTGTGATAAAAACCCACTGCTACTACATATAAGCACTTTCCACCTGCAAAACTAGTGAAAAATTGAGAATCATCTCAAACCAGGTTTTGATGTACCAAGATGTGAAGATTTGTACAAATGCAGAATTGAAGACATCTTAATGCAAGGTTCCTTTTTTCCACCGTTAGCATTCATTTTATTTATTCATGAATGCTGTTAATAAAATATGTAGCAAGGGAGAAGAACATTCCATTAACCAGCTTCTACTGTAATTAAAAGATGAATTACCAACAACCACTGATTTATTTTTCTCATTTGTAAGAGGATATCTTTAGGTAACTGTGTCCCTGGTGAATGCTTGCTTTGAGCTGCCGGATGGCCAAGTGGTACCTTCTGGTAGGTGTGCAGCCTGCTATAGCCCCCAGAGTGCTATGCCCAAGAGTGCTACTAGTCATGTTCACACTGTACTTCCAGAGCTTCCCCAAGCTGTTGCCTTTAGTCTTCTAGTTTTAGAGTACTGCGTATGTTGTTCCCACACTCTTGAGCCTACTGTGAAGAGGGCAGGCAAGTTCTTTACATCAACTTAGACTGAATTTAATAACAAAATCAAGACCGCTTCTGCCTCTAGCAAATGGAATAGAAAACAATGATCAGTGAGAGGTATCAGTTGTTATCCCTAGGAATCTGGGAGATGAAGAAGGGAAGAAAAGTAAGACTTTTAGCTCTGTCCTCTAATAGGAGAAGGAATAAAAGACAAATACCCGCAAATCCTTGATAGCGATATTGAGAATTGTCTCCAACACACTCATGGGTCCATACCAATTCAACCTGCCTTCTTTGCTCAAAACTGTCCAGCCTTACTTATGCCTTCTGCACAACTTTTCCTCAGTCCTGCCACATTACCCTTCAAAAGAATTTCCCCCCTCTACTTCAGGTCCCCTAATGAGCATATTTCCCTAATGGACACACTGATGCTATTGAAGAAAAAAGTGATTATCGTTCCTCCAGCACTGTAACTATTATTTGAAGAGCCAAGAACTTAGGACTTCAGTTCTAATGCTGTTTTGGTTTGCTTTGGTTTAAATCTTTTACAGTCTTTGCTGAGCATTCGTGGTTCCCTGTTCTCACCAAGGCGCAACAGCAAAACAAGCATTTTCAGTTTCAGAGGTCGTGCAAAGGATATAGGATCTGAAAATGACTTTGCTGATGATGAGCACAGCACTCTTGAAGACAATGAGAGCAGAAGAGATTCCCTCTTTGTTCCAAATCGTCACGGAGAACGGCGCAACAGTAATATTAGTCAGGCGAGTGTGTCATCTAGAATGGTACCAGCCCTTCCAGTAAATGGGAAGATGCACAGCACTGTGGATTGCAATGGAGTAGTTTCCTTGGTTGGAGGGCCTTCAACCCTAACTTCACCTACTGGTCAGCATATACCAGAGGTAATTATAAGTAAACCAGTAATTATTACAGTTTTGTTCAGGCACAGATTTTTTTCTAACTGCTAACCTCTGCATGCCTTATCATTTCTTAGATCTATACAAAATAACTTGCAGTAGTTTTTAAATAACAGAACATAAAGGGAAAAAAAGTCCTCAAAAAAAAAAGTCCTATGTCTGAGCCTCAGTGAAGTATTATGGTCTCCTTGCCTTCAGCATGAGATCTGCACATAGCAAGAAAAAACCGTAAACTGAATTTGACAATTTGTATATAGTTTCACCTCATCGACAAAGGTAGACATTTGGTATGTAACTAAGGATATAAATTGGAAATATGTAGAGGAAAAGACCTGCAAACTTAAGCAGAATGCACTTACTACTCCCATGATAGTTAATAGAAATACCCCTTACTGAATTTGTCTTGAAGATTTTTTCTCGTAACTTTGATGAGAAAAATACATACAATTCCTATGTACCTTTGCAATTACATTGCACTTCAGTCTCAGACTTCTGTAAGCTAAGATGTTCTTTCAAACTTTCTAAAAAGATAGCTTTTTCATACATAGTATTTTAATATGGATTCAGTATAGCATTTTGGTGGCTATAATAGCACTGTATTTAACCTGAAAAATATTTTAATGATAAATAGGTATTGAGATTTCATTACTATTATTACACATTTCTTTAAATTTTTTTTTTTTTTTCCAGAAATTCAATCAGATTACCTCAGAGGTTATGCATATATAGTTCTATTTCAGAAATGCATTCACTTGAAAAAAGATTTAGCCATTTACTCAAGAGTCTTCTCTAAAGAAATAGTACTAGTGAGTGCTCATAAATAGTTTTTCATCTTCACACTAAGATAAACTTGAAATCCCTTATGAGTTCTGCAGGCTTTTTTATTCCTTTTCTGGATGGGGACGGAATAATGAGAAAAAGAGTGAGTGGTTTCCATGAATCACAGAATCAGTGGTAGAGTAGGAGCCAAGATTTAGGAACTTTGTAATCCCTCTCCTGTGTTTAGATTCCTAGGCCACACTCCAGAAACAAAGCAAAGCAACTGTAAGGACACCTACATACTACAGAGTAGCAACACCTTAGGCACATTTAAATCAGAGCCGGGCATTATTGCTTTGAAAAGATAATTAGAAGCCATACAAAACAGGGAGGACTTACATATTCATTGCAAGAATATATTTCAAATTCTGTATGAGCATTGTGGTGGGAGAAAATTAGGTAGAAGAAATATTAAATAAGATGTCATTATTTTCTCATATAAAATTTTCCAACCACACTTATCAGGTTAGGAATGCAGTACATAGTATTAGAGAGATAATTAATTCCTAGAATTATACTCATGTTTCTTAGATCAAAGTTACTTTCTTAAATAATACTTCACTTCCTTCTGTACTTGCACTTTAATTATTTAACATGACTAGTTGCTGGAAATTAAGGTGACAGGTTTCAACTTTGATCATTTTTTCTTGAAAGAATAATAATAATCCCCATCAAGAAGATACCTAGCAAAAATTTTGTTCACTCAGTCATTTAAATGAGAACACCTTTGGTCCCACATTGCCTTGGTATTGTGTCCCCCAGTTGATTATTTGTAGCACTGTACAAAATTCCCACTCAATAAAGAACAAAGAAATTCCTACAGGAACAGAAATATTCAGTGTGTAAGAAAAGTAGTATGCTGCACAAAGCTGATTTTGATTATCACTACAATATTTATACAATACATATTGTTAATTGGCTGCAAAAAGGATGATTTAATTCCTCAGGATTTCATTTGCAGGGCACCACTACAGAGACAGAAATAAGAAAAAGAAGACTGAGTTCTTATCAAATTTCCATGGAAATGCTGGAAGATTCTGCTGCGAGACAAAGAGCAATGAGTATAGCCAGCATACTTACAAATACAATGGAAGGTATTTGCTGCATTTTATCTGACAGGCAGTTTGGTGAACTTCTGCTAACTACATGTGCAGAGCAATTATTTACATAATTCCCTTTGTAAATGTAAAACTGGATATGTAAAATCTCTGAACATCAGATACGAAAGGCTTTTGAGCATTTCTGAGATCATTTACACATTCTAACTGCTTAGTCATTAATTTTTCGTGACACCTTCCAAAATATCACTCTGTTGAGTGGACTAACAGAGACAAAATAATCATAGCTAGGGAATTGCCAGAGCCCCAAATAGAAAATACAGAGATTTTCTTCCTATAAGACATCAACAGGAAAAATCAATTAAGATACACGGGAATTGCTATGATAAAGGCAGTGATGTGCTAGAACAGCCATTTCCCTTTGACTTAAAATCCAAGAATAGACAATAGGAAATTGGAATGAAAAAGATCATTTTAAAGAAAACAACCAACTCTAATCAACACATGCCAATGCACATGAACTGCATTCCTTAAACTTTTCTAGGTAAGTATATCGAAGATAAAAGAATATTATATTTACTACATGAAAAAGCATACATTTTTGGAACTGTTTTGCTTATTTAATGGAAACTGAGTGCACTCACACTTCATACATATGCCATTAAAATATTTTTATAAGATTAAAGGATCTATGTACTGGATACTGACACAGTGTGACAGCTGTTATAGTCAGACAAATCCTGTGGATGCCCTACAAGAATTATTCTAAAAGGACAAGAAATTACAAAAAAAAGGTAAAGTGTTCTTAAGATTACTTTAAGTCAGAACTGAAATATATTTTTAAAGTGAGTTCTGAAGCCCTTTGCTCTCAGATAAACAAGTAGGTCCCAAACTAATTGTAGTCAGAAATATAAGGCTGATATTACCTATTTGCTTCTAAAAGTATTCACAAACCATTCACACAAACATGCATCTTTTTGAGCATGAACTGTTGGTACCTCTTGATTTTCAGTATGCAATTCTTAGTTCTCCTCACAGGTAGAGAGGATATCTCCTTAGAGGGTGCTGCTCTCTTCCTCAGCTGAATAGTTTGTCCTTCCAGAAAAAAAAGTCAATGTCAACTATGTTGTCCTGATAGTCACCTCCTATCCACGTCTGGTTTCCATTATTTCAGAAGTTGCTAAGTGCAAGCAATGGAGTGTTCTGTGCCAACTCAGTATCCAGTATGAGTGGCCACTTTTGTCCAAGGCCAGTCCTGTCCTACCTCTCAGCATTCTGAGTTACATGTTCAGAAATGTGGTTATTCCTCCCAATCCATATATTCCTTTGGAAGCACTGTCTTTGTTATGGTTTATGAAGAGTTTAGAAGACTTTTGCTACTTACGATACCCTTTTTTGCCTGGAGGCTACAGTCTGATGCAATGGGAGAGCTTGTTAGTTTCAATGAGTTTGAGAGCTGTGGCAACTGACCTTTTAAATTCCCATAATTCAACCTATATAGGACAATGTTAGAAGCAAAAATCAATCTACTGGTCTTCAAAGTGTAGCGTTTAGCACTAAATCTTTATTAGCAAATAATGTAAACCAGCGTGTTTGCTATTTTAGCAAAATCACCCACAAGTGTCATGATGATGGGGACCTCCCTGTGCTCTAAGGGATGTCTGAAAACTGGCAAATGTCATATTTGGGTTGATGCCGCTATGCAGAAATTTTATTGAAACTGTTGTGGCCATTTCTTACATATTTTGTAGTCTAAGCATTTCTCACTTAAGCAAATATCAGTCTTCCTCCCAGGCTGTCCTCAAACATCCCACCACATTAGACGTTCATCCTTGCTATTATTAACTCAGTGGAAGTTAGTATTCTGTAACTTTGACAATATTGACAGTGAAATGGAGAAAAAAATAGTTTGCAAAGATTCTAATTGAGAACAGAGTTGTTCTGCTAATACTAACATTGTTGTTCTGTTTCTTAGTTGACAGACACTGCAACTGTACAAGACTTTTTCAAACAAAGTTAAATGAGAATTTTTAAACTAAGAAAACAGGCATTCTGTATATTAAAAATATTGATTAAAATAAGCAATGATAGGTATGCACACTGAGTCATTTATCTGTGGTTCGGTATATCAGCAAATAAACTACTTTTAGTAGCTCAAATCAAAATATGTACATGTTACATAATTAACATAAAAATTTTGTATTTTATGAAGCTTATATGAAGTTGCTGATGAGTCATGTTAACTTTTAATACACAAAATTAAGAAATCTACTGTAAGCAAGTCAACTAACCTACACTGAATGTCTACACTCTCCCTACGGTCACGGGAAAGAGACAAGCACATTTCTCTCTTTAGATGGCTGTCTAAGATGATTCACTCTTTAGAGATAACTTCACTGTCTGCTGGTTGTAGAGGAGCTTAAATAAATTAGATGCTTAACTTGAACATGGCTAAACATCGTTGAGGAAAATCCCACATTAGTGTGATCTGTTTATTTGAGCGATTGAATCTTTTTATGTATTTTAAACAAGAACTTAAAGAGAATATAATTGGAATATTTATTATTTGTTATTTTTTTTCCTGTTTTTTTTCAGAGCTTGAAGAATCCAGACAGAAATGCCCACCATGCTGGTACAGATTTGCAAATACTTTCTTGATCTGGGATTGCTGGAGTCCATGGTTAAAAGTAAAACACGTCGTCAATTTAGTTGTGATGGATCCATTTGTTGATCTTGCTATAACTATTTGCATTGTTTTAAACACTTTGTTTATGGCCATGGAACATTATCCAATGACAGAACAGTTTAGCAGTGTCCTTTCTGTGGGGAACCTGGTAAGTGGTTTGTCATGCACTACTTGGTGTAAAAATACCTTTCTCTAAAAGAATAAATGCATAAATGCATTGCATTGGTTTTAAGTTTATATTCCAGGTTTGTTTCTATAGTCAGTTTAGAAACTATATATACGATTTTCATAGATAAAGTGATTTTTGCTGGAGCCTTTAAGTTTCATGAATCTATTTTTTAATTACTATAATGAAATAACTGCGTGGAAGTGCAGTCTTCACCAGATTGTCAGATTTCTTGAGGTCTATCTTGGGTTTTTTCTTTAAAATATTACTGTAGAGTATTTAACTTTTACCATGGTACTGATATTCCATCACATAAAATATTTTTCTTCTGTAAGAAATTGATGAAATATTCAGAGTCAGAATTTCTTTTGAATTTTTTTTTATACAGTGAAAGTACAGTTCCAAGAAAGGCATATAGCTTGTTAGCAGTAAGTCCTTGCCACTTTAGGTAACTAAAAAATACTTAATAAACTAGAAGATTATTATTTATAAGTTTATTGGTGATGCATTTCCTGATTTTAACCTGATCCTTTCCTGAGCAGATACCTAAATGTGACATAACACTTAAATGTTCTTGTCTGTTTCTCTCCATTTGCTTATAATGCTTAGGAAGCAGAGGACTGAACCTTGCAAGCATTTATTTCAGAAGAAGATTCATAAATTTTTAATTTTTTGCCAGTTCACATAACTACCAATAGTTTACACAGGAGAAGTCTGGATTGACTCACACAGCATGCAGTTGTGAAAATCAAAACGAACCAAGTGTTCTGAACTAATCACTCAAAAAGATTAGTTTTGAAAAGGCTGGTAATATTTAAATGGAGCAGTAATAGATTTCTCAGTCAGAGTGTGTTTTGAAGTCTAAACATTTTACTTATATGTACTGGTAATACATCCTTCTATTACTTTTTTTAAAAATAGAAGTAAAATTGAACTTACTACCTATGTGTTCTTGTGTACACAGTTTTCTTTCTCCTGGACAAAGATTGAATTGCTGGCATATTCTTATATTAATCACAGATTACAGAAGATTGTATTTTAAAATGTTAGTCTGTCATATTGTTAGAATTATTTCTCTCCAACCATTTATTGTTACAAATTCTTCTGCCTTTTCCCATCTCATATGTTTATTTTTTTTTTATTCTAGGCTAGCAACAGTCATAATTTTAACTACCTTTCTAACAATCCAGTATCCTTAATTAGGATTATGTATATGCAGTGAATACTATTCCTGCTGGTTTCAATTAAATTCTCTGTTTCTCACTGTATTAATCTATTAACCTTAATTTTGTGATTTCCATTCAAAATATGTTAACTTACTCTTTGCTTGTGACATCACGGTCTGTTTGAGGATAAATTAAATATGACAAATATGACTCTGCCTTTTCTGTAGCATTTTAATGGGAAGGAAGAAATACTTCTAAAATGCAATGAGAATTTTCATAATACTAAAATTCATTCAGTATTCAAAAGTCCTAAGTAATTATAAGAAAAGTTGAGTTTACTTATGTTAAAATGTATTTTTGTGTATTTGGGGATGCAGTTATGTTCAAGAAAAAGTAGCTTGTGAATGGAATGGGTTATTTTGTGAAGGATATATTTAAAAATGAAATGGTTTTCCTTGCCTTTTTTAAAAATTATTTTGACAAATATGACAATTTTGTCAGGAATAATCTTCTTTGTTGTGTTTTATCTACCACACATAGCAATACCTGTTACATTCTTCTGACTATGTGGTAACATCTCTCATATACCAATTTAATAGTACAGCGATTCTTGCTATAATTCTAGTTTCTCACAAGTATACACTTTAAAAAATGTTATTATTTACACATTGACAGTGGTGAATGTTTCCACAGCATTTATGTCTACCTCCTAATCTTCTTAGATTAAAGGTTAATCATGAGTGTAGTTATACAGTGCTGTAAAAACTCAGCTTTGCTTCCATAAAACTGGTTGTAGGAGGACTGAGAACAAGCTGGGTAAAGAACTATCACAAGGCAATGGCAGAGTATGTTGGTGTACTTGAGTAGACTTTTGGATCATCTAGCATACTCTTTGAGTGTTGTTGTGCAGAATATTCATATGTTTTCAGTGGTTTTGCATTATGCTTCAAAACTTCTTCATTATGCTGCACAAACGACTGACACTACTCATTGCAAGAAATCGTCAGGTTACATTCTGGACTTTAAAACACTAAGGAGCATTGATAATTTCACATTTGGCACTTCCAGATATTTCAAAGGACATTATCACCATGAAGTTCTTTTTCCCAAAAGGAAATAGCTCCCACACAGAATAGTAGCTGTGTGTGAAACCTCTATATCCTCACAAAAAGACCAGTGCAAGAAACTCCAACTTCCCCTGTCTATTCCACCCATGCTCTTTAACTCTGACCTAAAAGAGAGACCTTAGAGAGCCTGTCCTCAGAGAGTCTGACCTTAAAGAGTTTCTTCTAACACTTCTGTTTAGACTGTGAGCAAGGAAAAAACCTGCTGTCGAGTCTTCTTTTGCTTTAGAATCATAGAATCATAGAATCATAAAATGTTTTGGGTTGGAAGGGACCCCTAGAGGTCATCTAGTCCAACCCCCCTGCAGTGAGCAGGGACACCACTAACTAGATCAGGTTGCTCAGAGCCCCATCCAACCTGACCTTGAATGTTCCCAGGGATGGGGCCTCCACCACCTCTCTGGGCAACCTGTTCCAGTGTTTCACCACCTCGTTGCAAAGAATTTCCTCCTTATATCCAGTCTAAACCTACCCTGCTTCAGTTTAAAACCATTACCCCTTGTCCTGTCACAGCTGGCCCTACTAAAAAGATTATCCCCATCTTTCCTATAGGCCCCCTTTATATACTGAAAGGCCGTAATCAGGTCTCCCCGCAGCCTTCTCTTCTCCAGACTGAACAAGCCCAACTCCCTCAGCCTGTCCTCATAGGAGAGGTGCTCCAGCCCTCGGATCATTTTTGTAGCCCTCCTCTGGACCCGCTCCAACAGGTCCATGTCCTTCTTGTGCTGAGGGCTCCAGAGCTGGACGCAGTACTCCAGGTGAGGTCTCACCAGAGCAGAGTAGAGGGGGACTATCCTCTAGGAACAGGACTGAAAACACCAGATCATATCACATCATCTGCTGGATGGATAGTCCAGCAAATCTCAGTCAAATATGAACTGCAGCTGAGCTGCTGACTGGTGAATATATTTTTATAGGTTTATCAAACCTCTGCCCTCCAGTAATTTAGTAATTTGGTTTTAATTACCAGTTTTCAGTGTTTAGAAATACTTAAGATGCCATTTGGAGATAGCAATCAGCTGGTTTTTATAGTAACAGTACGAGTAACAGGTATAAGAACTCAAGCTGGATGAGAAAAATTTACTCTCATATATAAATTTCTCATAAAAACTTAACCAATTAATTCCATTTTGTTTTAGGTATTCACTGGGATATTCACAGCAGAAATGGTACTAAAGATAATTGCCATGGACCCTTATTATTATTTTCAAGAAGGCTGGAATATTTTCGATGGTATTATTGTTAGCCTTAGTTTAATGGAGCTTGGTCTTGCAAATGTTGAAGGATTATCTGTTCTTCGGTCATTCAGATTGGTAAATACCTTGATAATTAAACATTTGCATGCAATTGTCTCACTTGAAAAAAATGTGCTCATGTCTGTAATAATTACCAGTATTGCAGAGATAAATTATATATTTAAATGGCTCACATTATTTGCCACATATGCCTAATTTAAAAGTCTGTATTACATTACTTGAATGTTATCACATTACTTGAAAAGCTAGGTAATTTCCTAATATACAGATCAGGAAGTAGTGACTTACTTTATTAGCCCCAATTGCAATGGTACCAAACTTCACATACCATAGTTTGGTTACTGAATATTATTTTTAAGTTAGTGTTTATAATTTGAATGGACATCACAGTATCGGCATTGAATTATTGCTTCAAAAATTGTATTTTAACTAAGCCTGGATGACCTAATGTGGTGCTGAGGGAAATGCAGGACCAAGCCAGCAAAGAGGGTGTAGTGAAGGTGATGAAAAGAGTACAAATTTCTAAAATGTCTTTAAGAATTGTTCAGTAATCATCTGTAAGTGGATGTTTAAAAATATTAAGATCAAATGTGGTACAAACACAATTGATTTATTTTTTTCTATGTGCATCACTAAAATGAAACGCTGGACACTGCAGTTTAGGCAAATACTCCTTGCTCCCTGCTTTCCATTAAAATAATAATACGTTCCTACTGAAGAACAAATTAAACTACAGAAACTTATACGCTCTGCTAAACAGCTTGGACCTAACTTCTATTTCATACATACACTAATGATTCCTCTGTGGTTTTGTTTTTCAGCTTCGAGTTTTTAAGTTAGCAAAATCTTGGCCAACTCTGAATATGCTGATTAAGATTATTGGCAACTCAGTGGGGGCTCTGGGAAATCTGACCCTGGTGCTGGCCATCATTGTGTTCATTTTTGCTGTGGTTGGGATGCAGCTGTTTGGGAAAAGCTACAAGGAATGTGTCTGCAAGATCTCCAGTGACTGTGTGCTTCCACGCTGGCACATGCATGACTTTTTCCACTCTTTCCTGATTGTGTTTCGAGTGTTGTGTGGAGAATGGATAGAAACGATGTGGGACTGCATGGAGGTTGCAGGCCAAACCATGTGCCTTATTGTTTTTATGCTGGTCATGGTGATTGGAAACCTAGTGGTATGTGATGAACATTTTTGAACATTAACCCTGATGCAAAATGTACATAACTTACAACTAGGCAATGAGAATGTTTCTCATACTTCTGTTTAGAATTAAAAAGTAAATCTGAATGTGCTAGATTTTGGATAAAACATATGATGATTCCCTTCTCCCCCTTTTTACTAATTTCCATACACTGAAGTAATCTCACTAAGGGTCCAGGAAATTATGAATACACCAAAATGTCAAATCAAACACCCTATCATGGGAGTGCTGCAGCTAATCTAGAGGTGCTGTTTAAATTCCTAACTACTCTTGAAATAATAAAGCTTATGCTGCATGAGCTCCTGAGCAGCTGCTTCTTGGGAGAAAAAAAATCTAATGGACTTTCTTACACCAATTACAGCTAATTCCCGCACTAATAGTTCTGACTTAAAAATAAAGTATAATGTAGCTCTTCTTATATAGAATATCTTGAATTGAAGTACTGAAATTTTTGGCCTGTTAAGGTGTAAAAAACAAAAAGGAAATACAGAGTGATTTGACATCCAGCTGTTTGAAAGCTTCTAACTCAAAATTATAAAAGAGACCTTTATAGAAAAATGCTAATTCAAGCTGACAAGTTAAAATACCAAAAGTTCAATTAATAAATATGGAGTTGGTGTGAACTTCTTAGAAATCAGGATTGTATTCGGAATGCCCCATTTTCATTTTTACTTTTTTTTAAAGTTTCTTTTACTGTTAATCTTTGTAGTTCATTCAGATATGCCTAAAAACTATATTTCATTACCTGTCAAAATTCTCTTCCTTTACTGATATATTTTAACATGATTTACATTTTTATAAAATAGAATTCAAAATGTTTGTATCCTAGTGGTTTACACGATCTTGCAAACTTAACATGATATCAGCAGAAATGTGCAGAGGCACAGAAAGTTATTTATGATCAGTAACCTGCTCTACTATTTTTTTAACATTAACTTCAGTGTAGAAATACTCTTTCAGAATAATATTGCCTTCTTTCTTGCGAGTGTCTTTTTACCTTCAGGGTTCTTTTCTGGAATTGTAAAAGTCTGCAGATTTAAATTAATAGAGAGTACAAATGAGAGACTTAACACATTTAACAATGGGGGAGTTTATTTGTGCCATTCTGCCATAGCATGACAACTTTTGATGCCTGGTGGTATATCAGACTGAAAGTATGAAATGATTAATTGGATGTAAGCTTTAGTGAAATAGCTACAGTTTATAGAAGATTATATTAAAACAATATTTGAATTCTGAGGTAATAAACCACAGTTCTCAGGCAATACTGGTGCTAAGATTGTTACCTGCTTATGAAAGAATTCAATTTTATTTTAAATTACTATATAAGAGCAAACAAAAGTTCTGGGTTTTCCCAAGTGAAAAAGGCAAAAAATCCAATTACAAGTAATATAATATTATTATTAAAAATAGACATTAATGTGTAAATTCCTTTTGAAATAGTCCTTTTATCCTTTTATGACAAGCTTTACAGAATTTGAGACAAGCCCAGAATTAGCAGAAAATCAGTCTCATGGTATAATCTTCCAAACAGTAGTTAGAAAGTATAAGTAGGTTATTATAGCATTAACTGATATAAGTTTCTAAAATATCTGCATCATAGAAACCCATCTAATTTTACAAATCATGTTTCTTTAATTCTACTTAAATACCAGGTGATTTTAAGAGATTTAGACAGAAGCCTTTCAAACCTCTGATGAATGTGTATTGCTAGAATTTTTGTAACTTTTTTTTTTATTTTAGAGTCTAAGCAACCATGCTGCTTCAAACAAAGATCAAAAGTTTAAAATATTTAGGTATTAGCTTGTCTGGTTTCATCTTCTGAGTGAATACTGATCAAAACAAGTAAGGAGATCTTTTGTCATTTAAGGTGTTATATGGTTTTCTAAAATGTTGTTTTTCAAAACAACATGTGCTATTTGACAGTTTCCTGTAAGAATACCCACTTCTTATATGCATGTGTTTACAATACATCTGTATTCTCTCATCTTTTAGGTATTGAACCTATTTCTGGCCTTGCTGCTGAGCTCATTTAGTTCAGACAACCTTGCTGCTACCGATGATGATAATGAAATGAACAATCTCCAGATTGCTGTGGCAAGGATTCAGAAGGGAATAGATTATGTTAAAAAAAAGATACAGGAGTTCATCCAAAAAGCCTTCATTAGAAAGCAGAAAGCTTTAGAGGAAATCAAAGCACTTGAAGAGCTAAACAACAAGAAAGACAGCTGCATTTCCAATCATACTGCTGTTGAAATAAGCAAAGATCTGAATCATCTTAAAGATGGAAATGGAACCACCAGTGGTGTAGGCACAGGCAGCAGTGTGGAAAAATACGTAATCGATGAAAACGATTACATGTCATTCATAAACAACCCAGGCCTCACTGTGACAGTGCCAATTGCAGTTGGAGAATCAGATTTTGAAAATTTAAATACAGAAGAATTTAGCAGTGAATCTGATATGGAAGAAAGCAAACAGGTAGGATTTTTTGTATCTCAACAATTAAATTGTGGTCATGCATTTACATATTTCTTAATTACATATTTAGAATTGTTTAAAAACTTTCTTATCCCATGTAAATATATTTTATATTTTATTATTTTATGTAATTACAATTCAAGAAAAAAATTACCCTATGTGATGGTATACTAGGAGGTCCTTAGCTTACATTTTTAATACTCTGTTTATTAGCATTTGAAGATGTATAATTTTAAATATGATTATTTCTTTCACAGTCTTACGAGGTTTTAGGACTAACACACATTTCATAAAGCATTCTTTCTGTAGTACCTTTAATACAATGAGGAATTACGGAATAAGAGTATTGTAGAAGGCTAAGGAACAATCAATACTATACAGCTTTGCATACCCAATCAAATATAAGTGGAGAAAAAAATATTTTTTCCTATACTTAAGGTAGTTCTCAAAATGAACCCTGAGACATCGTAAAACAGTGATGTATTCTGGATTATCTAAAAAGTTTTGTAATATTTGTAAAGGTTTTGGGTTCAGACACTATGGCTGGCTGAACTAAAGTAACCCAGATACCAGTCAATGTCATGGTAAAGCAGTATCTCAGGTTATCCTGGAGAGCAGAATAATCTTGTAATACAGATGCATGTGGAAACAGTTTACTTGAAAGCCTTATGCAATTCTTATTGTGCAAAGAAACAGAAGTTGGTCTAAAAACCAGAAGCCATGTGCCTCAAAATATGTATCTCAAATACCAGAAGTGATCATGAATAGGTGATAATGGTATTGAAGGAAAACTTTGTGTCTTGGAGTAATGATCAGTCAGAAGCTAATAAATGCATTAGCAGAATAGAATTATATTCAATGCCATTAGAAATGTAGGAACCATGAGATTTAAGGCATCTGGAACCATGGATCAATATGTTTCAAATTAGATTAGAAGCTATGATGACATAGATGACAACTCATTAATACAAAGGGTTTGTTTACCATAAAGAAAGCTCTTCTATACATAACTGCATTCACAACTGCATCATAGGTGTATAGCTGCCCTATTTGCAAATAATACTGTATTCCTCAGCAATACCAAACAATACCACATAATGTTAATGGGTAGCCATCATCCAGTTAGTCATAGCATGGTTTTTTTGCTAAAGAACATAAAGGAACATAGAAGAGAGTGTGTTTATTTGCAGCTGCAAAGAAGGTTACTCTGCATAACAATTGTAAGACTAAGAGCAAGATATTCTGTCATCTGAGTTGCTCAGTTATGAGACAAACATTTTCAATGCAGATGTATGAGATAGTATAGTAGTAGCTCTTATCCTTGACAATTTAAGAATAGAAGAGGTACAGGAGGTGTAAAGTGATATCATTTATGAGATCAACTAGCATCAAAAAAACCCTTTTGGTGTGACTCTGGGTCTGAGAGTTAAGTATTTTTCACATAAGCTGATCTAATAAAAGTTAATTGTCTTTTCCAATGAACCTCTAGCAAAGTCTTCTAAGTATTTTGATATATTATGATGTTCTTTAAAATGACATTTTACCATCATTTTTCTGCTTTTCTTGTGGTTAGTTTTGATAAAAACAATGATGAGTGACTTCCTAGTAACTCTACCTTATGAAGTTATATACCTAAAAATTTCCTGAATATGTTACTTTTAAAAAAGTTTGTAATATACGTTAGGAAGTTGGGAAGTTTATAAGCTGTGCAGATGCTAAATGTGTGGTTCTGTGAGATGTCAGCCTCAGCAGCAGTGCTGACTTGGGAAGTTCCCATCCAAACCTGGCTCCTGATCCCCCGGCAGTCTTTGTCACTTTCTCTGCTACATTGCTTGTGGGTCTGTGCTATAAGGCATGTCACTGGAGTGATGTAAGTTAAATAACATAATCCAATAGCTATTATGTGTTCACTTCTCCTTTAAGGTAGATTGAATGCTTCAGTTTACAGTGTACTGCCATATATTCTATCAGAACAGCTGAGGGCAAACCAAAATGCAGTGCAAAGGCAGAAACTCCTCTGCTTTCCAAGTGAATATATGATTTAAGCACACCCCAAGAAAATGGAGTAAAAGCCCTCATTGCGCTGAGAAGTTCCGAATGATACAATTTCAAGGTGACTTTCACAAGTCAATTGCTCTGTTCATTCCCATCTTTGCTTGGTCAGGCATCATACTTTTTTCTTCTAAGGGCATCCTGAAGTTTCAGGACCATAATAAATCAAAAGGCATTTTGCCTTTTTTTATGGACTTCAGATGTATGCATATCTCTTCAGGAAGAGAAACCAAATCTGAAAGCCTGTATAAGCAATTTGAAAGTGAAAATTTCAGGTGACTGTGAAATCCACCAGTAAATGACAGATGGTGTTTATATTGAGAACTTGTGGAGAAATTTTCAATGGGGATAGGATAAGTTTAGGACCTCTGTGGAGCCTCAAGATTTCCACAGAACGTAATAATCGCTGGAGCAATAGTGCTTCCCTCAAGTTCTGCTCATACACAGCTGTTCAGTGTTTAACTGTTTGACATGTATTCATACAGTGCAAGTGTGCATATTGTGTACGGTATCTAATAAGGCAGGAATTTCTTATCTGTGCCCTGAACATTGCAAGTTCTATATTAATTGCATTTGTGTTCTGGGTTCCTTATTCCATTCCTTCTGGGTGATCTTTAGGGAAAGGATAAAGTGCTTTTTTTTTATTGTGTGTATAAAAATCCAGGTGCTTTGGTAATACACGAACAGATGTTCTGATGTGTGACAGGACTTTGTGAAGATTCTCAATCTTCTCCTACCAAGACAACTGTACTGTTGAATTTTGCTGCCCTCTGATTTTCTTTTGAGAAAGATAAAGAGTATATTGGGTTAAGTTACCTCTCTAGAACAGTACACCATCATTTACTTTATTTTGCCTCTCGAGGGATACCACTAAGACAACATTCCTGCTAGGAGAAGGCCTGGTCTGCAAAAGGAAGAGTAAGAGATGGGGCAGAACTTTCCATGCCTTAACTGTGGCAGTACTTAGCAGTTGAAATACCCTTAGGAGGTATCCCCTTTAATAACTTTTTATTTAACAACAGAGCTGTGGGAAGCTAGATCTGCACAGGAACTGTAAAATTAGCCATTTTTTCCTGACCGACTGTCACTGATGTTAAGAGCAGGATGACTATTTAAAGTCTGTCAGCAATAACAGGTCATGCTAGGAGTGGGGCAGGGGCTGTGTGCCCCTCAGGAATATGCCAAGAACAGGTAATTACTATAGAAATTGTAACTGTGTGAGTGAGGAACAACTTGTAAATTTTCCTATTTTTATTATCAGATATACTATGGTACAAAATAACTCTAACCACCAAGTTTCTTTTGGAAGGCTGGTTTATTCCCCTCCCCCCCCCCCTTCATAAAAATACTTCCTAATTAATTTGCTAGTTAATAACTTCCCAAATCTGCCAGAATCTATTCTGGAACCCGGTTGCAAGTTCCAGACCTAAAGAAGGTATTTCTAATACATATCACTAGAAATTTGGGGAAGTCTCCATTTGGATGAAAAAGAATAACATTTAAGAGATTTCAAAGTTACCCACTGCTTTAGAGTAATAGTTGGCTGAAAGTATCTGAAAGAAGTGAACATTTCATTGGTACTTTGAAGGAGGATATTTTTAATATCTACTATCAGAAAATAGAGGTGCATTACCCAATGAAATGAAAATCAGAAAGAACAGATTTCTGCTCCGAAAATAAGATACTCAAGATAATTAATTTTGAAGAAAATGAGTAGCAACTAAAGGGGATAATTTGGCAGTTCTTAAAGTTAGCATTGTGGATGCTGTTTCTATTATAAAATATGCCTGCTAATTAGTGAAATTAATGGAACGTGTTAATCTTACCAAACATATGACTCTTAACCCATATTTCTGTACCACTTCATTATATCTGAATCACAACTTTATGAATAAAGTTTTGTATTTCAACATGGAAAAGTAATTTCAAACATATTAATCAGTTATGGAAAGCTTATTTCACAACTAAAGAAATACATATACCTACAAGCCTCAATCATTCAGAATTCCAAAAGCCTTTCTATCTACTGCATATGTACAGTAAGTAGAAATTCAGATTGGAGAAGTAAGGCTGCTCAATTAACTTCTGAAATCACAACAGATGGTTTTAATAAAATTAAAAATATCTTTCATCATCTAATCCACTGAATTTTCAAAACAAGGAATAAACTCAGTTTTCTGAATGTCTTCAATAGGGCCTTTGTGACTAAGTGAAGTAAAAAGACAGGAACACAGTTATTGAATTCCCCAAAATTAAATATTGACATTGGGCTTCAATAAATTTCTTAGCCAAAACATACCCAGTAGAGATTTGATCAATTTGTTGGATTTTTTCTTATCAAATTTCTTCTAAAATATGCAATAATCTACATTCCCCTTTTCTAAAGCTGAGCAGTTCTGGGACGGTATCATCAAAAGTCACAGAGTTTTTAAGTTATGGACTACCTGTGGGTAACAAATGAAATCATATCTCTGGATACACTAATGCACCACTGACCAGACACCAGTCCAATCCTCTTTTGAAACAATTAGAGAGAGATTATAGAGTCAGAAGTATATAGCATACTAAATCTAAACTAGAAACTTACACAATATGATACTTCATCCCATTTAATCAGAAGAGAATTAAGGAGGTTTATTTTCACTGAGATCTGTAAGTTCTACCCGCATTATTAGAGGATGAAGGAGGAAAGGGAAGACATACATCTTGCTTACATCTTCAAAGTATTTTTCTTACTGTATGTACATTTTTTGCAAATAAAGGAGATAATCACATAGTCAGTTAAATGAAGACTAGAATATTAAACCAAAAAAACCCTTAAAATTTTAATTAATATGCATTAAGCACTATATAAATACTGGAATACTTTCCAAACCTGCTAAGCATGTCTTTATTAATTTAGTTAATTGTATTTTTATTTATGAATCATAATTTCAGAGTGTGGATTATTAGGTCTAGCTTCTGCATTTCTTATTTCTCTAAAATAAATTAACAACTTCTGTAGAATAGCTTGCTGAACATTTCAGGTGGTATGTATTTCCCTTTTTGCCAACTGATCATAAAATATTTAATAATTATGTTTTAATTGTGTTAAAGCCATGTTTGAACTAGAGATTCCAAAAAGAGGAAAACTAGAGATCCTGTGTCTTGAACTTCACTACCTACCATTCTTACTTCTCACAGGGGTAGAACCAAGCTGGAGCAATCAAGAATGCAGCTCTGGTGCTTTTTAACCAGGTAGAGCAACGTGTCACCACTTTCACACAGGTTACCTAAGCAAGTTATACATATATATGTATATATATATAATCACTTTTTAATGGATTTTGACTGGCCTGCATGCTATTCAGCTATGTACCTTCCCTATCCATTGCAAGACAGTAGAAACATGCACAGCTGCTCTCTGCTGAGTCACGGGACTCACATCACAGCATGGTCAGGTGGGATTGGCAACCCCGACATACATTTTTTAACTCTGCTAATGATTTTTCTGGATATAATAACAATATAATGCAATAACTGCATGCTCTACAGGTTTTGAAATATGGATCATAGAAGTACTGGAATGTTGTTATACGTTAAAGAGGCCAAAGAAAAAGGGAGCATGCATAGTTTTTAAAAAATAAAAACAACCCTTTTTGATTCAGCCCTTATAAATGGAAATATTTGATGAAATGTGGTAAGTGATTTATGTAATGATTACTGCCACAACTTCAGCTCCTTAATGAATACCATTTAAAGTACTGCAGTAGCTACTTGCATAAAAATTACACTGTTATACATTTAAATCAACAATGCACTGTAATGCAAATCTTCAAGATGCTACAAACTGCTTTCTGTATTCATTTGGGCAGTGCATATCTTGAGTTTCATAAACTGTAAGCAGAGCAAACAGTTTCATAATTGCTAAAATTATACTTAGCCAATAACCCCCCTTAAACTCTCAAAGCAAAGTATTTTACAAATAGTCTTTTCTTAAACTTTAAACTCCTTCATAGGTAGTGGTGTTTTGGAATGTGTTTCATGATAGCAGTCTGTGACTGAGTTGGGGGTCTTTACTTGGTATAAATTAGAAGGAATAGTAAATTAGAAATGGAGTAGTCAGCATCATTTGTATAAATTCCATGCATATTTACCCTAGGTTTTTTTTTCATTATAGGCAAGTGTAATCTCCACTGATGAATAATTGGCATAGCATTCAGGAATAGGGACAAAAGATATTGCACAGGAGCTAAAGTTACATGAAACTAAGGTGGTCAAATTATCCTAGTAAAACTAGGTGTCAAAATTTTGTTGGGATTGAGATTTCAGTCCTATAGCAGGATTCAAAGCTGTTTCCTTCAGGCAGAGTCTCACTGGTTTCAAAAGGATAATCAAATGGTTCATTTTGTACCATTGATTATAGCGTAGTATGATCTACCTATATTGTATCGTAGTATATTGTCCAGAGATGCCAAAAGAAATTTGTACTGAATTCTGAAAATTCTCAGATTTTACTGATTAAATTTTAAACCAAGATATGCTTCAAACATCAAATAAAACTCTAAGGAAAGAGATTTTTAAAGTGGTTTTCTTAATATTATATAAAAGTCAAATATCATAAGATCTGAGATTTAAAGTCAGTCTAGAATCACTTTGGAATCATTGATCCCCATTTTACTTTGTCACTCAATTACAGTGCAGCTTTCAAGATTCAAAGGATAAAACCACATGGCTGAATTACTTAAGGCAATTTGTAATGGCTGAATCCCTTTATTTTATTGTCACTTGAATCATGAAACCGTTTGTAAAGCTTAAAATTTTGGTAGCCTGCTCTTGCTCTTATTGAAGTCTAGAATAAAATCAAATGAGAGCAAGACCAGGTCTTAAGTGAATGCGTTTTCTTGTAAATGGGCACATTAACATGCTGTTGGTCAAAGCTTGTTTTAGTGATCTAAGCTGTTGAAAAGAGATGCACTGCTCTGTAAGGACAGTATGGAGGCTGATTATACATATATTAACCAAGTATTTGGGTTGGTGATGAAGCATTTTTTTATGTTATATCCTATTCAATAATAATACTATTTTCAGAAAAATATAATCCCATTGAGGTAGTATTTTTTTTTTTATTTATTTTTGTGTGTGATTTCCACAGTATTGCTCAGGCTTCTGCTCTAGTCAAGCATGTTGTTTTGCTGATTCAGGCCTTGAGAATGCTGCATCATAAGCAATTGCTTTCAAATGTATCCTTGTAAAGGAAAATGTGATATCGCTGAAGATGCAAATAAGTATTTACAGGGCATGGCGTGTTCTAGAGGCTGATAATCACATTTATGAGGTGAAAAGAAGATTGTGTTAATCCACCATGTATCTTGAGTTTCCTATTAGTTTTATTAGTTTTATTGCTAGAAAAAAAAGATCATTAATGTCACCTTATTTGATATGCAACGATTCTTTCCTAATTTAGTGTCTTGAAGCAAAGAAGAGGAGTTTTATTAACTTAATGAGGTTTTTTTATAATGCAATTGTTTGAGATTATTTGAAAAATAATGAAGAGAATGCTTTATGTGAAAATTAATGGAGAGAATTATAGTAGGTTTTGTTTGTATTGACTATAAATTGCACTTCTGTCACTTGGGTTTTGGCAACTATGCTGACAGGACTATCTGCAACAGAGTTTACATGGGAAGATGCAGTTAAAAAATTGACTGCCTTTTAATTGGCACTCATATAGATTAGTAATTGATGTTTACTATGAACCTTTATCTTGCTGCTACTAAGTCAGTAATTGATTTCATGACGATGGAGCAGGCTATGAATTAGTCTTAATTTTCCTAACTTGAATGTGACAGATTATTATTTTCAAATAGAATTTATTTAGAATGATAAAAAAATTAATTAAACCTTACTTTTTTTAAAAGAGACTTATATTGATAATAAGGTGGTGTGCTAATTATGCTTACTAGAGTGTACAATAATGTGCATTTTGATCTGCAAATGTGATACAGAAAGCAAAGTTTAAAATATTCTCACTATATGAGGTACACAATATTTTATTTCAGATTTACTGATCTACATGACCGGTAATAAAATGATTCCATTAGAGGCAATACGGCTGTAACTGTTTTACCTATATAGATTTTGGAAATTATAGAGGGAGTGCAGTATGAACAAGGAAACTTGATATTTTAACATGTTTAGTAAGCAAAAATTAACCATTGGGAACATCCAAATCTCAATGTGTTTATCTAAGTATTTTCACATTTGTCAGCATGATTTTCCATGTATGACAGATCATGATATTTAAAAAGAGAAGGAATGGTTTTCAAACTTATACCTGTGTGCTTGTCAGAAATCTTTCCTATTATGTGAGAAGTCCTTTACTTTTGGTCACAATGCAGTAACAGCCATGCAACCTGAGGTCTGAGTGACCCTATATTGACTACATTTGCACATCTGTGTGAAGAACAGCTTCTTGAAACTTAACCCTGAAATTATCCATCACCCAACATGAATCTTCTTTTTTTTGAACTTCATTCATCTCATGTAAGAGTTGAATGTGAGGAAAGAATTGCTTACCAAACTATATAAAGAGATATGTACCATTTACTTCACTTCTGGCAGAAAAATGCAGCTCCCAATGCATTTTCCTGAAGGGGCTGGGTTTTAACTGAAGAGTTAAATAACTAGTTTTAATTTGCAGCAGTCTCTCTGAAGAAGAGAATTAATGGAAATACCTCTTTAAAAAGTTACTGTTTATTATTGGTTGCAAAATCATTCAAATCATCTGAAGAGTATTTTTTTTTCATATTCTAAAAATGTCACTACCTTGACAACTAAATGTGAAAAGTAATTGGTATTAAGCATTCTCTCAAAAAATTTATATTAAAAGGTCTTCATATAGGTCAAAGGGCATGACAGATCTGCTTAGCTGAAACCACAAATCTAGCCTGTGACCAAATACCCTTTTGTTACATCAGTGCCTGTACAATTTAAAGTATTTAAGTTAGAGGTGCATTCTACATCCCCCTCAAAATGCCTATGTACTACTGCTAGATGGTATAAACCAGAAGTATTTCACTGCCATGCTGTTTTTAATGTGGCTTTCTGATTACAAGTCTTATTTCACAGTAAAAGACAATGTATTTTGGATGAAAGCAATTAAAGGTGCAGACAGTATTGACAACTGAAAACAAGTTACAAATTCTATGTCCAGTTATTGCATTAGTTGTGTGCATCTTTAGCAGGTTTGTCCTTTCAATATATGTGTTCTTAAAAGGGCAAAATTATGGGCAGTCTTGCATGACTGACAAACAGCTTGACCTGATCCAAATTTCAGTATACTTGGTAAAAAGTTACTTAAGTTCAGTTGCTTTATATCACTCTCCAGTTCTTGCACTTTTCAGATCTAGAAGTGCTTTTACCATAGTAAGGACTATAGTATTTCACTGTACACAAGAGTAGTAGAATGACAGAAAAATTCAGGATGGAAAGGACCTCAGGAGGTCTCTCAATATGTGGAGACTGGAATGCAAAGAAGATATTTGGAATCTGGTAATTTGTGCTTTCTGCAAAAATTAACTTGTGCAGAAATTTGCCATTAAATGCCATTAAATTTACGACTTTTTAATCCAGATATGGTGTATGTTTGTGAAAACACCATCTGTAGTGGACATGAAGATATATGTGGAGCTTTCTGTTAGTTCATTTCACTGGGAAAACTAAGACATATTTTCAGTGTAATCCAGTATAGTAAAGAAAATGAAATAACTCGAGAGTGTGGTACATGCAAGCTCTCCAGTTTTAATACTACTGAGAATACTTCAGAAGTCTTATACGTGGACCAGGTTAGTAGCCAAATTATATTTAATTGTTACCTATGAGAAGTTAAACTGGGAAACAGAACTATACAATGTAAATGCCATTAGTATGTTTTTACTTACAGTGATGCAGATTTATCAGTATAAAAGTAGCGTTCTTCAAAAATCAGAGACTGGCATGATTTGATTCAGTATCATTTTTTACAGAATGTGTATCTAATGAGAAAAAATTGTTCTGTGGACTTTACTTACAGAAACTAAATGCATCCAGTTCATCAGAAGGCAGCACAGTTGATATTGCTCCTCCTGGAGAGGGCGAGCAAGCAGAAATTGAAAGTGAAGAAGCTCTTGAACCAGAAGCCTGTTTTACGGAAGGTTGTAGAATAACTGTTGACTTAAGAGACGTATTGGTAAAATGGCATTATTACTAGGCATATTTAAGTTCTTGAGACTTTCAAATCTGGTGGACCTTCATGACCTCAACAATCAAAAGAAAATACTCTTAGCCTAGTATGCTGGAAATCAGATGCCAAAAAAAGGTTTCCCTAGGCTTTCAGTAACTTTATCTGCCTGGCCACTGCATACAGATTGTAACTAAGAAACTTGATTAACTTTTCTATTCTTAAAGTGCTTTTCAGTTATTTGAAAGGGCCCTTGAAATTTGGAACAAATTAATTTTTGTGGGACTCCATCAACAAATGGAAGTAACACACCAACAGTCAAAAATATCAATGTTTGCTCATAATTATGTCTACTATTGTCTGTTTTCTCTCCAAATTACTTCTGTAAATTCAGATATTCAGCAACCTATAGAAGAGGATTCCAGTGTTTAATTTTAAAAAATTGTTATAATTTTTTTTAAAGCTTCTAACAATGTTGATACCACAGTAAATATTGACTTTGAAATAATTTGCTTTTGGATCCTAACATCTCTTAATCTAATGCAGGTTGTGTGAAGAAATTTCCATGTTGCCAAGTAAGTATAGAGGACGGCAAAGGAAAAATTTGGTGGAATCTTAGAAAAACCTGCTACAGCATAGTTGAGCACAACTGGTTTGAGACTTTCATCGTCTTCATGATTCTCCTCAGCAGTGGAGCACTAGTAAGTAGAAAAAAAATCGCAGATGCTGAAATATTTAGACATCTCCTTGGAAGCAACAGCAAAATTCAAATTTGCTCAGAAAGACTTGTTTTGCTTGAGGCTGTATAAAACTACCTGCATTCCATCATTTCAGTATGGAATGAAACTTGGCCCAAACCTGAAAAAGTATGTTGAATTTTACATGCACTTTTTTAGTGATAACTTTTGGTTTACCACTGTAAAGATGGCACAATTTTATTTAAGCCAGCATTGCTGCTCAAGATTTAAATTGCCTGCCAATTTTCAGCATGTTCATCAAGAGATTTGAGTACAAAGGACCGTTGTTGACTGTGAGTATATAGCTAAATGTATCATTTTAAGTCCTTAATTCCTTTTAGGCTCAGCCACTTCATGGCTTCTGCTTATGAAAGACCATACAAAAAACTGAATAATTACTTCATTCTGTTCCTTTTTTGGAGGCAGAAGATAGGGAAGATTGTGACAGCAAATTAAACCTAACAACCACTTTACAACAAGATTACATTACCCACCTTTCCAGCTTTACTCAAGTTGAACATTTGCTACAGTATCAATGTGTGTAGTGTACATTCTAGCAAATACATTGCTCTTTAATTTGGCTTTTAGACATAAGTTTGATTGATGTAACATAGAAATTTAATCTCCCTAACTGCTTTCTAGAATGGAATATACATACCTGGAACAGATTTTGTATAAGAAAGGGGCGTTTTTTGTGTGTGTATGTGAAAGTTTCTTAATACCGCGGCAAACAAAAATTCATGCTTGAGTTTATTTCTTCCTTCATTAGGAAAATAGGACATATATATATGTGTGTGTGTGTATATATATTCAACCCCAGATAGGGCAGAATACATAAAGTTGTTCCAATTTGTAGTATGGTTAAAGATGAGAAATATGTAAAATAAGAAGGTGCAGAAGAACAAGGGGAAAAATTAGCTCTGACCTACTTATTTTTTTATTTACTCCTTATTTTTATCATGTATGTTCTGTGAAACATTAGTAATACCTGAATATATTTTTTCATAGGCTTTTGAAGATATATATATTGAACAGCGCAAAACTATCAAGACCATGTTGGAATATGCTGACAAAGTTTTTACATATATTTTCATTTTGGAAATGCTTTTAAAATGGGTGGCTTATGGTTTTCAAATATATTTTACTAATGCCTGGTGCTGGCTGGACTTCCTGATTGTTGATGTAAGTACAGTCTTTAATATTGTAAAATTCACTATAGTAAAGTCCATTATGTTGTAAAACTTATTATTACTAAGTAATCTTCTTATAAACATGCAAAATTCATTCACGTTGTATAGTTTTACTGCATTAGTAATAGCCTGCAGTGATCTGGACGTGTTATTTAAAGTACATTTATATGCTAGAAGGAAAAGGATGGCTGGCCATCAGTTTGTTCATTCTTTGTGGTTAATCATTTTGTTGCTGGGATGTATCAAACTTGAGATTTTATGAGGAAAAAAAAAAATTTTGAAACATGCTATTTTTAATGGACTCTGATCATACTACCTTATTCCTTAGCAAATAATACACTACACAGTGCAAGTGTCTTCTACAAACATTGCAGCTTTGCAAGTGAAACAATACATTTGGTCCAGATTTCATCTGAGTTCTCAGAACTTTGTCGCCCAAAACTATCCTGTTATCATTTTTAGTAAAACAGAAAGACAGTGGCTCTTTGGTCTAAAAATAAATTAGCTTTAATAGGCTGACAATCTGCAATAGTTAAATCAGCTATGACTTGGCAGGGTTTATGATAGAAGAGAATACAAGGTTTCTTGGCTGCCTTCCCAGCTGTGATACACTTCTGTGCAAAGGCCTTGCTTATGTTGTCAGAAGGGATCAAAGCTGGTTTTACTCCCAGAATATTTTGGTCTCCTGCCTTCACACATTATCTGACCCAGTTCATTGGCTATACATGTCCTCAGTGTGGAACTGAGAGATGGTATCTCAGGGCAAATGTACATTTACAGTAATTTCTCCCCAAGATACTGTATTTCTTGAGAAGTTTGCATAAATCCTTATCCCATAAATACTTATACCTTATGAATATATGATAGAAATGTATCGGATTTGTGACACCCAGAGGAAAATAAGCCTAGCTAGATTGGCCCACAACTCAAAATGGGAGACCTCTTTTTTTTAATCTGCCCAAGTTAGTTTTGTTATACTGTTAATCTCTAGCTCTGTCCTGAAAATCTACACTAGAATGGAGCAGTGTGAATGGTTTTCTTAAGACGATGTTAATGCAGAAGACAGATGCTCCCTTACAGGATTCTTATTAAGAATTTTTTTTTTTCTTAGATAAACTACAACCCATGTTTTAATTACTCTTTTTGTAACATAAACCTAGACAGATTATTCTAAGCCATACTCCATGGTTTCTTAATAATAATTTAGCCTCAGAGATGCTGTTATCTGAGCAGGCTCTCAGAATTATAAAGAACATCATCATAAATAAAGCAGCTTATTTTGCCAAATTTTTACCCATAAATTTTAATTTTATAAACAAAAACATGACTAAATGAGATTGGAACCTTCTACTTTTGAAGAATTATATTCAGTGTTCCAAAAAGTGGTAAAAAATGTCTTAGTGTGCCTAAAGCTAATTCAGCAATTCCTTAAGCACCACCAGACAGCACTTGAAAGAAACATATGAACTCATGTTATCTCCCTATAGAAAAGCAGAATCCACACTGCTTTACCAGGCAGTTTAAACAGGTATGATTCAGTGGCATTGTCCCAGTGAGAATACCAACGGGTGAGCCCTTCTTCATTAGAAGTGACTAAAGTTAATCAAATTGTTTGATTCCATCCTCTAAAATTATTCAGGAGTAAACACTGATAGTCCTTTAGGGCTTTGACCTTTAATATCTTACATACCTGTCTCTCACTGTGAGAAATAGCCATAGTTGCTCTCAGTGATTGTGACCAAATTAGATTTTAATAATTACACAAAGAAATGGCAATTTTCAGCTCTGTCAGTTTACAGCCATGACAGATGACTCTTGGTACATCAGGCTAGCTCAGTTTAAGACGTTATCATGCCATCTTTCCACCCCACTCTTCTGCTGGATGCAACAATACCTGTAGCAAGGAGCAGCTATTTGGGTGGAGTGCCTTATCTACCTAAAATCACAATCTGATAAATTAATTCATACACATTTATAAGTGGTTTAAGATAAGAGACTGAATTTTGGATGCAGGCAGCTGAGAAGCAGGGATATATTTGCTTTTTCGGGGAGACTAATGCTAGCAGAAGTATCCAGTAAAGGCTTGAGACAGTAATATCTTAACCCAGTACAACTAGATGCTATAGACCATGTCATTCTGTAGCTTGGTTTTTGCTCTTACCCCTTTTTCCAGAAGCCATCTAACATGAGTTTATTATGCCTAGGTTTTGATGTACAGCTGTAATGACTCTAAGTTCTCTTTGCCACATACAAAGCTAGGAGATAGGACATCAGGGAAGAAGATAGGGAATCTGGGAATACCCAATGAGTTTTTCAGTTATTAGATTTGTTCGTATAGTTTTCTGCTATGATACATAACCTTATATAATCTTAAGTGATACTGGTTTATGCTGTATATTTTTAAAATTTATAAGGTAGTCCTATAATTTGGTATAAACACTTTAATTCTAAATTATTGTATTAATAAATTGTACTTGAATGAAATGGAAATACATAACATTTAAAGCAAATCAAGTATTTGCTGTGGGGCAGTAATGAATCTGTAACTGGAATGAAATCTTTGAGGTTCCTGAAATTGCTCATGCCTGATAAAATTCAATGGGTACAGTTTTTTAACAATTAAATGTAGCAAAACAATCCTCCAGTTGGGCTTGTATAGTACATTAAACGTTGGTCATATTGATGGCTTATATAATATTTCTTTATACAGCTAAAAATGTTTCATGCTTATTTGTTAAAACAGTTAAAGTAATTTATTAAACTGTGCTCTCAACCTTTTTATTAGCTTTTCAGAACAATTAACTCAGAAGCAACATTATGGAAAAGGTCAGGGTCATATTATACTAATATACTAAATGCTGTATGCACAGAGTAAAAGGCAACTGCTGCCCTGACAACTTCATAATAAAAATAAGAAGAAATAAGAAGATGAGCATATTGATGTGTTGGGAAACCAGATACAGAAAGAGATGTCACTTTGTCTTCCTAGACAGTCTCATATGTCTTTATGTGTATCCTAACATGGTACACTATGATAACATTGGATAATCCAGAAATTAATGAAATTAATTAGTTAACTCAAAGGGTTACTCAGATGATATCTGCACAAAACCTAACGCTCTTGTTCAGCAAATTAGTGAACAGAATCATAGCTTGTAATTATGCATCTAAACAACATTAATTTTGAATACTTACCAGTAAAATACCATAAATTGTTATTCATCAATACATATAGAAAAATTGATACTATCTTAGCATAGAACCAAAACATATGAAAGGCTACATTGGGTCCAATGTCCTGTCACTGAGAGTGTCAAAAATGTCTGCCTGGAAATCTGATAATGTAATATTGATCTTTCAAAATTAAGAAAAATCATTAACTTCTCAATAGAAGGAAAAGTATTTAGATTTTTTTTTTCCCCCAAATCTAGCAGTTTATTTTTATTCCTAGTTAAGTGTAATACCTGAACACTTAAACCACATGAAAGATAGGATAAGCAGTGTTGGAAGTGAGGAGGGCCATATGCCATTGACGACCTGGAATCAAATCACATAAATTAACCACCTCAGCAAATAACACAGAATTCATTAGGCCTAAATAGAAATAAGGTCAATGTGGAGCTGTATGACCAATGACCTGGCTCAGATGACAACCCTGACTGAAGATCTTGAGCAGGGCTAATTGTGACTGCTAAGTTTCAAAACATTTTTTGCAGCAATTAGTCTGCATTAGAAGATCCATACACAAAAATTGTGGACACACAACCCTCCAGTTTTAGGAGATGAATGTAAAAATTCTTTCCACCATTTTGAGTTCATTTTCATTTCTTAAAATTACTGCACTTGCATGTACTCCTGTCTCAAAAGAAAGAAATTTATCTATTTATCAGTGTACAGAGACATTTATTTTCTCACCTCCTAGCAACAAAACAGGTGGAACAGATGACAGAAGACCAAGCTAAGAAGACTGAGAAAACAAAGCAGTACAGAACAGATGTCTATACTTATGCTGTATATACAATAAATTAATATCATAGAATTCCAAGCAAATCTTTGCCTCTCATTTGAACTGTCCTTCAGATGAAAACCTGTTGTTTACAATAGATGAATTATTTCTCTGTGAAACAACTTGAGGTTTATGATGCAAGAGCACTAGCACCATGATAAGAAAGCTGGAATAGGTTGAAATGGAAAGCACAAACTAGGCTAGAGAATGACGTACAGTCAGAACCTAAAACCTGCCAATATACACAGTACCACTGAAGTTACACTAGCTTGTATGGAGTCTTGTTTGCAACAGATAGCTAAGGCACAGTGATGGCTTGGGGAGAAAAGTATAAAATGAAGGAGACATTAATGTGAGTTCAATTTTAAGACAGATGTCTTGCTCTCCCAGTGAGAGACATATGTTTTTAATATATATTTCATAGTTTATTTTTAATCTGTAAAATATGCTGTCTTTTTATCTTGTTGATGCTAGTGTATCAATGAATATTCTATTAAAAATACAGAGAATTCCGTGTCTTGTTATCTCTCTAATACGTTAAGAGTGGCTAAGGATAGAAAAAGAACTCTCTCACTGTAGAATCATAGGACAAATCAATTTTATTAATGACAATTATTAATAACAATTAATTACAATAATTAATGTAATGGCAGAAACAATAGTGTTATCTCTTGTAAGTGAACAGACTTCAGTTACAGACTACAGAAAAACAGTAAGATTTTCTTCCTAATATGCTTATAAATCCCAGCAAGTTCCTTTAGAAACTTATCCATTATAGCAAGAAAATAAGCCTTTCCTTTGATAAAAAGAATTACATCCTGACATGCAATCCACTTGAAAGGTACAGTGATATGAATTCACTAAAATACTATTTTCAGTTAGATTAATTTACATAGCAACATAATAATTTCAATCTGCTCTCAGATTGTCCTTTTGAGACATGATCTTGTAACTCTTGTGTTTGTGATTCACCTAATTGTTCTTTATGGGTACAAGCAAAAATTCCTTATCATGAATGCCTGTTTCTGTACAGCCAATTATTTGAAGAACACTCTAGACTGAGGTACAGAAATCAACATTTGAGGGATTTTTTCAAGGACTGAAATACGTCTCTGTTCATTTATGTGTCTTCTATGCTTTTGGTGCTAGAACTGAATAAAATATGAGTAAGGTATGATATTTCCACACTCCTGTCTCCAAAACTGCTCAAAGTAAGTAAATTAAATTCTTTCACATTAACACTGTTTAAAACTCAATTCCATTTGAGAAGCAAATTAATTGCTCCTTCCTGAAGTGGATTGACTTATAATAAAATCCCAGTAATGTGTATCAGGAGCTCACTACTGTTGTGGATAATAAAGCACTTACTGTTATAATGCTAGCATCTGCTAATATCTATCCCATAATGTTTTCCTACACTTAGAAGAGAAAAAAAATATTGAGAGAGTTGTCAGGCAAGTGAAAAAGTTCCATCTCTGTCAATATATATTTCATCGATACCCTAGCTGATGTTGCTATGATCTGAGTCTTTGAATTAGAAGTAATATTTATTACAAAACCTAATTAACCACTACATTATTTTAGCATATTATAGTGATTATACATATTAATAATATTGTCAGCAGTTGATAAACTATCCTAATTTATTCAGAATTTTAAATTGCTTGGAAGGTTGAACCTTAATGAAGTTACTGAAAGTATGGATATGTTGTCTTAAAATATTTCTGGAAATGTTATCTTTCACCGACAGTGTGCTTCCATCTGACTGTTAAACCCTATCCAGCTATAATAGACATTTAAGAGCGTATATTTCTTTTTCAAACATGCCTTCATAATGACCTCTTGTCTTTCCAGAAAGTATGAAAATTGTGGGATTGGGCCTCCAATGTCACTATAAGCAAGAATGGTGGTCTTCCATTTGTCACTGCTGACCTTTCTGTTGATTGAATCTGTATACTTTATAAACAGAGTGTAAAAAAAATCTATAATAATATTTTTTCTGTATTTTTACAGGTCTCATTGGTTAGTTTAATAGCCAATGCTTTGGGCTATTCTGAACTTGGTGCCATTAAATCGCTTCGGACATTAAGAGCTTTAAGACCGTTAAGAGCCTTGTCACGATTTGAAGGAATGAGGGTGAGATAAAATGAATTAGTCTGAATGAATGTATGCATACAAAAATTAATGTAAAAGTGTGACACTCATGCTGTCTGCAAAGAACTCCAGAATGGGAATGCATGCAAAAGTATGTGGAAAAAAGGCCTTCTAACATGTTCTTATAGACAGTTTACATTTGTAGATTAGACCTTGAGCTCAGTAAATTTGCCTTCTCACTGCTGCATAGTTCTGTTATTCCAGCCCCCTGACTGTTAAAATTTCCATTGATTTGTGGACCTATATAGAAAAGTAAAAGGCCATGAGAAATTTTAGAACAGAATTTGGGTTTTTTTTCTCAAGTTTAGCTGGGGACTTCTTTATTTTATAAATTTCTGTAGCTAACTTCTATTCATTGTTAGTTTGTCAGTGGTTCAGGATTGAACAGGATTAGCCAGAAAACAAAACAAAAGAAAACAAAACAAAAAAAGGTGAAGAAGCTGACAGCAGTAACACACCAGAAAATAAAGCCTCCCTGTGGCTCCCTGTCTATCTGCCTGGAGAAAAAAAATCCCACAATAAATGCTGTAGTATTAGGGAAGTGTTCTCCCAAAAGATACCTGAAATAAGGATGAGGTTGGAAGTATAGAAGGGGAGAGATGCGAAATAATTTTCTCAGCTAGTGTCCTTTACTTCGTATGAATGCGTCTGCTGCCATCTTACCTCTCCTCCCACACAACTAAATCCTTCATGTTGAGGAAATTATTATTTTCATATACTGCCACTCTGACAAAAAAAACCTGCTGAAAATGCAGACTATGCTATTTCCTGGAAAAACTGATGCATAAAAAATTAACAAGGTAATGTTATTGAGAAATATCCTTTTAATCTTTCACCTCAAAACACCCAGATGCTGCAATATATGTTTATAGTTTGGTCATAGGTCTTAAGTTTCCAAATAAATAGTGTGGTTCCTCTCTGGGTTGAGGCTGCCGATATTCTACAGGTGGCCATGCTAGCCAGCGCAGGGGAGTGTGTCCTGTGGCACATTGCCATCAGCACTATATTTGACATGATTTGCATTGCAAACAACACATAAGTCCCTATCTAATAAATGGGCAAAACCTCTATTGATCTTAGACTACTTTCAGTCAAAATAGTGAATAGAAAAATACTACTACTTTCAAAACCATACACAAAAAACTACTGCAGTCTCTACTGATTTGGTAGAAAATTATTGTCTGAATATCTGCAGCTTTTTTTTTAGTTCAATCACAATAAGTAGAAGAAAATTTTTGTCAAGGGATTTCATCTGATCTTCTACTACCACTTGCCTATATAGAGTAGCTCAATTGCATTAAATGCAGCCAATAAAAAAACACCTTAACGGATAAGCATAAGAGCAACTATAGTGAGTCAGGCAATTTAAAACCAAGACTGATAGCAGATGCTGTTAATAAAAACTAAGTAAGATGTACTTAATTATATATATATGTTGTAGGTAGAAGCTAAAATACACTGGTGCCAATATATACATAAGGTTTCTGAGAATAAAATCATTAGTTTTATTATCATCATAGTTTTACATGCAGACATTTTTATTCAGTCTTCCACATCATCATTCTTTGATCTTTTTCTGGTTTATTTTCTATTTATAGATTTTGATTTGTAATGTGGGAATTTAACGTTTATTTCTCTCTTTTCTCTAGAGCACACAAATTCTAAGACTCCATCTTGCTACTAACAGGTTTTCTTTTGCTTTTGGATTTTTTTCAGACTTTTGCATTGTCTTGGTTTCCATATAATTTTATTTCTTGCTTTTTGCAATCTCATTAGTGTTTTTATTGAACCTTAAATAATGTTTCCCTCTTAAATTTTTAATGTAATACTTTAACTGTCCATTCCATATTAATACTGTTTTAACATTTTTAAAGTATTTTTATTTTTCTTTTCATAAACTAAGTGGCTATTTTGTCTAATTTGTACACCAGGTGGTTGTAAATGCCCTTGTAGGAGCAATTCCATCTATCATGAATGTATTGCTGGTTTGTCTTATATTCTGGCTCATCTTCAGCATCATGGGAGTAAATCTGTTTGCTGGCAAATTCTATCACTGTGTCAACACCACAACTGATGAGATGTTTGATGTCAGTGATGTCAACAATTATACTCAGTGTGAGGAACTCATAAAAAACAATCAAAGTGCCCGATGGAAAAATGTGAAAGTAAACTTTGATAATGTAGGAGCTGGATATCTTGCTCTGCTTCAAGTAGTAAGTAAATTTATATATTTTCTTTCTGCTCTTTTCAAAGAAGTCTAGGGAAAATGGGCAAGTTAAGACTGTTAAGCAGTGGAGTAGTTTCTTCATAGCAATGATGTACAGCTTACACAACTCTATTGCATTGTTACCTGTAATTTTTGTATTAATGATAGAGTAGGTTTCAATTCCAAGGCTAGGGAATACAGTCACAACATGATGGAAATAATCTGAAAATAAGTGGAAAAGGTAGAAGAAAAGGTACAATAATCATTTTAGTGGTGCACAACATAAACTTCAGGAATGCATTTCATGAGTCTTGCCATGATGGACAAGGCTCAGAGGTCCCTCTAATCTCTCCTCTCCTTTATGAGCTCAGTTATCTTGTAAGGCAGGAGGGCAGACAGCAGCCTAAAAGAGGGCAGACATCCTAACCTACAGTCTGGTCTGAAGTGAGCAACTACCGCCAATACCTCCCACATAATCTGTTCCTAGGTATCATTCCACACCCACAGCAATGTCTTTCACAGTCAAAATCCATTAATCTAGGCACTTTTGGCACTGTGAAATAATTTTTCTTTTGTCAACAGCCTGGTCAAGGTAGAGTGGATTTTTCTTCATGTCTATACTCATTTAAGGAACCAGTTTGTAAGTTAGATGGTAAAAATAAAAATATATCAACCTGGTGTCTCCACTGCAGACATTTGTTTAATAGGGGCTTGGTTTTCCAGACCTGGAAGTGGGTTTAGGGAAAGGAATCATAAATAATGCAAGGGCTGAGGTTGGGGCACCCAATGTTTCATGTAGCATGGAGCCACTTCTTTATTATCATAATACTTGTGTAAGAGTTCTGAAATCCTCTGAGAGAAGTAGCAGTTGCCATGGGAAGAATATGGGTAGTAACTGAGAGACAGATCCTAATTGAGTGTTAGGTCTGATTTATCAGGTAACACTTTCCCTTGATGTTTGCAGATAAAGAGCACTTGCTACTAAAATAAATATATTTCATTAAGAAGTACATGAAACTATAAAGACATTATACTGTGGGAAAAACAGGAAAATGTAAAATACTATTATCAGAAAAACCCTCATGATTTATAACTATCATATTGTTAAAGTCATTATGATATACTAAATAAATGTTACTTACAGTATTACACTTATGAAGTATTAGATGTTATTGTATTGCATGGCATATTTATTATATTAATTACTGCTACTTATACAAAATCTGTAAATTGTATTTCCCCTTCAAGTCCTTTTCCTATGCAGTGTGATACAGAAACATCTTTGCTCTAGGTACTGAGCATACCTTTTACTTATGCCAGAGGAATAAACACCTTAGTTCTTTACAGGTTCCTTGGCTTTGAATGGAGTTTCTGATAGCTGATACCTGACCCAAAACACAAGCAAGAAAGCAAGCAGTTATGCTTAGATGATTGAGCTCTGTATAATCACTTTTCTATAACCTGACATACAGCGTCACTGTATGAAAAGGTGTCAGAAATGTCATGGGATTGTTACTGGTATCTGGTAACACCAAGTTATCTAAGAACAAGTTGCTTGTCCCTTCTATCCTGGAGCAGGCCAGTATCCCTAGCTGACCTCGGTTTCCAAATTAACTACCTGGCTTAAAATATTTTGCCTCTAAAGGCAATGTGACTCTCGTGCTGAGTTGTAGTAGTACTGAATGATGATTGTAATTCTCTGACTTCAGATCTCATTGCTATCCTTGTACTAGAGATTAAAGTGAACCATTTTATTACCAATACTTGTCTCTGAAGATGTATAAGGAAAACTTCTAGTCTCTTGAAGCTGTGTCTGAATGTCATCTGTGTCACCCATCCAGACAGTGTTGGTCTTTAATTACTACATCACTACTGTGGACCTTTCGTTCTTCTTCTCTGTTTCTTTTTATTCTGATTTTTCATTTTCCTTTTCAAATATTCCCTTCCACCCTTTACTTTTTCTGCAGAGATTAAAGGATCCTTGAGCATGTATCATGCCACCTCGTCAGCTGATTGTCTCCATTAACATTCTCTCTCCTCTCTTCTGTATTTGTTGCTCTTATCAGACTTTGCTCCTCTTCTAATGGTGCTATGCAAAGTGCACCAAATAGCTGTCAATTGTCAACTGAGCCAGAAAGATCTATGAAGCCTGGCTCCAAGCATACCTTTTTTGTAAATTTGTATTGCACTGCAAGATTCAAGAGGATATGAACACTCCTGGAGTGCAAGTTTTCTGCTGTGAAAACTAGCAGCTCTACCAAAGTACCAGAGCTCACTTCTGGCAAGCACAGATGCAAATATACTCCTTGGGATGGTTCTTCTCCTGAATCTCCTCAAGAGAGATGCTCTTTATCTGTTCATTTCTGTCCTGCTTTAGTTGTTGCTAAGTAGTGCTTACACTAGTCAAGGACTTTTTAGCTTCTCATGTCCTGCCAGCGAAAAGCTGGGAGGGGGCACAGCCAGGATAGCTGACCCAAACTGGCCAAAGGGATATTCCATACCATATGACATCATGGTCAGTATATAAACTGTGGGGGGTGGAGGGGAGAGTTGGCCAGGTTACAGGGGAGCGCTGCTGCTTTGGAACTGGCTAGGAATTGGTCAGTGGGTGGTAAGCAATTTCATTGTGCATAATTTATTTTGTATATACCATTATTATTATTATTATTATTATTATTATTATTATTTTATCCCTTCCTTTTCAGTCCTATTAAACTGTCTTTATCTCAACCCATGAATTTTACTTTTTTTTTTTTTCTTTTTTTTCTCGTGGTTCTCTCCCCCATGCCCCTGGGGGATGGGGAGTGAGTGAACAGCTGTGTGGTGTTTAGCTGCCTGCCGGGTTAGACCACAACAATTTCACAGGCTTTTTAGCTCTTTGTTTTTCTCTATTGTGAATAAGCTTGGAAAATCTGGCTAGTGAGCAGGCACTCATACCTTCAACTATCGTGTCACACCAACCCTTTGGTGTTCCTCAGGAAGCAGCCATTCCATGTCCATGAAAATCACCTCCTTAGAGCAATCATGACAGATCTTTTTTACTCTTTATTCTACCTAGGCAAAGTCTCTATAGGAACTCAGCCCAAAGTTTTATAAAACTTAATCACAGCTTTTTCACAGTTCACTTCTTGGTCTTCTGTAAATCTTATCTCTCAAGAACCAATGTGTATTTTGATTATAAACAGCCTATTTCTTTTAGTTATGTGGGATTAAAACCTTTCTAAAAATACCATAGTAGTTTAGCCATAGCAAAAATGTTCAGATGCACGTTGGTATCTGTCCAGAAGTTGTATTGCTGACTCCATCAATTCATGCTGTAACCTTGATAAAATGGCTGTCACCGTGAGTGATTCTAGGAGATTCTCCCTGAACATGTCCAGCATTAATGTCTGAGTCTACCATTCTTCATCTGCAAAGTAAGCATCTGCAGCTCCAAACCCTCTTCTGAGACCTTCAGAGCCTGATTTTTAATATTTTTTAATACTTAAAAAATAACTTATAAAACTCCCTGGGATTACTGTGAAAAATATTTCATTATGCCTGTTATTAGATGTGGTTTATAAATTTAGATAAGATTTTATTAAAAGTTAAGGTCCAAATGCTGTGACCTAGTTATTTTCCACATTATGAATTTTTATAGGGAAGATAAACAACTGTATTTTATTTCTAGGCTACTTTCAAAGGATGGATGGATATTATGTATGCTGCTGTTGATTCACGAGATGTAAGTGTAATACTTTCAGAGATCACCCATTGGTTATATCCTGATATAGAGTATAGAATTTAAAGAGCTACAGTGTAATCAGCACTAATACATATTTTTCCCAGATACATTTAGTCTAGAAAGGAACTTCTATGTAACTTCATGAATCTTAAAATTTGTAGTGGAAAGAATTAATGTCACTTCCTTCTGTTTAGCCAAATAAATTAACTTAACTAGACTTTGTGGAAAAGCTAATGTTAGTGAAAAAAACAAAGAAGAGGTTTTTTAACCACTTCCTTTGGTAAACATGAGTATGAATTAATTTAAGACTATACAATGTAAGTATTACATACTGAATATATTAATCTTGTTTTATAGTTTGTAACTGCATTTCACTGTTTCTTTAGGTTGAGCACCTATGCTATCTAGCTATTTAAGTTCAACTAGATTTTAAGGCTGAAGGTGATCTGTTAAATTTTCTAGGGATTAGAATTTTATCTTGGCTACAAAACTAAAACTATGTTTACCTTGTACAAAAAAGTGCAACACAGATGCCTGAACTGGTTCTATACAACCTAGGTTATAGTCACATTAGTGATATCTCTCATCACACAGTGGTATTTGTCTCCCAGAATAATATATCTTGTTTCATTAACTTCAGCATTTCTACACTCTAGCACATTGTGTAGTAGAGGTGCAGGCGTTGAGACATGGAATCCAGGAGAACCGAGACATTAACAAAATCCTCCTTAGAAATTTGCCTCAATGTAATGGATTTCACAAAACATACACTCACTAGAAATTTATTGAAAGCATCTGCTCTTATCTGGATATACATTCATGTAAGACCAAAAGAATTCCAGGGAGATTTAAGCAATAGTAAAATTGATTGATTCTGTTGCATGGAAATATACTGAACACAATATAAAATATTTAGATTTGGGCTGTTAGAATTGTAAGTACTAATGACTGCTGTCAGTCCCACATTGCTTGTTCATTCTATATGAGGAACTTTGTGTATACGTACATACATAAACATATCTGTGTGCACATTTACTTTAAAATTCCATATGAGTAATCATTCTGTCAGCTTCCAGTTCTCTGAATATTGATTAGAAAGGACATGTTGGGTCTTTCTAATAACTGAGTGTTTTTCTAGCTGAGATAGCATATACCTACTCATAAATTATATACATTGTTTTTACATCTAGTATTCCTATGGGTAATAAAATTTATAATGTTTTGTAGGTAGAAGATCAACCTAAGTATGAGGACAACTTGTATATGTATCTTTATTTTGTCATCTTTATCATATTTGGATCATTCTTTACCTTGAACCTTTTCATTGGTGTCATTATAGACAACTTTAACCAGCAAAAAAAGAAGATAAGTATTTAAAATGTTTCCATAGTGCTATAAATTATTAGCTATAATGAATTAATTATGTAAAGCTAATAAAAATCAAAAGTTATTTCAAGTCCTTGAATAAAAATGTCTCTTTTTTTAATATAATCTGTATTAAATCTGTGGTTGTGATATGACCTTTGCATTTCAGCATTTTGACAAGCAAGGAGGGACAAATCATGAGTTGGTTCATAATAATTTGCGAATTGTGTAAGAGCTAAAATGCATTATTCTTTTGATTAGATGTAATATTATCTGCCATGGAAGAGTTTATTTTTAATTGACTTTAAAGAATTAAGAAATTAATTTTAATTAATCTTATAAACTGTTGACACTTAGTGAGGATACAATATGGCACTGTGTTCATACAAGATAACAGTTCTGCAAATTGGTTAATCAGTAAGTTAAGAGTAAGTACAACAGACCTCACAAGAATAGGCTTAAAGATACAAGTAAAACTGTGTACAAAAGAGATCTATTTTTCTAACATTTTGTGAGAAATGAGATGAACTTATTAGACACAAACACAATCTACAATTTATTAGCAATAATAAAGCAAAGGTATAAAAGGAAGATTTTTTTTCTGTATATATTTGACATACAAGTATGTTTAAAATTATTATATTGATAATGCTCGTAAGTCATTTAAAATAACTTTAAAAATGCAAATAATGACATTTAAAATATTTTGAAGCCTCATGATTCTTAGCCTTCAACTGCCAAAAAGAACTAGAACCTCAGGATCATTCTAAATCTTTGTATGCTGTGAAAAAACATTCTCATACAATTTGGTTTTATCCAATCACCGAATAAAAAGCAGCAGTACCAAACAGAATCTATGATAAAAGTTAATTCTGAACTACAGAAATTTTCCTTGAGAAAATACTCTTTAGCTTCTTAAAAGAGCCATAAACACATCTGGGGCTACTTCCTCAGTTTCTATCAATTATGCCATATGATATGGCTTCGATATCCAGTTTAGCAGACAGTGACTTCGACATTGTATTTCCATCTATCGTACTTCTGACTTATCAATAAGCACAATTTACTTTATATTGAAATTCAGTCAGTCAGTAGCACATCTGACTGGCAGCATTTGCATCTGCAAACAAAGGCTAATTTGAGTTAGTCAAGGTACCAGTGGTGTTTTAATTAATAATTTGTTATGGCCTGATTTGGATTGCTTTTCTTAAGTTTATATCAAAGGTGATTTTTTTTGCTGCCATTAAAACTCTCAGATTAGACCCAAATATTCTCCCTTGACACAACTTGTCCCTCAGAGTTACCCCACTTTTAGACCTGGCTAGCTGTAGTCCTAAAAGTCTATCTAGAATTTAGGACATGTAAGGCACCAGTTGGGCTCCTATGTACGAAACATATCTTACCTAATCAGCAAGTTATTTAACAGCATCAGTATAGTAAGAACCATTTTAGCCATATCAGCAGAAGTGAGCATGAAGACACTGGAAAAACTCAACCATCAGCTTGACAAGGCAACGGTAAGGGGGATTTTTGTGTGTTAGGAATACCTATGAGCATCTGCACTATAAATACCTGAAAAGATCCCTTTCATTATATAAATCAAATATAAATGTAATATTATATTACAGAGAGACATACTGTAGTTAAGTGTTGTATATGTGGACATGATAATAATTAGTTTTGATATTATTTCTTTACTTTGGAGGTCAGGATATATTTATGACAGAAGAACAGAAGAAATATTACAATGCAATGAAAAAACTGGGATCCAAAAAGCCACAGAAACCTATACCGAGGCCAGTGGTAAGAGTGATTTGATTTTAATACCCCTAATATTAAATACTCATTTGGGAATATGATTTTAGACAATGAGAGAAGGTTATATGTCTGGGAAGAAAATATATTTTCCATTTATTTTCTTGTAAAGGTAGAATTTGTCCCCCTTTTTTTTTTAATTCAGCAGAGTAGATTGCTCATGTTTCATTTAAAAACATACACTTTGAAGTATGAACTGTAAGATTGAATAAGGTTAATGTGATAAACTTCATAATTCCCTGCCTAGGTCCTAGAAAAGTACAGATGATTGGATCATTTATTGGTTGTTGTTACCCACAGATAAACTTCTTTTTCTATTTTTTTCCTCACAGAGAATTTGTAGGAAATGGGGATGCACTGGCCCTTGCTGCTGAAGACAGAAGGGGGCAGTGGTCACCTAATGTGAAAGAGAAAGACAGATGCAGATAAACTTACAGAATAAAAGAATGCCCTAGGGAGTGAGACATAAACTAGGATAAATTTGTCTCTAAGATAAGAAACTACTCTGTTATTTACTGAACTCCTACAGTGTTTGGAAAAAATAAAATACTTGTTGCACCTTATGTACTGAGTAGTTAAAAATAGTCATATAGACATATGGCAATAAACATTTAGCTAAGTACTAAAGTAAAACTAGGATATTGCAGTCGTGGTGTGTTTGAGACATGCAAGTTCAGCGGTCCAACAATCTCATGAAGCATAATTAGTTTAAGGAAGAGGGAGATATCTCTTGGGATTGGGTTAGTATTCTAAAACCAGCTAAGAATAAAGATAAGAAAATGAGTTTCTATTTGGCTGGTATCACATTATACCACCTTTTTTACAGCAATAATATCAGTTGTCAATGTTATTAATATTGCAATTATTATTATTAATATTGCACTGTTTCCCTTCCTGCCCCTTCAGCCAAGAGTGGTACGCTTCTTGATCTGCTCTAACAGGATGAGACACAAAACCAGGATGAGCTTGGTACATATTAACAGATGTATTGTGAATGGGTCTTGCTCTGCACTCCTAAATCTTGTAGGGACTTGCTTACCCATTTGGCATTTGTAAAGACAAATATTTTTGGAGTATAAACTGTATTCCATCTTTGTTTCTGCAGAACAAATTCCAAGGCATGGTCTTTGATTTTGTAACCAAACAAGTATTTGACATCAGCATCATGATACTCATCTGCCTTAACATGGTCACAATGATGGTAGAAACAGATGACCAGAGTAAAGAAATGGAAACAATTTTATCCCGGATTAACCTTGTGTTCATTATCCTTTTCACCGGAGAATGTGTCCTGAAATTGATTTCACTTCGCCATTACTACTTCACTATAGGCTGGAATATTTTTGATTTTGTGGTTGTGATTCTCTCCATAGTAGGTAAGAGCAATTCATTTTCAAGAATGAACTAATGGAAGGAAAAGGGAACGTTTGTTTCAAGAATGTTATGATACTGAATATGAAATTTTCTGTTTCGTATATGACTTACATGTTGATTCAGATCTTCATACTTTATAGCATACAATATATGAAATGTTTCGTATAAGATTTTTGTCTCTCCCATTACATTCACTGTCATCTTCCACATCAAAATACGTAAAGGAACTATTTGTCACATTCAGTAACATGTACAAGTGTAAAAAGGAATGTTTAGTGGTATATGCAAATTAACCACAAATTTGCTTTCAGTACTAAAAATGAAAGGTATGTGAAGGGGGTGAGATTTTTAATTGCTTTTGTAACTGAGGTCTTGGTGAATATTTAGATTTCTGTCAACTAAAAGCTAATGGCTCTCCAAGGTGCAAATTAGTTGTGTGACAAAACTTAAGTCTTAAAGAGTGATACACCTGAGAGAGGCTGTGCTGATACAGTGTAGATCCTCAGGTAAAAAAAAAAAAAAAAAAAAATCATTAATTTGCAGAAATTAAGCCAGTGTAGTCCTTCATAAAAGACAGTGGTAATAGGCTTAGCTTCAAGAACTAATTATATCTAAGACAGAGGCTTTAGGAATAACTGAAAGCTTAGACAGACACTAGCTACCTTGCCACAAGCAGTCTTCTTTCTTTTACTTATTTCCCTTCTCCTAGGTAGCATTTCAACATAAGGAAGGTGCTTCCACCTTAGTAACAGTTTTCAATAAAATGTAATAACTTGTATGATGTTTTGCCATAACATATACTTCCTATACTGATTGTTTTGGAAACAGCAATAAATAAATCTTTCTACAAGTAATGATTGAATAAATTTAAAATTATATTTTAAATATTCACTGTTTTTTCTCTAGGTATGTTCTTAGCTGAGATGATTGAAAAGTATTTTGTATCCCCCACACTATTCAGAGTCATCCGACTTGCCAGAATCGGTCGAATCCTGCGTCTCATTAAAGGCGCTAAGGGAATCCGCACTCTGCTTTTTGCTTTGATGATGTCTCTTCCTGCTTTGTTCAACATTGGTCTGCTGCTGTTCCTCGTCATGTTTATCTATGCGATATTTGGCATGTCCAACTTTGCCTACGTTAAGAGGGAAGCCGGTATAGATGACATGTTCAACTTTGAAACGTTTGGCAACAGCATGATCTGCTTATTTCAAATTACCACCTCTGCTGGCTGGGATGGTTTGCTAGCCCCGATTCTTAACAGTGGGGAGCCAGACTGTGACCCCCATAAAGATCACCCGGGGAGCTCTGTGAAGGGCGACTGCGGCAACCCTTCTGTTGGGATTTTCTTCTTTGTCAGCTACATTATCATATCCTTTCTGGTAGTGGTGAACATGTACATAGCTGTGATTTTGGAGAACTTCAGTGTTGCTACTGAAGAAAGTGCTGAACCCCTGAGTGAGGATGACTTTGAGATGTTCTATGAAGTCTGGGAGAAGTTTGATCCCGATGCTACACAGTTCATAGAATACAGTAAACTATCGGATTTTGCAGCTTCATTAGATCCTCCTCTTCTTATTGCAAAACCAAACAAAGTCCAGCTTATTGCAATGGATCTGCCCATGGTAAGCGGTGACAGAATTCACTGCCTTGACATCTTGTTTGCTTTCACAAAGCGTGTTTTAGGGGAAAGTGGGGAGATGGATGCCCTCAGAATACAGATGGAAGATCGGTTTATGGCAGCCAATCCTTCAAAAGTCTCCTACGAACCAATTACAACCACATTAAAACGAAAACAGGAGGAAGTATCTGCTGTCATTATTCAGCGTGCTTACAGGCATTACCTTTTAAGGCAAAAAGTTAAAAAGGTGTCTAGTATATTTAACAGAAATAAAAACAAAGAAGGCGATGGACCAGTAATAAAAGAGAGAATTATTGATAAACTAAATGGGAACTCCACTCCAGAAAAAACAGATGAGAGTTCCTCTACAACTTCCCCACCTTCTTATGACAGCGTAACAAAGCCAGACACAGAAAAATTTGAAAAAGATAAAGCAGAAAAGAACTACAAAGGTAAAAATGTCAGGGAAAATAAAAAATAAAGATCTAAGAATTCTGCTTGCGGGACAACTTGTTTACAGTCTTTGGGAATGAAGCATCAACTGGACTCCTACAGGAGGTTTATGCCAAACTGACAGTTTTTACACATATATATGTGTGTGTGTGTGTGCGCGTGTGTGTGTGTGCATATATATACATTATATATATACTTAAGGTCAGTGCCTATAACAAAACAGTGAACCTTCATCATCAAACTGTGACTCTGTGAATCAGGGTAACAAACTTGACAAGAGGTTACTGTTTTCACTACAGCTGACACTGCAAAGAATGAGGGAAAAAGTGGCTCCACAGAGAACATGGAGCATGAAATGAGTGCAAAGCGATACTTTTTTTTGTTTCACATACTGCAAAACACGTAGAACAGTCATTCTCTTCACTGTTTTAATGCAACTGCCACATTTGTCATATTTTTACAAAGTCAATATTAGTGTACTTACCATTTTTTAATTCACAAGGTGTTTACTATCATATGTGACTATTTTGTAATAGGTTTTATGTTGGGGAAAGAGGTATGAGGACCAGGTGTTCTACTCTCAGATTCTCTATAATGTACAGATAGAAGTGATTTGCACAGGCATGCTGCACTTGTCAATCATGCGTAAATAAAAATATGACATTGCACAAAGCTAAATATTTTAAGAACTTCCATGTTTCAGGGTTGCTCTTAAATTCGAGACTACTTGTATGGCTGCATCCAGATTAATGTGCCTGGAAAGTCTCCTCTAATTTACAGGAATCTGCAATGACTTATTTTTATGCAAATCATTAAACATGAACAAGTTCTTGGTTTTGTTAAAACATTCACAGCTTAAAAATATTGTGCATTTTCTGCACTGGAAAAATAGCTTCACCAAAATATAGGGGGGAGTTCTTTTGTTTTCATTTTTTTTTAAACAGCTCAAATTTTTTCCTAGACTGTGGTTTAGTTACTGTCTTCTCTCGTTATGGCCAACATCCAATGAATCAATAAAATACCCTTTTCCATGTAAATATTAACGACATACTGTCATGCATATTTGAGCATAGAATTAAATGGCTTGGCCACATTGAATTGCATCAGATATGTACCACAGTATGGGTAATTTGCAAGAGCTCAACAGGACATGCTGTTTTCTGTGTCATTATAGATAGTTCGGAGAGTATCACTGATGCATGTCAATGCTTTTGCTGCTGTATCTTGCTCCTTCCACTGTCCATAGTCTCCACTAGAGGAAGCCATGTGTCAGTGGTGAAGTGAATCAAATTGTCCAACCAGACCTCATTCTTTCAAATCATTAAGCAATAGTTTGCAGCTATTTATGAGCTTCTTTAGTTTTGCATTTTAAATCCAAAGTGGCTACTATATGGTGTAGAATCAGACTGTACAGGCCATATTGCAAACTGTTTAACCTGTTGGAAATGTGGTTAGCATATATAAATAATGTAAAGAAATACCATTTGGCAACAGTTTTGTATATAAGAGAAGTGTCTTCAAGTTTAGATCACTGTTTCTTATATTTCTTTCCTCATTCACTTGGCTTACTTTCTAACCACGACAATTTCAAACTGGCATCATCACACTATGAGAAAAAAAAAGTGAGTATTTGTAGACTATCTTGTTTTAATATTACATTTGCATATATTTCAATGTGAAGTAAATTGTGTAAATCTGGAACCCAGCTTGTTTCCAAATAGTTATATCTGGTAACAGGACATAGCCAGGGAAGTATTAGGGGAATGTGCGAATTTCTAGCGCTGTTTGCATCAGAAGTTCCGAGATAGTCTCATTGTCCATGAAATCCTTGCTATCTTGCAGTGTCTGTTTACATAGCCTATTCTTATTCTTTTTGAATCACGCTGCACTAGACTTGTACAAATAGGATCCACAATATGTCCCAAGAACAAAATGGCACATTTGTATAATCAAGGACTTCAGGACATTTTGTGTTTCATACACAAGCTAACATTAAATGTAGATTCTTTTACAAATGCTTTTGACTTGTAATGTGTTGGTGAAATGCATGCAGGAAATTGTTATTATCATAAACAACGTAAACAATATTACAAATGAGCCAAAAAATAAAGATTTCATTTTTTATTGTATTTATTTTTCTTCGTCTCTGTCCTTCTGTTGGTTAAAGCAAGATAAAAATGGGCTTTGATGCAAATAAAGAATGCTTTCTTCATCGCTATACCTTATTCTTCACATTTTAACTTTTTTTATGTAAAAAAATTTTTAAAAAATCTGAGAACTTTGACCACACCCCATTGATTTCTACTTTTTTGTCACCAGCATACTGTCTAAGCATAACACAGGACATCTACACATTCTGCCCCAACAGCCTTTCTGTCAACATTCAAGAGCCCTTCCGAACCATAAAGGCACTGCTCAGTATCTAAGGTATTGTTTTAGTTTGCTGCTACCAAAGCTGCCCACATTTTACAAGTCTTAAATATGCAAACAAACCCTCCAACAAAGTTCCTCTGTTTGGTGCTGTATAACATTCAGCCAAAAGGGCTCATCGCAAACAGATAGAAGTTGTTTTTTAAGTACAGTGATTCTTTTTATTCCAGTAATTCTCAAACAGAAAAAATATTTTTTTGATCTCACAAGAAAGGGACCACACTGAAAATCAGCTGTGTTAAGTAGTGTTCATAGTCACAATATCTGCATGTTACACAGTAACTTCTGACTCAAAATGGATGTCTTCATGCTGTTCAAGGGCAGAAAGACATAGTACACTGAAACACAATATTATCTTATTGAATTTAAAAAATCATAAAATTAACAGTAAGTAGAATATTCCTGGAGCTTGCTCACTGGCATGTTTTCAGTGTTTTCTTCATCTGCGGATATTATGCCATACTAGCCATATTTTGGCCAAATATTAAATTGTCTAGCCTGCTCATACCATTAGTTCCTGGAGCTGGTCCCTGGCCCTCTTAGACTACGGGGTCAAAGTGCAAGACAGGGCCTTCCACAGTTGTCTGGGTATTCTTACAAGTACCTGGGTATCCTTACAAATTAGAGAAACCTCTAACCACATTGTGTTAATGTCAATATGTAAATCCTTGAAGTCAAAGTTTTGTACATTATTTATTCGAACACTCCTCTATCTTATCTAACCTCATAAACGATTCAATTTACTTCCAGAGACTTTTGGAGCTCTTCTGCTTCTTTGGTCCCTGACTTCACTTCTAACAATTGTGTTTTACTCATACCTATTCATATTACCTGTTCAAAACAGCACCTAAAATCTGCAGAATTTCTGCAGAAATCTGTGAACAGGTTGGCAAGTGTTCTGATGAGGAATGATGGTTCATCACTAATTTTCAGGAACCTGAAGTCTCTTACAGTACTCTGTAAAAGTAAGATTACTCTACCCAGCTTTGTTACCAAGCACTGGGAAAACATTGGCAATGCTTTTGGTCTAGGTCAGCAGGAATGGCTGAGAGTCTTGGTTTAACCTGGACTGGAAATAAGCTCACTGCTTTGAGGGCACGCATGTCCTCCTAATTACCCTTTGCTGCTTCTGTGAACTTCCTTTTCCCTTCTACCTATTCCTTTTTCCACATAAATCAATTTAGTTTGTATAATTTACATTTCACATTACACACTCCTCTCCTGTGCTTCCAGAACATTTGAACTGAAATGCCACTTGGCAGAACTTCCTACATGCTACTAGGCAAGCCAATAGTGATGGTTATCCCAGTCAAGCATGGTTTTATATTCCTACCACATTGTGCCCAAACCCCAAAATACCTTCCACTACATATTAAACCTCTTACCTGTCACATATCGCCAAAACGAGAGTATTAGTAATGCTGACAGTAGAGCTAAGTCACTCTCTTAGTATAAGTTCATTATTTGCTGCTTTTATTTAATGAGTTTTTAGATTAAAAAATTTCCACATGGATGCATATTCTTATTCAGTACATTGCAAATTAATTCATTGGGCAGCACAGCTTAATGCTGCTCCCAAGCAAGTGTTCCCAGAAGTCCTAGTGCCTCGCATGAGATAATGCAGCAGTGCTAACGTGCAGAGTCATAAAAGAGTAATGAGCTTGCAGAATTAACTGAAGATAATTCAGCGCTGAAGTAATATTACCAAAAGAGGAAAGCTCAGTGCGTGGTGGCAAAAAAACCCCAAAATACTGCCTCCAAGAAGGAGAAGACTGGCCACAATAACATTAAGCAGGACTGCCATTATGGCAAGTTAGGATCCTCAGTAGTCAAATGTATTTACTATGAAGTTCATTAATCCATTAAAGGAAATCGTGAGTACTCAGCACTTCTTAGTCCATTATGAATTGCATACTATACTTTAATAAAAAAAAAGGGTCAATCATTTAGAAGGTAAAATTAGGATAGGAATTAATAAAATCAAGAAAGCCCTCACTCAAGAGGGTTCATCTCCAGCATACGACTTACATGTTACATCATTATTACTGCTACATGAATTGTTACAATTGTGTGAATATTTTTACATTGAAGAGCTTAATTCTTTTGAAATGCCATTTGCTGTGATTTTTATGTTCATCTTTACTTCTGTATCTAGATACATACATTTGAAGAACCATAAAGAAATAAAGAAATCTGAGCAGGAAAAAAGATCACTGAACTAAGAACAAAACCTTATATGTAAAATAAGTTTTCATTATTTTCTATTCCTTGCCTGTTTGAAGAATGTCTGGTTATCCAGACAGAGATAAGACTCAGAAAAGAGAAATAACACCATGTGACTGAGGCTGAAAACCACAGAAATAATTCATTATAAATAGACAAAGCAAAGAGTAACCACAGTTCATTAGTCATGTGTTTGAATTACTGAGCTAGTTACAATGGATGTTTTCTAAAAGATCATGATTAGTTCGTGTGCAATTTAATAACAAGACAGGATAAGGTAAAGGGGGATGGTGGAGTGCTGTGATCTGTTTCTACTAAACACCACAGAGCAGGGATGTGCTTTGTCTTTGTAATGCAACGCGGAGACACCACTTTACAAATTAAATACTTCACCCTCATAGAAGAAAACATGCTGCAACATGAGCCGCAGCTAAGCTAAGAAAATAAATTGTACTGCAGTAGCCTAAGTAAACTGAAGCCAATTACCATCTCTCGGGAGAGAAGACAAATCACATGCATCTCTGCAGCAAGTGCTATGTTTGATGCATATAAGAAAAGACATATCATGAACAATTTATAACAGTAAAGCAGGCATCCGTTCCCAAGCCTTCTACACTTCAAGTACGTTTCCTGTATAATAAAAGTCATTTAATGTTTCTTCTCATAACCTACATTAAGGGGTAAGGGCAAAAACGGTATCAGCCCTAAAAGGCTTTGTTCTTATAGGAAACACATAAAAAAATACAAAAAGCATTTACCAGACCTTACATGGCATTCCTATTTTTTTTATAAAACTATAAGCCTCTTATGAGAATTTTGGTATCAGAGGGTTATTTACTCTTTATTCTAAAACCCTTACAGCCTGTAGATGGATCACAAATACTCTGGCCCACCAGTCTCCTAATGCAGAAATGCTGGGTTTGCTCTCAGAAGGCATAGCCCCAGGTATGTGCTTACAGCAAAGTACAAGCAAAGTACAGTCTTAATGAGTGAAATCGGCCATCCTAAATCAAAGTGGGTCATGCTGTTTTTTCCCTCAGTCTAATGCAGTGACATTGAATCCAGGAAACCAAAAGAAGCAGTTTAACCACATGCCATATAATAGCAGCTATATTCAAAGATAACATGCATAGGTTTTTTTAATTATGCCACACAAACACTGTAAGAGGTTGTATTATGAGTTTCTTTCCCAGAGAACTGGAACTGACTGAGTTCAACACCCACAAAAATTTACCCTCCTTCACATTTTTTCTCTTGTTGCTATTACAGGGGGATGACAGTGATGGGTTTAATTTTACGACTCTGGAGGAAGCTCGGTTCTGGTATACACTTCAGTGATCCCAGCTCTGATCTAAGGAGGGAAACTGATTGACCCAGAAAAAAAACCAGCTTTTTGTCTCTGCTGAATACCAAAGGCCTTATCCTACCTCTTCATGCAAATAAGCAGAGAAAGATCTGAGAAGCACGTGAAAGCATGCAACGGGAAAGCTGTATAAATTCTCCCTCTCAACTAAGAAACATTAAATGAAATACATAAGCACAAAAAGATACAGAAGAAAAAAGGGATGGTAGCTTTAATTGGCATAGTGAGATCCTAACATGTGGGACACACATCATAGGTATCATTTATTCTTTGGGATTTTGCTACTGCAACTACAGGCACCAGGGAACAGCACATTCTTTTCAAACTTCCAAAGTGACAAGGGACAAAACTGGCAGAGCATATGCTACTTCCATGAATGTGCGCTGTGTAGAAAGGATGTTACTAACATCTCCCATCTGCACCAGGCACATCCTTAATTCATGTGTTGCAGAGTTTGTGCAGAAATGAGGACAAGCTATGATTTTTATTTTACTGTTCTCTTAGTCTCATAATGCAGCATTTTAATGCAGAGCCTATATTTTTAAATGCTTAATTTTCATGTGTATTTTCAATTATATGTTTTAGACATAAAAACCTGCAACTGCTCCATTTAGCACCCTTTTTTTTTTTTTCCTTTTCTTCCAAAGAATGAAAACAAATTATCTGGTTCATCCAAGCTGTGCAATAGGAAATGCAGAAAGGCAGCAGTGGTATTTAAATTACCTGCATCCTCTACCCATGCCCTCTGGGTTTCTGATACACAGCAGAATTTCAAGAGTTCCAAATGGGGACATGAAGCAACATCCCACCTGCTAGCCATATACATGGAAATATATACTGGGTGCAAAGAGCCTTAGGGAGTACTTGGCCTCCAGTGGACAGCCCTATAGGGGAATTCTCAATACGCAGATCCAGCATGATTAAAGCCTTTTTGCATACCATGATCTGAGTTCATCAGAACTCTGATATTGATAGCTTGTATGTCTTCATGATTGACATAAAAGAACAAGTCCTAAAAATCAGTAGGTAACTAAAACACAAAGCTCCCCTATTGTTTTAATTTTCTCAGAATACTTGCCCAGAACAAGTAATGTTTTTTAGCTAAGTGATTCATGCTATTTAATTGTCAACAGAGCAGGCAGGGAGATGCGATGGCTGGGCTAGTAAATTTTCAAAGCGATTTTGCAAGCCTGTATTTCTTGTTCTAAACATTCTACTTCTATTTTACAGATTGTATGTATAGACAAGAATGCGCCTTGTTGTACTTCAGATTAAAATATGTAACTGACAATTTTGGAAGACAATGCTGTTTACCAGCATGGCTGCTCCTAATTCATCATTCTGCAGAATTTGTCTAGCTGAAGCTAGAGATTGTAAATATTTTACAGTAAAATGGTATTTCTGTAATTTCTAGGTCACTGCTTCTTTCTGCTCCTGAATTGTTAGGAGCAAACAGCAGGCTGAGGAACTGCTGCATCTGAAGATGGAGTACAAAGGAGACCACCCATCCTCCGCAGCTCACCGCTGCTCTCGCACTCCTCCACAGCACTGAAAACATATACACTCTCTCTTCCCTTGGGAAACAAAGATCCAGGTGATAACTCTCATTCACTCACCACAGGGACTTACACACTTGAAGGAAGTATTAGCTGGAGTCTTTTCCTCCATTTAGCCAATTGTCTGTAATTACTGCCCCATTAAAATGGCAGGGTTTCTTCCCATCTTTACTCTCCTCATGCACTATCCTCTCCTTTTTTCTGTCAGCCCACATTAAGTTGGAATCAGGGAGACCTTCCTGTTGTCTGTGTACAGCATTCCTGGCTGAACTTTAGGCTGAAAATTCCAACTCTGAATAATATTAGTAACATCACTGTTTACCAACTCTTTTCCACAATTCATCTTCACTGGGTATTACATGCAGACATAGAATGACAGCTGTATGGTCCTTAAAGTAAAATTTCAGTCATGTGAGCAACAAAAATATCCCTTCTGAACTACAAGGCCAACTTTAACTTAGCTTGTTCTGTTGCTTCAAGTCTGACAGTCCTTTAATGTTTTTCAGTTTATGTTATTTAACTCTCTTCCATCCCTCTCAAGCTTCTCTCTCCTTACTCAAACACATTACTTCCTCCAGTAGCATTTACCTGCGCTGCTGCAAAGGAAGAGTAGAATTGAAACGACAAGTATCCTACAGCTACACCAACTCTGGCTGCAGTCTTGGCAGATCTCAGAAGTTTAAGCAAGGCCATGCCAGGTCAGGCCACAGAAAAGCATGCAGAGGGAAAATACTGGCAATTCACTAGGTGGCACTTTTTGGGCCACTTGAATCCAAAGCTGAAGATGATACAATCCCATTTTTCAGCTATGACATCAACAAGGTCAAACCACATTTAATCACTGAAAATGCTACTAGACCTCTTTCACAAGTAAAAGCTGGTGGTCTGTGCGTTCTAGGCACATTCCAGCTTCTTAATTCTACTTACCTAAATTGCTGGGACATACCAAGAGAAGACAAAGGTGAAGGACTTTTTCCATTTACTCTCATTAACATTTCCCACCGTGGCATGTCTAATTCAATTACTAGATGTGATCACAGCCACATCTCCTTTCCCATTCAGACCAGTGCCCTAAACTGCTGCCACATTAATCTGCTTTCACCTCAGCACGGGTATACCTTTCCTTCTGAAGTGCCTAACTCTGGGAAAACCTATGTTCAATACAGTGCAGAAGCTCAGGCAGTCTGACTATAATCATCCTTTTGGCTTTCAAATCCATGTAGAGACTTTAAATGGCAAATGTAAGCAGCCCCTGCCGCAGTCTGCAGTGATGTATTCTTTCCGATTCCTGCCATTTCAGGGAGCACACACGCATGTGACAGGGTAGGCATGTAATCAAGTGCAACCCAGACAAAAGAACCCATAGCTAGAAGGAGTACATCTTGAAGCCCTTCCCCCCATTCAGGAATTACTATCATCTTACAAGAGCCCTCCCTAAGGGCTGTATGTAGTCATGGTGACAGGACATCACCACCTGTCTGCCCCTGCAATGGAGGCGATGAGCCAGAATACAAAGCTTTGTTTTGCTGCTGCTGAATGCATATAGCACGTTTCCAAATATCCTGATCCTAACAGAAACCAAAGAAAATGAGAACAGTTTTCGGTGTATAAATCTGAAGAAAGTTCCAGGTTTATTAATAAAGGCTTAAGAAAATGAATCAATAAAACAAACACTGGCTTGAAAATTTATATGAATGGATGTTTCACATTCTTCAAAATGCAATTTTGAGCAAAAAAAAAGGGATGCTTTATGTCCAAAAGTCTAAAACGCAGGCATTACAGAAACAGATTTTACAGTGGGCTGCACTTGTTACCAACACATTGCTTTTATTCCAGGGGAAATGCATGCAGATTGTTATATACTGTTTGCCTGCAGTTAACAGTATCCAGCTTGCAGCATTTTGCCAGTTTATGAGACTCTAAGCATCAGCTGACCAAAAATCACAGACAAACTGGTTAAACTACTATCATGGTACCACTCAGTGAAGGGAAGTAGTAAACAGTATAAATAACGAAATAAGCAGGTGAAATGCATCCTGGCACAGATAGAAGACAGCCTACACAGAATGAGAACAGAAAAACTTCTTATCCTAGAGGTTATGAGTACACTGTGGAATTAGGCAGCACCACAGCTCTCAGATGTGGGTGTGCGCCCCTACCCTAGCCTGACCTTAACACTGGTCAAGACACGGTGAGCATCTCCTCTCTCTTCCCAGCTCACTGGGTTTCAGCAGGAAAGAAAAGCAGACTGGTAGGGATTTTCAGTGTTCAACAGGTTCCCTGAAATGAGTGACTGGAGAGCAAGGACTAAAAGGCAAGCTGCAGAATTCTCCATCTTGTGCTTTAGTTTTACCATCAGAGACCATACGTAGATTTTCCAGAGGTTGTGCTGCTGAATTGGGGTGGACCTCTATTTTCCTAAACAGGCAGGAGCTACTGGACACCTAGAGCTCCTATGGATCCATCCACATGCGCTGGCTTTCCCATCACTGTGGATAATTCCTTCAGTGCGGAAGATGGTGTGCAAGAAGTTCTTCCATCCTTTACTACACCATTTGTAAACAGTAAAAATTTTATCTTTCAAATGGTTAGCAGAGAGGACAAAGTTTTGACGAAGTTAGGAATAATGAAAAGAGTGGTTCAATTTTGACTAATCCTTACCAATGCACGAAGGGGAGGTGCTTATACATTCTTCCTGTAGTCACTCTCTTTCCAACATAATCCCATTTAACAGGCAGGCAGAGGCTTTCTGGCATCAATAAAACACTAAGGCTTCATGTCTAAAACCAAAATTCAGCAAATGCTGAAGGTCACATATGCTAAAGTTAATCTGCCATCTTGTGGGTATACACCACAATACACTATTTTTTAATATCTACTATACTATTTATTACAGACAAATTAGTATCTTGAATTTGTATATTAACTGCCTACAAGTAAACAGTACAAGAATTATGAAAGAAAAATGGGAGATACAAATACAATCTACCATCAGGTAGGTAAGACATACACAATGAGTATTGCACATCCTAAAGAAGTAACCACAGAGTAATATTGCCCAAGATTTAGTACTAATTCTAGCTGGGCAGATGCTCTAGGTCAGACATTTGGTCACTCTGAAAAATTAACAATGCTGTTATAAACAATGTCTTATCATCATAAATTAGTGTAATTCAAAAAAGAATAAAAACAAGTCAGACTCTTCCAAACCCAGGAAGAAAGATCAGTCAAGAAAACTTTTCATCTCTTCAATGTGAAATGGAATCAAAAACCTGCAGTGAATTTTAACTAGCTGTACAAGATGACTTCACTTTATTAACCTAAAATAAAGCCCATCTATTAATAAATTAAATCCACCTGGAACTACTACTACATTCTATCTTAACACAACTTGTAAAGTACACTTTCATGAGTTGCTGAGTAACAATTTTGTTACTGCTTTGGCTGCCAGTTAAATTGGATGTGGCATACAGCAAGCATCAATGCAAAGGTAAAGTCCAAATGGCATCCATCAAAAGGGTTTGCCCATATATAGAACTGTCAGCAAATTATGACCAAAGAAAAAAATAAATTCCCAAATGTGCTTAAGTATTGCTGTAAAATGCAACAGCCCTTCTTTTATTCCTGTGTTGAATATTGTTACATAGGTAAAAATCAATGTCATGAAGTTACATCAGTTTAATTGATGACTAATTTCAATAGTGTCATGAAATCTTGGTCCCTGGCAGGAACTCCCAAACTGCTATCGCACTTCATGTGCATTTTTTTTTTTAAATTATTCTATTGAAAACCTCTCTCTAGTCATGAGTTGTGGGAACTCTATAAAATTAACAGTAAAACATTGATTCTACTTGACAGAAAATTTATTTCAATGTAATGCTTCATTAAGACACTTTTCCTCATCTCTGATCATAATGACTATTTGCAAAGCTGTAAGTCTTCTGTGGTGCTTTCATAGGAGTATTTCTACTAGATAGGAGTAATACTCTAGTATGGAGATATCACTTATTTAATACATTTCATTTACTGAACAATTAGAAGTCAAAATTTTGGTTATGCCTTAGCAAAAAGTAGTTAGGGTGCGTTAATAAAAACAATGAAATGGACTCAAAATACGGGCAAATAGAGTTCTAAACCATCATAGTTAAAGCCACGATGTGTGTCACTTGTATAAGTGCTGTGGAATAAATTACTTTTTTCTTAAGCAGGATTGAGGAATTAGCTTCATTCTCGGGTTAGAAACCTGGAATCTTTATGGGCTAGTTAAAGCAAAATAGCCAGCTTCCTCAAGAAAGTGAGAAAAAGGTTGAAGAAACAGCAATAGAAAGTATGTCTTGATAGTTTATGATGTCCCTCCAAACAAAAAAAAAATGCTATTCAAAAGAAAAAAATAATAATTTTTTAAGGAACATTTGGGATATATTTTCAGGCTGAAAAAAAAAGTCTACAGAGCTTTTGGCTGTTTAGCCAAGGATAACAATCCTAGCAGTAGAGAGATCAGAAGATACTGCAGATATGCTGCTGGTTTTGAGTCCTTGAATGAACCTGGCTGGATGTAAAAACCATGTCACAGGGAAAAGATCAGGAGAATACCTCTTTTAGGTCACCTCTCACCTCCAGTGTAGTTGATTTGAGAAGGGGGCAGAGCAGACCAATATAATAATATACTGGATTTAAGGATGACATTAAATATTTTCATGGCAGACTAGCCTGGCAGCCTATTGAGTCAAAATTTTGCCTTACCCATGATTATACCCATCATGTCAAAGACAAGAATGTCTTTTTCCACTTTTAAAATGAAAGTACTACAAGAGATATATAAATTTGGATATGATACAGCAAAACCATATAATTTTGTAATTTATTTGTACAATCCACAAGGATTGTTTCTGTTACATCTTATGAGTGTTGTGTCCATTACATCATGGGTCATCACTTAATTTCAGTTAAATATCATCAGAAACTGAAGTCTGCCAGAAAACTAGAACATCAATTTTCAGGGTAATTACTGCCAAGACTTTGGTTCAGTTCACTTTAAAATTAAGTATTGTTTGCAAATCCAAGTTCTAGATATGGGATGTGATTTTGAATAAAAATTCTTACCTTATCTCTGAACCAGTCACAGCATCCTACACTGAATTTGGTGTGATATCTGAATATAAATATAGTCTAAAAATGCTTCACGCAATGACACTGAATATCAAATGAAATAATTTCTTCAGTTATCTATAATTTTGTCTTTTCTTATTATGTGCATGTATTATATATAGGTATACAAAATGCAGTTCAGAGAATTTCATATACAAGGATTCAGCAGTGTTACACAGACAAAGGGGTCTTGTTTATGGGTACTAGAGATTATATGGACATCTTCCTATGGTCAAAACAGACATTAAATCTGAATCTGTAACCTGAATGTAGGTATTCTCTTCTCCTTGCCACCTACATGTGATCATGCCTCATGCCTACCCATCAGAGAGTGTAAGGATGTTTCTACACCATTTAGGACAAGTCAGATCACACCTGTCAAGAGTGACTCATACTGATAAGGCAACAGATTTATCAAGAGATAGTTGCCATGGCAAACAGGTAGTGAGTTCAGGTTTTGTATGAATCAAAAGAAGAGAAATAACCTCCAAAATAGCTAGGCACTATCTTCAGTACACTATGCAGTAGTTTGTATTTTACAGAGCCAGTGCTATACAAATCATTAAGTCATACTGTATACCTCATAGATGCATTTTGATCAAGAGATACTGCAGTTTCAGTAAGTTTTAATACTGATGAGCTACAAAAATAACAGATCCTTCTCCCAAACACTTTTCTTAAATATTGTAGATATATTCTAGATACTATGTACTTGACAACATCTGGCGCAAAGAACTGGCAAACTACTTAGAAAAAAACCTTTTTTTTTAATAAGGAGAAAAAGTATGAAACTGATGCAAAAAAATTTTGAAACAAAATCAGCCATGAACAAGACAATGTAACAACAGTAGTAAAATCTGAACAACAGTATCAAAACAACACTGTAAATGACTTCTCTAATTTAATGCCTTTTACAATACATCATGAATATCTGAGAAAAAGAATAAATAATATCACTACAGTTGGAGAGGAAAAACAAGATAGTCCATGAAGTTATTTAGTTTTAGCCCAAACCACAGATGCTCTGCAAATAGAACCAGCAGTAAGAATTACAGTACAATGCATAATACACTGTCATTAACTATTAACTACTTTGATTTCAAAGGACTTCGGGGGGTCTGTGTGTGATACACATACTCAGCATACATAGTCTCTAAAGCAAGTTAACTGTTTTATAAGAGGACAAATGCCATCAAGAATATCTCTGCCAGAACAGTAAAAAAACCCACTCCAAACCAACCCCCCCATCTTATTCAACAATCTTGCATTTTACTAGCAAAAAACCACACAATACATGAAAAGATGGTTCAGATCAACTTCAACAACTCCAAACCTCCTCTGAAGGAAATGCCTTTAAAATTGCACTAAAGTAGTATTGTTGCTTCAGTGCTTCTCACATATATTACATTTACTTGGATTGCAAATTGAGTAAACTTAAGTAAATCGTTCACTAAGTTGTGTTGTTCTGTTGGTTTCCCTTCCCTTCCAAATTCAAATTCCAGAAACAGAATTTGAAGGTCAAGCAAAGTTATTTCTGGCTTCTTTACTGACCCTGATTGAAACATATTCTTGCCCCACAGGCTATAATTTACCTATCACTCTCCCCAAGTAAATAATCACCTCGGCACCTCTCTTCCCTGCTTATATCCTCGCTTCCTGCTGCATACTGCATAGGAACCAGCTATCTCCTTTCTCATATAATCCGAGACCAATTATTCTCAACAGTATTTAATTTTGAAGTTTGTTGTTTCTATTTCAGATCCAAAACAGGAGCTTCTGTGATCAAATGCCACTTTTCTTGGAACAATTATTACAATTGGCAAAGATGTCACCTGTACCTACAATTCCAGTCTAGCATCTGGTAGGTAAGACATATGCAGTCAGTATTATCAACAATTTCTGTGCAGTTGTTTTAATAATTCAGAATGAGACAATGAGTTGAAGAGATTATTTCCCCACTTTCACATCCTATCCAATTACTTTATGGCATTTGTACACACTGCATTGCATAGTTACTCAAGTGATGCAACTGAGATTTGTGCACAAATGAATAAAAGACATCACAGGTTAAAACTTCGATAAAATGCTAGCAAGGGTTAAGTTCTGTTTTAATCCTTGGACAGTTGAATCACATGGCTGCTATTGAACGTGCTCTTTGCCTCAAGCCTTAAGCTTTTCTTTGTAATATATCTTGATCTGTAAAGGAGTAATGAATAAAATAACTAGGAAATGTTATTTCTTCCCTCATGGTGAAGTTGGGGAAAGAAGGGAGAGTAAGATTCAGTATGCATAGTAGACTATGTAGTCAAGTCAAAGAACCCAGTGTACAAAGAAAAGTAAAAGCAGTGGCATCAAAAATGTTAATTTACTTACTACAGTATTACATTGTAACACTGAAAATTTCAAATCAGAACAGGACCTTTTTCAGTTTTTAGTTTTAAAGGAGCTAGCAATTTGCCATAAAGAAATGTTTTGTTAAAAACCCAGTCATCCAGTGAAAAACAGAACACTCTCAACCTAGTCTAGTCGTTTTTGCAAATTTAATCTTAAATAATAAAACAAATTTTCCAAGTGAAACAATGTTCTAATTAACAAAGCCAGCTTCCTCCATTTCTGTTCTATTGCCCCACTGAATTTAAAGTGCTAATGTTTTGAATAAACCCCACACACTATCAGAAAGTGAAGGAATCACTAAATAAATCACAAACTGTACAAGATCATCTATTTGCATAAATTCATGTGTTTCTAAAATGGAAGCAGACGAGAACATAGCAGGCAGAACTGGAGAAGGCAGGGAAATGGAAAGACATAATAAGCCTTTCATGTGGACAATACGCTCAACCTACTAAGTACTGCAGTAAGATTCTAGTATACCTATTCCTATACTATTTCTGAGTAGCAAAAAGGTGAAAAATGCAAAAGAAAGGTATACCACAAACGCTCAGTCTCTCAGGTTGGCATTAATATGGATTTTAGCATGAACACTCCACTCATTTACAGAGTCTGAGATAAATAACATGGAAAACTTAAGACTAATAAAGCATTAACAATTTTCTCTCTTCCAGCTCTCATGAAACTGCATTTTTGTTCTGAACAAGACTGAAAACTAGCAGGGGTAAATGAAGCACTATTCTTGTGCTATTTACCAAGCTGACATAAAAAGCACTGAAATTTGATAAAATTTTCTTAATATCTTTCTTATTACTGCCAGAAAGAGGCAAGAGATTCAGAAAAAAATAAAACAAAACTGAATTGCAGGTAGGTCTTCATTAGGAAGCCAGGTTGCATTTTAACTCACTTGAATCAATTCGCTGATGATACTGGCTGTGAACATGCAGCATAGATAGGGGGGAGCAAAATTCTCAAAAATCTCACCGTGCCTTTTGAGTGCTTACCGTAGTTTACCACATGTGATCCTGAAATTTTTGCTCTCTCTCAACAAATGACAGCACAAATCTAAAACACAGTACAAGCTAAGTATAAACTGCCACCATGACACTAAACATTTTTCTGTTTAGTCTCCATATAACCAGTTGTGATGTCAGCATTTTAGCACTTACCCTCATACTTCTAATGGTTAAATAATAAGGTTTTGCAGTGAAGACAAGACCTATTAGCCTGTTTATGCATCACTTCAGCAAACTGAATGGCTTACTGGGGATATAGTATGAGTAACACAAGGTGAAGGAAGGAAACAGCTTTATGCCACCACATTTCAGATGAATCTCATGGTTAAAAAGGTGGTATGACTATGTCATCAGGCATGATCCTGTTTTCTTCAAGGTGACCAGTCCTGTGTAAAGTTACCCTACAAAGGAGACCAAATTATGGGAAGCATTGGATCAATCCTAGTTAAATGCCAGTCTTATTTTGATTCCATTCCCATTTTCACTGAAGAAAGTCCTTAAAAATTACACATCCAGAGTCTGATAGTTGAAGTAAATCAAAGTAAAAAATAGACTTATAATAGGTGAATAACTAACAAAAAATAATGGTTAGTTCATGGCAGGATGCAATAAAGATACTCTAACATTCTTATTGACTTGCCTAATCCTAGGAAAATCCTTCTAATTTGTTTTTATAGACCGTCACTCTGCAGTACAGCAAGCAGAGTTTGTGCATAAACAACATGACCTAGTTTTCAACATCTGCAAGTCTTAGCTTGAAGCTTGTTTGTTACTTGAAAAGGCAATTAAAATTTAAACAAGTGTGAAAGAACAAACTCTTATTTCCCTTGAATTTCTGTGAAAAAATAGTTATGCATTAACTAATATTCAATACAAAGTCATATCAGAATTCAAAATAATAGAGGATAATTAACAGTCATATTCCTTGAGAATAAAACAAATCACAGACAGATACTAAAAAAAAAGGGGAAATTTGGTTTAATTCAGAAAATGCTTCACAGAAAGGTGACTTAAATATCAGTAAGTATTTTCATAGGTAAACTTATTCCTGTTTTCTTCTATTTGTAATTTTTTTTCATTATATCTGCTATTGTTTAACTATGCATTTCAGGATGGATTTACTGTTATTTATTGAACATTTATTTATTACAAGCTGAAAAGTGATACACAAACCAGAACTATTTCTGTTCCAAAGAGCTTGTAAACCAGGCAAACACAGGGAAACACAGGAAGAAAAAAAAAAAAAAAAAAAAAGTCAAAGGACCAAGGGGCCTTACAGCATCTATTTTTCATGGAAGCTAAAGTAGTAATTTATACCTCTCAGTGTCCTGAAAAATGTTCTGGAAGACAAAGGTGCCAGAACTTATTGTATACTATACTAACAAAGTATTCTGAGTAAGTTCAGCTCCATCCCTGTCATTGCTCCAAATGATGGCTTTTTAGTTAAACAAATGCTGAAGTCAGAAGGGCCATATTCTGTTACCAGGTCCTCTGCAGAAACCTTTGGCCAAGACTGTTATGTTACATATTTCCTATACTTCATTCTGCATTAAGAGCCCAAATGTCGCCACTTACACAAATGCACTTTGACATCTACAAAACAATTGTTTTAGACTTCTCCCGTGAAACTACTTTTTTATGTAAGGCATACAAACTATTTTGATGGCAAAATCTGGCATCCTACAGACAAGCACATGATACTATGAACTCTTAAGATTTCTGCTTCCATAGACTACGGTATTCACAAAACAAATAACCGAGAAATTAAAGATTATGGATGGGAAATAGAGTGGTCATAGGAAACTAAATCTCCTCTAAAATTAAGTATATGTTGCCATTCTTTGTGAACTTATATTTAAAAGCTCAAAGATTATTCAATATACAAATAAATTATCTCTCTCAAGTGCATTGCAAGTACATAGAAGAATAGAGGCTGAAGTTGCCATTAGTACAGAAATGTCAAAGTTAGTATTTCCTCACTGTACATTTATGTACTTTCTGATCCTTATTTTTCCCTTAAATTCACCTTTGAATTGTTCCGATTTCTTTATTTTTAATTACAACCTTCTTTGATCTTTTTCTCTTACTAATATAAAGTATTTTCAAAGGATGAAAGAAAAGCCATGTAAATATACACTGGTTACTTTGACACTGATCCTGAGTAAAATCATAGAGTGGAAGGTAAAACCTGCAATCAGTTTAGAATTAGAGATACTAGAATAACTGATGAGCATCATAACAGCTTTAGAAGAACTAAGTCTTGCCAAACACCACTTTTTTCTGAATACAGGTTTATTTGATCAAAGTAACTGTGTTGACATCAAATGCCTTACAGAACCTTTTAATAGGTGATATGACATTCTGAGACAAAAAAAATAAATCAGTACTATAAAAAAAAAATCTGTATAGGATCTGAAATCGAATTTATCTATGTAAATTACAGGTATCCAAAGGTAATGTAAATGAGATGCTACTAATACAAGGGAGTATTCCTATTCAGATCCTATGTGGCTGGTTTTGGCTAACAGTATCATAAGCATCTTTATCATAGACTGGAGCATGGTCTTGCATCATATTCTGGCATACTCGAGAAGAAAAGAAAAAAGTTGACAAAGTGAACGTTATCAGAAAAAGTGTCAAGGAACAATTTTAGATCATAAATAATGAAGAGTGACAACTGTACTTCATGTACTAATTACTTTACCCAGCTGCATACTGAAGCAATGTGATTATCATCTACATCTTCTTAGATGCAAAAGAGATGCCTCTTACATTTTTAAGACTTAAAGTGTTATGAGATAATATGCTTTACACACTATTCTTTTCAATATCACAATCTAGTAATAGATGCAAAGCCTAATACATATTCTTGGAGTTCTTGTAGAATACTTCATGCTAAAAAGTTTGAGCTACAGCTGTGTAAAATCACCTCTTTAAGCATGATTTATATACCTTCGTCTAATGTCATGAGGAGAAATTATTAGAATTATTACTAGAATACTACATAAAATACTAGAATCAAAACCCCTTCAAGAAATAGGAAATAACAAGAATTAGAGGTTTAAAAAAAAAAAAAAAATCATACAAACTTCCCCTTGGATTCACTGTATTATCACCACCTGAAGTTACATACATTGAAATTCAAATTGCCTGATTCCAATATCCTTTTCACCATTAGTACAGCTTTATATCTCAGAAGATATTTCTTTAAATTGCATACTTCTTGTTACTGAAGAATTCTGCCTCGGTGTGGCTTATGTTTGGGTTTCTTCTTTCTACTGTTCCCTCATTCTTTTATGTAATTCATTTGTTTATGGTACCATGTGAGAGAAGATTACAGGTTAGCATCCTGGAACCTATTAGCCAGCAGACTGTTTCCCTTGTAGGACAGCACCTCTGGGCAGATGGTCTGGCAAGCCAGTTCGCTCCATCCTGATTCTCCCCAGACAGGGAGACAAGTGATTCATCCCTCCTGGCAGATAAGCTGCTGACATTTCCATCTCTGTTTACTGGGTTAGCTGACAGATTGTTGACATAATCCTTTTATTTTCTCCCTATTCTCGTTACATTAGAGATGGAATTTTAGCAGGTGAACACTCACTTTCTGCTGTAGTCCAGAGATACCACATGGAGTCAACTTTACTAGTAGTTTCATTTTCAGAGTATAAAAGTTAGGCATGTGTATTAAAAATCTACATTGTGAAGCTGACAAAAAAATTAGAAGGTCCTCAGAAAAAAAGGCATCACAAGTCATATTATACATATTAATTTCACATACAGGTGCTATTCATCAAGGAAAGCAAAAGATTTTGCAAAGATTGCTTAAGGTACTGAAAAAACACAAGGAGGTGAACAGACCAGACCCGTTTTTTAACTTAAGTGAAAGCAGTTAAATTCTATGAGCTGAAGAATTTTAAACTCAGATTTCCAAAAGGAAATGCACCTTTTTAAAGGAAACAACTAACTTAAGTAACTTCAGGAGTGTAAGAGTCAGATCCAAAAGTTCTATCTAGCTATAAAAAAGGATATGTTATAAATTTTAATGATACTTGGCAGGTCCGTAAGTTTTAAGCAAGTTAATCTTGAGGTTGCTCAACTGTACAACACACAAAAAACCTTACTTTTGTATAGCATTACACAAATAAATTTTCCTGGGACTGGAACCTTACAAGCCCTACAGGATATGGAGAGAGGTAGGACAGGCCTATTAGACACAGGGTTAGCAGAATAATAGACCACTAGTGGTCTAAGAAAGGGGGAAAGCAACCACTAACTACTCTAAGACATGGACCCACACACTTCTGACTACATTACGTGGTGCACAAACATGGAAAGCCATTTATTTAGTTGCTGTTTACTAAAAACTCACTAAATTGTGATTGTGTTTTAATATTGAAGAAAAAAACCCTAAGGTTTGCATCATGATTGTATTATTTCTAAATTATTAGGACACATTATAAAGGTAAAAGCTGACAGGACATTCAACTCTGGACTCTCCTTTCTTTGCCCTCTGCCACCACCAGCTATACTTTTATCTTGAGCTCTGCCCACTGCTTTTTTGCTGTTGCCTCTCTCAAACAGCTCACACTCTTTTTAATGTTAATGTGACGTGCTTCTTTAAAAATGCTAAGCTGGAAAATTTACATGTAGAAATAAATGCTAAGTACCTCTAAGGATGAATAACTATTCGGTCACATTCCCCAGCCTCCAGGGTGCTTACAACTATAACATTTTTGCTAAATAATTTCAAAGTACATGGGAACTAATTCTAATGCCCGTATTTTAGGCTTGACTGGTACCTGTAATCAACCCGATAAAGAAGAAAAATACCCTAAGAAGCGGAAACAACATATTCTCTCACTGGAGTCCAAATCTCCAAGTGTTTTATTTTTAGCATAAAAATAATAAATTAGACTATACAAATAATTCTTTATTGTATCAACATTGAGCAACCATTTCTTGGGTCTTTAAATGATACTTTAAACAGAATTATTTTTCCTAATTCAAAAACCTGAAGTCGCAAAAGAAACAATTCAAATATGACCCATTTCAAATACCCTTCTGCTATTCACTATTAGTGATTTAAATCACCTACTAGCTTCTGAAATTTCTAAGAGACAAGAAAAAAAATTTTTCACATAATCATACCAGAGAATGTAAATAATTTTATCAGCATGTTTTCAGTGATAATGAGTGATGCTGAAAATTTGTCTCCCTTTCACCCAGTTTTACGGACAATAACATAGAAATCACTAAATAGATGGGGAACATTTAAAAGGGAAAGTGATTAAGCATTTATTTTCAAAAGTCTGTAGGACAGGAATTATTCAAAATAGGAAGGATGCCTCAGATCCATAAACACAGAAAGTAGTGTTAGACAAAGCACGCTGTTAAAGGGATTGAAAAATAACAGTAAAGAAGAGTGCACACTATATATAACACCAGCATCAGAGCTGTAAAACACTGGGTATGTATTTATTTTTAATGATTTATAGAACATTTCTGAAAATGTATCATCTAAACAAACAGATGAAGGATATAGCTAAAAATTATCCCTACAGCTCCCAAAAGAAAGAAGTCTTGATAGAAAGACTTGTTTATCTGTCCAGGGTTTTTGGTCTTATAATTTATTGATTTTCATTCAGCAGAAAAGAGTATTTTTTAATAAGTTTCCCTTGAAAACCACTTTAGATACACACATGATGCAATACATTTGGCACACTGATATATCTGAATATGAGCAGAGTTAGCTGCAGACTGTTGTAAATATGGTGTATGGGGAAAATGGACCCATGGAAAAAATTTACTCAGATCTTGCAAAACCTGAATATTTTTGTAAGAGTCCCTAAGTGAGCTGTAATAGTGTTATACCCTTATTAGAAGTATTTTCTCCTGTACTATCATAAAGGAGCTGGAACAAGTAATATTCTATCCTGAAAGGGAGAACTACAAAGAAAATTTGAAGGATTTCTCCATCTCATCATCCATGGTTTAGCACTACAGGGAAAATATGTGAGAAGTCTGACTGACTTGGTATTATAGAATACCTTGGTATGAGGAAAAAAATTTCTGAATCAACAAGACTTCAAAAAGATATGTTTCTTATTATTATTGCATCTCTGAATTAGAAAGACAAAATAAAAATGAAGTTAATTAAGCAGTGAAGAAAGTTTTCACAGTTCTGTTAAATCTTTCCTCTCAATATTCCTAAATCACACACACAAAAAATTCCTTGTTTTCCAGATAGGTTAAATTACTTCATTGGAAGATAAGAAAAAACCCTACAACCAAAAAACTATTCAAAATCTATGTTGATACTCTGTGGCCTTAAAATAATTTGAATAAATTTAGTACATAAGTTCTACAGAGATTTCAAATCTAATTGTCTCCTCCCCAACTTCAACACAAACAATGCACTTTGTAACATATGTCTATGTTATCATCAAATACAACTTCATACTGGTTCTGATATTTCCTAAAAGTTTCATGTTATTTAGCCACTGTTTAAGATGCTTTTTCAGGATTTTGTGCAAATAAATTTTAGTACTTTAAAAAATATTTAAATTCAAGTTTGCTGTGGGAACACATGCAAAAATAAAATATTTATTACATTCTTATTCTGCATTTTTATGTTCATGGTTTTGTGAATCAAGAAATGCTACTCCCCTTTATGAAACAGATAACCCTTTCAGGAGGGTCAGCAAATTTACAGCAAGAAAACATTTAGTTAAATTATGGAATTAAACAATTATCCATATGATATGTTTTCATATGACATCATGTACAAAATAATTGAACTAACAAGTAAAGAATTAATATAATTAAAGATTGAAAAATCCTTACAATTTGTATTGTCCTCGTATGCCCTTAACTTTCTAGTTAGTTATTCTAGTGTGGCAAATAGAACAAAGCTACACTGACACCAGTGTTTCATCCCTGTTATATCTAAATTCTGTCTCCTGAAAGAAGGATGCTTACCCACTATAAATAGGTTCACAAGATCTATTCACTCAATGTATTTAAATGAACTCAATACTAAAAAGGGGAACAGTTTCTTCATGAAATTTTCTGACTGCTTAGATACTTGACCTCCAGGGTAAGTGCCTTTTCCCTCTGTTTTATTTACATGACTATATAGCCAACCATTTTAAGATTTTACATACATATCAGTATCCACAGAAAGCATGCTCTGTCTGCTGACTTACTGAAAGGGCAGCTAGGCCTTTTTACAGTGGAAAAAAAACTCCATCAATGCTCAAAACAATACTTTTTTTTTCCAAAAAGAATAAATCACCATAAACAAAAAGCACCATTTTGCACATAGATTTGCCTGACAAAGATAGTTAAAAAACCAAACACTCCGCAGCATCCTAATACAAGACAAAAATCACTGCCTAAATTTTAACATATTCCAGGAATTCACAGAATTCCAGTGTGGCTACTTCCTCCTCTCCAGGCTAACATTCCTTTTTTTCCATTTCTTAGACCTGAAAAAGTGCTACTTGCAAACAGTTTAAAAGGTCTCTGTAAAAAAAGAAGTTTTAGAGATAGCCTCTGAAAATAAACCAAAATTAACTTACTCTGCTGAAGCGCATAATGAACTGCATCATTCTCCATATCCTTTAACTCCTCATTTCTCAGTATATTTGTTCCTCATCAGTTTTAATGGGAGAAGGTGAACAGCACTCAGCACTGGACTTGCTTGAACTTCACTGTTCATGATGTTGCACCTAATGGGACAGTAGAAAAGAGTTTGTTTCAATAATTTAATAAATTTTTAATAAAAAAAAGGCGGGGGGAGGTAAGGAGACAAAATTATCTTTTAACACAACAGCAATATTTGATTCCCCCCAACTTCTAGGTTTGAATTCTGTTTGTTAACACAGACTGTCTGTGGTGAAACTGAAAGGTTCATTCACTACACATTTCAGAATTAACTGTACTGAAATGGGAAGCAAGTACTGAAGGGTAAACTAGATGAATGAAATCTTACTAAGATTATAGAATAGTTTAAAGATTTGATATTGATCAAAATGGTGAACATGAATTTATTGCTCAGCAGTCCACAAAGTTTCTAGTTTCTGAAAGTCTTGCTAATTACTGCTGGCACATTTAGAAACTAGAATCAACAAAATTGTTGATCCCAGTACACTAAAGACACATCCAACACCAAGATACACAGGAAATTTGATACATGTAGGACCTTCTTTGTGTCTGCAGAGGTGGATGATCCATCACACTAAAATTAGTCTTTTCAGATGTTTGCATAAACTGAGTTGATTTCTTAGTTTTTACAGCATATCATGTTTTTTATTTAAAAACAGTTCTCCAGCTCCCTCTTTATTCTCCCTTTGCCCCTCAAGTATTCATGTCCCACGTTTCACCTCATTTCTTGACAGGAAAACAAGGATTTTGTTGATTGAAAATGCCTTTTGGTTTATCTTAAGAAGAGAGACTTTAAAACACAAAACTGAATTTGGCAGAAACCGAACATCTTTTTTATATTTTATAAAATGGAGACCTGCAAGTAAATTGAATTTGTGGTCAAGAGACACAATGTTTCCTTCAAATGCATGGTAGGGTAGCTCAAAGTGCCTGTAAAATGTGCTCACTGATGCAAATGCTTAAAACATTATCTACTGCCAGTAGCTGCACCACTGGCATCAGATTACAAGTGCAGAAAATTTCTATCTACTATAGCAGAAAACTGACACTTTATACGTGCTTACAACTAGGCAGAAAAGCCCAGGAACAAAGAATAAAAGCATTTTTAATAAATATAATGGTAAAAATCAGGGTTTAGATAAAAATTTTCATACGCCATAAAATCTTATCTCACTTAGTTGGTGCTGATGAATAAAAAAAATTAACACAATTATGTCTACTATAGGTTTTCAACCTATCTCTGTAAGAACAGGCCTTTAAAATTTGAGAGAGAGACAACCTGAGATCTATAGGCTTGAAAGCAAAGAAACCATGTTATAGTGGCCACCTAGCTGTTACGACTATTATAGTTCTCAGTTTTTTAATTTCTCAATGCATTAAATATCTCAGATTGCCTGTAAATGTTTCCATCAAAGCTGCTTATATTAAGTGAAAATCATGTTGTGCAAACATTTTATTAGTCCATTCTTTCTTATTACTGTCACACCTCAGTGCCAGATGAACATTTCTTATCAACTGCTGACAGACTGGACCTATAAAAGCTGAAACTGGAAAATTTATTTCATGGATCTGTATAGAGCAGAAAAAGTCACCGTGGGAAATCCACTGCACAATTCAATAAGTGAGCACAGGATGCATTGCTGCTCCAACAATGGATTCCACCACGGCTTCTTTCCACATTTCAATCCCATTAAGCACAACCACCTGAGATTTAAGCACATATGCAGCCATTGTGATAATTTTTTTCGAACCATATTATCAGAAGGTAAGAGAATTGCAGAATCATTTAGGTTCAAAAGGACCTCTTGAGATCACCTAGTCCAACCCCCTTGCGCAAGCAGGGTCACCCAGAACAGGTTGTATGGGACCACGTCCAGACAGCTTTTGAACATCTCCACAGATTAGGACTCCACAACTTCTCCAGGCAACCTGTTCCAGTGTTTGACCATCCTCACAGTAAAAAAGCTTTTTCTTTTCTTCAGAGGGAATTTCAAGTGTTTTAATTTGTGCCTGTCATCACTCGTCCTATCAGTGGGCACTACTGACAAGAGTCTAGCTGCATCTTCTTCTTACACACCTAACAAGATCCCCGCTGAGCCTTCTCTTCTGCAGACTGAAAGTTCCAGTTCTCTCAGACTCTCTTCATGTGGCAGGTGCTCCAATCCCTTGATGATCTTTTTGGTTCTTCTATGGACTCACTCCAGGAAGTCCACATATTTCTCATACTGGGGAGCCCAGAAGTAGACATGGTACTCTAAATATGACCTCACCAATACTGAATACAGAGGAAAAGGATCACTTGCCTCAGCCTGCTGGCAGTGCTCTTCCTAATGCAGCCCAGGATGCTGCTGGCTTTCTTTGCTGTGAGGGTGCTTTGCTGGCTCATGTTCAATTTATTGTGCACCAGGGCCCCAAAATTCCACTCTGCAGAGCCACTTTCCAGCCACTTGGACCCCAGGATGTACTGGCAGGACTTGGCACTGCCCTTTGCTGAACATCATGAGATTCCTCTCTGCCCAATTCTCCAGCCTGTCCAGCTCCATTTGAATGGCAGCACAACCATTTGGTGTATAGCATTGTGTAGTAACTCCTCACTGTTTCTCTGTTGTCTGCAAATTTGCTGAGGGTGCACTCTGCCCCATCACCAGGTTATTAAAAAAGAGGTTGAACAGCACTAGCCCCAGTATCAATCCTTGGGGTACACACCAATTAGTGACTTATTTCCAACTGAACTTTGTGCTATAACATTATTTTTCAGCAATTAGCATAAGAACTTTGGTTTGTTTGCTTCAAATTCATTATTTATATTTTTTCTTAGTTCAACAAATTCCATAGATATTAATACACATGCTATCAATTTAAATAACTTGTGAGTACAGTTTTTCTACTTGACCATCTGTAGCCAAAATAACTTTCTGCAGCAAAATGGAGCAGAAATACGAGTACTACTAAGTCTAAGAACACATATATTTAAAACAGAGACTATCTAAAGACAGGTTTAAGCCACCGTGCCTTCAAGCTGAGGCACTAATTTCTAAAGACATTTTTATACTGTGTTATCTTTGTACTATTAACAATACTATGCATATTTTATCACCATTTCCCTTTTGACAGAACTAGGTCTCCATAAACAAATACAGATCTGGAAGCAGAGTAAAAGTGTTTGAAAACAAACATCTATGTTGGGCAGCATATAAAAGCTAAAATATTATCATTATTTTTACCCTTATTGGCCTTGTATTATATAAGGAGGTTACACTGGATTTTCTTTTTGATATTAGTATCACAACAAGAAGCCAAAATATTAAGACCCTTTTCTTCTGAAAGCAAAGCTGCTGTTAAATTCTGTCACAAACCTCTTTTTCTACTTAGAACTGCTAGTAAAGCATGTAGAGAACATGCTTGAATTCCAACTCTATAGGCTACAGGAGCCTTTACATGAGACCAAAGAGTCTACTATTCATAATCCCACATTTTAGTTCATCTAGTTCATGCACAGTCCCTGATGAGTTTTAAGATCATTATCCAGAGGAATAATTGAAGTTATTGATATCACATTTCTGGTATCAAGATTTTCTGCAGGTAGGTTCAGGTGCCCCAACACCATCAAGGTCTATGTTAGTAGAGTTTTAACTCCATTGAGTGCCCTAGACCAAATAGATCTAAAGGTAAGACCAATTAAAAAAACCCCCACAACACACCAAACAAAAACCCAAGAAAACCAAAAAACACCAGACAAACTAAAAATCACCACAACAATCACCAAACCCACTCACTAGTCCTTCAGGTTGGGGATGTGAGGGAGAAATTAAGTAACAAGCCAAGAAATGTTTTTGTAAAATTATGCATTTTTTAAATCCTCCATGCCATAAGTGCTGTCAGGCAGCTCAGGAAGGGCCAAACTCAGAAACTGGATTACACTAGGTCAGCTTCTACAATCCTAAGCAGAGTTCTGCTATGAAGGATGTACTACTCAAAAGGTCCTTAATCTAGCTCAAGGCATAGCAAGTTTCATTTAGTTGAGTCCAATGTATGTAATCAGCAGGGTAAAAGTAGTGTGATAGCTACACTTCTGGAGCCAAGGTTGCCCAGTAACTAGATTCATATTGTACAAATTGATTCCTTGCTATTTATAGATGTTAAGCGAGTGATGTGATCAATACTGTAGCATGCATTTTGCACATGTATCTAGCTGGGTGTTATTCTCTGCCCAAAGTATTTATGTATGTACTAGATGTGTTGCAGTACTTCATTGAATGACTTAACACCTTAAAATGCTGTATATACAAAAGCTGCTGTTTTAAAGGAAATAAAATTCTCAGAAACAGCTGTTCAAAACAAAGCCCACAAGAACGTGGTTTCAAAATTTATCATGTTAGATATTTGCTTTGTAGATTATGCTCATCTTCAGAAAAATAAATATTTGCTTACATTATTAAACATCAATTTAAAAAATGTAATGCAGTGGAATTTAAAACCCGCAAAAGGAATTAAAATGAAAAAAAAAAGGACTGAAGTAACTTTTTCAAAAATTGTATGCAAATACATACACAAAATAGAGACAGATAAAATAGTAACACCAAAAAGAACATTGCTCATGTGTAATACCTACTGAGGTGGTTTTAAGTCTGTTTCATTATTTGTAAAGATACTGTTGAGGCTCTTCCATTTAAAATTGGAGTTACCGTTTCACTTTTGTTTCACTTCTTGGCTGCGACATCCTTTCAGCCTGCCCCTCCACTGCACTCTTGTGAGCTAGCGTGGTAATGCAATAGCTCACAAAGACTTATTTCAACAGTATGCGGTTTCTTCAATAGAGATGCGCAGTGGGAAAGGCGTGACATAGCCGTTGCATGCATGGGAGAGAACTCCTTGGCCTTAATTTGCTGGTGCTGGAAGATTCAGCAAGAAAAACTGATTTAATACACCTGCAAGTGTTCTTTTCTGAACCGGTACTGTAGATCAGGGCTACTATATATTTATTTTGCAAATGAAACTGACAGAAGAGAAAGCAGTCAGACAAGCTTTTAATATCATATTATGGTCCAATAATAATTATTCATAGAATAATCATGTATTTTAAGTGGAAATATCCTGCTGTAACTCATTATGCAATTTCATCTCTTGGCTCTAACAAGAATTGAGATGTTCACTCTTCACAGCAATGCATGTTTCTTGGCTTTAAGCAGATCTATGCTTATCCTGCCTATAATGACTGTGACCGCATTAGTGCACTCTGAACCAAATCTGGTAAACTGTACCAATAACCTGCTAGCCATTACCTGGATCATGCAGACATTTCCAATTTTATAATCAGCTGTGCTTCCATTTTTAAGGTAGCACAAGTAATCTTAAAATCATCTCTAAAGACATTTAAATAACATGATAACTCTACCGCTATGCCAGGAAATCAACATTTGGAAAGCGTGGGCAGGGCCGTTCAGCTAGTTTTCAGTTATACAGAGTACATGCTTATTTGCATATGTTATGTTAGTAAAAACATGTAGTGAGGAAAAAGGGGAAAGGCATTCATGGAGGATCATGTTAAATCATTAGAACTACAATAGCAGTAACCCGTAACTATATTTAACAATGGAAACTCTAGCTGCAGTCCTTTCTGCAATGTCACTAATGGTTGCTGTGGAAATAACAATGTCATTAATCCAAAACTGAAAGCAGGGAGCAACTGGAAACTCAAAGCCCAGTCTGCAGCATCTCTAGTGTTAAATTTCTAATGTTAAAATTTATTTACAGGATTGTATTTCTCACCCATAAATCATTTTCTCTCAATCCTCTTTTCTGCCTCCCACCCAGCTGCACCTCCACCCACCCTACTTCAAGGCTGTACTGTTTGTGCAAGGTAACGTTCATCGCTGCATATAGTAAAATGATTCTACCTTCTGTTACCCAACAGTACTTCTTTTTCACTCCATATCATTAATAGTTAGTCATAGAACTATTATTCATTCTCTGAACTCCTAAAATGAGATATCACTTATAGGTTTATATCCTTAGCAACCGCACATAATATGGAGAACTGTAGTTTGCTCAGCTGTATCACACGTTCCTATTTCTGCTTGCAAACAGACTCTTGTTGTTGTTGAAAAATATGTGTCAACAACAGGCTTCAACAAGATATTTCATACCTGTTAATATTTAAAACATGTCTTTACCTCCCCAGCAATGTCACCAGTTTGAGTTCTGTAGTCTTTCAGCCCAAAAGGAGATCTCTGTGAGCTAGTGCTAAGCCAGGTACCTATTAAGTCTTGATTCTAGTATAAAAGCATACATATGCATATATATATATGGTTTTGCCTTAAACAATACTGCCTTTTTATATGTAAAAGCATGGCAGATATGTTAAATTGCCTAAACAATTTAATCACATAGTGAAAATTATCCCCATAAACATAAATGATGCTTTTTGTATTAAAACTTCATATTTACTATATTTTACTCAAATTATTTACTATATTTTACTCAGTTTTACTGCACATGCAGGAGTGCCCCAAATAGAAGAGGTAAGATGGCAAAATTCTTTATATAAAATGAAACTGTTTCAATAGTCACAATCAAATTTCATATTCACTAGGAAAAAAGTGCAGGATATAGAAGGACTTTAAAAAAATAACATAACTAGCTTTAGTTACATGTTTGCATTAGCATACTTTCCTACAATAAATGAAGGGGTGTTGGAAGACTACCTTGGTTATAGTAAGCATGAACTCGATCCAGTCAAGTCAGCTGGTCTTTCAGCATAGACCCAAGCTGAATAGACCCTCTATCATCTGTAATTTATCTCTTCCCTAACAGAGTAGCAATGTTCAGAAATTAAGAAAGTCATAATGTCAGAGAATACTACAGCGGCATGGATACTTAGAAGCCGACATTTCTGCAAGTAAATTCTCCATTTCCTAAGAAAAATATGTCTACTCTTTCAAATCCCACATCTTGTTTATGGATGTTTTTTGGCCAGTATTAGCAGTGGCCTTGTTACAATTCTACATTACTTTTAGAGTGACTATACTTCAAGAGCACCTCAAGGAAGCCAAAACCCCAAACTTAATACAATTAATATCTCAGTACACAAAGGGAACTTTTGTTCATGCAGTACTATAGCAATATCTTGTTCCATACACAGACCTAGCTCGTATGACCTGCTTCCCCTTTTCCATATATACAACATATGTTAAAAAATAACCCAAAACACAACACTTTAAAAATCATTTATGCAGTTATTCATTACAAAATACTACCATTTCACTCCATTTGGCCCTCTTTTTGTTATTCTTTTGCCAGAGCCTCACTTTCCTAAACCCTTCCAAAAGACAGTCAGAGCCATTCTATCTTACTGCCACAAATACTTTACCCCCAAACCAGACAGAAATAATTATTTGAATTTTGAATAAGGGAGGCGAGAACTACAGAGACCACTGTTATTCCCTCAGGCTGCAAAGACAGCCAGAGAAGTCCATTACCCATTTTCTCAAAGGACATTATCAACTCTGACAGCACAAGGAAGTTTTCTGTAGGTCTTCTGAAGGAAGGCAGAAATGGCGGAGCAGGTAAGGCAGTGTTTCTTGAGGAGCAGAGGGTAAACTCAGGCTTTTGAAGGGATAGCAATAGGAGAAATATGGCACTAAAATGTGTGGGGAAGTACTTAACACATAAGCCAGAGTGTGTCTATATGTATTTTTTTTAAACAAATAAGGTAAAGTGACAGAGGGTGCAAATGAAATAAATACAGCTGTCAGATTACATGCCACCCCTAATTCTACCAAAGAGATGTTCTCAGGTAAATTATGCACCTTGTATGCCAAGCTCTTCAAAAAGGTGTCTCTTCAATAACTCACCTAGAGGAAGTATGGTTTTGGCCTTGAGAGGGAGACAGTGTTTTGTAATACCTTCAGCTGAATTTGTCTGTTGAAAATAGGGATGTGTATATATATCACGCATATATTCACACAGTTATCAACATCTCATTTGCTTCCCCCCATTGAGAGTACTACCCTGAGTGTTAAAAAAGTCTCTGTCAGTTATCTACACTGAAGATAGAAAAAGATTGTTTTTATTAGCAAGTATTTATTGTTATAATAATAATATGCAGTTATCCATTCCTTTATTTAGTCGTTATTGCAAATGGAGATGATTCTTAGTCTTTCCCCAGTGACGTTGTATTTGTCACTATTCTGGGCATTAATCCAAGTCCAAAGATAGGAATGAAAATTATAGGCTCTTCCTACATAGCTTTCCTTTTTAGCAACTTCATGCAGGCTCCACATTAGCAACTTTTAACTTCTCGCAGATTTCTTCCTACATAAGTCACTCTCCAAATGGATCAAAAGTGAAATAAATTCAGCTCACAGCTATAAAAGAATTTATAAAGGAATTTATTCTTTGACTTCTTACTGAAAATACACTTTTTTTTCAAATTCAAATAAAGCTAACAGGTTTTTGTGGTTGCTTTCTTGTAGCATCTTCTATAGTGTCTAATATCTGAGGAAAAATATTAATGGAATTCTCTTCACAATACTTCTGTAAAATATTATCCTCATTTTAGCAATAGGGAACTCATGCACAGAGAAAGTGTACTGCATGTTCAACGCCATAAGAGAAGATTATGCTGAAATCAGGAATACCTTTCTGAAAATTCAGTCTTTCTCATTCCTAATTCTTTGAGTGTTTTGTAAAATATTGCTATACATTCTACTGCTTTTCCATGATGCTAATTAAACAGAAAGCTGAATGCCGCTTTTTGATTTGATCTTAGCCATCATACTACCTTAATGGGTAGAAGCCCCAGTCATGGGTCAGGATTCATTCTGCCAAATGTTAACAAACTAATGAGTTGGAAATGCTAAAAATACCAAGTATTAACTAACTAGAAAAAAAAAAAAAATAGATAACCAAATTTAATTTGCTCATAATCTGAATTAATTGACAGCAAGTCTATTTTGAAACAGAGGACAGAACTAAGGTGTCAGTGATACCATCTGTCATTTATGCTTTGACACAGAAGAGATATTTTTAAGGCACATCTATATCCTATTGCTAATGGAATAATCTCTGTATTCAATTATATGGGGCCCCTACATAGCAGTAGGGGTATATTTGATTAAGTATCGTTCTCTATATGGTAAACAAATCCCTTTTCCCATATCAAGTAGATACTTCAAAAGAGATTTACTGTTTCACTGAATTTTAAATGGATATATTGACACCACATTGGAAATCTGCTAGACTTTTTTTCCTTTCCTCTTAAGACCCTTCCTCTTTCTTCCCTTCTCTTTATAATAATGAAAAATAAGGAAACCATATTTGCATGTAGCTCTTCAATCTCACTCTAAAATAAAATCAAGAACTGTTGCCAAAAACTTCTTGGCTGCCTTTCACAATGAAATGTATTAATTTAGGGTGAAAATAAGCAATCAGATGTGATTACAAATTGAATGGTGATTGGGAAGCACTTAATCACCTAACTAAGATAAAACATTGAGTGGCAAATCAGAAAATACTTCTGAAAGAAAAATCTGAGAGGCTACAAACACAATCAGAAGAGAAACTAAGTGGCAGGGAAGTCATTAGCAAAACAGCATTTGACAAGCCCAGTCGCCTCCTACTTATTTTTATCCTACCATTTTAAAATCATCACTTCCCACACTCCATTTCTAGTTTTCTCACTCTTTCCTCCTTCCCCTTGATAGCCCTTTTGGCAAAACAAAACCTACCTGTTCTTCTCAAAATGCGTCAGTCTTTCATCTACCCGCCCCCAACGTGCATTACTGTAGAACCTACTACAGGACTTTACACATACAAACAATTCTGTCAGACTTACAAGTAATAAAAACACACAAGAAGCATAACAAAATAATCTATTACATCCCACAGGTGTATGTAATATTTTAGCTTTTTGCTATATTCTTACAATACCATAGAGCATTTAGGAGTTACACCATTGACTTAACTTTGTCCGAGTTTTCATCATTAATATTCTATCCACAAATCAGATTTTAAAGTAACAAACAAGGAAAGACTTATGGTGAGTCCACAGTTTCCAAAAGCATAGCAAAAATGTTCAGTCATTTGGTACATCACAAACTATAATCTGTTTATTGCCTGTAACATCTTACACTTAATATCTTAAATACTTACATTGCTTCGTTTGAACACCAACTTTCTTCATCAGATTTGCAACATCTTACCTCCTCACCCTCTGCATAGAAACAAAGAGAAACATGAGTTTGAAAATGATCAAGATTGATAAATGGTCGAACAGTGTAAAGAGTGCCAAGTTACTAAGATTGTTATGAACAAGCCAACAAAAGACAGAAGGAGTTTGACTAATCTCTGACACAGTTATCACTTACTGTACTTAATTTTTGTCATGTTTTTATAACATGACACTCTCTTTTGAGAAAAAACATCAGAACAGTATCACTTGATTTTATTTTCCATCCCTGACAAATCTTTGTGAGCACGTTAAAATGCCCATAACAGATTCGCAGTTCAGGCGCTGTTTCCACCATTTGTTTTCAACTGTCATTGTGTTTGTAGAAAACTTTTCCACCAGGGCCCCGGGTAAGCTCTAACTGAAGTAAGTGAGAATCCTGACACTGATTTCAGTGCTTGGTAAGCTATGATAGCACCGACATTAAGCCACACATGTAGATAGCCTATAGTGCTTTGCAGTAGACAACTAACAGAAGTCAAATATTGCCCTCTAGTGCCTGCAGGACGAAGCACGTCGTTTACGAACAACTGACTTATCGTATCTTAACAATACAGAGCCTTTCCATGGGAATTTGCAGCAGAAGCACGGAGGATTGCGGTAATGCATAACTGCAAGGCCCAGCAAAATGGTGTGCTCCTTAACCCTTGCTGGGCATGTTCATCACAATATAGCTCATAGATGATCTGTATAAGTATATACCTGAGAAAGAACCACTCAGTTCAGCAAAGAGGAATTAAAAACATTAGCAAAGAACTTCAAGAAAGAATTAATATTGTGTATTAGGGATACAAGGGATATCCATATCGAAATATGAGGAAAAGGGGTCTTTCATTCTCAAAGTGTATTGTGTTCTTAACTAGAAGAAAAATACTGAGTAAGTTGACCTTAGTTTTCCAAATGAGCCCATAGCTTATCTCATTAAAGGCAGCATTTCTTTAAGCTACTACAAGTATACATTCAGTTCACCATCCACCTCAGAAAACATGGAAGAGATATTCCCTAAAAAGCAAGGGAATCATGCCATTGATTAGCATTCGTTCTCAAGACATTCAAGGATTAAAAGCACAAAAAAGCAGGGTCAAAACAGCAAGCACTAATAATAGAAATTAATACAGTAACACCTGTGAAAACAAAAGCACGTAAGTAGCAATCAAAATGGCTTGTTCTGTTTCTGTATAGGATCTGTATAGGCACTGGAGAAATACTGTAGTAACAGCTCCAGGATTGCACATGGCTTCATGTCACCAGTGAATTACAAACATCCAAGCAGAATACCAGCACTTCAGTATCACCAGCTTCCACTACAGTCCAGAAAGAGAACTGAAGCAATTAAGCTAGCCTACTGGTAACCACAATGCCATTGCATTCAGCATAAATAAAAACTATGCATGTAGCAAAGAAATTTAGCACACTTCACAAAACCACCCTTTATACATAAATATACGCCCACCAAATATATCTCTGTGCCCTTATCTTTCTTTCTCTGAACACCGAATGCCTTCAGGCTGGCTACTGGCTAGCATTTTATCAGTCACTTGCACCTTACTCGCTTGCCTCCAGGCCTACTACTTGTCTTTATTATGTCTATATGCTTTAATCTAAAATAATTCTATAGTATTCTTTTTTTACATCTATAATCTGGTAGCCAGAAGAGTGATTTAAATAAAAAGCCTGAAGATCCCACAGTTCAACTCCTCATGACAACACCCATTTATCTGCTCCTGCACATTCAGTAAGCAACCTACGATATACACTGTGCATTATAATTCCTTTGAACATTATCAGGACAGCAATCTCTACCACGCAGGAAAAAAATAATTCTGACATTAAGGGCTTACAGTAACATAAACATGTATGAAGAAGAACAGAGATTGTTATAAAATAAAACTGTAAGATTCAAAATAAGAGGAAGAAGATCATAGATACTAAAAGCCGAAGCCTCTAATGGAGAGGCAGGGTAAGCCAGCCTTCTTAACCCAAGGCTGTAGCCAAAAACCATTGTCTCCATTTAGTCAACACTGAAGGGGCACGGAGTGACATAACTGAGTAAACTGGTTTTATTATGGTGACAGCTTCAGGCAGCTACCTAAATCAGTTCTTGTATGTCTTCATGAATTAAAATTGCTTTAATATTTTTTCCTGACAACTAGTCAACTTTCCCTACCAGCTACCAGCATAAAGATTTATCTACTGAATATGAGGCATACTGAGATAGTTTCTTTATACTTCTTCGTAGACCTGGCTGAAAACACTGAAAAAAACACCTTACCTTGGCTTTTGAGAAACCAAAACCATTGCAGAAGAAACCATAAAGGTCTTCTCAAGAACATTCCTTTTCTACAAATACCTGGCTGGTTTGTGGAAAAAACAATGCCTGATACCACCGACTTCCAGCTTCAGATACAACTGATAATTTTGGTGTGAAATAGCAAGTAAAATGGGAGGAAAAAAATCTAAACCAACTGACACTTTGCCTCACCAGTTTGTCTTTGCAGAATGTAACTCATCAATCCAAACTCTTCCAAACGGTTCCCAACTTCATCCCAATTTATCAAGTCCTCAGGGATACATACAGACCCTGTTTCTCTATCATGCCTTGCTCACTGCTACCCAACTACCCACTTTTTTTCTCCACATTCATGTCATTAGGCTGGCACACTTACTGGGGAATAGGAGGAGGGGAAGATTTTTCTTCATACTTTCTCTTCCCCCAGATATTTTCTGCATTCCTATAAGCAAAATGTGATAGGTTTTAGGCATTTGTTGAAAAGTTCTGTTTGTGAAAATTTCACAATCAGTTCACAGTACCCTTTTTTAAGGTGGTTGTTTTCCCCACTTACAGATTTTATATTAAGTTCTATGTTATAACTGTAGAAATATCAAACTTCCCTATAACCAAACAGCCCTAGTAAATAAAGTTTACTAACTTTGTACTGTTAAAATCAGTGTCCTCAATGCCCTCTTTCATATGTTCATAATCATAGTGTAAGGGTATGGAAAACAAGTTTCTTGTAGACTGAGCAGTATCTTTACTCTCACAATTTGCAGACATCTATGTACCCAACACTCAATGGAGAGGGAATTACCCAGGTGCAGCGATCCCTGAGAAAGATCTACCTACGTTAGTAACATAACTCTGATAACCGTACTATTTTGTATCATTACATAGGCAACAAGTCTGAGACAATTCACTGCTATTGCTATGATTTGTAAGAAAGTCAGATCTATTCAGACTGAAAAGATTTTTTTTTCAAGTGGTAAAGGGCCATTCTTGACCTGCTTTCTCCTACCCTCTCAAATCTGATCAAGCAGCACAAAAGGAGCTATCCAGAACTGCTAACAGCAACACTTCCAGAAAATCCCAATTTTTATAACTTCTCCTTGCTCAAATTCTAACTCATACCCAGATAAACAATCAAGCAGACATAACTGGCTTCTGTTTTCAGTTTCCCTTTTTTTTTCCCCAATGTAGGTGGTCCAGCAGGTAAAAGTGTGATATTAACTTCAATCCTAAACCCTTAGCTAAGTACAAGCAGTTAGCTGCACTCACACGCAGAGTCATCTGAATATGAAGCAACCATTTATTCTCTTATTTACTTTCTCAAATATAGTGAATAATTGACAGTAGAGCTGTTCCAAAAAAGGGGAATGAAACATCTAGGAAAGCAACTCGTTCTTTTTGGGCTGACACAGTTTAGCTGTGAAGTTACAGGGTGTAACACAGCAAGGCAGTTCCCAATTCACAGTCAGGAGTACTTAGTACAGCTCTCCCACACCAGCATGGCTGCCCTCTGGGCTTCATTGGGGCTATTTTGAACCAGAAGAATTTTGGGTTTGATTTTCTCAGATACAGATCCCATGAATTAGTGAGTTGGAGAGAAATGACAAATTTCCATTTCAAACTTATCATAAGAACGATTCATATGTAAAGCTTCAAATTTTCTTATTTAGCTAGTTTTGTGTGAGAATTAAATAAATAGTATATTTGTCATAACCAACTACTAAGGCAGATCCAGTTGCAGTTTGAGATTTTTTGCCCTCCGGATGCTTCTTCTGACCACAGCTGTGCAGGACATATTATAAATGAAGCAGAAAATTTTCGTTATCACAAAAGACTGAAGACCCAGGATCCACAATGAGAACCATCAGCAAAAGGTTACGAACACCACCTACACGAGATTTATCACCTATACATTTAAAGACTCTATGTTTCTCCCAAACAAATTGATTACGGTAGCTACAACACATAGGAGAGGAGAAGCTGTACTGATAACTTCCAGCTCAGTTGTTTAGCCATTTCTCCACTAACTTCACAAAGACTGCAGGATCTTATGAAGGCCAGGTTAGAACTTTTGGAGTGTAAACATTTTCCTCAAACTACAATTCTTTTAAATAGGTTCTCTAATACTCTATATACTCCTCACATGGAGACCAGGTGCTTAGTGTTTATTAATCTCGTCAACTAAGCAACACAAGCAGACTGCTTACAGCTGTAACATTAGGAGGTAGCATTCCCCTGTAGTCCTGAACACCCTTGCAGGGGTGCCCGATTAAGCTGGGCAGTTTTCATTCCATCTTGCTCAGACACATCACAAAGGCTCATTTCTCAGCAAAATCTTTTTAAAAAGTGGTCCATAATCGCTCTTACTGGCAGACTATTAGGTATCTTACAGCTAAACTAATTTATAGTTGAACACGGTAGTTCTTTTTTAATATGTTCACCTCATGGACAAAGACACTATTAAAAAGTAAAAGGTTACAGACCTTTTCATGAAGGACTAACAAGTCTGGCATTTAAGTGTCATGTGGTTATAACAATCATCCCCTACAAAAAAGCTCATTTTTTCCTGCTTTTTTTCATTCATTTAAAGAAAGAGATGAAAGAAAATTAAATCTCTCATGTTTGTCAATGCACATCACATGGCTTTTCTTTTTCTAGGCCTGCTTATGTCTAATCTTTCTTACATCTTTTTCTCTCTTATGTTTTCATACGATCTAGACCACATCCTTGGAGTACACAAAAAGCTCATAGTATTGAGTTTCCTCGTTTTTTTAATGCCTTGTTTGCTTTAATACATTTAATGCTTGTGAAAGATACTGGTTTTATTGGCATTTAGAAATTCTCAGGCAGTAACGCTAGCAAAGCCAAAGCTCTAGCAGTGCAGGCTTCTCCACAAAGCTCTGCCAACACAGCTCAGTGCCATCTCATCCTATTATTTATCATAGTTTCTACTACCTTGCCCAGTGGAGATGTCAGGCAGACTGATACGCAGTTTTCTGGATCATTCCTGGAGTCCCCTTACGCAGTGATATTTATATCATATTTGCCATTTTTTCCAATACCACTCAGTGCCACTGATGTTAAGCAGAAGCTTAGCACTCCCCTTTCCCCAGCTACAAATTAATTTAGGATTCCAAGATGAATACATCTGATCATGCCAAATCATTATTGCTTATCTTCTCTGTTCACTCTATTAATAATTCAGTTTAAGGCATATTCTCTGTCTGGTCCTCCACATGGGAAGAGTTCTGCTGTGGAATTCTTCCCAAGATACTCTGTAAACAAAAAAACTTCCTTACTTTCTCTGTTCTGGTTTTATAATGATTGCTCTTCCCACCCAACCTTGATTCTCTGTGGATCCTCAAGATTCTCTTGCAGGATTTCTGCTCAAAGATACTAAATTTACTAATATGGATTCCTTTCTGCTGGTTGCTGCTCTAACCCACTTTATCCTGCCTTAACGTGATTCCACATTTCACAAAGATTTATGATCCTTTCTGTTTCCTTTTTTCAGACACAACTTCCTTTGCGTCCTTCTTTTTGGAAGATGCCGCCTTTTTTTTTTGTTGCTGTTATAATTGCCCTACCCCTCTGTTTTAACTGTGTTGGCATCCTTCAAAACTTGGCCCTTCACCACAGCCACAGGAGTAAACAACTGTACAAACTGTCCTGCAGCAAACTCCCAAAGAACATAATGCAAACACCAGATTATGGACTTTCAGTGCACCCTGTGATTTTATTCACAATGTACTACTAGTCGCATTGCTAAGATTAAAACCAATATTAAGCTTTCCATACAATAACCACATCCCAAAGCACAGCAAGGAGCACAGAGAAATCCAAGTGATCAAAGACCGCTCTCATAGTACCGGAAAAAGACCCTCTATACAATCTTTTGTGAAGTGCCAATTCCTTTCCCTAATTGATTGCTAGTACACTGAATTAAAGCTTTTAAGTTTACAAACACTGCTCAAATTGTGCCAGTGTGACTGATATGAGTAAAATTCTAGGACTCTAAAACAAGTGGGTGCCACATTCAGGCACCAGCCCCCTCATATATTAAGAGCTGCATAGTGGGAGCTTGACTTAATTTGCATCAAATAAATGCCTGAAGAATGTATTTGATTAATAACAAGGACATACAGGAGAAAGCATTTCCACAAAACAGAAATTATTTTTGAGGTAACAAATGCACACTCCAAACTGGTATTAAAACAAAATCGCAGAACTCAGAGGGACTATTGTAAAGCACGTGGGTGTTAGCTAAAAAGGCTTTGTGAGGAAGTTGCTACAGTACTTAAACATACAGACTCTGGTAGAATACTGTCATGAAAACCTACTATATGCTTTATTAAACTCTGCTTTAAAACAGCTTAATTCCCTGTTTTTACACATAATTCTTTGTACAGTCTAAGAAAAAAATTAATGTTGCTACTAAATCACAGGAACTTTCTCTGCACCTTAGGCCTCTCAAATTTTCTCTGCTGAGTCATGTCATCTGACTGGTCGCACAAGAATACATGTCAGCTTGGAGCTTGTCATGGAGTTGATTAGAGATTTTTTTTGAAGGAGCTGAAGCTAATGTGCTTAAGCTATTGAACAAAAACGTCATATATGCTCCTCATGTGCACTTTGTTCTCCATATTAAATCATATGCATCATAGATCTTTAAAGGACAAAATTACTGATGCATGGCATATGTGCTCCTTTAACCACCACAGTCTACCCTAGACAAGTATTATCAAATGTAAGAGTTCTTAAGACTATAGAAAGGAAATCAGCATACTCTATTTTCTTCTGCTACTTAATTGTCATCTCTCAGGTATTTTTTTTCCCCCATAATGATTTAATCTTGCTGAAAATTTTGGGTCCACACTGTGTTGATGGGGCCCTCCAGTAATTGGAGAAAGTTCCCAAAGCTATTTTTTGACTCTTGCAGGCCCTAAATTTTACATCCGGTAATACCACACAAAATTAATGACAGTCTCCAATGTTTTATTATTGCTTACTAGTTCCTACATGGTTTTGTTTAAGATGTACATTTCTTTGTGTGGCTTGTTCTATGTTTACAAAGCACTTTTCTGCTGGAGACTGCCTGGTCTCAGCTCAAGATAACTGAGGTATCTACAGACTCTAAGCTTTCAGCACTGTAATTGTGCATCTTTTAATTAGCTCGGCCTCTTCATGTACTTTCACTGCAACCCCAGCATCTGACTTAGCCCCGTTTTGCTGACTTAGCACTGGCTACAGTAGCTTGAGCTCCCTGAGGAGAAAAAATGACAACTGCAGTAGCATGGCCTCATAAATAACCTCGATATTGAAAAGCAACAAGAAATAAGCAACTACGACATTGGAGCCGGTTTTCGCTACACGCCCTACAAAGAAAGCTTTCCTCGGGCATTCAGGATAAACAAGTATTTTCTAAACTCGGGGTCTCATAGATAGAAGGCAGAAGTGCCTACTTTCTGGAAAGTTTCAGATGAAGGACCGACCGGAGGAGAGGCCGCCGCCCCCCTCACGCCAGGGCGCCCCAAGCTGCCGCCTCACAGCACCGAGGCGGCGCCCGCCCGCCCGCGGTCCCGGCGCTCCTCCTAGCACTGGCCCCGATTCAACAGGTCTCCGGGCAGACACGGTGCCGGGCAGGGCGCGGGCGAGCCAGAGCCATAAACTCACGCCTTTCCAAAACACGTGGAGGTGCCGCGGGACCCTTCCGAGCCCACCTGAGAGGAGCCCGCGCCGCTGCCCGCCTGCCACCGCTCCCCGCCCGCCCGGGAGGAGCGGGAGCGCCTGCCCGCCGCGCCTCCCCGCTGCCTCTCCTGCCTCGCCCGGGGCCCACGGGGCTGAGGCAGCAGAGGCAGCCCAGGCACCCGCAGCAGCTCAGCGGCGCTGTGGGGAACGGCGGGCGGGGGGGGAGGGGGGGCCGGCTCGGCCTTCCCTTTCTTTCCTCGGCCCCTGCCGGGGCAAGGGGAGCGGGTAGGCGCTTAAAGGACACAGCCGCCGGTTTTGGCGGGCTTTATAGCGACCAGCTGCGTGGAGCGTCCCGAGAGGGTCGCCGCTGCAGCCCAGCTCCTCCGGTTGTGCTGAGCAGCTGACAGCAGCTGCAGCAGCTTTTTCATCGCTGTTCAGCTTCCCCCTAATTCATGTGAGGAAGAACGACTCATAGGTACCACGCAGGGAAACAAAAAATGCAATCTGAGGGGTCTTCTTCACGTGAGGTAGAGGAACTGTGGCTGCTTGGCACAGCTAAAATCCAGTCTCGCTTGAGGACCAGAACTTGAGTACCCTATCTCCTGGTGGGCCTGCCGCTACCAGTATAGTAGTGGGTGGCTCTAGCTGTCTCATGGCCTAACAGCCTGTCCCTGGGAGAGGACCCTGCGAGAGGCAAATGCCTCCTGTTCGCCTCTTCTGCACCATTCCACGCTGCGTAGCTCACTAGCACGCCTCCCAAAAGGCATTCCCTCCCCTCTCTGCAGTCCAAGCACAGCCTTCACACAGGAGCCACTTCACCTGTGTCGCAATTTCTGTTGCCCTTTCTCGTCCTTTTTGCCAACTCAGATGTGTCTTTTTCAAATGGGAAAGGGACTGGGGCTCGTGACAGAGCCTGTGAGCTGTACAATGCATATTGTGTTCATTTTCTTCTAACAACTGAAAAGAGGGAACTGGACCGCTCTAGTCCTGTGCAATTTCACATGTACTATGCTGTAAGTAGTAGAGAGCATTTAAATTTCAGGAGAGAATGACAGTGATGTTTCTGCTGCTTAAATCGGTGGTGAAATAAAATGTAGCACCTGTAAGTCTAGATGAGAAACAGCTGAGGGAGAATGTTACCTATAAAACTGCAGGTGATATGGAAAAGGTAAGTGGGAATCAGTGGTTGGTTTCTCTGTGATGATACAAAAGTTTTTGGGATGCTAAGTGGAACTATTTAGTCATAGATTCAGAACAAAGAAGAGTACTTACCTTTTCATATGATGTATAATTAAGATGTGGTATTCATTGCTTTGTGACATTGAAGATGTAAAAAATATACATGGTGTCAAAAAAGGGGTAAATTCAAGGAGCAATCTATTAAGGAGTGTGATGCACAAAGAATGTACCTGCGTTTGGAAGTCCAAGGTATACAAACTGATGAAAGCTGAGATAGGAAAGTTATTTGCCAACTATCTATTTTTCATGTTCCTGTGCTTTTCTCTAGGTGCATTCCATGGCCACTCTCAGAAATGGGATACCAGGCTATACTGGCCTTTGATCTGAGCCAGTATTACTCTTTTTATGTTAGTACTGCTTAAGGATTAAAGGTTCTACCTAAATATGTAGCCCTTCTTGAGGCACTCTTATGCTTGTCAGCTTATACCACTACAGATGACTTAGATTTATCAGTAATTTAATTTTTTTTCCAGGAGTATTAGTGACAAGCATCTGAGTTTGTACTACCTGCTATATATGTTAAATAGGCTCCTGCATCTATGAAATAGTGGTTTTATTTTCATGGTAAGTACACAATATTTTGCTTTTGCAGAATACAGGCAGGCATTTTCTTCATTAAATGCATGTTCCTTTTTTTGAATTATATGACTTCATTTAAAATACTGGCCTTCTAATGAATGATTCTAAAATGTTCTCTGACAGCAGAGTGGTGATCTGAGGAGAGGACCACTGCATGCTTATGAAGAAATGCACTTTGAGGATAAGAATTTTAATTTTTGAAGTTACTGGCTACGAATTGTGCTTTGAACTTTGGTTTGTACCAGACCTTCCCACAGAAACTTTCTGGGACTAGCCAATTTTATAGTGTCATTATCTATTCATAATGAACTAAACCATTGGACAACAGAAATATTTAAAATAGAGCATCTTCAATTGTAATTCTTGAAATTGATTTAATTTCCCCTACTTCAGGGGCCTATTTTTACTGACCAGTCATATTAGCCAAAATATTTTCAAAAATAGCCAAAATGTTTTTTAAAACCACTTGATTCACATTTCTGCCTTTGGAACGTGACTAAAAAGCTCTTTGTTTAACAGCCTGCCTCTGAGTTTATATACGTTCCTGTCCTTCCACTTACTTTTTTTCAGAGAAGAATTAATTACAGAAGATTATAGGTCAGACTTGTACAGGAATTAGATGTCTAACGCCCCTTTGATTTCTCACTGAAAAAAATGGGATTTAGTTATCAAAATACCTCCACAAATTGAGTCTGTGACAATTTTTTTTTGATCTTGAATAGACTATGTGTAAAATCGTACAAATCTGGGTCTATGACAGTTTTTTCTGGTCTTGAATAGACTGTGTGTAAAATCCTTGTTCTCACCTATTTTTCTCATGTATAATGTTATCATTGTTTTCCTGAAATAGGTAGAAACAGATGACCAAACAGCGCTCGTTAGTAAGCCCAAGAATAAAGGAGGAAATAGTAATCTCGCATCAGCTGGATTTAACATTATCAACTCTATCATCGGATCAGGCATTATAGGTAAGTATACTTTTCTTCACTATCCTGTGTTCAGCCTTGTTTACACATGTATGATTATCCAGTTTGGAGAGTAAGACTGTTGTCTTTCTTTGTGCTGCTGTTCTTAAAGATTTTTCTCTTTTTTTCTTTGCTTACTATGCAAAAATCCAGAGGAGTCAGCTGAGAACATGTCTCTCAGTGATAAATACCCTACAGCCTCTTTGCCATAATGATCAGAGAGAACTGGCTGGGCAGGTGCTGACTGAACTTCACACCTAAGCAACACTTTGTCCACTAAAAATGATCTTTCTGAGGTTATTAAGCATGCTGGTCCAATTTGGGAGATTGATAGCATTTTTTTTTTAATTTGAATATTTCTTTATTTTGGTCATCACAAGTATTTGGAAAGGTTTTTCTATAATCTCTCCTTCTCTTATTTACAGGATTGCCATATTCAATGAAGGAAGCTGGTTTTCCACTAGGAGTACTGCTTTTATTTGGGGTTGCCTATATCACAGGTACTCTAAAAGCAGTTTCTGTTGTAAAGTGAAAATTAGCTTTGCAATGTTTAGCTGATCATGAGCTTAAAGATACCTAAAACAAATATATCTATGACAATAAAAATGGCAATTTTTTTCCTTACCTCACTAATCCCTTGAGCAGATTAGTAAAAGTAGAGAATTATGCTGTGCAACATATAAAGCTGCTTTTTGTGTGCATTTTATTTTCGTAAAGCCTAGTCTCTTAGACTAGGTCAAGGTGACATTTGGAAGAATAGCTCTTATTTGTGCCTCATAATCACCTGGTTTAGTCCATGGTTTTTACCCTAAGAGGCTGATCTTTGGATGGGTTGTATATTACTTTTCTTAAATATGCCACAGAATGAAAACCTTTGTCTGTACTGTGATTTTTAATATTTTATTTAGTTATTATTCATCAAAAAACCAAAAAAGTATTTACCTTCAAAAAGGGACAAGTTTTGAAATCATGTGGTAAACAAACATAAGTAAATCCATTGCCTTCAAAGAGAATTTTTGTGAAGACTGTGGATTCAAGTCTTAAAATAACAAACCAAGTCAACATGAATGGCACAAATTCTGTTACCCATATGCTGAGCAGTAGTTGATGCTGTTTATTGCTTGAAATGTCATTTAAGGGTCTGCATAAATGATTGAGGTTTGACTGGACAGCAATATAACAGAAGGAATATGTCCCTTATGAATAGAAAATTTTCCTGTATGGGTAATGGCAAAATGCATTAATGAAATCATACCATAAACATAGCTCAGAAATTTCAGTTACTTTTCTGTATGAAATCCGACTTGTCCTTTGCATTTCTAAGTATTTTGAAGACTTTATAGCCATAGGACCATAACTTGTGAATTAACCTCAGCATTTTATGATGTTGAAGATGTGGCTCAGTGTATCTTGATCAAGCAAGTTGTAAGTAGCTGTAGTTAATTTAGTACATTTTTTAATTTTTTTTTAATTTTGGGGTATGTTTTTAAATTATACTGGGTGTATTCCCAGATTGATAGACAAGTACAGTTTTAGGTCATTTAACGATAAATCTTTTTCAAGTTTTGTGGGTCTAAGATGCCTTGCTACAAAGACTTATTATTTCTTGTACAAGATTAGCTCGGTATGCAACATAACGGATAGTGAACATTTCTGTATCTCTGCTTTTGTCTGTTCCCAATTATAGTATGGGTATATTTCGTGTAACAATTGCGTATGCTCATGGGAATTTCTGGATTGGCTTTCACATTAACAAACAGTAGAAATGTCCCTTGTAAAGACTGTGAAAATTTCATAATTTTAGTCATTCCCAGAAGATAATAAACACTGATACTGTTCACAGAAAAGAACTGTTCCTATTGCAGCATAGATTACAAGCTAAATGAAAGCCAGATGAGGAATAGACGAGGTCTAGCTACTATCTGTCAAGACATCTGCACTAAGGTAATAAATTCTGTGCTGTAACTAATCGGGACTGGAAAATCCCATGGTGCTCAAAGAAATGCTGAAGCATAGCTTGACATAATAGCAATATTTTGAACTGTTCTTCATTAAAAAATTGAGGTTCAATCTGGGAGTAATTCTGCCTATGACATCAGCTCTGTCTCGAGGCGCATTGCTTCATAGTTTTCCAGATAAATCACTTGGTGTGTTTTATTTTAAAAGTATCCAATAAAAATGTTTGTAATAGTTTTATTGTAAACAATGGAGAAGACACAAAATACTAACCAGGCTTTATCTTTCACAAACTTGGATAAAAGCTGAGTAAAGTGATTGAGAGATCTAGCACCATGACACAGGCACTCGTATTTTGCCCCCTTTCAAGATATAATTAAGTGCTCCATCCATTCAGAAGCCCTCTACATTATTAATTGAATTTTCCTTTTTTGGTGCTCGTGACAGTTCTTGTTCCCTTTGACCATACTGAAAACCAATGAAAATGAGCCTGTTTCTGCTGTTCCTAATTGGGAAAGCTGGAATTTCCTTCCAATATGAGCCTATAACTCCTGATTTTGGTGGATTGAGATCCTTCGTGAGATTTCTTATCCCTGCTCTTCCCAGTGCCACTGTTTTCCTTTTTATGAACTGTTTTTTTAAGGAGTGACAAAGATGAGCAGTAACCAACCACAAGTTGGTTCATACTGTCTTTAACAGTAATTTTATATTTTAACAGATTATTCTATTATATTACTGATCAAAGGAGGAAACCTCTCCAATACCAACACCTATCAAGAGCTGGTCAGAAAAACATACGGTCTTGTAGGTTATCTAATTCTTTCAACTCTTCAATTTTTATATCCATTTATTGGTAAGATCACATAAAATATAAATATTTAAGTTTTATAAGTAACAAGCTTTTTCACATTACCTCATTCTTTCACTGGTTAAATATTAAGAACTCTGTAAAGGATATACTGTATATGCCTCTTTCCTATAAAAAAATAATTGAAAATTACTTGGTGTGTTTTGAAGAACAACTGAGGAAGAATTCAATGAATTGGAGGACCAGAATAATAGAAATTAAGTTAAATGTAATAACAGAGAAATTCATGATCACACACTTAATTATTAATAGCAAAAGTAGCTATGAGAAATAGCTAAGAAGAGCTGTTCTAGAATGAGTAATACAGCACAGATTTGGTGTGCCTGAAAGAAAAGGAAACTATTACTTTAGGAGCATACCGAATTAATATTTCTTTCAAAGATGTAGTATTACTGTCATTGGAGAAGCCACTGATCAGGTCTTGCTTGAATATTATGTGCTGTCATTGCTCTTCAAAAGCATTATTCAGCCTTATACTGAACGAGCTACTAGGAAGTTGGTCAGTCAAGACCCCTTTGAAGAAGAAACAGGTATAATCTGGGCAGGAATTAATTAGAACAGAAGTTTAAAATGAAGCGGTGTTCTTAATCTGTCCCCTACAGTAGTAACATAATTAAATCAAATCTTACATAAGCTTGATATTTTCACACATGGGGCTGCAAGAGGTGGTGACTTGAGGTACCAAGCATCTGGACTTGGTGACCTTGGATTCCCAGATCAAAATTCCTACTTTGGGAACAACCAGTCTGAATTTATTACAGGTAGCTGAGATTTTTAAGGGAGTCAAGTTACTGTTACTGCAGGCAACAATGTTACACATGTTGACTTAAAAAAGAGTATAATTACTACTTCAAAGAGAATACGGAAAATTTGAAAGATCTCAGTCCTTACCATGGAAACAGTTATGCATACGTATGTGCTTGAATTTATTTCTATAAGTAGTGTTAATGACTTACAGTTTCACAACAGTGAATATTTATGCATTAGTTAAGGTCAGTACCTATATGTACGCTGTCTAAATGGTGAAGACCACATGAGTATATAAATATATTTTGTGTGTATGTATACACACATATGCACACTTCTAGTGTAGAATAAGATAAGAATGAAATAAGGCACAGTTCTTATTAGTGAGATGAAGGAATGGAAGTCCGTATCTGATATTTTCATCTGTTTTCTCCTTTCTTCTGGTTTAAAGATTTTGCCAACTTTCTACATGAGCTAGGAAGTCCTGTGCATTTGATTGCAGGACTGATTGTTAGACTAACAGAGGAATTTTACTAAATAGAAACAAGAATTTGAAAATAAACTGACAAAGAATTGCTGTTAGAAAGAAACAATTTTAAAAAGCCTTTTTTTCCTCTCTGAAGTAAGTTTATATGGCAAGTGAGCACAATGGCCTTGCTTGTCAGACTGGGTGCTTGCTTAAGTTATACTTGTTTAAAAAAAAATTAATAAAGGGGAACGTTAAAGATTTTTTTTTTTTATTTGTTGAAACTCAGAAGTTGTTGGTGCTAGCCAGAATTCATGCAAGGATAGTGGCATATAATTCTGAAATTTACAAAATATGTGTATTAAGTGTTTATCAAATATTTCATATTTGACTTGTACTAACCAAAAATTATATTTTCTTTAAGCTATGATCAGTTACAACATAATAACAGGAGACACTTTAACTAAAGTTTTTCAGAGAATTCCTGGAGGTAAGATGCACTTAAAAAACTCAGAACAGGGAAAATGTGTTGGCTAGTAATATAGCTAAGTATTTAGGGATTAGCATCCTGTGTCAGTCTGAAGTCCTACCTTTTACTTTGCTTCTAAATTACTCTTAAATCTAGTTCAAGTTAAGAACTTGAAGCATATTTATATGAGTGTTTTTCTGTGGGCTTTTTTTTTTAATAAGTCTTTCTCAAATAAAAACTATGAATCCTAGTCATCATTGGACTAAGTGTGAGTGAAGAGACCACATGCTTTAATGAAATACTAAGCAAATAGGAGTCTTCCACAGTGATATATTTAAAAGTTCATAGTATTTTTTCATCTTTTGTAGATATTTCCTATAATAACCATTTGAAAACTGAAACTGTACTTTATCTAGTGAATAATTCTGGATGACTTGCAAAAAATATAGTGGATTTAATGCTTGCCTAAGCATATCTGTAATAGTTGGTCATGAACTGCATATCTAACTTTCAGTTCTCTTAGATATTCACTGCAAAACCAGGTGTGGCATTTTGAGCTTTTTAACTTATGCACTTGTTACCCTTCCTCTGCTATGAGTTTTCACAGCAGAATTAGTGGAGCAATTTGTGTGCATGTTTGCCATCTAGTTTAGCACAAAGCCAGCTAAGTTAAAGCATTCTTCACTAGCAAATTAAACTAAAAAGAACATGTCTGCGATGAAGCGGAAATTAGTATTTGTATGAACTGTTTGATTTCCACAGAAGGACTATAATTTTATGCAGGTGAAGCCTGCAAGTGTGGATACAGTTTTAACTGCCACACTCTGTTGTTCTGTGAATACCTGATCAGGTTGATAATGACAATGAATATCTAATAATTTGTATACAATATGACTTCTTTAATAGGAGGAACCCCCAGCATGGCACATCTTTTCACCTGGCTGGTGGAATGCCTGCCTGGGAAGAGGTGGAAAAGCATTATAATCTCCCAAGAAATAGAGGGAACTGAACACAGACTTTCCATGTCAATTGCCAGTCACTTTCCAGCCATAATTACTCAGCAAGCTTTCATTCAAGCCAGTGATTCATGGTAGCCTGACTGAAACTGAGATAGGTTTTAATTTAAGTTGTCATTGACTTGAAAAAAACACCAGTTGTACAAATAAAATCCCACTGATTGCAGGGAAAATTATAACATTATTGTTGCTTTCACATGGTAATCTGTATTTTGCAAGTGGAAGCCAGCTGACAGGAAGAAGGGAGGTGCTCAAAAGAAACCTCAAAGTTAACTTACTTTAGGACCTTTCTTTAAGAATTTGCTTATCTACAACAGCACATTAATTGATGTCAACACACAGTGTCAAAAAATCCTGAAGAGTAAAAGGCAGAAAGAAGTAGTAGAATGTCTTACTTGCAGTCTGCCAACAATGACCCAGGCATGGTAAAAGACATTAGTACTAATCAATATGTAGAAATGCCAGACTTCCAAAGTTTGGTATAATATATCCCATATGCTATACATTTGGTTTGAATTTGCAGAATTCTTGTGATTATGCATGTGCTAAGTATGGATTCCTCAAGGTTAGTTAATGCCTAGTCTCTATTTCAGTGTTACTTAGCTTGAATAAAGGGGATAAAAGCCTGGTCAACATCAGAGTTTGTTACGCCTAGCCTTTCAAATGTAACTAATTTGTTCCTCATGTCAGTCTCTTACAGAAATAAATTTTCTTTTTTCCCTTTAGTTGGACCAGATAACGTGCTTACTGACCGTCACTTCATAATTCTTCTTACCACCATCATCTTTACCTTGCCTATATCTTTATATCGAGACATAGCAAAACTGGGAAAGGTAAATCGTAATAGCAGTTGATTTCTGGTCTACTTTTCTGAATGCCATTAGAAAATAAGTGGCAGTCATAACAATGTATTTGAACTCAATTACATCTGGCTAGAGCATGTTAAATATTTTAGAAGTTCAGACAGCACAAACTGAAGCATAAGAGGTTTCAGTTGAATATGCGGTATTCAGTATGAATATTTACTTTGAGGGTGACAGAGCACTGGAACAGACTGTCCAGGGGGGTTGTGGAGTCTCCTTCTCTGGAGATAATCAAAACCCGCCTGGACGATGTCCTGTGCAACCTGCTCTAGGTGAACCTGCTTTAGCAGGAGAGTTGGACCGGATGATCTCCCGAGGTCCCTTCCAACCCTTGCCATTCTATGATTCTGTCCCAAGAAATACTGGAAAATTTGGAACAGTTTAAGCAAAATTTCGGTCTCCATATGAATCACTGGAATTTTTCCATCTACTGCAGGTAGAACTCAAATCTTGTAAAGCACTGCGTGATACAGGCCTGATCTTGAAATGCTGAGCACCGTTGACTAGAAATATTCACATGGGAACATCACTTAAAATTAGACAAATAATTGTGATTGGCTAGTTACTCAAAAAGAAGAACAAATTAAAAGATGATATAATACAAGCTTTCTAATTATAAATATTTGACATGTGATATTTAGAACTTTACTTGGTTGTTAATTATTCTTTAAAAAAAAAAAGTACAATATGCTGCTAAGAGGACAACCTTTCAGCAGCTTACTGACTGAATTTGTGTTTTCACCTTTACAGGTATCTCTTATTTCTCTGATTTTAACCGTTGTCATCCTGATTATTGTGATGGTGAGAACAGTAACATTCAGTCCACAAGTGTGAGTATTCTTACACTTGCCACAAAGTGAGTTTTTCATCACATGTAATCCATTATTTCACTGTTATATAAATCTGCATGGTTTTGAAACATGGCTGTTTTGGGAGAGACAGATAATTGAAAAAATAAGTCTGTATTAACAGTAATACAAAATGAACTGCTAAAACATACTTTATCCTTTTTTTTAATTCTATTGCACATAATCAAAGTTAGAAAAAGTCTCAAAAAACTACAGATTAATTGGAAATTGCGGGTGATATGGCTAATAGCAGGTGGCTCCTGAATGGGCATGTGAGGTTGTTTGTCATTTGAGAAATCTTTAATTTTGTCCATTATTGTCAGATGGCCTATATTTACAATCTTAAAATAGATACTATCTTAGGAATATTTCTTTTTCTGTTAATATAATGATTTCATAATAAAAATTGCATACAAATAATGAAAAGGAAAAACGAGAACACAATAATAAAAACTTTATTCTGCCATTTGAGAAAACAACAATATAAGCATGCAAAACTGTTCCAACACTCATACTCTGAAAGTAGTATTTAACATCGGACATTGGAGTGTTCTAGACAATTTAGTAGACATGAATGTATGTTGCAGCAATATTGTTATACCTGTATTGCAAGAAAGTGTTAGGAATCTATTATCTTTCCTTTATGGCCTATAAGGTCCGTCTTTTTCCTCATCCTTTAAATGTGAAGATATATTAATAAAGACGACAAACTCTATTTCTGCATGTGCTTTTTTATTTATTGGAATAGTTTTATATAGTATTCTAGTGTTTCTGTAAGAAGTGGATTCTTCCACCGTGATTGTTTCAGCAGTGTTACTCATAATTGTGGCTTAATTACAGGGCATTCATGTTTAATGCCAGGAAGATGGCTAGAATAGCAGTTTCTAAAGTTGTACCAGACTATGTTGTCTGTCATCCATAAAGTGATGCACTTAGAACAGTGTGGGATTTCCCTGCCCCCCCATATTTATGAACCAGCATGTTTTTCATACTGTGTGTTAAAAGGGTATTTGAAAGTGTAATCTCAAAATTCCCGGTCAAAGAAGGAAGAAGCTATCTATAATGGTTACTGATGACCTTGTTACTATGGTAACATTTCTTCTCAACAGTTGTGATGCATTGAAAGTTATGGAATGCATGGCTCTATTTTTTCTTACAATAAGTAATATTGGATTTTGAGTGATTCTTGAAGTTTTACTTTTTACTTCCTTAAAGACTTCCATTTTTGCTTTTACACTTCTTGTTTTCAAAAATGCATCTAGCAACTTGATAAACTGTTAATGAGAATTTTTTGCCTCACAAACATTCTATCAATGTCTATTTTTACTATTTGTATTTTACTGTTAGAAATAAACATGTACTCTAATTATTGAAAACCTCTCCTAATATTTTGTTAATGGTATAACATCTATTTTTCTGCAATGAGAATAAAGAACACCAATATATTTAAAATGGGTCCCATCATAGTATTATAACAAGTGAAACAAGGAAATAGCGCATTTACTGTGAATCCTTATTAAAATAAAACAGAATTTGAAGTTTTCAGAGATTTTAAAAAAATCATGATTACAAAACCTAGTCCTCAGATCTGTCATATAGGAAAAGGATTTGTACAATCCTAGGTAAAGGCTTGATGGGGCCAAGAGTGAATATTTAATCCCTAGCATTGTTATACGGCAGAACTGATTGTATGCTTGCCATTGATGACAGGTGTTTGTCTAGCTTGTTCTTGGCAATTCCATGATTTCCCATTCCAGTTCTTAACTAGCGTTTTCTTATGAATTCTTCCTAAATGTGTATCATATTTCTCTCGTACTGCATTTCATGTTGATTGCTTCTTGGCCTAACCACAATGGGTATGGACAGCAAACTGTTCGTTCTTTTTCAAAAGCTTAAAAAACACCTGTAAAGAGCTGTAACTTGTCCCCCTTTGGTGATCCTTTCTATAAACACAGTTCCTTTTAGTGCTTCTCTTCTTGTAGTTTCCTGTGCTACTGATCACTCTCAGTGGCTGCCTTAAGTTTTCTGTAAATTGAAGTGATACTGTGGTGCCCCAGCAGCCTGTGGTATTCCCACTGAGGAACAGAGAAGAAAGATTGACGTATCTTCCACACAAATTTCTTGAGGTCCCTTTCAACTGTATATTTTGGGGATTGATACAGTCCTATCTATGTAACCTAGTTTGATGTTTGTTTGCCTCTTTGGAAAATAGCATGACATTGAGGATGTGCCTTGAATTTGCAGTCTAACAGAAGCACCAAGCCCTTCTCTGCAGAACTCTGAGCTGGCAATTTTTTCTTTCTTTTACTCTGTTCTCATGAAGTTTGGGTTTGTTTTTTGCTTGTTCTCTCCTGTCCTGTTCTCGTGAAGCCTTTTTTTCCCTGCATAACTGTAGAATTTGTCATTAGAGAGTTGAATACTGCTTTATCAGATGATTTCTCCATTTACCAACATATCTATAATTTTTCTTTTTTCACCCTGTTCTCTTGCATGCTTGTGTTAGCTGCGCATTTCATGCTTTCTGTTAAGGATGTTTCTTACTTTTTGTTCCATTATTCAAGTTACTGATGAATACATTCAAAAATGCTGGACCCAGGTCAGGTTCCACTGGGATCCCATTCCAGCATCTTCCCACTTTGATAATTACTCTCTGAGTAATAGTCAGTTTTCACGTACCTTTGGATTTTTCAGAGTGAAGATTGCTTCCCTTTGAGAGGTATAACAAGATTATCTGGGAATGATACAACTTTTTGCTTAAATGCAATTCATGTTCTAGTTGAAAATTTTATCCATTATTTGGACAACAGAGAATATTATCTTTCCTAGAAACTTTCCCCAATGTGTTACACTATCAGTGAAACAACAATGTTATTACTTTTTTAAATTATTTGATGTGCTTGAAACTGTAGGCTGAAAAATGGCAATTATAAGTCTTTAGAGTGTTGCATATGTTTTTAATTTTTAGTTGCTTTGGGAGTGGAGCAGGTTGTACAGGGACATTATTTTTTTCCTGAGAACTAACAAGAAAATAACATTCCTATAATGTATTTATGATGAGGGTTATTTGGGTTATTAAATAGAATTTATTTCCTCTTATGACAAATATGAAACTGAAGTACTTTTTTTTTCCCCTTATTTTGATTAATATAATCCATATGATTATTGTTGCCTGAAGGTGAACCTGCAGATAAAATCCAATGTTCTGGACCCAGAGTTTACTCACAGTAGTTTGAGATGTTGGATAAAAATACATTTTGATGATCCATCCTTTACTTTATTTCTATCTGATTATAGCTGGGTATTTTTCTACTGTGATCAAAACCAATGGGTTAGAATTATCTCAAACTGTAAATGTGCAGTATGTTAATACTGCATAAAGTAACTTCATGCTTCAAAGCTGAAACTAACATTCATCGCTGTAAAAAGCAATATTTTATGTAGCTTATAAAGATGGATCTTTTTAATTTGGTGTTCTTTTGGAAAGAATGCCATGATGTCAGTGTCTGCATAATGCATAAATCTCTAGGAAAAACTTCAAGAGCATCTGCTGCACATAAATAGGATGTGAGAATTACTCAGCTGGCAGCTGATCACAGGGACGAAACGCCAAGTGTTCAGGAAAATAGCTTGAAAGTAGAAAGTTAATTCTTTCCTTTACATAAATAATCCAATAGTAAGCAAAGATAAGCTTTAATGTGTGATGAAATTAAAAAATAAAACCTAAGTTACTATATATTTACAGAACTGCTAAGGAGTTCATTAAGGAAGAAAGAGAAGCTAAAGCAGCTGTAACTAAGTGGGGATGACATATAGCTTTGCCTCATCTGTGTTCTTTAACAACCAAGATGACTTTGATTAATATAAAATTCAAGGGTGATGTAGCATTACTCATTTTCTTTCCATTATATTGATTGAAGTTATATTCAGCATCTATGAACATTTTCAATATCTTTAAACATCTGAAGTTTAAACAAAAACTAAAAAGGTATTTTACCTTAGAATAGAATTGAATTCAAATTTTACAGTTAGATTCCTAAATGTCTAAATCATTGAATTAAGCCTGAATTAATCTGCCATGTGTTCCTGGATTATTTTGATAGCTGCCAGTTTGCCTAAACTTGGTGGTTTGTAACTGATCTTCAATCCAAAACAATGAAAGTCTTTTGCTCATTCCAACATATCGCTTCCCTGTCAAACTTTTCTTCCTTCTAGAAATTAACCTTTTTTTTTTCAGTCACTGTTTCATACTTGCAAGATGGGTTGAGATCAGGGACTTACGTTTCTCTTGCCCTCCTCAAAGACATTTTGCTTCTGATTCACTCTGCTGCTGTATTATATTTGGCAGTGTTTCTACATAAATGATAGAAAAGATTTTTACATAGCATGGATCTTAAGATGGGGAGTATTACACTGTAAATCTTTTACAAGAAGTAGAAGATACGCTGGTCTAGACTGCCAAACAAATTTGTCCAACTATGACTCATGATCTGGATGTGAAGTGTCTTTCACTCTGCTAAGAGGCCTTAACCTTTTCCTGGTTCATTTGTTCATTTCATTTTCCCCTGTTCTTATGTAAAGAAACATGAATATTTTCACAAGTTTTTTTGAACTTACTAACATGTATTATGCTATTCTTTCCTTTACATATACTGAAGACTGAGCAGAGTCTTATTTTCTTAACTTCTAGGCTTTCTTCGTTGCTAGGCTTCACTGCCTTCCCACAGACAGTTCTGTCAGTCTGTCTTGCTGTCATCTTACTTTCAGCTGAGACTTTTTCCTGTCTGGAATTGCCCTTGGAATGTCTTTTTGTTCAGTCTTTTATTATCTTTGTTCCAAGTATCACAGTTATATTACCTCTCAGCTTTTACTTTGTGTTACAATTTCTATGTATGATAGACAGTACAGCTCTCAATAAATGCATTTAGTATCACAAATGTATTTCTTCTGTTAACTTTCATCACATTTCATCTAATTCTCCTTCTTCTTCAGCATGAAAAAAAGCTTTGTGTTCATGCAGGCATAGCCTGTGTTTTTATACACCGTGTGAAGAGCTGTAAGCTAGCTGGTTTTGTCATGGATATTTGCAGCTACTGCTATTCTTGTATGTGCAGCAGTTAAAATCTTCCCCTAACAGTTCCTAACAAGAATGTAGGTCAAACTGTTGAACAGTAGCAGCAGGATTGAAAATGTAGAGTAGGTATAGTGTTTTTTTAACTGGTATTCTTATGATAAAGTTTTTTTACCTATGCACTTGGTATTTCCACTAGGTGCCCTTTGTCTTGTGAGTCATTTTAAGTGATTTTTCACTGTATGGCTCTTCTGTAACTAACAGCTACTCTTTCCTGACACAACTTTCTCTTTCCCAGTCTGAAGCCTTATTTTATATAGACACTTTCATGTCACCTGCACCTTTTTCCAGGAGCTTTGTATAAGTCTGTATATCCTGCAGGCTGGACTTGGGGGTGATTTGTTGTTGATATGGTCAGAACTCTGGAGCTATTGACTCCTAGTTCTAAACGCTTAGAAATGAAATTTCTTACCTTGTTGCTTTCAATTCTTAGTTTACATATCACATCTGTGTGAGATCCTTCTGTTCCCAAGGTATAAAAATGTTTTTCAAAACACATGCAGCAGTATATGACTTACTGTAAGAAATAGTCATATACTGTTGCATATGTCATCTGCACCAGCGTGCATTGTATGACATTGCAATCTGCTGGTAGTGTTCAAATCATGGATCTGAAATTCAACCTCCATTCTGGAACTAGAATGGAAGGAATTTATCTTCTTATGCTGCTAAATAAGCAGGATTTTGTTCTTTTGGATTTTTTCCCCCAAATAATACTCTTAATCTGATTTGTCATTCATCCATAAAGCAAAGCTGTATTTTGGTCTGTTGCATATTGCTAGTGCATAAGCTAACACTTCAGGGGGAAAACTAGCTCCTGTGATTTTGTTATTTTTTTTATTGATTATTTGGCCACTTCATTCAAAATGTTTCAACTGAAATTCACATCCTTAATACATTCAATTTTTTAAATCCCTCTTTGGTAGGAGCTTATGATATAGCTATACTATTGCACAGGATGTACCATTTTCACAGGAATTAAATGTGTTTCAAGGAAAAGCATTCCTTATTTCTGTGCATCTTAAAAATATTTTTGTTTATATGGTATTAGATAATCTAAGTGTTAATTATTAATAGAGAAGGGAGACTTTCACAAATTCTGTTGTCAAAGGATAATAAAACAAATTTTCATTCTGTGTGTTTGATGTCAAAACTGACCCCTAGTGGTTATGGAATGGAACAGTTGTAATGTTAGCTTTCTATATTCTGTTTTTCTTTTGGAATACTATTGGTGGGTTTTTTTCCTAATCAGATATAAATGTTTTTATGAAAAATAATTCATTCAAAATTATGGATATGAATTGTCCACGGACATATCCAGTGAATTGAAATCAGTAGCATCAAGTTAAGGGACGCTATTCTATGTAAGGAAGTACAGCAGCTATAGTGGGTTGGAACTCCTATTTCATAAGACAAATGCCAGATATCTCTATTTCATCCATGGTATTTATTACATCTGCATGCTGAGTCTGAGAAGGTTTTAGGAGGGCCATATTCCGCTGCTTAAGACTAGAAACTGTATGCTACACTAGTCAATATAATATACTGCATCTAAGGACAAAAATCTGAACTTGATTTTGATACTCAGGTTGTGTTCACTTAAAAGTTAAGCTTAGCAACCACAGTTTAAGAGCCGAAAAGGTGCTCTAAGTCTGAACTGAATGTGTATTAGATGCTAAATCTGTTTTTTATAATGTAGAAAAGGAAGGATTGACTATTTGAGTTATCACAAAGTACTAAGATAGGAGTTCTGCAAGGGGAAACAGCAACATCTTTTTTGTCATCTTTTTTTCTTTTTAGCGGTTGGGGGTGGAGTTTAAAGATGCAATGAAACCTAGCATAACATATGCCACTACGGCTGTCAAACCCAGCTTGTTATCACCAGCTAGAGGGAGAGACAAAGCTGCCATTGTTACCTTCACAGAGCTGCCGTGAGTGCCATACTGCTTTTTAGGGCAGTAGGAAAATAGCAGTTAAGGCCTCAAGTGGCAGCAACTTTCCCTCTGAATAAAAACAGAGCAATCAAAGTTAGCAGCAGCCAACGTTTTAACAGCAAGCTTCTCTGTACTGTTCCTTTGTCTGTGGTTTAACATTACAAATATAATGTTCAACTGGCTTGTGAATTTAATTCGATATTTTTAGCAAATTGTTCTGGAAAAGGATGTTTTGTGTCCTTCTCTTTTCCTTAACTTGGTTCGTGTGTCAAATGGATTTTAACAAAGTTTGCTGATGGTTTTCTGTGGTCCTCCTCTGAAAATTACAATTACCACAGGTCCAAAATTGTGAGCATGTCTTAGAGGAGCAGACGTGGGGGATATTACATTCTTGCCCGATTATAAAAGTCTCCATGTACTCTCTTACACTGTATTTTATCACTCCCTTGGGAACTAGCACGATCCCTTTCTATGAGGAATAGTTGGAACTGGTGTAAAGAAAAGCAAACTGTCTCACTTCATTTGTATCCTAGAAAAAAAGTATCTCTAGACTGCATGGGTTACATGTGCAAATTCAAAGGAAGTAATTGCCTCTAAATAGTCAGAAGAGATTTTGGGTTGAGATAACCTTAGTCAGAATCAGTAACAGCTTTTACCTTCCCTGTTGCTGTTTCTTGGTATATGATGACTCAAAGAGTTTATTTACAAGACTGGTCACTGAAACAGGCTGACATTTTTGGCTGTAAAAACTGATTGCAGAAATACTTTAATCAAAATAAGGGAAGTGAGAAGGGTATATCCCTAGTTTCAACTTACTGCTGATGAACACTGTGGCCTACTTCAGAGAGTTCTGGAGATCTGACTAGTAGTTCTGTATTACAGCATAGTATTTTAAATTATTTTTCGCAACTGGTAGTTGAAAAGAGGATAATCTGTTAAAACAAATGTCTGTTTTAGACCCAAATCAGAAAATGCATGGATATTTGCAAAATCAAATGCAGTACAAGCTGTTGGGGTGATGTCATTTGGTAAGTAATTTTTTTTTTTTTTCAATATTCAGATCAACTGTAAAAAATTATTTGATGTTTTGGACCTAGAAGTTGCATATTTTTAATTGTAATTTTTTTATATTCATGTTAAGCTGGTTTAGAAAAGAATGAAATTGACTTTGAGTCATCCATAGGTGAATTTAATTGTTATGGTTTAAGACATTATCCCCATCCATTGTCCATCTGGCCACAGAGGCTATTGCCACTGTAGCAGAGACAGTGGTGTGGCATGTGAATCTGGCTGAACTGTCCAGGTCATCTTAAAACACCTGCACCAATAGGGTTAATCTAACTGATAAATTGAGGAGGCTGTGATTGTTCTGCGTTCTCTTGGGTAATCTCTGACAGAAAAATCTTAGACCGCAATGAATACATTCGCTTGAGAGTGCCTGTTGCTTCCCATTTCTTACAATGAACCATTCAGGTGAGTCTCCACTCATTCTAAAATCTGTTCCTACCTGGAGGATCTCGTGTATTACTTCTTGTTAACACTGTGATAATCTGAGGCATCCCAATGCTTGCGGCTGCCTAGAATGGATGTCTTACCAAGTCTGAAAGTAGCAAATGACTCTGTGGATTTAAAAAAAAAAAAAATCTCAAAAATGCTGTTGGGTTCTTAAGCAAGAGAAGAGCAGGAAGAGGAAATAGAGGTGGAATGGAGGTGGGGAGGGTGGGAAATGCCATGGTGTTTTAGCATAGTGTAATCAGAATCATCTCAGGATGAATATAACCCTTCACCAAATCAAATGAGTAAGTAAAAGTTCAAACCATTTATCTTTGCTGCTCATTGCAGGATTAATGTTTGTATTTAATAATGAGTGGATTCAAACTGTGCTGTGTCTCTTCTCCCTTGGAATATTCATTCCATAAATTTATTTTATATGCATGGATTCATACATTTGCTTTAACTGTTATGTGTGTTTCAGCATTCATCTGCAACCATAACAGCTTTTTAATATATGAGTCTCTGGAAGAACCCACACTAAAGAACTGGTCTCGAGTCACACATGTGTCTGTCTCACTCGCTGTTGTTATCAGTGTAGCATTTGCTGCATGTGGATATATGACTTTTACAGGATATACAGAAGGTAAAGCATTTGATCCCTCAGTTTAGGTGCTTGCTGTAATCCTTATATTTCGCCCTTCTGTCTGACTTGTCCTGTTAATATCTTAGTGATTGCTAAAATGCCAAAATCACATGATGTTTGGACAGAAATAGTTAGGACGTTCCTTGTAGTTACCCAACAACCAAAACAGGATACAGAGATGTCAGCTACATGCTAATAGGTGTCAGATTCCCAAGTGTAAGCCTTACCAGTGAAAGTCCTTTCTGAATACTTCATAATCAAAATACTTCTGAGCTCTAAAGATCTGTAATTTAGCCACATGGTTCACTAGCAGAGAGCAGTAGGAACAAAAATTACCTTGATTTTTCTGCAGGGTGCCTGGCATATATTTCTGTATATTCACCTGTATCTTTTCCTGTCTGTGCTAATATAGCATCCTAGCTCTTAGAGATATTTCCTATCTTGTTCTGTGGTAACTAATCCTACTGTCACCTCTGTGTGTATATGAATATACATATATCTATAAATATATATATAATCAAAGTTACATCATATTATTTAACATAATTTTTTTGAAGTAGAAAAGGTGCTTTCAGAAGAACAAGGCATAAATTTGTTTAGTACATTAGCTTCTTCAGTAAAAATACATATTTTACAAGCAAGCAGGTTTGCTGTTATTTAGTAGTGCTGTTCCAAATTGTAGGAGAAGGCTTCCAACCTTTTTCATTTCCCGATGAGCAGCAGCATGTAGAGAACAGAGGAATTGTAGGATGGGGGTTACTGGTTGATCTGTCCTCCTTTTTTCCTGCCTCCAGTGCTGTTTATGCAGAATAACTTACTGTCCTAGATGCAACTGTAGCTAGACTAAGTGCAAACTGGCTGAGATATTTCATGTATAGAAGGCTCTGACTGCAGCTATCCCTCAGCATATGACTCTACTGTAAGCAGGTTCCATCTTACCTTTTGTCTCTCCTGTCAAAATATTTTGTCCATTATCTCTAAAGTGCTCCTTATTGCTTCTTCACTGTGATTGCCATTGTGAACCTAAAAGTAGTAAATTGTAGGACAGTATAGTAATCGAGTAGAAAAGATCTGGTAGATCATCTGATCACTGTCTTGCAGCATCTCTTGTGCCTCAGAGATCATTGTTCCAGATTCTTTGTGGTAAACATTAAGCAAGATGGTGATTTGGATTCTATAGCAATGCTTTTGTTGTTAGACGTAAGAAGATTTGCTAGGTAATAATCCATATGGTCAGAGTATTTGAAATTCTTCACTGCAGCTTACCAGCTATAATAATGCTGTCAGAGAAATACAGTTCTCCAGAGGTAACTCCCTGGTTTTCCTTGTGTAATTGTTCTAGGAATTACATTTTTAAAGGAAATATATATTTTTATATATGAGCTTTCTTTCTGAATCTGTCACACATTTATTTGAAAAAACACCAGCATCTCATACAAAATTTGTGCTAAGGGGAAGGTAACAGATGACAAACTCTTAATGTGTATATGTTAAAATATTTTTGAAAGATAAATGCTACTTGAAATAAAAAAACCTGCTAATAACAGGATAGGGTAAAAGTTCCTCCTGGATGTAATTTGTGACTCTCAACTACAGTTTCTTGATATACGTCAGGACTGAGGATCAGAAAATCTCAATTACTCCAGTAACTTACATTTCAATTTGCAAATGGCAAATGACATGAAGTTCAAACTAACTGATGTTTTGCTATGCCTCAGGAGATATATTTGAAAACTACTGTAGAGATGACAACCTTGCTACATTTGGAAGGTTTTGTTATGGAGTCACTGTAATTCTGACCTTCCCTCTTGAATGTTTTGTGACCAGAGAGGTAAGAATTTATTACATTCTCCCTTCAACAATGTTGATATGTATTAATAATATTCTCGCATTATTAATATATGTTGTAGTTGAAGTCAATGATTAATCTGTAATAAATATCAGCATATCCTATCCTGCTACATGCAATCAGTATGGGGTACTAGTTGTACTGTTTAGTTTCTGGCAATATAATTTTATAACGTTTTTTTATAATATCTTAAACTTAAAATTCCAGGTTTGGCATAAATGTTATGTTGAAAATAGCCAAAATTAGCATATTTATTATGCTTACTCGTTTTGCTTTGTAACAGTATCTCCATCTAGGAAAATCCACCTGTTCAATAAATAATTGTAAGTGGTTTTCATTCTGTAGTAGCCAAATGAGAAGAAATTCACTATACCCTAAATCCTGCAGGTATAACTAAGTCAGTGTTGCAGTTGTTCCACGATTTTAGTAATGCTTGTTATGAGTTATTTCTGGAAGCAACGAAGAGGTTTTCTTGAAGCAAGATAGGTATAGTTCAGTCAGTGTATTCTCACCCATTTTTTAGTTTCCTAAGGTTAGAAGATTTGGCACAAGATGTTTGTTAACATAAAGAGTAAATTCAAGGCTTAAAATTGTGGTTCTGTTTCAGGTGATTGCCAATGTGTTTTTCCAGGGAACCTTTCAACAGTTTTCCATATTGTTGTGACAGTAATTATTATTGCTGTGGCATGGTGTGTCATTAGTGTATGATTCCTTGGAATAGTTTTAGAGCTGAATGTAAGTGAACTTGTATATTCTTTTATTTAATAAATCACTTTTTTTATAAAACAGAACTCTGAAAAAGCCACAGACCTACTGAAAATCTTCTGTAACTTGACATAGTAGTCAGTAGAAATGTTAGAAGTATTCACTGCTTCAAAGTCAGATAATTAAAGGGGAAAGGAAGTTCAGGAAGTAAAATTCATATGGTTGGGGAGGGCCTTAGAACAGTTCTGGAAATATGGCAAGTGGCTGTGACTTACCAAATGTATCTCAACTGCAGTGGAAATCACTAAAATACTCATCCTAACTGTATTGCAGGAGTGAATCTAACATTTCTTTCTCTAACCCCTGCGTCTGATGAAGTTGGCAAATTACTAACCACTGGAGCAGATACTAATGACTGCCTGTGCCAAAGGGGCCAAAACCAAAGCGTGGTGGAGGAAGAAAGTACCAGTAGTAGTGAGACACTAACTGGAATTTTTCCCTGCTTTGGGCTTAGCAGGGAGCAAAACTGAGTAATTTCATAACCTGAGTGTACGATTTTTAGGAGGAAACTGCTTTGTTTGCCAGTAAACATTCCTGTGTCTGGTATCACCTCATAGCAGAGATGGAGCTTACCAGACATGCCACACAAGGCATTTATTGACTTGAACCAGTTTTAACACATTTAAGTAACTTTTTTGGTTGGCTGGAACTGCTATGTAGTCTTCTGGAGTCCTAGACTACTAGTTAGCAAAGTAGGCTAACCAGATGAAGTCAGTCTCTCTTGGCACAGAATGTACATTTGATCAAAGAAAACATTTAAAAAAAAAAATCCAATCTACATTTATGATAAACATTGTCATAACAGTTTACCTTCAATTTCAGGTCTGCTATTTTTAATAAATAAAGTAGATGTGGAAATGTCATGCTCCAGAATATAAAAGTTAGAAGGTGGAGAAAACTTTAAGGGCAGCCTTTGCTTCTTTACAGAAATATTTTAGAATTCCTTCCTTATGTCCCTGTCCGTGCATTCATTGACAATTTCAAGCCATATATTGCATGCTTACCTAAAACTGATGGAACAAAACACAGGATGTTGTTCTTTATGCTATGTAATACCTGTACTTTATGATACATGTACATTATGATACAGGTACCCTGTTCTGATCCACAGTGCAGTTTATCTGCTAACTGAGCAGTAATGAGTGTTTTTGTAGCAGTGATTTAACAGGTCATGCTTGCACTAATATTATAGAACAGGTCTGAATATTCAGACAAGTTATCCAATTACCCTCCATTTAAAATAATTACCTACACAGTTTCTTCTCAGTTAATCCTTTCCAAATTATAACTAGCTCAAAATAAACAATATTCCTATCATTTTGGTCAGGGTGCATGTTTCCATTAAAATCTCTAGTTCATGGCATCTGTTGGTAATTTCTTTTCCATCTTTTTCCCCTCTGTTTTTACATTACAAGTGCAGAAAATTCACCTGTGTATGTATACACACACACATAAAAATGTTTAAATGTGTGCATGCATACACATGTGCCTATTCTGGTCAAATATCTGAATACTGGTATAATGAACCTAATTAACTCTGTGTCTATATAAATGTGTTTTACATTTATTATATGGTATAATATGTGAAGGTAAATTCACACCAGAGAACTTACAGTGAGTCTTTCTAGCATGAATAAATATGCATGATTCCTATTTGGAATGAAATTGTTTTAAAATAATCACTCAAAAGCAAACATTCCATCAATGCAATATCTTTCCCCAGAGAGGCCTAAGCAGTTACTCAGTAGTCAAGCTGATAGCTTGATTCAATTACAAACAGAAGTTGATAGCCAGACATTTGAGTGGGTAGCTCATATCTTATGGTTTGTTGGGTTTTTTTTTTTCCTTTTTAAGAGAGAATTTGACAATGCAGCTGTATGTATTTATTGGATGTAATTGTTGCACTTAGAAAGATTGTTCCGTCTTGATATCCACCAGTAGAGAAAATGAATAGGCAGAGTCTTTACATGTGAAAGCAAGATGATCTGTCTTCTCAGCAGGCTTTCTGTCCAGCAGATGAGCTGTCTTTTGGCTCTTCACCACAGATGGCATTTGCTGCTGTTTCTCTGACTCTACTTACTTTTTCCCTGCTTTCTGCTTTTAAAACAAAACACAAGCCATTGTATTTGCCCTGTAGTAATTCCCCAGGGAAACCATTCAGTCATACGGCAGTCAAGGGTCCAGGGATTTTGCTGTGCAATATATTCTTTATGCTGATTTGTGTTGCTTCACATACTTAAGAGTTTCAGTTTTTATGAAGAAGATACTTTATGCATGTACCTCTTTTGATGTCTGTGCTGACCACTGTTAACAGGTTCTACCATAAAAATATATAAAAACTTGTACAAACAATGGTGCAAAGATATTCAGTAGACTATATTACTATCTCACTATAATTAAGTTGAAACATAGTGTTTAAGTATGTGACAAAGTAAATGTTCAAAATTTCTGCATAAAAACGCTCTTTTTGCATGTAACTCGTATGTTAATCTTCAGTGGCTTTACTATAAAAAAACCACTTAGGCAGGTGCTTTTTATCTGTCCCTATCTAAGAGAGTGTTTAAAGAGGAGCTGAATTTTTAATGAGAGGTGGGTTAACTTTCTCTAAGGGAGCTTTGCTTTCATAGGGAAGTCAACCTAAATCAAGTCATAAACAGAAATTGATCAGAATTCTTTGAACTGCTACATGATGTTTCCAATTGTTTTTTTTTTCTTTAAGGCAGTATTATATCTAGACTCCTAGATGGAAGGATGTTAAGTATATTTTAAGTCAGTTGCAGTATTGCAGAACTATTATGTTTGGACTTTTTCTGTACTTCTGAAGCTGAGAAACTTCTGGTAATCAGATTTAATAGTACTTGCAACATAAAACATTATTCTGTATCAGCAAAGCAAAAGCATTTAAATAAATCTGAATTTATTTGAAATAGATTTACAGGTATTTTTGCAAGTTATTTGTGACTCTGAAAAAAAAGTTTTCCATGTAGCAACACTGGGAAAGGCCTCTATTCTCTGTTTTTACTGTTGCATCAATCTAATCGCAACCATTAAAAAATTTGGGGTTTTGTTCTTCAGATCTAAATATAAATGCTTATGAGGGTTTTTTCTATTGTTGTTTCCCACACACAGGGAGTTCTGAGTGCTACCCCACTTGTTTTTATCATCCCAACAGCGTGTTATCTAAAGCTATCCAAAGAGCGATGGAACCATTCAGATAACCTCATATCCTGCCTGATTCTTGCTGTCGGTGTGCTAGTGATGACAGTTGGGTTTGTTCTGACTATCTTGCATCCCCAAGAATGTAGCCATGGAAAAGAAATGTTCTACTGCTTCCCTAGTAATGTTTCGTTTCACAACACTACACTTCCACCATAGGTAGCATACCAGTCTCCAGACTAGATCAGGTACATTTTGCAGCAAGCCATACATGCCTGTTTAAAGGAGAGTGGAACAAAGAGCTTTTATATTTTGATATGCACTAAGAATTTTAAACTGTATAACTGTATTTACATATTTGTTTTTATGCTGCCATCCTTTTCCAGATAAGACTTAATTTTTAGCTGTTGAAACAGAAATTCTCAGAGGTGCCTTTCAGTAGACATTACTGGAATAACTTGCAAACCTGTCAAAGAAGGCTACATTTTTTTTAACTTAGTCTACAATGCTGTCTGAAAGTTATGTTTAGGAATGTAAACATCTCCCATGTTTCATTGCTGTCATTTAGTTTTTATTAATTTTATAATCTTTTAATGTATATTTACTAGCACACTATAGCATGGGGTTTTTTTGAAGTCCTGAAAAAAAAAGTGTGTCTGGGTCTCTCTCTGCGTATTAAACTTCTGCTGTTGAATTGAAAGACCCCTATTAATTCTGTCTTTGATTTTCCAGTAACTGTCCTTTACTGCTGAAAGCGTCCCCTGTACTGGCTCTTGAGTCGAGGGCAATTTTGTGTACTGACTGAACTATAATTTATACAATTGAACTGTAACTGTTACAATTTGTGGTCTTCCAATTAAAAGACTTTGCATGAATAAATCTACACAGGAGAATTTGAAAAGATTTAAGTAAATGGTCTTTGTAAAAATTTCAAGATTGACAGTGAAGAAAATGACATGCGTAATAAACATATCTTACATTTATAACCCCATTTATTACTTTTGAAACTGGATTGAAACAATGCTATATGCCGGGCATGTGCAGCTTGAGCAAATTCTGTGAGAAAACTAGTAAACTTGATTATCATTCTAGTCCTCTGATTCTTTGTGATATATGGCTATTGATTTCATCATGGTTTGTTAAATTTTGGTGTTCTGCTATGTTCTCCAAAATTCATTTAACATTAAGTATTCATATATGTATATATAAAAATACACACACCCACCCCTACAAAATATGAGTAATTTGAAGTTGAGAATGAGTAATATGAATATCCTCTGTCAGTGCTGGGGTTTTGAAAATGTTTTGTCATCTAATCAAACTGTGTCCTTTGAGTTAGTTTTTGCATTATTGTGATCATTGTTGTTCCTTTTGCATACAATTCCTTGACAACTAGATGTATAATGCTACTCTATTTTTATGTTGCTAAATGAGGTGGTGACAGTTTTTGTCTTCAGTTCATCCTGCATGCAAAGCTATTTCATTCAAGACTTCTAGCTAAATAGATCTTTAGGCAAGGGTCACTAGATGATTATAATACTCATAAGTATAACACACTTTTAAAAAGCAGTGCTTTTATAATACATGTTTTAAGTATTGTTGGGTTTTGGGGGGGGTGGGGTTTTTTTTGTTTGTTTCTTTCTTTTTAAGTTGTAAAGCTATTAGAGGGCTCTGGGAGTGTTATTCTACTTTAATTTCCCTACATAGAGTCAACTTTGAGGGTGATAATTTATCTGCTGTCCAGGTACCTGGAGAATATTATTCACCAGTTGAGATCCAGCAATAGCTGATTTTGTCTTAGCTGTGGGTGAGTAGTCACTGGATGGATTCCCCTCCTTCTGTGCCAAATGGAGTTAAATAATATTTCCTCATGACAGCTGATGAGATCTTTCTGTTGAATCAGAAATCTCTCCTGAGCTTTTCAGTTCTTTTTTCTGATTTTTTTTAATTTATTTTGTTCAAGTATGTTAACCTGTTTCAAGTAGTCATTATAATCTATCCTTGCTTTAGAAAGGGGTGCATTGTAGAATTGCCTGTTCAGCTTAAAGATTGTACTGAGGCTATGTCAATATTAAATCACGTTTACATGTCCTTTAAGAAGGACAAGTCCTTCTATGCTTTTCTACTTTATAAATGCAGATTAAAGAAGACTTGTTTCATGTTGCTTTGGAATTTGAAAAGTGTAAAGTCTGAGGTAGTAATGGTCAGTTCAATGTTTTCATTGCTGATAAAGCTTCTTTTGCTCTTAAAAGTTTCTTTTCCCAAAACTAATTGCACTCATGTAATCATATGTTTTCATTTATGAATTTGCCAGGTGATGATGGGGCTCTTTCCTAGTCACAAGTAGACTGAAAAAGGGAAGTCAGACATCATGGATGCTGGAATTTAAAGTTAACTGCTATTTGGCTAATGGCTTTCTAGAAGCTATGGTTCCTTCCTTTCCAGTATTACATAGTGTAACTTACCTTTATTGAAATGGCAAATAATAATAACCTGCTATATGCTTTCTTAGGACCTAGGAAGTCTGAATACAGAAAGAAGCACCTTTTTATTTCATAATAGAAATTGTGATAGTCAGTGTTTTTTTAAAACAGTTAAGACTCCCAAAAGTAGAGTTGTAGCTATCATCAAAAGCAATACAGAAAGCATTTAAGGATATCAAAATAAAACTGTTATAAATACGACAGTAGGTAAGTCTTGATGCAATAGAAAAGAAAGATAAGTAAACTTAAAAGGAAATGTTACAGCAAAGAAAGTACAACCACACTAAAGAATTACTAGCAAATATACTTAATTTAAGCTTCAAACAGAAGTGTCTTTCTGTGACTAAATAAGGTAAAAGCAACAATTTACAATCTAGTAGTTTTAACAGAGCTCACTGAGAATGAATGAAAACTAATTACTACCTGTGTTACACTATTGGACAGACTTTTGCACTGAAGAGTATACTTTAGGTTTGTAGTTATAAATCAGTTTTGGTTGGTAAGCTAGAGGTATTTAGCTTTGTTTAATTACTGAGCAAATTGCAACCTCTGGCTCTTTATATTTCTGTATGATGAAGTTTTCTTTTTCACCTCAGTATCTTTGCAGATTTTCATCTTGGCTTGCTAACAGTGCAGGCTGGGGTTTGTTCTAGCTTTGTAAAATCAATTGGGATGCTCTCACGGGCCTCAGCATGTGCAGGATCACATCACTACCATAGTACTTCAAGCAGAGGCGTGCTGCACACAAAAGCAGAAGAAGTGCTGGAACTCCAAATGCTCTGTGGTGACAGGACTTCATGGAGTCCAGGGGGAGGGAGAACGTCAATGTTCGCTGGCAGGGTTTCTCATCAAAAGCTGGTAGTGTGACTCACTATTTCTTCCAAGTTCTTCTCTCCAGCTGAGAAGGCATTGCAGGACACCAGATGTACAATTACCATTTTTACAGGAGCTAAGCAGACAGTTTCTAACTTTCTAGAGCAGTGTGCTTCTTATCAATCACAGGCTTCCAGGCATTCGCAAAATATTTTCTCTCTGAAAGTTTGTCAGATAAGCAAACCCCATGTACTATGGTGGATGACTCAGAGGATTTTTCCTTCCTCCTCAAGGTTCTCTATGGAGAGGGGTTAGAGTGGCTCAGGTTTGCTAAACTGACAATTTATGTTTTTCACACACAAAATCTTTCTGTCTCATATCTGGATCTGATATGGGTAGGATATTTATCTATTTAGTAGAGAAACTATTTAGCATTTGTGACTCAGTAGCAAACAAAACTTAAAAGTAGCGTGAGGATTTATTTGGACTCTGTCTGGTGTGAACACTGAATAGAAGTTAAGGAGAAAGACGAAAAAGTGGCAGACTAAACAAATGCATTGTGAATGCAAAGCATGAGATTGAACATATTCCCATAGCAGGAAGGAGGGAGAAATCAAAAAATAAACATAATGCACAGAAGGTTTATATTTTTATAGTAGTTCTGTTGCCATGAAGATCTAATTTTAAAAAGCAATTCTTGAGTTTCAGCTTAGAAACTGTGTTGTGACATCTGTTGTTTTAATCTATTTTTTTTTAGAATTGGCATAAATCCTACAAAGTAAAGCATTTGAATTCAGGCCAGTGAAGGAAATAAGTAGAAGCATTCCAGTTTCTGTCATTCAGTGCTATTGGAGAAGATGAGGTGCAGGTACATGCTTAGTACAAATTCAGCATTTGACTCAAAACTCTTCATGGAAAGAAATTAGATTATTTGATTATTCCTCTTTCTACTTACTTTTCTGTTCCCTCCTAGCTAAATGTTGATTCTAGGTACTTCGTAAGACAATACCGTATAGAAAAGCTATAGTTGCTGTATAGGATTCCAAAATCACGTGCAGCAGGCATTCAAGAAAACTTCAGTAAGGTCTGAATTTTCACATGTGGTTTCCTAAAGGAGACAATGGCTACAAACACTGAAAATTCCCAATAAGGTTCATGGACTTCCTGAATTCATACAAGTATTGAAGTAATGAGCTGAAGACAAAAAGAAAGTTAGAAACTAGTTGAAATGACTATTAGATGCTGCAGGAATAAATTACAGATGTTGTTCTGTAAAACCTGCATTAGGTGGGATCACGCAAATCAGCTTTCAATGGGAAGCTTATGTCTGCCACAAGCAGTAGACTTGGCAGACTCAGCTGTAGCAAGTAGAAAGCTCTATACTGAAATAATTCCACACTGCCTGCTCCAGTTACCTCCTATTTTCCTTTGACTCTTCAGCAGTGTCCTGTGTCTTGATGGCAGCAGAAAAACTGACAGTGGTGGTATTGCTGTCTTGCCAAGACTGACTGACTGAGATTTCATTGTGGTACATTGTACGCATCTCATGACTTTTGTTTCCAGAGGCAGGGGCTATTTTTTTTCCTGTGTTCATATACTGCTTAGTATGGTGGCTTCTGATTGATGAGAGGGCCTCCTAGGTGCTGTAGTAACATAAGCAGTAATTACTAGACTTTGGCCATATCGTGCTGTTTCTCTATCATTATGTTTTTTCCCTATCATGAATGAGTAATGAATAATAAATATGTTATTGGGTGACAGAGGGTTCCTTTGCTTTTATTTTTAGTTCAAATATTTTTTGGGGAAAAAAGGCTTAGAAGATGTCTCCATGCTTGGTTCACTGCATTTTGTGGCTCTTGTGAAAAGGACACAGGTGTCAAATACCTTATTTGTGTAGCCACAGTGGCTGGTAGTTAGTCTAGTTTTTGTAGTGCTGCATGAGAACTCTTGTGAAAAAGCCTACTGTACGGAATATGTTCAAATACAGGGCAGTCCTGGCCCTCTTGGAACACTAATTAACTCATCAAAGGAAGCATGGCTGGGGTCACGTGACATGTGAGGAAGTGACAGCGGTTTAATTTTGGCTTTCTTTTGTATCAGCTCATTGGGAAAGATAATTTTGAGGGCAAAAGACAAGTATTTTCTTTTAAAGCCCGAACTGACTGCTTGGATAAAATTTAAACAATTAAGACACAGGGCAAGAAAGTTATATGATTACAGGGACTTATATTTAAAACTCTTTCCCTTATACTGAGCACTAGCTTTTTTCCTTTCATCCTACATTTATATAGCATAGAAAATAAATGTTTCCAATGAACTTAAGCAAGTAAGTTTCAGGCTCTTTTCTATCATACTGCAAGTGATATGTTAGCTGAGAAGAGGCAAATACAAATATCTTCCTATGATATTTGACTGAAGAAGTCACTTGAATAGGCACTAATGAAAAAAAAAACCAACCTGGAAAAGAGATGATAAAATGTGAGCATATTTGAACAATGTTCAGGTCACATAAATTCACTTCTGCTCATTTAATTCTTCTCTTTCCTTCTTTTCTGTTTTATTTTTTCACAGAAAGGATTGTCTGTCTTTTGAATCAGGTGCTTCTGTATCCCAGCTCAGTGCTCTGATGTGTGAAGCACAGTCTTTTCCATCTATTTTTCTTTACATTAAAATTCTTGGCATTGGCCTACTACAGAATAATGATGTTTTAAAATAACATGAGTTTTCACAGGATTATTACCTTCCCAGGACTATGTAGCTAGCTGTCTTCCAAGGAAGAGATAAATCCCTAAAATTAAATTTTGAAGGAGGTAAGATATAAGATGATACTATAACAGTGTTTTACAGCATTTTAAAATAGCAGCATGCTGTATGCTGACACCAAACATTTGTAACAGTGCTAGTCAGCCTGCAATGAGACAAAATGATGCTCTTAGACTTCATTCATATATTTAACAGCATATATTAAATCTGTTCCTATCCAATGACTGGGCACTGGGATGAAAAAAAAGATTGTTTCTTCTAATAATACAGTAATTTTTTAAACTATAGAAAAAGATTATGGTCTAGCCCATTTTGTGCAGAAATCTGATTATCAAAGAACAGTTTATAGCATGCTGGTCCTTCCAGAGACTTTATAAACCATGAAGCCTGCCTGGAGAGGTGGGACAAGTTACCCAGTTATCATAGGATAATTAGCTTTTCAGTCTTTCAGCAATCAGATGTAATTTAATCCAGGTTTTAGAAAAAATAGGGTAGGCCTCAATGGTGAAATGCAAATACATATTTGGTGGCATAGCAAATAATTGCTAGTAGGCTCTGTTGGACTTGTTCCTGCCATGGGAAAAGCATGTGGATGCAGCAGTCTTAAACCAGCACGTTGGAGAGAGGAAGGCTAGGAGGAAGGAGAGCTAGACCCTAGAGGTGTGAAGCACTGCCAATTTTCTTAATTTAGGTTCAGCTACAAAACCAGTGAGAATCAATCATTTCTTCTTCGTAATGCCTCCCTTCAGCCCTGTGTTCCCAGTCTATTGCATTAAGTGGTTCACAGGGCAGTGTAATAGGAAAAGACCATGAGGGTGAGTGATCTGGATCAGTATTCTAACTTTGTAGGTAGAGACACAAGACTTCCTCATGCAAAATACGGATAGCATGGCACAGGAAGCCTGTTGTTTTAAATTAAAAATTGATACTTTTATCTGCTTTCTGCAAATATCCAGTCTTGTATTGTCTAAGAATAGCAATGGTAAAGATACTAACAATTCTGCTTGCTGTAAACAAATCCAAGCTTTTGGAATTGATTTAATCACCTCTGTCTATTCTGAAGTCCAGTGTGGATATTAACTAAAAAGTCAGGGAAATGCAGAAAGATGCAAGGAAACTTGAAACTAATCTTTCACTTTGGTAGCATCTGCTGTTACTAAACGTCAGCTGAACCAGGAAATCAATATAAGTATTTAAAATGCACGTTGTCTTTAATAGATAGGAATACTGTTTCCTCCAATACACACATCTCAATCTGTAACAGTAAAGAGCTGTAGACTTCTTAGAGCAGAATTGTCTCTAAAAGATTCTTCAAGTTCTGTTGCATGCTACTTTTTATTAGTAATTGCTGGTAGTCTGTTCCGGCCTTCTTTTATTAGGATGCAGTTCTTCCTCACATGGACATTCTATTGTAATTTTTTTCCTTGGAAGACTGTGAAACTTGTAGGGGGCTTCTAGGAGGGCTTATGTCTTGGAACTAAAGCAGGGTGCAACAAGAAAAACATCCTGCATCTTTAGTAGGGCATCAAAAGAGGAGCATCTTGGAACTGAGGAAGGAACTTCGTTGAAAATTTGCAAATACTCCCAACTGATGGTTAATGCTTCCAAAACTAGAGCCACCCTCCCCCCCCAACATTATGCTTGTTGCACTATAGTTACATACAAGCTCAGAACTCACTTGGAACTCGTTCATAACATCATTATTTTAACAATGTAAGCTGCTTTTCATTGGACTGTATTTTTAAATTGTTGAGATAAGCATGTTTTACAAGTAATTATTGCTTATGATGAGATTTAGTAACTTGTGCAACAGCTTCTAGCCATTTCCTATAATAAGTGGCATGGTGCCAATGTAGAATAAACTAACAGATCCCATGCATCAGGATGTCACTAGGTGCTAGACAGAGTATCATGGGACTGGTACAAGTTTATGAAGAATATCACTGTGACCCAAGAGAAAGAAGTTGTTAGTGTGAAAAGATGAAGAGAACCAGATACAACCAGGCAACTAGATAAACTATTGTGATAAAAATTTTAGTTAACTTCCCTTCTCTATAGAATAATGATAATTAAAAAGTTGTTTATATATTTTCCTCATAGTATACCTACCCCTTTTAGCAAAAAGAAAAGAGCAGTAGGCAAACTGTTAAACTGCTGTTTTGCAAATGCAAAAATAATGTCTTCATTGGAATGTTAAAGGAATTGCAGAAACATTTCTATTTTTTTTATTCCAGGATCTTTACTTTTGGACTAACTCTACTGTCAGTATTCTTGAAAATGAAACTCTGCCCTTGGGATTCCTACAAATTACTAATGGGTATTAAGAACTCATTGCACTTTCTCTTTTTAAAAACATCTTGATCCAGACTCACAACTTGGATTTAAATTTTTGTGAGCTTCCACAGGGCTCCAAAGTCTCAGTCCTGATCATATACAGTTAACTAAAAATGCAGAAGCAGTCCTATTTACTTCAACATGAAAAAAGAAAAAAGGTTTAAGTGGGTTTTGGAATATTGTAGGAATCAAGATTTTACTCTGTCAGTTTAGTGTGAAATATTGACCATTACAAAGAATATACCCAGACTGACTACAGTATTCTGGGCAGTAGACAAAGTGATTGTGGAATATGAATGAATTAATAATTCAATTGATAATTGTTAGTGGCTATTCAATACTTCAATACTCTAATTAAATAACTGTTCAGCGTATCAATGGACCAGCATTTTATAATTAGGCCTTGAAGACTGTACCTTCAGTTTGATACTGAAACTAATGTTTAAATTAATTGATATTTTAAAAACACCTTAGTTTATAATAAGTGTGTGTGGTATTTAAATATACTTGTCAGAATTGTGGGAAGAAAGTGGCAAGATTCAAATGCTCTCTTCTAAATTGGACATTACAAGGCAATTCAAACTGGAAATAAATTTAATAACTTGAACAGAAAGCAAGTACAGGTTTTTTATGTTACAAAATATTTTGGTAAGTGCAAAGTTAAGCAAATACTTATTTGGTGTTCTAGGGAGAAGTAGAAGAGAGTCAGGCTCCAGATTTGCCAATAGCTAACCCTGTCAGAATCCAGGCTCCTAACACAGGACCTTGTCATCTTGCCCTAGAGGAAATGTTAGGTCTTTCTCTTTCTGGAATGGAGTAAGGAGAAAGACAAGAAAAGCAGATGGCACTGTATTGCTAGGAGCAAGAGGCAAGCAATAAATAATCATGATGATGTATTTAAGGATGAGGTTCTCTCTTTGTAGATTTCTCTACAACTTTTTCCAGCAGTATCTGAGAATCTGCAAGAAATAAAAGATGGCAGTGATAACTCTTCTTTCCTTGCTGACAAGAGTTGTGGTAGGGGTGTGACATATGGTACGTTAAGATGAAAACAGTGGCCAAGTTGCTTTCATTTTCAGTGTACTTTAGAAACCTTTTCAGCTTAAAAACATCACTGTGACAGGCTTATCTCAACCTAGGTTAACCACAGAGCAACTATTTTAACCTTTCCAACACATCTCCTCTACAGCTGTCTATTATTACATGAATTCTGTTATTTCCTCTAATATGATGATAATGCATGACTTGTGGGAACTTTTAATAAATATGTAACAGGATAAGTGAGAAGTCAATACAGACCTGATACCCATCTAGATGTTAACAGCAGTTGAGAAATTTGGTTGTTGTTTTAGAAGCAGACCAGCAGATGGTGCTCAAAAATTAATCGCACCATAACTGAATTGTGATGGTGCATTTTCAATTTATTTTTCTTTTTTGTTCTTTATCAAATGGTTATTACACATATTTTTTAATTAAATGGAAATGTGAATAAGGATGGAAGAACAGAATAACCAATGCTTCTTGGACATCAGTCTCTGAATCCTTACTAGTTTTCTTCTAGCACTAATTGTTGGTTTTAATTTAATCATTTATCTTATTATATTACTTATTTTCAGTTCAAATGTTAACAGTTTTATCTTAAAACTCTAGCTTTCCTCCTAATCAGATTCAGATGGTTTGCCTTGTAGATTTAAGAATAATTGTAATGATATTTGGAGGGGTGATGAAAGCTGCAGATGGTAGTTACTAAATTTTAAAAAAAAAAGTCCCTGCTTGAATGGAAGTTAAGCTGCAAAGATACACTAGTAATCTTAAGAGCCTTGGGAATTTTATACACAATATACTAACTGTTAAGCCTTCTGCAAATCAGAAAATTCAATGTTAATTCCGTATTCACAAAGCAGGCGTTGGCCTGGGTTAAAATGCAGTAAACTTAACATGCTCTGCCATCCTGTTAAGTCTCAGTCTACGGCCGTGACAACCTGTTGACATGCTATATTCTAGATGCTGCAAATGATAAGCCCAGGTACTTTGAAACCTGGCAGCTTTACAGTCCCTGCCTTCCCGGATATTTCACTTGCAGACACCTTAATACCCACTTCAGTTTATGCAACAGAGTGTGAAAAGGAACCTAGCTTGGGAGCTTTGGTAAACCCCACCCAAGGTGTACGGTCTGTTTTTAATTAAATGTATTGGCAAGTTAATGAAGCTGCTTTGTTTGAGTAGTAAAAGCTTAATATTGGCAGTAACTGCCTTGAGGTAGCTGTAGTGGAAAGAAGAGAGATTTGACAAAGAATCAAAAATGTGACAAGTGGTGTACTGGTGGTGGCATCTTGCGAAGGAAGAATGAATTAGCCTGGTCTTTGGCAGGAGAGGGATGTGTACAGTGCTAGCTTGCATATCACTGGAGACAGCTACAGAATTCACAATTAATGTAAGAAGTATATGGCAAGTAAAAAACTTTGGGTTATGTAAATTCCAGGAAAATGCAAGTAGAGTATGCACTACAGTGGAGTTTAGGAAGTAGAAATTATATGTATGCATACACACATAAAAACCAAAACCAAACCCCAGACCACCCATACATTCTTTGGAAAGGAGAAAATGCAATTTAGAAACAGGAAAAACTTACAAAAAAGATAATTTACACTGCATGCAAATAAAACAAGGCCTTTGTCTCTTGCTGCTAAGCCCATTGTTACAGACTTGCTCTTAAAGATAAACTTTCCATTAGTGTTTCAACAGATTCATCAGGGGGGAAAAAAGTAAAGATTTATCTGCTTTCTGTTAGGTTGCACATAAAAGGAGAGGTATTAAGATAGGAACTTCAGAAAAGCATTTTCAAATAATCACAGCTCTTATAGTTGCTCTGTATAATCCTCAGTACTTGGCACACCTGCAGAATCCATGAGAAGCATGTCTCTGTGTTAGGTTTTCTGCTGTGAACTACTGAGATTGCTGTATTTCCAGCAGAAAAAAAATACTAAAATGTAAATTAGGATTCAGTTGAAAACTGTGTGAGCATACATACAAAGTGATTTTCATGGACCTTAAATATGACTTAAGATCTTTGATAGACTGAGAATGAATCAGACTACCTAGCAAGTCCAAAGCCATATATATGAAGACTGACTGACTTTCAAGTATGCTGTAGACATGAACAGAAAAAGAAAAGTATTTTTGTAACTGCCACTGTCAAAATAATCCAGTTTGGAAGTTATGTATGTGGTGACATGTCCTTGAACTCAAAGCTGATCAAACAGTGTTTTGGTCCTCAGTTCTTATTCTTCTGGCAGCTTAGACTTGTATGTAGAACACCTCTCTTTGCTTTCTCATATGTAAGAATGAAGTCACGTGTTCATGTTTTTAGTGAACAGACAAGCATTGTAATGGTGTATATTGATTTTTGTGGACTGTATGCATTACCTCAACTTCCATGGCAGAGTTAGGGATAAATACAAGCAAGTCTTTATCTGTACAGCTAGAGTCTTTGAAGGCAGCTATTACTCTGTATTGCACATGAAGTTAGAACTGCAGCTCATGTGCAGCTTGAAATCAAGGCCATTCGTTAGAGTGAATCCACCCTGAAGCAAGATATTTTGGACACGTTCTCATGGAAGTGGTCAGGAGTTCCTTTGGAAATAAAAAGGATTGTGGTGACTACTAAAATTAAGCATGGCCGTAGATTTTTCTTTGTCATGCTGCCATCCTTTCTTGGTTTTGATTTTTAGTACTTTTGCTGCCTTGTTACTCTTGTTGCATATGGCATTTACTGCACTCCACATAGTGTCCATCAGTCCTCTTATTCCAGTAAAGGCTGTGTTTAAAAGCCTTGTTTCCTGCTCTGAATTCATAATAGTTTTCAAACAGTTTTACTCACATTCTTCTTTGACGAGGGGATGAGGTAATTTTTCTTTTAAACTGAGTGCATATATTTATATTTTTGTTGATCTTGTCCACGGTAGACTTGGCCAATTGGAAAACCAGCATGGATATGCTGAGATGGAGGTCATGAGGCTGAATGTCATGGAGTTCAGGCATGCAATAGTTGCTGACTGCTGTTTTTCTGTGGAGAATGAGATCACTGTGACAGAGGCTATGAAACCTCTGGCAACGTGTAGTGTACAGAGACAGCAGTAGGCTCAGAGCAGGCCTGTATGAGCCTGATGGTTTAGCATCTGTTTTGATAATAGCTTCAATGGGAAGCTATTTGCACCTGATGCTTGTGCGGTACCTAACATATGGTGTCCCCCACACTAAATTGGCCCTTCAGGAAAATGCAGTATTGATTACCTCAAAACCTGGCTCTTGCAGTAGGTTATTGAGGCTTTAAAGAGAGGGGCCTGGTCCCTAGATCAGAGGCCAAATGACACAAACTGGTTATATCCACAATACATATCAGTTGTCCCTTGATGTCCCCTGGACAAAATAGAGTACTGCTATGGCTCTAGACATAATTTGTGTGTGCATGCACGGGGAGGGTGGTGGTGGTGGTGTCAGAGATATTTTTTTTTTTTTTAGCTCAAAATATTTAAAATCATGTGAAGGATGTGCAGCACCTCATTGGATGGGAAAAACACTCATATGCTCATAGATAGAGTTATATATAGAGTTTGGGAAAGAATGTGAGCTTGTACAGTCAAACCACACCAGGTGTGTTGTAAGAATTCAGCAGCATTGAGGAACAAGGGTGCAGGGTTCAATCTTGCTCCATGTTCCTATATAGTTCAGCAGCATAGACACAGCCTGCCTTTATCACTGGTGGAAAGCCTGTGGTAGACTATCAGCGATATCAGGGAGATACTACTGTACCATTTACAATTTTCAAGTACAATTTACAAAGTGCAGGCTAATAAGGGCTATTAAAGACGTGCTTATTTAGTACCTACTTAATAAATAGAAAAACTGAAACTGATCCCAGAATTACAGCGGTTCCTTGTTCTGCCTGCAGAGGGCATTCATACTATTCAGTACATCATTTCTCTCCAGTTGACACTGAATTCAAGGGATTATTTATGGTTATCTCAGTTAAGGGTTCGTGAATCAGGAGCTTTGTGATACTCGGTTTACTGAGCACACTTGCCTTCTGTGAAGACTGAGAACCTGTATATGAAACAGCTGCAAAACATGGTTGTGAGAAGAGTTGTAAGGGACAGTCAGAAATTTTCCTAAACAAAAATACCGTTTTGCTTGATGAACTACTTTTTCATTTTAGTTATAAAGTTTCTAAAATTACTGTTCTTACTAATTTCTAACCCTTTGCATTTTAATAAAATTTTAAACTTAGTTTGTGCACAGTGCTAAACTCTTAAACTCTTTTTCAATAAAGCTGCTCCACAGAGCCTGCACTCAACTTGCAGAAAGCTGCAAATGTTGCAAATACAAAAATTTCAGAAAAGACTTAATGAAATAAAGCTAGAGTGTAGAAAGATGGCATTTTATTTTCTTGGAACCAAGAAGCATAAAAAGGAAAAGATCATTATATCAGGGCTATTAATCAAAATATTTTTCAAAGCATGCGTTTCAGTTTTAAGTTTATTATGAAAGTGAATATTGTTGTTTTCTTGAAGAGGGAGCACGTCCCTTTGAGAGACTCAGGAAGAATCTTCATAAAGGATCTCCCCATCCTGGAAGCAGAGAGGGCAGGGAATGTAGACTAGCTGGAAGAACAGGTCTGAGAAATGGTAACCCAGGCCCATTGTATCAGACAATGGCAACTGCTGAACAAACACTTGCAGGGCAGCATTAGTCTGTACAAGTGTCGTAGTTTAACACCGTGCTTTAATTCCTGGTGGGATGGGGGAGAGAATGGGAAGTGTAAAAGTGAGAAAACTCGTGGTTTGAGATAAGGACAGTTTAGTAGGCAAAGCAAAAGCTGTGCATGCAAAGTCAGAGCAAAACAAGGAATTAATTCACCACTTCCCATTGTCAGGCAGGTGTTCAGCCTTCCCCAGGAAAGCAGGGCTCTATCTCATGTAATGGTGACTTGGGAAGATGAATGCCATTGCTCTAAACAGCACACGCCCCCCCCCTTCCTCTTTCTTCCTCCGGCTTTATATGCTGAGCATGACATCATATGGTATGGAATATCCCTCTGGTCAGTTGGGGTCAGCTGCCCCAGCTGTGTCCCCTCCCAGTGTCTTGTGTACTCCCCGCCTGCAGCTGGTGGGGTGGGGTGAGACGCAGAAAAGACCTTGACTGTGTGTCAACACAGTCAAGGCCTTTTCTGCGTCTAAGCACTGCTCAGCAATAATGAAAACATCTCTGTATTATCAATACTGTTTTCAGCATAAATCCAAATCGTAGCCCCATACTAGTTACTATGAAGAAAATTAACTCTGTCCCAGCCAAAACCAGCACAGCAAGAAACAAGGTGAAGCACAGAATACTTGAGATCCTATTAATGAGATAGTTGTTGATCCTTAGATGCCTCTGGAAGAGAAGACAGCTGTTAGAAAATGGAGAATAGAGCTTGAAGAAACAGAAAAGCAGAATGAGAGGAGTTTCTGCCTCTTTTTGAGACGATTCATTCTACTTTGGGGCATTCATTCTTATCACAAGCCATAAGACAATATTCTGAGGAAGTCTGTATTCGTTATGTCAAAGCGACTGTGACGTATATCACTGAGAATCTGGGGCACGGAGATGAGGATAAGGTGCTTGTCAGGAAGGCCATCCTTGGCAGCAGATGCACCTGTATTGCAGAACACGGTATCGCTAGAACTGCAGTTTCCTTTCATGTAATAATCCAGTGCCTATTCATGAAACAGAGAGTGACTGAATGCCATATTCCAACTTCTAAGTGCCTGACAGCTCTCCCCTTGGATGCGCATATTTCTGTAGTCTCTTTATAGTGTCACAAGCTGCTTGACACACGGCTTTCTCCTCTAAACTCTCATCAGCTCTCTGACAAAGTTTAGTGGAACTTACATAATAAATATTTGAGTGTAATCACTGCATGTGGTGTGCTAAGACTTGCTGCTTTCGATCATATTTTTAATACGGAGGTCTTTCTGCTTATTCGTGCTCCTAGTAAAACAGTTTATGGGCTTTAACAATTTGAAAAGTGATTAGGGTTATGGTGATTGCCAGGTGGAAGAAATTCAGGAAAGTTTTTCTTGCTGGCTGGCACAGAGGTCTCTTTCTATAGAATCCCTCATACTTACAATGGGCTCTATAATATTCTAGCAAATTTGGCTTATGATGCCTAGTGCACATATCTAGGTATAGGAATACAAAAAAATGCTTTTAGGTCTGCTGGGTCAGATGTTGCTAAAGAGATTAAATTGCAACAGTTACCTGACTTTTGTATGCCTCTGGGTTGTGAAAGGAAGGATGGGAGGAGTTGTTGAAACTTGCTGGGTTTTGTTAGTTTGGCAGGGGATTCTACTCATTTTATCATTCCTCTTTTCTGGTTCATGTACTGCAGATTAAACATGAGTCCTATTCAAGCAGGATCTGCTGGTGAAGTAGATCCTGAAGCAGATAAGGAGAGAGATTTCTAGGAGAAGTGGGAAAAGGCATTACCACCAGTTCCATGATGGCAATCATAAAAAATTGAATACGTTAGATTATAATTCCACTATTCCAAATAGGTCCCATTTTTTGTCGTGCCTACTATGCAAATTTGAGACCTGACTTAAGAGGTGTTGAGCTAACTTTTGCAAATCAGTAAAATCACTGTGTTTTTTCATTGGACAAGGTGAAATCGTCAACAGTCTCTGGAAGGTATATTTGGTCTTGATGAGACTTCTCACATAAGAATGATAAGCTGTATGCAAAAGCTAAAACATATTACAATCAGGTCCTGAGGTTTTCCTGTAATTTTCAGTATGCCTTTTTTCATATCTTGCTTTTACGGGCTACTAATTTTCTCCTTCAATAAATTAAATCCTTTCTGTTAATCTGTAACTGAAGTAGACTGTTTGCAAAAGAAATGCTACAGTTCTAATCAGATTGCTGTCTGCTATGGCATTTTGCGACGTGTGATACTCTCTGGTATCTGGTGCAACCTGGAGAGATCTCTGGAAAGGCAGGTTTGCTGGATAAACACAAGGAGTAAGCTGTGTTGCATGGAAGGACTTAAGAAATATTATTTCACTTTCTTCCCAGCGTCAGGTTAAAGTTGTCATGAATTAAGCACACCACAGATTCCTGGTGATCTCTGTCATATCATACTGAATTGGGATAACTTTTCTGTGCTGTGCTCTTGTTTTTTACCTGGGTGATGTTTGACTTGGGCAGTCATCAGAGAAAGCTTCCCAATTGTAGTCTTTTTTTTAAGGAACTGTATACAACTTAGATTCCTGTTTGTAACAGTTAGTTACATGTAATTGCTACAGCTCTTAAGAGCAGATTCTCTTCACGGTGGCTGTGATAATGAATTCTGAACGCTACCCTCACTATCTCCCCCATTTTCTATTTTGCTGAAGATTGCGAAGTGCTTCTTTTCTTATCATAGGCCCCAGATGTGTAGGATTCTTTCACAGAAGCGACTTCCAGAATATATCTCGTGATTTAATTTGGAGTTAAGAGAGAAACTCGGTTAAAACTAGAAAAATGGACATGTGTAAGGATAGAACTTCAATATATTACAAAATTGTTGCTCTGAAATCTGCCTCCTGGCTTTTTTTTCTCCTTCAGCACTGTGGTTCAAATCCTTCTCTGAACTTAGAGAAAACTGTGGAATGTGTTCAAAAATGACATTGAAAGAGCCATCAGTTAGGGATGATCTTTGCAATGATCAGTAATTGTTATCAGTACCCTTCCAGGCACATACATAGCACAGATGGAAATCCTGCTACAAATTCACTCAGAAGATAGGACAGCAGTTTCCAGCTGTCTGCCTCGTGCAGGTGAGCAGGCTCTGATTAAAGTCTCAGTCATAAACTAAGCATGAAAAAAACTGCTGTAAGTAGCATCAGGACTTGAAGTCTTAATAGAAGTATGTAAGAGTATTACATGATGTATAAGGTAAGGTACATGTCCACAATAATAAAAATTATTAGGAAAAAGAAAGAAAAAAATTAAAAAGCTTCTACATACATTTAAAATAGTTTAAGATAATTCCCTCTTCCTCATTATTCCCCATCTAAAGTGATCCCTAGCTAAGTCCTGTCTTTTACCTGCCTTTGTAAACTAATTTAAAGAGAAATGGGACTTAAATATCTGTGACCTTTGAAAAATTAGACCTCTTAGCTTGAGTGGTAGGAAAAAGGAAAACCTTGAAAACACCTGTGCTTGAACCTTGAAACATCAGGTAAATTTGCACCCCTAAGAATCACAAAGGATCTTGCCCTTGAAGCCAGTAGGCTGGAGTTCATCCACGGCGCCTGGCTGTTCTGCATTTGTAGAATAGGCTCTCATGTTTGTAGGGAGTGATTTCTGTTACATTTTACTGGAGAAGCAATACATGTTTCTGTGACTCCTTGACTCTTAGATTACAACACATTCACTTTTATTGTTGGCTTTGCTTTCAACGGAACATATATTTAGCCTGATTTGCAATTCATAGGCATCATATTAACTGAATAAAGAGGTATCCAGGTTAACAATCACTGGTTTAAATCTTTATGAACTGGAGTTTACTTCTTGTCAGTTACAAATTTATTCTGTAACATATAATTTTTATCATAAGAAGGATTAAAAATCTGTTATTATATTGAAAAACATAGGCAAAAATAATTTCACTTTATATTCAGTAATTCTAACCAAAAATCGCAATAGTCTAGATTATTAGAGATTTAGTTGTCTCTGCCATTTCAGTTTGAAAAACCTAATATTGAGATTCACATTCACTACCTTCCAGGTTTACATAGGAGTGATAGCTGCTTAATGAAGCTGCATCACTTTGCTTCTGTTCTTTTCATACATTAAGACAGTAACAAATCTGATTTCCTGACTCAGACTGAGACAGTTGATCAAAGTCATCAGAGCACAGACCTTGAAGAGTACCAGCATTAAACTCACTCTTGACTAAGGATGAAATCATGGCAAAATTCAAACTGCATTTTTTTTTATGCACTCTGCATTTTTTTCATCAGTGGCTTGTGAAATGGAAAAAAGGTGGTTGAAAAAGAAAAAAAAAGTAATAGTTTATTTGCTAGAAATGATGACAAATATTTATACAGTCTAGCCTAATAGTCATTCTGATCTAGGGAGGACAGAGTGACTTGGGGAGTAAAGCCTCAGTATGCAAGGTTAACCATCTGTGCAGCCCAAGAACATTATTTTCATGGCATTATATGCCATGAATCTGTTCCTGTACCTCCTGGCCTTGCCAGATGTTTATACCTCTTGGTTCTATTCCTCTCATCTCAGTCTTCATATTTTAAGCTGAAAAATTTTGTGTTTCCTTTTTATGTTGATAATCACAGTCTATGTTTTAAAACAATTTCCTTCTTGCCCTCACAGGAATCTATGTTCTGAGCCACCATGCCACTTTACCTCCCTGTTCTTTTTCATTCACTTTAAATGTTTCAAAAATTTTCTGCCCTTGGGCCAAGGATTTTCTAAGGTGCATCTTGAATTACTTAAAACGGGTTATTGCAGCAGGGTTCTGCCTGTAAAATCGAGAGACGGGAGTTAGTTCACTTGAAAAATGGTTATGTGACTCAACCCAAATTGATACCATGTTGACCAGTCTACAGCTGCTTATTTCTCAAATGCAGTTTCATAAGTAGTAAAATAAAAAAGAGTACAAACCATTTAGGGTGACTCTTTATTTCCCCTTGTTTTCTCCCGCTTCTGCATGTGGGCAGCTCAACACTGTTTCAATCTTTTCTCTTTAACTGTTTGGCCTAAAAAGACTCGGATGCATTTAATTAGCATATACATGTTTATCTTTGTGCATCTTACCCTGGAATGAAGCCCAAGAACTTGTATCTGACTATAATAGGCAGACTTTTAAGGTTCAACCAGGTCAATAAGCATTTCGTACTCTGTGAGGGGGAGATAAAACATGTCCTTGTCCCAGTGCAGTCACTTTCACACACACTAGCCTCGGAGTTGTTAATAAGGCCATTCAGTATTGCTGCTTTGCATAGAGCTTCTAAAGTCAATACCCAAGCAAGCCATTCAGCAGAGCTGTAATCTATCTTGTAACACCACCAAACTGCCTTTACCAGCTCTTTGAATGCCTAATGGTTGAAAGGTGTGGTGCATTACAATGTAAAAAATAAGACTGAAGGCAAAATCTTGAAATAATAATTACAGTAGGTTCAAAGAAACCACAGGCATCTGTAGCACTCCTTTACCTTTATTAAAAAATGAGGCCTTTCTGTTTTAAAGTCAGACCTCCAAATATATCTAAAGAACCTCAGAACATAAGAATCGCCTCTCTATAAGTCAGACAGAAATTCTTAACTAGCCTGGTATCGTGTCTCAGACAACGTCCAAAATGGATGTTGAGGGAACACTATAAATAAAGGGAAAGCATATACACTTCCACAAGTATTCCTATCATCAAGTGATCTGTGGTTCAGGAACTTCCTGAGCCAGAGATGGTGCTTTGCATTTAATAACTCTTGATGGTTTTCTTTTCCATTAACTTGCCCAGTCTTTTCCAGGAAGAGATAGGGGAGATAAACCTGGTTCTCTTTTTGTTTTCTGACCTTTATTTCTGGGAAGAACATTGGCCTTATTCCACATAGTCAGAAAAAGCTGTAATGCTGTTGACCTACGGCTCCAGTATAGGTTGATGATGGAGTTACGCATTGGTCATGGAATAGGACTGACTGATGCATTCAAAATCTTTTTGCTATATTTAGTTGGGTTTTTCTTTTCCAAGTAAAAGGTTAAAAATACCTTTAACGAGCTACTTAAAAGTTGAATCTTCAAATCTTTTAATCGTCTAATTGTGCTGCTATGCATAAAACATTGCACAGTCTTCTAAATCTGGTCTAATGCCCAAGTCAAATTGGTTGAGCTAAGGGCATTTCTGTTTGCAGGTTCTGTATGGAGCATTTAAAGCTCTAGCCTAGCTTGTTTATTTTGTTACTTTATTTTTAATGAAAGTATCTGGACAGTTTCATGCAACCTTTGTCTCTGATTAGTACACAGTACTTAATGAGAGTGAATTAATAGATGTTAATGTGTAGTAAAAAGCAACGTAAACCGCTGCATGTATACATAGTAATTAACACGAGAATTCTAAGCATCATTATATTTGGTTTTATGCCATAGTAAACAGCACAAAACCAAACTAGATTATGAAGACTTTTTTTTTTCCCCTCCAAACAGTGTCAAAATAGGAACGAAACTTTCCAAGCCATGCCATACTCAGTGGATAGTAAGCAGTGACTTTAGCATAGCAGTTTGGAGGATAGAAAGAATGAAATAATAGCATCTCTGATGTCAGGAAGAGTGCTTCCATGGTGTATGGACACAATCCCTCAATTAAAAAAGTGGGAAAATTAGTGCTAGAATCATAGAATCACTTTGGTTGGAAAAGATCTTTAAGATCATCAAGTCCAACCTTTAACCTAACCCTGCCATCCCACCACTAAACCATGTCCCTAAGCACCTCATCTATCCTTCTTTTAAATACCTCCAGGGATGAGGACTCTACCACCTCCCTGGGCAGCCCATTCCAGAGCCTGACAACCCTCTTGGTGGAGAAGTTTTTCCTAATGTCTAGCCTAAACCTGCCCTGGCGCAGCTTCAAGCCATTCCCCCTCGTCCTATCATCTGTTACCAGGGAGAAGAGGCCGACCCCCACCTCACTACAGCCTCCTTTCAGGTAGCTGTAGAGGGCGATCAGGTCTCCCCTCAGCCTCCTCTTCTCCAGACTAAACAACCCCAGTTCCCTCAGCCGTCCTCGTATGACTTGTGTTCCAGACCCCTCACCAGCTTGGTTGCTTTCCTCTGGACATGTTCCAGCAATGTGAAAATGCTCCATACATTTCTTAAATAAAATTAAACTTAGCTAAAACTTAACTGCTTAAATTAGAAGTGTTTCAAGCGTTTCAAGATGCTGAATATATATACTGTGGTTTGGTAAATGGATAGCAAATAGGTATGCATACAAGTTATGCTTTTATACAGCATGCACAAACGCTAGACAGCTTCCTCAGTCCGTGTTGTCATGGGCTTATTGTTATGTGTGAGATTACTTTGCTCCTTAATTATTTGTTTACAGGACAGATACAGTGATATCTATACTGGTGGGTACATACCAGAGAATATACTTGTGCTACCCTTGAGCTATACTGTCCTGTATACTGCTGCTAAGCATAGCCAAAGACGTAAAGAATTAAGCTTCTACATTTTCCGGGAAACCTGGCTCTGAAAATGAGTTGTTAGCCCATGCTGAGCTTCACGCAGCTGCTAGTTTCAAACTGCCTTTGACATGTCTGCACAAGCTGTGTTGACTACACATAGATGCTCACTAATGAGGTAATTCTGTAAGGAGACACTGGCAAACTGCAGAAAAGAAACAGAGTCAAAGCTGGGCTTTGAAATGACTTGAAATTATTGATGCAATCTCTCAAACTCAGATCAATAATAATTTTCAGCTGAAGACCCCAAAGAATTTCTGCAGCTGATGTTTCATCTCCCCCTGATGAGGCAAATACTAGACATAAAGCCAAATTCAACAGTAATACACAGCCTTGAGCTCCCGTCCATGTTCATTCTTGCTACTTAGAATCATAGCAATAAGTGACGTACTTGGTAAATGTGTTTGAAAAGGTTGTGGGAATTATCACAGTTGGTAAACTCAGCCAGGTACTCTGACTGAAATCTTTATATAAGTATCTGTTCCTGACTTTTATTCAAGTATTTATTGGGAAAAAAGAAAATCCAGCTTTCTAAAAGCGTAGAGCACCAATAATTTCTGGATCTATGAAGTGGCATACGTGCTACAGTGTGACTTAAATGGAACTTGGTGGAGACTTGGTGTAGTCTTGAAACTGCCACCATTTGAAGGTGGGCTGAGCCTTTTTTTTGACAAATAGGTTTCTCGAGGTCCCTAGAATTCACCATATACGCATATGTGACCAGAATTATCTTGGATCTGTCTGTGCTGAACATCTCAGTAACATCTTGTGTTTAAGATAGACAAGATAAATACTTCCCTTTGGAGCTCTGTTGTGGGGTCCATTCTGGCAGTAGGTCCCTAAAGCATACCCGAGTAAGCACACTGCATGCAGAGCAGCATCTCTTCTCTTGTTAGCATTCCAGAGGAGCGCCTCTTCCCTCTCTCCTCCCTATTTATTCAGTTGTCTAATCAGAGCACGTGTTTCATAAGATCAAAGTTAAGTTAAGCTTCAAAAGCATGTTAACATATGGCACTAGATTCCACCTAACTTTATGTAGTGCCTTAGAGGACATCCAGAAAGCCTGAGCCCTGTAAAGTTACCCAGGCTAGTTCTGAGCTAGCTAGCTAAAGTACCAAGAAGTACAAATTTGTGCAGCATAAAGCTTCTCCTGGGCTAATATATCTTGCTTTCATGATACAGTACAACCACAGCAATATAGCTTTCAGGACCTAAGATAACTCCTTTACTGATAGCTTAGCTATTGCTACATTTGCTGTATCTCTGTTCAAGAAATTCCCAAATCTTTTTTGGATCTAAGTGTATTTTTCTAACAGAAGAAGGAGATTAGGTTTCTCATAGTGTTATTTTATGATACAATAAGACATAAGTTAATGCCTTACTAATGACTTGAACAAATATTATGAATGTATTTTTTTCTAAAGGTGTTTTTCTCCATAAGTATTTTTAGTGTTTAGACTTTACAGACTTCTGTGTTGAGGATTTTTGCACAGCATACTTTCCTAGTTATATATGAACATTAGTAATTTGTAAATTTAGTACGTGATAGCAATTTAGTGAACTTGTAGTTTCTTCTAAACCCTAAACCTTCTAAACCTTAACAGATTAACATTTAAATTCACTCTTATCTGTCCTTCATTGCAACTGTTGTGGTTAACATGATTTGAAAGCATTAGACAAAGCTGTTCTGAAAAATAATTAACATTGCAACAGGATACTTAAGGGCATATGTGATTCTGTATCTTAAATCACTACTACTCTGCATCAACTGAAGCTTTCTAACACTATTCAAGTGCAAAGTTATTCCACATGAATACCTCCCGAATTGTCATTTAATGCATTCCCAAAAATATTGTTCAACAAGCAAAATAACTTGCAAATCATGACATATAGTGTGGTAAGACATTCATCTTGATGATCCAAAGGCAAAAATACAACACGAGCAGAGTAAAAACATGCTGGTAACAATGGCAATGCACCACAGTATCATGCTAATCTTAAGTATGACCCAAAAGGACAATGTATCTCTAAGAAAGTAAATGCCTGTAATGTATGCATTAGAAGCAAAATCTGTTTGGGACAGTATTAATGAAAGAAGAAAGTATTTTTGGATCTGACCCTGCATTTACTATTATACGTAGTAGTAACTATTGGGAAAACCCTCTATAAGAGGCAAAAATTGCTTAGTCCTATATCTGACAGTATATCAGGTACCTTTTTGCAGTCTTACTTGTAGTCCATCTATCAGACCAAAGTGTTAAACAGACAACTCCATCGCTTACAATTTAGAATAATGTGATCTGTCTCCTTCTCAAGGTGAAACCTGTCTTTGTGTAGATGGCCAGCATAGATATGACCTCCGTATAAATTATTAAAATATAGCATTAAACAAAAAGACTAAATGGTACTTCCTGTGTAATCCCATTTACGTTAGCGGAGTCTGTGATGATTTAGGTACTGTAATTGGACTCCTTTGCAAAGCAGTACACCATCTGTGGGGTAATTTTAATATTGCTTTGGGTCACATAGATAGGACAGTCCTAACGTGAACTATTTTCTACTTTTTCCTTGTGTAAGAGAAGATAAATCATTCTTTGATATACTCCATTGCACTTCAACAATCAGTGGTCAGGCAGTCGGACTAGATGATCGTTGTAGGTCCCTCCCAACTGAACTTTTCTATTCTAATTTTAAAAAATCAGTAGCCATAAACTGAATACAAATCCATCAACGTCTTGCATAGGATGTCTTTATGCTCCGATGTTTATCAAATTCATGTATCAGTGCCCTACTTGGTAAATCTCTGATGTAAATTTTGAGCCTACTCATTTTAAAACCAGTTTTGTAATTTTCCATGTACTTAAAAATATAGGATCCACCCAGGCAGATGCCTTTTATTATTGTAATTCCATCTTCTTTAAGATCATCTGCTGCTGAGTGTAAGGAATACAACTAGTTGTGATATAAAATAGTGGTATCCCAGTTGTGCTGTTAACTAGCTGTGATTTTAAGCAAGTTGTGTAATCTCCAGGCACCGAGGTTATTTAACCTAAGAAAAACAAATAATGATTTTAACTTCTTTATGGTGATAACATTTTACTATTTAGAAATGCTCCCCGAGCTCCTTAGAAAAAAAGGCATTAACAAAATGCTTACTATTTCTTTTGTATAGATGTTATAGATGAGATGTATATAGTGTTCTTCAATTAAGTGCACAGTTTAGATGGGCACAAAAACCTGTCCCTGTGCCTACAGCAATACTTTCAGTGGCTATAGGCATGTGTGTGCATGCTTCCCAAAACCTCACCCGCATGCTGGAATGCAAACACACACAAGGCAACTGTTCAACAGGATGCGATCTAAGCTGATTGCGTGCTCTGTAGAAAAAAATTACGCGCAGATTTAGTTTTCATTTAAACAAAAGCAAGAGTCATATAATAATTCCTTGGTTTATGTTTATACTATAAGGATAAAAACCTGATTTTTATCATGTCTGCTATACTGGCAGAATAAAACAGCTCAGCTTTCTAATATATTTTAATTATGCATCATAAAATCAATTTAAGAGGGAAAACACCCTTCAATTCCATATTCTATTTCACACCTACATTGCACAATATTATTCAAAACAACTACTGTGTGATACAGTATGATTTTCTATGTACAAAACTGCATTAAGAGAGCATTCAGGTTATATCCTTAAATCATGAAATGCCACTAATACACCATTATGTATGAAAAAATTTTAAAAGAAAGACCTTGTAAACAGACCTTTACAACAGTGATAAATATTGTAAGACTCCTGTGGTATATTAACACTTCTAATAGCTTTCACCGCAGGCAATAATAGGCATACCTGTTTGAAAATCGTATGGTCTGTTGCATTTCTACAGCATCTTTCATCCCAAAATATTTGTATTCCACACTTCTGGCACCCTCTTGAACAGAGGGGAGCAACCACCAGCACTATCCTAGCCTGTGGGTAGAGGTATGGACATTTTCCCAAAGCCATCTAGGACAACTCCTGATGGTTATGAAAACCACCATGGGGTATATATTACTGCTTTTTCAGAACAGGCAGGACTTTGTTCTTAGTAATTTAACTTGTATGAAACCCCCATACTTAGTAAGCTGCCTGGAACTCCACATCTCTGCCTAAGATAGAGGTTCTCCTTCAAATAGCAGTTGGAATTAACAGTTCTCACTACAAGCACAACTTGAAGGTTATGCTAACAGTAATCAGAACTGGGTATTAATCTGCAAACATTTATACTGAATATACAGTGGCACCGAGTACATTTGGCGGCGACTTGTTGCACGGATTAATGCCTCCAGCTAAATGGTCGTTTTACCTCAAACCGTAGACAAAGGATGACATTATTGCGACTGTGCAATTAATAACCTGCCATTTTGTTAACTGCTACAATTGATATCTTCACAGATCAGTTTGAAAAAGCTACGGGACTTTTCTCTAAATGGTCTTTCTTTTGACTATTCAATTGGAGAGATTTGAATAGTGTATTAATAGCCCATTTACTTGGTATTCCCTTTTGCAGCCTTCTGTTCATTGTGTATGAGTTACACTTGCTTTACATGAGCAACATTTTGAGTTCAGGACAAAGTTGTGAACTTTTTAAAAACAGAAAAATAAAAAAAAAAGAGGGTTTGACTCTGACAACTTCTTATGGAACTCAAAACCAGAACTGATTTTCCATTGTTAAAAAACAAAGTGCCATAGGAGTCTAGGTAATTTCCTTTTAAAACCTGAGATCCCTAGGACAAATGGCATCTGCAGTATCTCATAAAATAAGAATGAATGAACAAGAGAGTGGCAATGTGATCTCAAGTGAGATCAGCGTCATTCAGTGAACTGCTTTTCTAGATAATTCCCCAGTCTCTATTGTAAATTGTGACCACTAACAAATTTTTTAGGCTATTTCCCTGATGTCACTTTTCTCCCCAGCATTGCTGAGTTTCTATTATTAGCCCATATGAGCTATTCAATAGATTGCAATCTTCATGGCACACCAAATTCCGTAATTATTCTAATATACAGTCAGCCATGGTGGTCTTCAGTTGACAGAGCACTGTGATGTTGAATCGTTTCTCACCTTTGCAACCTGTGAGTTTCATTATTATTCAGAAGATGCAGTCACTTAATGGTTTTGCCCAAAAAGTAGCTGGTTGGAAACATGAAGTCCTTTTGTACTTAAACTGAGGCTACACTCTGCAGGCAGAAAGTTACCCTGCCCTTACTGCAGGAACAGTCAATTTACAAAGGAATTATTTGTCAACCTTCATCCTAACCTAGGGAGCGGCCAGACGATTTGAGGAGCGTGAGAAAAGAAAGCGGATTGTCAAAAGAGAAAAAGGACCAAAGACTCACATAAGGTCTTCAATGGGATTGTTCTTGAGATTCTTCTTACTGATCAATTTGTGGAATTCTGGTTCTTTGAAAACTGGACCACAGAAAACCCATCTGACTCATCAGTGATTAATTTTTTGTTTTAAGAAACATACACAGATTAATGGGGTGTGCCTGATAATGGCATGTGGTTATTCAGGGTAGTGAACAACCTCTAGGGTCTGTCAGAACAGGCACCTTCGAGATTATTTAATCTCTATTGAAGAAGCAGAAAATAAAAGCAGAAGAAAATCTTTACTGAAGAAGCACAGTACAAATGAGAAGGGCGTACAGGGAGAAGCAAGATGTTATTAAAGCACAAGATCTGTATTATACTATATACATGTTATACTAGACAATGTCCATATTATGAAGAATAATAACATAGAATGGTCAATGACAGTATTTTTTCCAGATATGTAGTCTTAGAACCAGTCAGGAAAAAAAAGGACATTCATACTAGAATGGCATGTTCTACTTTTTCCCCGTGAGGGGAAAAACAAACAAACAAACAGGTATAAATGCTTTGACGTTGGCTATTTTTCAACTTCTGTTAAGCACCGGCCAAAGTATCACCTGCACGAAGAGCCGTGTTTTACGGTGCAATGCCCTCCCCTGCTCACCCGGCGCGGCTGGAAAGGTGCCGGCGGCTGAGGCGGGCAGGCAGCGCGCGCTGCCCGGCCTGCTCGCTAGGTCTTGCGGAGGAGCAGCTTGCCACGCAGGACGGCTGGGGCGCCGTCACGCTCGAAGAGCGAACCGAAGATCCGGCTGAAACCACTCTTCACAGGGCTCGTTACCTACCCGTGACACCAGCCGCTCACGCCGCGCTGCAGCCGGCTCGGCCGCCCCGGGTGAGGGATGGGGGCTGAGCCGAGGGGTGCGGGGGACGAGTGCAAGGGAACTTCAACGCACGCACCCGGGGCGAGTCCCCGGCGCGCTCGACAACGGGCGCAGGGCGACCCGGCTCCGATGAGGGAGCGGAGCAGCTTGCCCGAGGGCGCTGGATCCCCCCCGCAGGGTCTGGCCGCCGGCCCGGCCCCGGGCTCCCCGCCCGGCGCTCCCCACCTGTGGGGATTTCGCCCCGCGCCCTGGCGGCTGGAATGGGGAAGGGCTGAGCCCGAGGCGGCGGCGGGGACGCTTTGCTCGGGGAGAGGAAAATTCCAGCCGAGAGGAGCGGCCCTGCCCCCGCTGGCCGCTGACAGCCCGCGGCCGGGGCCGAGCGGACTCCCCGTACGGGCGTCGGGCCGCCGCTGGAGGGAGAGCCGGGTGTGTGGAGGCGGGCAGGCTGCGAGGGAGGGAGGAGCTGGGCCGGGAACAGGGAGCCTCTGTTTCTCCGCGGATGCCGGAGCGGGGAAGGTTCCGCGTTTCAAGTTTCTCGCCGCGAAGTTGGGTGGTTTGGTTTTGGTTTTTTTTTTTTTGCTTTTGTGGGTTTTTTTTTCCCCCTCCGCCCAAGGTGTGGTTCGGCCAGCGGCCGCCCCGGCGCAGGCGGCTCAGCGGAGCCGTGTGCGTGGCCACGGCCGCCGCCCCGGGAAGGCGCCCCATGGCCGCACTGTGGGGGGGGGGCCTTCCTCAGCCCGCCCCGAGCAGGTGAGGCGGAGGCGCGTGCGGGCGGATCCCAGCGGCTGCGCCCGCCCTGCCCCCGAGAGCCGACCTGCGCTCGCCCAGCCGCCGGCTGACGGCCGCCCCGCCGCCCGCAGGGTAAGCCCGCCGCCGGGGGGGGCGGGCAGCCGGGGCGGGGAGGCCGGCGACGTGCGCGCCCGGCGCTGAGGTGCGGCGGTTGGGATGGCAAGCAGGGGCGAGAGGCGGCTCCCCGGCGCCGGGGGGTGACGGCGTCTGCCCCTTCCCCCGGCGTCGGCGGCATCGCGGGCGGGCCGCCCTGCTGGAAACGGGCGCGGCGGTGGGACCGGGCTGCGGGACGAGCCCTCGGCGGGCCTCTGGCAGCGGCGTGCGTGTGCGGGCTGCACCGCCAGCCCCCGCCGGGGGCATTTCCGCGGGGACGAGCCGTGACCCGCCTGCCGGCGCCGCCGTCCGGGTGCCTCTGCCGGGCTGCAGTATCGCCAGAAACCGCTAGCGCAGTACCTGTCGGGGAGCGCTTCGTTATCGGGATCGGCTCCTCTGTGACATCTCTGAGACGCAAAATTTACCGGTGTGACCATCTGCAAGGTGTGCGTTCAGTTCCCTGTGTGGCAGCTGTGGTAGCGGGGTGGGAGAGCTGGGCGCTTCTCAGTGCTTGGGTAACTGCCCACATAGGAAGAGAAAAAAAACCAACAAAAAAACCCATCTGTTGGGAGAAGTAAAAGGGTTTGTTTGTTTTTTAAATGTTAGGCTCCTCTGATGAATTACTTATCATCTGTCAGAAAATGTAACTTTAAAGAGTGCATTTTTAAATCTAAGTAAAACTGCCCCAGTGGTAGATGATGATGATGATGAGGACTTCCCTTTGAGTTAAGCAGTGAGGTACATTTGAAGAAAATTAATGCATTCAATAGCTTCAGTAGGAGCTTGAGGGATTCTAAATACTGCCAAGACAGCTGGGGTTACCTGTAAATAGAAGGGACAAAATACCCAGTGAGTATTGTTCAACAGCAAGACTTTCTCGAAGCTTCTGTTTTACATGCAAAAATGGATTCATTGGATTTCTGACCAAGTGAATATGAGATAAACAGGTGCAGCTGGTGGTAATTTACTGTAGTATTTGCAGTAGTAATCAGATCAGTTTGAAGTCATGGCCATAGTGAATATGGAAGACTCCCAGAGGAGAGGTATTTATTCACTTAGGGCCTTGAGGCAATTCCACTTTTATGTTACAGATAATTACTGCATTTTTAAGACTCTGGGCATGTAAGCACAGTTGAAAGGACTGAGCGTAGGATAATAGAGCATGATACCAGGTTAGGAAGTGACCAGAACAGTATGTCTTGGAGGTCCTCAGTTGTACTTGTGGGCGGGAACACGAAAACAAGCAAAAAGGTGCAATTAACATTTTGGTTGTTCTGACAGTTTCTCTTGGCCTATCGCCTGCCACAAAGCTGTTGGTTATACTGAATTTTAGCTGCTGCTTGACTTTTTTGAGTTAGGAAGAGTAGCCTGTTCCCTTAATGTGACTTCAAGCATCTGTCAGCATTCACATCTCAGTTTTGAAAAACATGCAGCTAACAGCAGTGCTTATTTGCGTTAGCCCTGCAGATATATTTTCAGGCCTTTTATCAGCTTTTCCCGTATAATTTGGTACTTAGGAAATCAGTTTACCATTCCTTTCTTGTTACAACAGGAGTTCTTTATTGGTAGTCTTAATTATTTCCTGAAGATAGTCTCATTTGCTCATCCAAGTGCTGGATTTGAGGAAAAAAATGTGGATATACCAGCAAAAACGGCAACTCCCAGTTTACTGAAAAGGATCCACACAGATACGTTTTTGAACAGTAAGCAGTACTGTGGTTCTCTCTCTGAGATGGTAGGAAAAATTGTGCAATCTGGGAAGAATTTCAGTTGAAATAGCAATTTTCTTTACATGAATTACCAAATTATACAATACTGCATTATATCTCTTCTTAACCTGCTCAGCCAGGTGGAGAATGTTAATCTGCAGCTGAAAAGTGTTTCCCAGTAAATGTGTTCTTAAATCACTGAAGTTATGTGGTGTAATTACCGATAACTCTTCACAGTTTAGGAAGTCTATTTATGCTAACTGCCAAGAAGGCTAGAGGTGTTGAAGGTGTTTTGTAAGTTTTCAAGCACTGATGTTTATTTAGCCTTGGAACTTCTGTATAACTTAATCATCGGTGGCTCTTCAATATAGAATTTTGTTTTGGGAAAGGAATTTTTTGGTTGTGGATAAAAATGTTTGCTTGAATTCGGGGGGGGGGGGGGGGGAAGCAGAGGTATATGCCAGTGTTATTCTCGCCACACAATCAAAGTAAATCAGTAAAGATTTTTAAAAAGAGCCTCTGCTGGCTTTTTTTTTTTTTAAATATGGTGACTAGGAGGTGGGCCCAGTAACTGGCTGGAATTTTTTGGAATACAGTGAATAGGAGGTGTTCCCAGTAACTGGCTGGACATGACACATAGTTTCTTCTGGTAGCAGAAGAAACTTGGCTGGACCTACTTTTAAGGCATTTTGTAGCTCATCCATCTTGCCTTGAGTCTGAGCATCACTCATGGCGGTGTGCTCCTGCCAGGCCAGTTGACACAGTCTGCTCCTGTTCATCACAGAGCTGAATTGGCTTTATGTATTGGCTGCATTATGGGATGGTAGGAAAATGTCTGTTCTAATGCTTTAAAAAAAAAAAAAGTGGCTGTGGTTGGTATCCCGCCTCTTGAACACAGTTTTCCTGCTATTGCTGGATAGCAATCCTGTACCCTGGAGTGAATAAATTTTTACATTACCAAGTAGATGTCACTAGTTGACACAGGCTTTTACCATGAAAAACTGTACTGTATCTTAATATGCTGTTAAAGTATTGGAGCAAATTTGTATTTCAGTAAATGGAATATTGATTTCCTTTGAAATATTAGAATGCATGTTGACTTTTTTTTTCCTTAAATTATATTTAAAGCTATATGCTTACTTTCAAAATAACAGCTTCTTCTGACCTGCTTTACCTAAGCAAATCCCCTTTGTTTTGTCACTTTCTTTTTGTGTGTCTAATGAAAACATGCTTAAGAGATACAGCTGCTCTCCAGGGGGGAGGCAGGGGGCTGAGCCAGAGTAAGCTTTGGTTAGCTTGCTGCCAGAAACACTCCTCACTTGTGTCTTCATGCTCCCACTCCCTGGTTGCTTGGCCTAGTATTTTGTATTTGAAAAATTTGATAAGAACAGGGAGAAGTCTTTTTCACATGGTTAGGGCTCTCTGAGGAAGTGAGAGATGTTTTCAGAAAGAACAAGAAATTTAGCTTTTCTCTTGTGTATGTAACCATTGAGTTTTTATCTATTTCAATCAGATTACGGATATCTCGATGCATCAGCTGTGGCTTGGTGTTGAGAAGTATCTGGCATCAAGCTTAGAATACTGATTTGAGCTCTCTTCCTCTCTTGCATGTTGTCGGTTGAGTCGGTTCACAACAAAGCCACAGGTTTGTTCAAGTATAAACGAAAGTCCTCCTTGTTGCGGAGTGTGGGATGGGACAGAAAGTGTAGCAATAGCTTCAAACCAAGCATTCTGTTGCCAAACCATAGCAGCAGATTGTGTGTGTGTGTGTGTGTGTCTAAATTTGCTCAGTTTGGTGAAATTTAGGTCAGGGCCGAAACTACATTTTTATCTTGCAATGAATTAGCTGATGTTTTGCTCTGTAAACTACATTATTGTATTGTATACATATATTTATGAATAAATGCAAGACCTTTTCTGCTTGTGATACTAAATGGTAGCACTATCTAGGATCAGAAGTTAGGCTGGTATGGGTGTAACAGTCTAATCTTAGATGTGCTTTATCTCTTAGGCTGAAGACTTGAAGATAAATAGTTAGCTCATTTATTTCTCACCCCCATGACCCTGATGAGGATCAACTAATTGAGCAATAACAAAATGGAAAGAACTTTGAGAATGTGACCACAGAGTTTGCTGGATGTTTGAAACGGGGAGTTAGCTACTTTGTGGGTGGATCCCCATCAGGAGTCACTTGGATGCTAATCATTCCAGGGGGTAATTTGCCAACTGAGTTCTGAATGTACATGTGATACTTCTTGAGGTATCATTTTGTTCTTTTTAACGTATCTGCCGTAACCAAAGCGATGTCAAGTAGTTGCATGACACAGTGGTGCCATGAACTGAACGTTGTATTTAAAAGCTGGTTTGATTACGCAAGCTTTGTCAAGTCTGAAGTCATAGCTGGGTCCCTATCGAGTAGTCAGTGGTATTGTTCAGTTGGAGTGTGTTGCTGTGGGAATGAGATCAAAGAAACATTAGGGGGTTGAGGAATGTGGATACTAGAGTGAAAAAATGTGTGGGAGGGTAATACACAAATAGAGAAATCAGCAGAGTTATTTCAAACTTTTGTCCAAATGTGATGGTATCCTGTGAAATGGAAAAGTGAGAGCTAGTCGTTAGTGAGGTATCAAAAGCATGTGAGGGGGAAAAGTGCTTGGGACTGGAAGGTGGGTTTTGGTATTATCTTAGGATAAGTTCTTTCCATTGCTACTGGATTTTTTTGGTGAACTTCAAAGGAGTGTTTACAGAAACCTGAAGATCACTGTTTATGTTGAGTAGGCGCATCTGTGTTAGGTGGGAGAAGAAAAAAGAACCCATTTTAGGGGACCAAAAGCTTAGATTCTAGAGGAAACTGGAAATCTTTACAGGATTCCTGTCCTCTGACAGATAAATGAACTCACTAGGAATATTTTAAAGTCATAAATGTTTTCTCTTGTAATCTGGCAACATCACACAGAATCACAGAATTGCAAGGGTTGGAAGGGACTTCGGGAGATCATCTAGTCCAACCCCCCTGCTAAAGCAGGTTCTCCTAGAGCATGTTACACAGGACTTCATCCAGGCAGGCTTTGAATATCTCCAGAGAAGGAGACTCCACAACCCCCCTGGGCAGCCTGTTCCAGTGCTCTGTCACCCTCAGAGTAAAGAAGTTTTTCCTCATATTCAACTGAAACCTCTTATGTTTCAGTTTGTACCCACTGTCCCTTGTCCTGTCGCTGGACACCACTGCAAAGAGTCTGGCTCCATCCTCGTGACTCTCACCCTTAAGATATTTGTATGTATTGATGGGGTCCCCTCTCAGTCTCCTCTTCTTCAGGCTGAACAAGCCCAACTCTCTCAGCCTTTCCTCGTAGGGGAGATGCTCCAGTCCCTTTATCATCCTAGTTGCTCTCCTCTGGACTCTTTCTAGGAGTTCCTCATCTTTCTTGAACTGGGGAGCCCAGAACTGGACACAGTACTCCAGGTGGGGTCTCACCAGGGCAGAGTAGAGGGGGAGGATAACCTCCCTCGACCTGCTGGCCACACTCTTCTTAATGCACCCCAGGATACCATTGGCCTTCTTGGCAACAAGGGCACACTGCTGGCTCATGGTCTAAAATAGGTTTCCTTCTATGAAGTCCAATACTGCTTCTGACTTTCTTGACTGTAGCTTGGGAGGAAGTTTCTAAGTGTGCAAGTTTTTTTTAGCTTGATTGCTGTTGTTTCTAGCTGCCACTGTTGTAGTTTTATGTGTGCTGGGGAGCAACAGATGCCAAATTATCCATCCAGCCATAGGAATTCTAACAATGTTCATGCCTGCTCAACTAAATATTGTTTTTTCTAGAAATTAACAAGCCAATATGATGAGTTGCTCTGTTAATGGAGTAGATACAAGGAATGCTGGGTGTTCTCTTTTACAGCTGCTTGCAAGTTAAAACAGATCTGCTTGTGTGCTTTCTTTCCTTTTCACCTGGCTCTTGCTTCCCCAGCAGCTGACCTGCTGCTCTGACTTAAGTTCATGTAGCTGCCCGCTGTTTGAGAAAGAGTTGCTCTTTACTGTGAGTATTTGCTGTCACTGTGTACTGCTCTAAAGCTCAGAGTTGACGTCAGGGCATTCGAGGATGACAAGAAGCCGAGATGTCGGCTCCTAAACTCCTGTAGAGTTCTGTGGCCATGCCCAGCATTAGCACAATGAAGAGGAAACTGACTGTGCGGCATGTGACAATGCAGAGTTCAAGGGGGTAAAACACCCCTTGCTGTGCTGAGCTGTAACAAGCAATTAAAAACTTGAGGTTTCGCCTGAAGTCTCTCCTAAGGTAGGGTCCCACAATTAAAAATGCAACCCTTTGTATGAAAGTAAACTTAAACATTTAGTAACTGGAGCTCCGGTAGATGCGTTCTGGCTTAAAATCTGCATGGTGATAGACTAGTGGATAAACGTGCTTTTTTTTTCATAGTTTAAGAAACATTTTTTTATGCATCAGAAGTGGAATACCATGGGAATCTTTACAGAATTGAGAGTTCCTGGATTTGTTTTTTATTTGCTAGGAGGTTATCCAGTTCAGAAGGGGCATGTACATTTATCTGTATCTTGTGGTGGTTGTAAATGATCAAAGTGCTGTAGGTGGTTAAAGGATGGATCCCTAATCTGTCTATGACATGTCTCCCTGGGGAGCCTGCATATATGTTGACTGTGCTGCAAGACTAGGGTTGTCAGGATTGCTATTTTCAGTTAAAGAAAATAGAGCACGAATATTTTTAGCTGGGCATAAGCTTTCTTCTGTGAGAAAGCATTGGTTTTGTTGGAAGCTTCAGTTGTGCAGATGTTTTCATTGAAGAAATAGCTTCCAAGCTGTACTTTCTTAGCTGTATTTTAAAAATCCTTTCTGTACATTTCTTTGAATTTTATTTCTGTTTTGGAATTACAGCTACTTGCTTTGGAAAACACAGATCAATTTCTTTTAAAAACAGACAAACAAACCAACCAACCTCTCCTCCTCCTCAAACAATGCAAACAATTACTCTATGCTAAACAAGAAATGTCGTAAGCTTGAGTTTTTCTCAAATACCAACAATGGTACAGTTTTTGTTCTTTGCCCTACATCTCTCCTACAAAGTGACACTGTCTTAATTAGGAAAAAACCCTCCACTCCATCTCAAAATAACAGCATTAGAAAGGGGAATATTTTCCTTTAAAATCAAATCCCTTTTCAATTTAATATTCCTGAATATTGATTTATTGTTTTAAAAATATTGTTTTTCTTGTGTGCCTTGGTTTCCTGTTAGGAGTTAATTTTCCCTTTTGATATTTTACCTGGCTTTCATGTCAGACATTTGGATGCATTTTCTTCCAAAGGCTAAGGCTCTGTGCATGGGTTTTTAGCAGGTAACTTTTAAATGTTTTGCTATGGGATGAGGCATAAGCGTGTCTTTCAGATGTGTCTATAATGCAAACATACTATTGACAAAGTTGCTGGAGGGACTGCTTTCTTTATAAGTTTTGTAAAATGAATTGGCTTTTTATTGTATGTTGCATCCAGTTTGATTTCCCTCTCCCAGTTTGACATGCTGGAAGCTTTGCTGAATAAAATGAGTTAAACAAGCATGTTCCAGTATATGGGACCTTCATTAGGGAAGCAATGGAGATTATGCATTACTGTTGCCCAGATGCTTTTTATGTGTAGGTCTCGAGGTAATTAGAAGGGCAATAGGGAAGAATAGTGCGTCAGGTTTGTGTTTTGTCACTTACTATTTTACCATGTGTTGAGGTATCATTGTGTTGCTCTTGACCTTTGTAAAAACTGGTACTGTCAAACTTGACTGAGAAAACAAGTGGATGTAATACTGCAGGTAGAAGATAATCAATCTACTAAGGTATCTGTTGTTTAACTGTCCTTGTTGCAGCAATGTTGAAAGCATTTTTTGCTTGGGAGGAACAATGTATTGTCTCTGAATCTAGTTAAAAAAAAAAAAAAAAAAGAGGAGCCAAAATGTGTGTTAGTAACAAAGTTGAGAAAACAAATGTTTACAACTCCTTATGCTTGGTTGTAACACCTTCAGGCAAAAATTTGCAAACACCTTCAGGCAAAAACGTTTTTCTTCACTACCAGCTGTGGATTTAAACCTTTCGTTTTTCTCATTAAAAATGCATGTTGTGCAGAATTAAGCATGAAATCATTCTGGCTTTGAAAGCACAGAAATTATTTGCATGGATGGACATTTCTTTTTTTAGTTCTTTAGTTTGCAAGACAAACAAGGTATGTCTTAGTTGATGGTGATTGTGTAGTAGGTGGAATTTCTGATGATCTTCAGGAGTTTGAGTAAAATCAGAAATTCAGGCTGTGACAGAGATCTGGGCTTTGACAATTTTTAATTTTTTTTTTTTAATTCAGAAACTTTAATTCCTCAAAAATCAGGTACCACTAGGTGTTGACAGTTGTCCCTAGGTCCCAAAACTTTCATTCCTTAAGAGTTATTGCTTTCTCCATCTACTCTGTGAAGACTCCAGACATAAACTTTTCTGTATCCTCTGCTGGATTGTGATTCATGGTCTCTCTCTTCCCCTTGCTTGCAATTTTGATCCTCTCCTTCCACCCACGCTACAAAGTAGTCTCACTAATTCCATCCTTGGCGCTCTCCTTGAGCTATTTTTACCTCATTCAGTTTTTAAGTACTCACTACTTGGAGAAAGTCCTGTTTTGCTCAGTCTCAAACTTCAGTGTGCTACTGCTTCTTTTCTAAAAGTCTTTCTCATAGATCATGCTTAGGAATTTTAAAGAATTGTAACAATTCCTAAGGCATCTTAACCTTTGTGGTTTTAAACAGTTGGAAGCTAAAGTGGTCTTTCCCCATCTGCTTTTATTGGTGGCAGATGCTCTTGAAGACAATGCTTGGGTTTTGAGTGTTTTGGGTTTTTTTCTAACTTTATGGGGGGAGGAGATTCCTTCCTCATATTACCATAAACTGTTTTGCAATGTATGACCTTGTCCTTAAACTCCTTCTGCTTCTAGTGTTTTGGATTTTGTTTTTTTTAAATTTTAAAAAAATTGGCCCTTCAACTTGGTCCTTCCATCTGTTGGTTTTGTTTTTTATTTTTCCCCGTCCCATTCCCTGTACCTGATTTCTCTTCCTCTGACTTCACCCTGAAACTATAGATTCGTCTTTTGCTAAATGTGGCTTTGTGTTTAAATACTATGTATCACCTTTTAACTAGGTTAATGCATCTTACTCCCTTGTCCTTACATGGGCATGGAGACTTTTCGCTACAGCGTTTAAGGTGAGAAGGGCTTCCCAGGCCCTCTCATATGTCACCTTAAAGAGGGGTCATGGGCTGTCTGTGCAGTTGCTGTTCTCACCTGCTCCCTTTTCTACGGTTGAGGAATGCTTTAGACATTGCAGGACTGGGAGCTGAGATCTTAAGCAGTGATAGCTAGAGACATGAAATAGGACTTGTTTTATTATTTTTTCCCCTTTCAGCTAAGTCAGAGTTTACTTATGACGTTGTTGGGCCAATAGCAGTAATTTTCTTGACGTATTATATGCTGTTCTTCCTCAGATATATTTAATTTGATGTCTGCATGACAAGTTATCAGGACAGTTGTAGAATTAACTGATGTAACTGGGTCAGATGTGTCTTGATTCCTTCAGATCCTCAATTCTTTTCTTGTGTTTCTTTTTGGTTGGTTGGGTTTTTTGGAGGGGTGGGGAGAGAGGGGTCTGTTTTTCTTCCAAGTGATAGGTACATGGATCAGAGGATTTTAAACGCACAAAGTTACCTAGATTTTGTTTCAATTGTTCTTCTGCAGTGTAGTATCCCACCCTCCATACCTGTAGGTGTTACTGAAATAGTCGCAACACACCAGGCAATGCTTGTTCACCTTTATAGAAAAGCAAGGAGAAAATCTAGATGGTATGGAAAACCAAAGCATTTTATAAGCTTTCCTTCAGAGCTGATTGTCAATAGTGAGAGAGAGAGGAGAGAATCTGAAGGAGCTTATTTTGGAAAAGTAATAAGGATCTGACATCACTGTCTGAACTGTTGGAATCTCTGTTGTACTTCTAAGCATCTTTCTTTGACTGTTCTCATATTTCCACTGCCCAAACATTCTTACAAACTTTCCAGTCTTCCTCCCAAAATACACTGCTGTAATGCCTCTTTATCTGTAAATCTCAAATGAATAAAAGAGGAGGGAAATGCAATGAATTGTAAATGTTAAATGAAACCTTGAAAATAAAGTGATTTATTTTAGAAAAAAAATGGAGTTTGGTGCTGTGATAGTTTTAGAAATATTCAAACAAATCAGTTTTGGATTTTTTTTTTTCTGGTGGTGTTCTTTCAGGTACTGCTTATAGGCATTTTTTCCACCCCCCCTGCTTTAACTTACCAAAAAATTTTCCTGGATTCTGCAGCTCCAATATGTAAAGCCTGCCAGCTAACAGGTTTACAGGATTTTTATTTTATTATTTTTTTTTTAAAAGACTGCTTGCCAGCACTTAATACAGAGTAAGTTTTTTATGGTAGAATTGGGAATGCTTGGAAATAATGACGCATAACGTAAATGCTGAAACTTCATCCTATACAACGCCAAGCAGTATTTTATACGTGTTTACTGTAATGGAGATTTTTAAATTACTTGGTGTCTGTGTGAGTGGTCTTGTGGAAAGATCTATATGGTGTCAGTCAAAACTGTGCCCCTCTGCAGAAGAGACAAATGTCCTGTGTGCTGTCTCCACTAGGGAGGAACTTCTGGATTTTCCTTCACATTTGCTGAATGAGATCTGTCTATACTCCAACAAGCTGATGCTGCATCTTCCTGTTCCTGGTGCAGAGATCTGTTGTAGGAAATGAAGTGCCCAGTGAGTTGCTTATTTTGTAAACAAATGCTTGTCAGAACCACTTGGAAGAACTTTAGCAACTTAAGATAGAAATACCCTTGCAAAATCCTGCCCTGATTAATTGAGAAGTGTTCATTTGCCAACAACATACTCTCAGAAAGGAAAAATGGTTGAGTATGTAAAGAGTTCTTCTGTTACATGTAAACAAAAGCTCCAGGATTAGAAGTAATCATGAGTTTTTAACTTTCATTTAAAAACAAAATAAAAAAACAATGAGATCTGGAAAACTTTACAGTTACTGACCTTTCCCACATCCTGTCACATCATGTTTCACATCCCAGTCATACACACCGAAAGTAAGTGTTTCCTTGAGTCAGTTTGTGGTATCATGTGAATAAATGCTCAGTGTGGTAGAAAGATCTCCAGTCTGTTGTAAAAGAGCATGTGATACTTTATCAAAGATAGGAAGAAATAGCTAAGCATGGCATAGCATTTGTTGAAATTGTAAAAATTCAGTCATTAAGCTCAACGATTAACGAACTTTTGGTTTCTGACAGTAAAATGAGATCCATCAGAAAAAGTGAATCACATCCTCAAACTGACGTAGCTGTACCAGTACTATGTACCATTGTATTTAACTGAAAATATTTGTGAATCAAAGCCACAGATGACTATTTAAGTGGCAGGGAGAAAAAATAAAATGTTTGAAAGAATAATTTGGTGACTCTAGGAGAAAGCCTGATTCATTCAGTGATCTGATGCTGGATATGGAGACTCACTCCCCTCGCGCCCCCCCCCCCCCTTTTTTTTTTTGGTTTGGGTTTTTTGATGGGTTGCATGCCTCCTTCCCTCCCTTATGGACAGTCTAGGTGGAAGGAAGTTTCAGCGTCTTCTGAACTGAGAAGGTTTGCTGCTGCTGTTGAGCTGGTGGAGTAATTTTGTTGCATCTTCTTTATGTCCTTTTCTTCAGTTAAAAGTTTTTAGTGATAATCTGTAATCACAAAAGTCTGAGATAATTCCTTTTTCTCTTTTTAAGGTTAGGCAAGGCTTTTGTTGCTTTAGGCCTTCTTCCCTTGCCTGTTTTCACCTTAGGTTATTCTTTTAGTTTGGGGATGTTTTTGAAGTGTCAGCTTTAAATTTCTGGGTCCAAAGAGAGCCTTTCTTTAAGCTAGCAGCACTATGCTATTGACTTTATATCCATGTAATAAAAATTCCAAAAATTCTGGTGGTTGTTGTTTTATGTGTGAAAAGAACAGCCGGATGGCCATTAGCCACAATGTGAATCTCTTCTCTGGTATGAAGCCAGAGTTCTCTCCATGGATTTCCTCCTTTGGGTGGTGTTTGAAACCCAACCATTACTTAATGGAGGAGAAAAAATGTGGCACCTGGGAGAGGTGGATGGGGTTTAGGTTACTGGCACTTAGAGTTTTACTCAGTAGAGTGAGGGTGAACTTTTCAATTTCAGAGTTTGCTGCTAAATTTTAGCGCTCTCTTGTTTGTGTCTCGCTGCTTCTGTCATCTGTGTAGATGGCTATCCATGAACTTTTTTTCTAGATTGATTTTACCTGCTGTGTTTTTCAGTGTGTTAACTTTAGTTTTATAACAACATTCTGTGAAACACTGATCTACTGCAGTTAAGTTTGGGGAAATCGGGATAAATTTTGGAGAGATTTTGGCAAATGAGCTATCCATAGCTTGTCCCTGACCTAGCTCCTACCACTAAGGACAAGAGTAGAAGCTTTGGTCTAGGTGATATTCTGATCTACACACCTTGTCACTAAAGCTTCTATTGCTGTAGCTGTGCTGGTGGTAATTTTGCCTATCCTTCCCCTGCCACCCACCCCACCCCAGGCCTTTTTTGGCCAGTGTAGACAAATTCAAGCTTCTTTAGTGCTCTTGAATCAGGGTTGTTAGTTTCTAATGAAGAAGTTTGCCCTATATTGGTATTAGTAATTGCCCATTTGTTTCCACTGACATTCTGCTGGCATGGTGCTTACCACTTGCTTGAAGATAAATTCGTAAAAAATGTGGGTGTCTTGTAGATAAAACTAGCAATGCATGCCTGATTTTATAAGTTTTTAGTGATTTAATATATTCAACAACCAACAATTTCTTCTAAAACTGTTTTGAACAAGTACAGCGGTTAACAGTTAAGCACTCTTGGCCTTTCTATTTCTGAAGTGTGACAACATGCGAACGGCATGTTCATGAGTTACATGCTCATACTCTGTAACCATGCAGTAAATCATTCAAAATGCTATTTGGCTGGTTACTTTAATGGGTAGGAATGTGGAAAATACTGGATTTCTGGCAGGATTCTGGCTGTTGTGATAACATAGGATACAGAATTATTAAATACATAAAATAATCTGAGAGGTGTCTAATAAAATTTTTTTATACATGCTTTTTACAGGGATTCAGAGAAGACATCTAAATCCAGGGAGAACTTACAGAGAAGGCTTCAGATCTTGGGAATTTGTGTGTGTGTTTTAAGGGCTTTGTGAGATCTTACGGCTTAGATAATTTGAGCAGTATTTCTGTCCTTTCCTCTGAAAAGCATAAAGTAAGAAAATAGTTTTTCTCTGAATTTTCTTGAGTGTTTTTACATGACTTCCTGGGCGGGAGAAGTGTGTTACTTTTTTTTAGTTAATATTTATAAACTTAAATCACATTATTTCAAAGCACTTCGTATACATCTATATACTCTGTAGGTCAGGTAGGTACCATATTAGAGTTTTCAGAATGAAAGAACCAGGAAGGTAAAATACTGCTAAATTGGAGGGTGCTGTTTCTCATAATGAGAAGGGACTCTGTTGTAGGAACTCTGATAAATAAAGCCAGAAGACAAACCGCCCAGCTGTACTTTAAGATGAAAACAGGATGTTGCTTGTGTTGCTGGAGGACTACTGTATAAATCAAAGGATATGCTATTATTGCTGTGTAAGGAAGCTGTACTCCCTTAGAGTAGTTCTGTATATAAAAGAATGGTAATTGCCATGCTTATCAAGGACTGGCAGTTCTCCTTTTCCAATTGTGACCTGGTGAATCCACCTCTAGTTCATGACTTAAAAAGGCTGCCAGTTATTTTAATCCCCTATTCAATAGGACAAACAGAATGTGGTTATTTTTATCTCTTTATGGTTTTTATCTCTTTATGGTTATACAAACAGAAAACCCCTTTCTGATACTCAAGCCAAAGGTGGCTTACCGAGGGGGATGTGGATTGTTGCCCCAGTGCCTGTTAAACCCTGCCACTTGAAGTTGCATCCACTTAGTCATGTCATCTGGAAATGGCCAGGTGGCTTTCTCTCCTTGCCAGTGTCTTCACCTTTTCTTCTAACTGTGTGTGTTTGCCTTTTTTTTTTTTTTAAGAGTTCACTTATAACCCCTTTAAATTTTTGTTGATAGGCTAAGCCATTTTTTGTTTATTCTAATGTCTTCTAAAGTGCTTCACTGACCCTGTTCCCTTTGGTGTACTGTTCTACTGTTCCTTTATGCTGACTGGAATGGTCTTACCCTTAATTTTGTTTTTAAAACTAATTGAATAGTTTTTATGCTTCTAAGCACTATATCCCTTTAGGAATATAGTACACTTTCTCCCTTTAGGAAGGAAGGATGTCAAATTACTTTTCTGCTTTTGGTTTCTGCCAGTTTGTTTTTCTCCCCTCAGCAAGTTTGCATATGACACTAAGCTGGGTGGAAGTGTCAGGATCTGCTTGAGGGTAGGAAGGCTCTACAGAGGGACCTGGACGTGCTGGATCAATGGGCTGTGGCCAATTGTATGAGGTCCAACAAGGCCAAGTGCCGGGTCCTGCACTTTAGGTCACAACAACCCCATGCAATGCTACAGGCTTGGGGATGAGCGGCTGGAAAGCTGCTTGGCAGTGAGGCATCTGGGGGTACTGGTTGACAGCAGTGTGCCCAGGTGGCCAAGAAGGCCAATAGCATCCTGGCTTGTATCATCGATAGTGTAACCAGCAGGAGTAGGGAAGTCATCCTTCCCATGTGCTCGGCATTGGTGAAGCCACACCTCAAATACTGTGGTCAGTTTTGGGCCCCTCACTGCAAGAAGGACATTGAGGCTCTGGAGTGTGCCCAGAGAAGGGCAATGAAGCTGGTGAGGGATTTGGAGGACAGGTCTTATGGGGAGTGGCTGAGGGAACTGGAGTCGTTTAGCCTGGAGAAAAGGAGGCTGAGGGGAGACCTTACCGCTCTCTACAACTGCCTGAAAGGAGGGTGTAGTGAGGTGGGTGTTGGTCTTTTCTCCCAAGTGACAAGTGATAGGACAAGAGGAAATGGCCTCAAGTTGTAGGGGAGGTTTAGATTAGATATTAGGAAAAATTCCTTTGCTGAAAGGGTTATCAGGCACTGGAGTGGGCTGCCCAGGGAAGTGGTTGAGTCCTCATCCCTGGAGGTGTTTCAAAGACGCGTAGACGTGATGCTTGCAGTGGACAGGTACGGTGGGACTTGATGATCTTAAAAGTCTTTTCCAGCCAAATGTTCATATGATTCTTCAGGAAAATCATGTAACTGTAGAATTGTTTGGGTTGGAAGGGACCTTTGAAGATCATCTAGTCCAGCCCCCACGGTAGATATGTAGTACACTGTAGCCTAGGCTGTTATTTAAGAAATACAAGTAAGTTTCTCCTAGCCAGAAGTAGCTGAATCTGGAACAATAATAAGCAGTTAAATTGATGTTCCTGTAATATTGCATGTGTTTTATAGAATTTTTTGGGGGTAAGTCCTCAAAACCAGAATTATTTTGGTAGAGTGATTTTTAGAACAGCAGTTTACACTGGTTAGTAGAGTTGTCACCCTCTCAGTATTTGTACTCCAGTACAGTGTAGCCTCCCTGCAGTAAGAGTCGTGACCGTAAATCAGATTTGAAACCAGTCCATGCTGCTGATGCCTACAGTGAGAAGGCAGCAATGGTGGGTCAGTTATGTAGAACTGTAAGGGAAAGCAGATATGCTTCACTTTTGAAAAAATCTTCACTCTTTAAGGCTTTACAGCATAAACTTAATGTTGTTTTAATACTGATTTTACTTGATACTGAATTATAAATTCACCTTTAAAATTTACAGATCTACATTTCCCTGAATTTCTGTGGGAAGGTTATTGCAGGAGCTGTAATACCCAAGGAAAAATTTGTCTATAACCTAATGTTCCAAAAGGCATTTCAGTCTTGTTCAGCTGGTAGAGCATTTGAAATAGCAACTTCTTTAAAGGGCTAAATAGTGCTGTTTATTTTGGAAAATTACTCATTACTCTCATAAATTTTTGCAGTTGAGAGAATGGGTTGTATTAGGTTAAATAAGCTTCGCTCCTGGTGTTTGAGCTATTTTCTAAATCACACTTATGTAGTGTACATGATATTTGTGTACACTAGAAAACTGTTCAGTCAAAAGTACTGGAGGTGACATGCTCTCAGGCGATAACTATTGGAGCACTTTCTATTTTTTTTTTTTAAATAAATACTGATATTGAATAACTTCAGATTTAAAACTGGGATGTAACTGTATACCAATATCAATTAATGGATGCAGTTTTAAGAAGTAGGGCCTCACTAATCTGCTTCTTTCTGCTTTTTCACAGGGGTGGACTAGGAGGAAGAAGTCTCAAAATCCTGAATTTTTCATATCTGTGCTAAACAGTTGTAGGAATTAATCAGGATTGAAGTTTTTTTTTTTTTTTTTTTGTTGAAACACAATGAGTTCTGTAGTACAGATTCAGTTATATTGGGTGTACTTGGGAGGATACCATGTTCCATGTAGAGATATGTAACTTCTATGGAGGGAGAACCTTTTCTGGGGCCAGAAACTAATTTATTTGAAAACATATTTGTCAATTATCTTATGTCTTAGTGTCTGTAGCAGTGGTTCACCAAATAAGGGTAGGTAGTTGTTTAAGGTAGATCAGTGATTTTGAAAAATGCATATAACTTTTAAGTAGTTATGCCTTATGGTCATTATTTTAAATTCTACCTGATCATATAAACCTGTGTTCTTCAACAGGCCAAGAAGCATGGTTATTAGGAGAGATGCCATGGAATTACCCTGATGTGACTTTGTAACTGCTGAACTGCTGAAAAGCATTAAGCATTATTTGAACCGGTCCAGTATTCTGAAGGCCTCTTAATTACGCTGCCAGTATTATTTTTCTTAAAACTTCTAATGAAGGGGGATGTATTCTGGAGTTTTTGTCTCAGTTACACATTTACACAGATAATTCTCATTGTGCAGGTGGTATTGTACATAAAAATTATTGTGATATTTTTTCATTTTTTAAAAATTTTTGAGAGAGTATCACAACTTTTTATCCACAACGCAAATAGATGTTGCTTTTGATTAGTAACTTAAACCTTGGCAAGCATGTAGATTCCTTGGCAGGGCATTGGTTTTGAAAAGCTACTTATGTTCCAATGAGAAATCTTCTGAACAGATTGTTTTATAACATGTGATTTTTTGTTGTTGTATTTAAACTTTTTTCCTGCTTCTGTACTACATTATCTGCACTGATTTACTCCTTTCCTCCAGGAAACACATTTGCATTAAAGATCCGGTCTTCTGTTTATTTAGTTTCTGCAGTTTATTGCTTCCATGAGGTCCTCTTTGACCTTACAATTAACAGAAAAATAACTTATATCCTGGGAATTAGATCAAGAAGAAATTAAGTACAAGGAGCTGATAAATTCTGATGAATTCTTTCACTAATCAAGCTTCCATTTTGATATGCAAAGATCCTCAGTAATAAAAAGATTAAAAAAAAAAAAAAGCCGTAAGGAGCATGGGATACCACTGGTTCCTATTGTTAGGTGTTGTCTTTGTCATCAGAAAAAGTTCAAGTGTGCTTGCTGGAAGGTACTGTAACTTGGCGTGAGCCAGTTTTTATTTATCTGATCTGTTTTGGCTAATTGCCTTTTAGGTAGAATATTTGTATTATACCATAGCATTGCATAGTCCCAGCTGATATACCCTGACTTCTATTTTAAATTGGTCTGCTGGTGTAAGGATTCTTGCTGTAATTAGTGCAATATTGAAATAGTAGTAAATATAAGAGATCACTCAACTTGCTTTTAAGCTTAATCACATACAGCTAATCCAGTGAAATAACACTGATAGTTCTGAGATCTGCTTTGTTTCTTTATATTGTATCATATTATAATTTTGTTGGAAATAAAGAGGACCGTTGAGAGAGAAAACTGGCATATCAAGGAACTGAAAGGGTTGATTGCAGTGTTGTCTGTTAATGCCACTTTAAATATCTCAACTTCCTAATTTGGTCTGATTTGAACATAACTGTCACATTCCAAGGCAGAGGATGCCAAGAAAGGAAGGACATGATTTACATCCCTTGAGCTTCCATAATTTGGAGATTCAGATTGGAATTTGGCTATGAAACATTCAGATTTTTCAGAAAGAGCTACATGGTGAAACAGGATGGGGTACCAAGGCCTGTAACTGGATCCTTTGGCAACTAAGCTTGTATGTACCTTTTTCCAAAAGGGAGGAAAGGGTCTGCTCTGTCTTGGCAAACTGACAGCTTGTTTCAGCTTCTACTGTCTTGAGTTTTACAGTGTACTTAGGTGTTTAAATGAGCCAGAAAACTTCAGGCTAGTATCATAAACAAGTTCTACTGTACATCTTGAGACTGGGCTCTCCTGCTACTAACTCGGACTAATCTTATTTTCTGCTTAGAAGACCAGAAATAACAATGCCAAAACTTAAGTATTGGGGTATATATGGAATTGTGTTTCATTGTGCTGATGAAATTAAGCTATCTGTTCATCCATCCATATTTGTTTGTGGCATATAAACAAGAGTATGTTTTGCAGGTGAAAGGATCTAATTCTAAATACTACTAGAATCATTTATTCATTTGACTCATTCTGTTGATTTAAATATGCTTACACATTTATATATGTATACTCACTGACAGTGTTTGATTCAAGCATTTTCCTTTGTTTTCTAGCACTTAATCTTACAAGTTCTGCATATTTTCAGATAACAATGTTGTATATCTTGTCACTGTTGGTAGTTGCCAACAGTAGAAATAATCTGCCAAATGTTAAGTTAATTCTCATTACACCCTTCCCTTAACGCAGCTTCTAAAGAAAGTGAAGTGTCTTGAATTCCAAGTACACAAACCAGTACGCTCAGTATACGTACTTCAGGAATCTGTGGTGACAGCTGTTACTGACCACAGCGTGGAGCTTCACATAAGCGCAGGAAGAACAGAAAGACTGGTCTTTCTACTTTCAGTTTGTGGTGTTCTTCATATCCAGTCTTCATGATTCTCTGCTTTTGACATCCACATGGTGTCCTTATTAGCCACCTTTGACCCGAGAAGGTGTATTCTAATGGTATAGAATATTTTAAAGGCTGTTGGATCATACTTGGGTCCAAAAAAATGTTTCACATAGTCTGCAATACTACTGTGACAAATGCGCCCCCTGTTCAACCCTGTTGTTTCACATCAGCAAATATGCAGAAAATAGAATTATGAGACTAAAAATGGTGGTGAGCTTGAGAAACCATGTGACTGCACACACAGAAATAGTGCACTGGTGTGAGGTGTTTTATGAACAACCATTATTTAGCCATGCTAATTTTCTTTTTTGTTTAGAAAATAGATTAATCCAGGCTGTTGGTGAGTAGTTCGAAGGTGTGGTCTAGTAATTCATACTGTGATAAGCAGTGGGTTCCAGTGAGGTTGTATAGACAGTCCTTGGATATAGAAGGTGGTGAAAGGTTAGTAGACCTTCTGAAAAGGAGGAGAAGGGTGAAGGCATCCAGAATCACTCTGTCTGTTTCCCCTGTCTTTACCTACTGTAATCACTAATTTGACAGGTGATTTTTGGTATCTCCTAGTAGTAAGTCACAGTTTGTTTGGTCCTCTGTACATACATGAAGTGACAAATAAAGCCATAGCCTGTTTTTCTGATCCCTATCTGTATGTCTGAGTCAATAGTAGATCAACTGTATCTAACAAACTTAGTTTGTGGCTGTCCCAGCACTTTCCACACAAAACTATTAAGGTATTGTGGTAGCTGCAGTTACAGGATTACATCCATTTTCCATCCACGTTCACTCCCCAGTTCTACTGAAATTGTTAAAGAAGTCTTCACCTATGCAGGCCACATTTTAAAACTGAGTAGAAATCCAGGAGTGGAAATACCTTTTGATCCATTAGATAATCTTGATAGCTGTTACTAATCTCTCTTCTAAGTAGATGATAAAATAAATTTATTTCTCCTAGAAAAATGCAGAAAGTTAGTTAGCATAAGTTTAGTCATCTGTCAGCAAGAGACAGACAAGATTGTTACAGTGTGGTGGATCTTCTGCAGCATAGTTTTTGGACTCCTCCTGGGAGTGATTCTGTGTGTAATAGTCACCTGTCTAAACTGTTAAGTTTTTAATTTGGCAGATTTTGTACTTGTAAGATACTGTTGTACTGTTCAGTGAAATAGGAGCTTTGCATAGGTTTTCAGCTCATGCTGTCAAGCATAGCATGCTAGCTATACAGATATTTTTGTCTTTTCTGGATTTTTTTTTTTTTGTTTGTTTTGATCTTGCAGTAATTGGTTGTTTGTTTAAAGGAAGGCATTTGTGTTCTAAAAACAAATGACACACACACAGCTGTGTAGCCAAGTGACCCAGAGAAAATCAGTTCCCATGATCTATGTGTATGTGCAAGTGTTGGGGACCAGAACTTGTTCTTTGTCCAATAGTTCAGTTGTGCATGGCCTCAAGGGAATGTGTGGCTATGCTCCTTGTACTGTTAACTTTCCATGGGAATGTAAAAATGTCTCACAGTGCTGGCTAGGAATAGTTGGAGGTGGGGTGTGTTTTGCTTTTTAAAATTTGTTTTCTTATATCTAAATTCCTGTGGGTTGTATGGAAGTTTGGCCTACAAACTGATTGCACTTTTGAGGAAGAGTGTAAAATTGTGTGATACTACAGTTGTTAAAAATGTTTTGTGTTGCAGTGACAAAAGCTATGTAGCCATTTAATTTCTGTTCTTTATGTTCTTGAACAAATACTTCAGTTCTAGGATATTTGAAAAGCAAATGGAACTTCTTAGTCATCTGCATAAATAAATACTTATGAAGTTCTCGGATACCTGAGATGTGAAAACATAGATTTTTATTGTTGTTCTGCAGTGGGTAAGATAGGACTACAATTGCAGAATCTTCTTTTTGGTATTTGATTTTTGTGAGTTAAAATTTTAGAATTTTATTTTTTTTTCCTTTGGGAGGTGTGTGTGTATGTGTGTGTAACCTCTCATCTAGAATTGAAAAGTTCTGTAATGCTGTATCATAGACCAAGTGCTGTTCAAGTTACTAATGACTGACTATGGAAGCTTAATGCATTGGCTAGTTTTGAAATTGCGATTACTAGCAATATGACTAGCAAAATCAACAATTAAATTACATAGGGTTCCTTAGTGCCATCTTGAGGTGTTATTCCAAACCTGTGCAAAATACATACAAATTAACTATGAACGCTACTCTGCCTTAAGTAAGGAAATTAGAAAACAGAACTCAAACAGAAGGCATGCCAGTTACTTCCTCCACAGATCTCATGATACACAGCTTTCTCAGAGGCCATACTTTTAAGGGTATGGCCTTGATGAGCAAAGTACTTGCTTCCCAAATTTGTACACTTCCATTTAGCTTTCTATTAATAATGGTATAGGTATCAACAGAGGTGGACAGAAAGCCTATTTGAATCAATATTAGATTGTATCTAGTGTGTCTATTTCTAACTTAAATAGTTTATTTAGAATTAATGGAGCTCCCTTCCATTACTTGCATCAGCACATGACCTTATTGTGTTATATGTAAACAATATTCTAGTTTACATAATTGATGAACTGGGAAGTTCTCTTATGAAGTGTTCTAAGTGTACTTATGTCTACAGGCTTCAGCAGAAGCCCTTGCTCTCCAATCCCAAGCAGAGGAAATAATAATAGCTAAATCTTTCCAGTAGTAGGTGTTTTCTTTTGTGTTTTGTTGTTGGTTAGTGGGATTTTTTGGGGGGGTCGTAAATGCTTTTCTATTAAACATATATGATTTTTAAGAAATACTGACTCCAGGCACTAGACTTTTGGTACCAAAATAAATTTATTTTACCAGGTCACTAACTTGCTAATTTAGTATTTGTCAGGCACATGTTCTGAAACCGTTTATTAGAATGTAGAGTACTTTAGTATAAGAGTCAACAAAATAGGTAAGTAATATGCTCAAATCAGATTTGTATACCTTCGGAAATCAATACTGTTACATAATCATCTACCTTATTGAATCTTAGTCACTGCTATATTGGTGTATTTCTTTGCCAATATATTAATGTCATGCTATCTAATAGCAAAATAGTCTCCATGTACTAACAGTTTAAGAAATACAAGGAGCAATCTTTTAGCAGAAGGAATGGTTTAAAGTTACTTGGCAGTTGAAACAATTACCAGTCCACTCTTGAACTTCTGTCTGAGGGAATAAAACTTTCTATTTTTTAGAATGTTTGCCCTCTGGGGTAAGAAAAATGACAGCAGATGAACTGGTGTTCTAGTTTATAATATGATGCAACTGAACTAAAATACAACTTTTTGCCTACTTTCACTTATTACTAGAAACATTGACAAGAGTGTTGCTGATCATGTTTTCAAACTGAAAACTTAAAAAGATCTAGGACTTCAGGAGACTAAAATGGTTGTGCATAGTCATATATTATCTGTTAGCTTAGACTCTACTGAAATTTCAGGTTTATACCTTGAAGGAACCTTTTGTTTTAGAAAGGGGAGAGTAACTGTTGCAGTCCTGGGTGACCTCCAAATCTCCTTTTGAAAATCTGTTTCTTCACTAAACGAACAGGAATAGCTTTGCTTGCAAATGTTTCAGCTTTTAACTCAAAGCCCAGGGATTTGAAATTTGGGGGAGAAGACAACAAAGTGGATTAAACAGACTCCTAAGTCTAGCTTTGAAATATTGCTATGCTAAGTCTTCTATTTTGGATGAAATGATGGATGATTCTTTTATATGTGAGAAGGAAAATGTTTTAAAAGGATGTGATAGTGTTGAATGCAATATTAAGACTTTTTCACACTTTCATTTGCTTTCTCAGACGTTAATACTGCGCTTTCTTTCAGAGGAAGAGAGAGCTGTTCAGAGAGTTTTGCCATTTCAATATTGATAAAAAGTCATGGTACGAGGAAAATTCTTTAGCTTTTGTATGAAAATGCACATGCTTTATGAAGATTTTTTCTTAAATTATTTCAAAATTAACTGACAAACCCCAAATATGTACCAATTCTTAGAGTATCTTTACAATAGCATTCTTGTGTTATGCTCTTAAATGCCATTTAATGAATTTATAAAATACCCTGATATCTCTGCAGTACAGTATCTCTTTTTAAGATGTGATTTATATTCTAGGGATATTTGTTGGTGGACGATGCAACACTTGAAGAAAAACTAATGAGCCAGCCTCCCGTTTTATATGGATGGGATTAGATATGCCCTGATTTGCCTGGAAAAGAGTAAGAAGCCAAGTAGTTTCAAAATATAGCCTACCTGCAGTGCCACCCCGTGGCTTTTTTTGTCATGGCTTCTCTTAAACTAACCAGTTTCTGTTCCCTCTTCCCCAGTGGGAAGATTACTTGTGAACTTCTAAAATAAATGGCTGTACTCCTGGCTGCAGACCTGGTCTAACTGGGATAGCACAGCATGTTTCTCTGCCGATCTTCTGTGAGACAGCCTTATTTGTCCCTGCTGAAACCTGCTCAGGTGGAGAACCAGAAGGAGGATTTCTGAGCCATACCGGTTCATTCACCTGCTGCATCAAATCATTAAGCAATAGCTGGTTTGGTCATTGAAAAGGAAAGATCACATTGGAGCTGGAAAGCAGAAAAATATATCAATTCACAGCAAAAACTTGAAGGAGCATGTTAATTAGTCTCATCTGTTCCAGCAATGCTACATATGCATATAGTTTATTTCCAGGTAGTCAGTTTTCTAGAAAGATGATTTTATTTTAAAATTAGATTGTCTAGGTGGACACAGCATTTCTTATAGAGGTAGTTGATATTATTTTGCATTCAAGACATCTGTTGACTTTAATTGAAGAATGCCAGAGAGACTTTGTTCTTAAAAGCAGCATTGTGCTTTGAGGGGCATGTTGTGCTTTGCCTTGCACCATTTTAAAGAGTCGATCAAATCTTGGTGGGGTGAGTACCTTCAGGTTTAAGACTGTGGTTTTCACGTGTAGGAAGTAATAGAATGTTGAGGCTATTTCATGCCAAGCAAGCATAAAGGCCAGCCTGGCCGGCCTCGGAGAGCAGAACCTACTTTCTGTCTCCCAGCCAGCTTAGTCTTACTAACATCTCTGGGTGAAAGGCAGAGGATTACCTGTCTGTATTTTCTTCCTGCTGTTCTGGCAGGGAACAGGACAGACAGAACAAACTTGCCCCTTCCGCCTAGGTGGCAGCAGTAGCAGCATCGCTCAATGCAGGAGCATCAACAGCCCTTCCCTGGATTTACCACCACAGCCCACTCCTGTTCCCAACGTACCAAAAGTTGCCCTGCCAGTCTCCAGTCCAAGGCGAGCATTTGGCTACGTTTTTGAGTGTTTAAAATCGGTGCTTTTACTGTTGTAAGAGTTTAAATTGTAATGCTTTGAATGTGCTTTCAGTATTTCCTTGCTACAAAAGTACTTAACACAATGAACTTTCCATGCTTGCCTTGCTCTGCTGTTGGCCTCATTGCACTGCCTCGGTTTCCTCACTTTCGCAGAGCGCTTGCTGCCTGCCCCAGAGCTACTCGCGCTGTGTGGAGGCAGGATGAGTGACTGAGGGGACAAATCACGTCTGGGCTAGCAAAGCCTCGGCATGTGTTGTTCAGACACCTCTGGGCTTTGGTGTCTTTTATTGAGGGCTTTGTATTTTTCTCTAACAGAAACACAAAATGTGAGAGCATGGTAAATACCAAGCTGTGTATTTAATGTATATAGGCTTTCTCTGATATGCAGGTGCTTGTGTTCACACTCATGTCCTAATTATAGACATTATACTTGGCCTTTTCTAGAAGGCAAATGTTTCTTTTTCTGAATTCACATATCTTGCTTGTAAACTGTAAGTAGAGGCGTGTGAATGTGGGGTCTGAGTTCTTGCAGAATCTTGAAGCCAGCACTAGAAATATCTAGCAGTCCATACCTGTAGGTTACACTGCATGTGAATTGGAAAGTCTTAAACAGTGAGAAGTAAAAATGAAGAGTTTTCTTCTTCCAGTGCCCACAGAAGGATTTGCATTGACAAGTGTAGCATTTTCTTAAAATTATGTTTAATATAAATGTAGTGTGTATCCAAGCAAAATGATAACAGAAAGCTTAAAAAGAAACAGTGAAACTGTACTTTATCTTGGTGAAACTGTTTTGAGTAGTTTAATACTTGCAGTTAAATACATCCTTTTGGAAGTCTGGATTTCCAGGTAGTAACAACCAAAGGTAGAAGTGGATGTGAGGGAAAGTAATGGAGAAGTTTTTAATTACTTGTCTTCATTTAGGAAGCTTGTCTGTTCTTCCTACCACCCATCGGGCTTCTGCAGTATTGGCGTTGTATAAACTAAAGTGTCTGATTTTTAAGGTAGTTATTGCAGAATCTCTGCAGGCTGCTATAAATTGCAGTGGAAGGAACAACTTCATTGTACTTGTAGATCTTGGGTTTTGTTCAGTGGATGTTTTCCACATGACTCAGATGTAAGTCATGGACAATTCTGATTACTCTCTCTTAAAACAGAAAGCAGAATATTGAAACGTATGCATGCATGTACGTTCTCGTGTATCACAGGTCCTGGCTTGAGTCCTTCCTGTATAAGGATTTTGGTTAGCAAAATGTCTAATTTAATTCCCTAGATCACAAAAAAGCTGCAATTTTATTTTAAGAAAATACATTTAAAAACTTGTATACCATGTGATTCAAGTTCTGGTAAGACTTCAGCTTTGTGAGTAAAAGCCTGTTAGTGTCTGTGACGGCACTTTTTTCATTGTGAAAGAAAATCTGCGCTCGCTGTTGCGAAACTGAAATTCATGACTGTGCTGTATGCCCTTCCATATCTTTTTAATAGGTACTTTTGTTTATATCTTTTTAAAGTAAAATTTAAAAGATTATCATGTAAGCTCATCTATAAGACTTTCTATCTTTAGGAACCTTTATGAAAAGATTTTGGTTTTTACAAACAGTCCACAAGGGGAGGGGAAAACAAAACAAAAAACCCCAAAGAAAACCACCCAGTGTTGTTACATGTTGTTCCTTCAGTTCTGTGATATGCTGTGTCTAACTTGGACAGTTTGATGTTTGATGGAAACAAAATTTGCCAGAAATAGCCACCTACCATAACTGTTTGCCTTTCTGTTGAAGGCTTGCAGAGTTTACAGAGCTAAAGTAAAACACTAAACCATAAAAACTTGGCATACTGTATGCCTAAGTTTAAAAGTAGATAATTTCAGGTAAGCAGACCAAATGTTCTGTGGCCAGTGTATCACTCTACAATAATGTAATGGTTTTTTAGCAGCACGTCAAGACAAAGCACCTAGAAACATTTGTGACCCTACTATGGCATAAGAGGCCTCTTACTGCTAAATAAATATTTCCCTTTCTCTCTCTTTCTGGTCCAGCAGAACTCAGCTTCATTACAACTGCACTGTTGGCATTTCTTCTTTCCTCCTGCTTTCATTCATTTTGTTCTTTGTAAGCTTTTTCATTTGATAGGATTTCAGTATCTGTTGTCTGTGCAAATAGAAGTGTTTTAATACTTGTATCACCTCTTCTAATCTTTCCTGAGTAGGTAGAAAATCAAGCAGACAGTCCTGCTCTGTGGAGAGCTTGTAAGAACTTAGGATGTTTTAACATACAGAATTTTGTCAAGCATCTGTTTTGTACTATTGCACAGGGGAGACAGTCTTGCACAAGTGGCATACCACTGCGATGAGCTGTACACCCATCCTATATAGGGTTTTGTACCTAGTTTCTAGAATATCTGGTTTATCTAGTTTTTTCAAGGAGCCTATGAGTTACTGTTGAGGTAGCACAAGGAGGGTTTCTACATTCAAGTGGGCATTCCAGCAAAATGTTAGAATGCTGAAAAATGAAATATGAGCTCTGTCCATTTTTGCCAATGTAAAATACGTGGTTTTTTTTTCCCCCCATATGAGAGCTCACAGCAGGAGCATTTTTCTATGATTATACTGTAGATTTTCTAAAAAGAAAATATAAAAGTAAATTCCCCAATACTATAATGTGTAATAGAGATTGAGTATGACTGGAGCACTTGTGCTTCTTCTGAACATTACTTTAGAATTATGGTTTGAAGCAGACAAAACCAAAGTTGAGCTTTTTTTTAAATTTTAAATCATAGTGTCACAAATAGCACTTTCAGGGTGCTAGCCGGTTATGTTCTTGAAGATATTTTAAACTGTTTTGTTAATGGTACCATACCGTGTCTGCTATATCTAGAACAAAGGTTGTATTTTGGAAGGTATATTTTCTTCTCTTCTTTTTCAGCTTTGTTGATTTGAGCTTTCTTCTTTTGAATGCTAGAGAGAATCCCCAAGCATGACTAGCCACCCCTTCCAGAAGTTGGTGTAGTACACTCCCAGTTTAGTTGTCTGTGATACCGATTCCAAAGATATGTGCTTATCTGAATTAAGGAGAGTTTGTGTGTGTGCATATTAAATAAGAAAGAGCACTGTATTTTAGTTCTTCATTCCTGTCTTATGGGTAGCTGGGAACCTGAGGCATATTCTTTCCAATATGCCATCTTTGCAATCGTGGGATTTCACACCCCAGACGGCTTCTTACCCGTTTGGAACGAAGGCCCTCCTGTAAAACAAACTCTGATCTGAATTATTTGATGTCATTATTAAAAAGGGGAAAGCTTTTCATTACAAATTTTAGTATTGACCCCAATGTAATGAACTGTGTAACTTTTTCATTGTCTCATGTTTGCTTCACTTTAAGAAAGTACCTGAAACTTGCATGACAAAGTGTAGTATAATTTCTACCTTTTTTTTTTTTTTCTAATTTATCATCTGATAAGCGCAGGAACTCAAAGGACTAAGTCAACACCACCAGATATGCAGTTCTGGAGAACGGAGTGAGTGAGGGCTGGATGAAGCAAACACAAGATGTCCTTGCTTCACAAACTGTTTAGCAATGAAATATTGCAATTATTTTTAACTCTTTGTTTTTGGAGGAGAAGAGTGAGTGTTACTAAACTTGACCAGAGGTACGGGTTTTTAAAAACAGCATTAGACTGTGTGTAAACATTCAGAACAAGGAATTTGCTCAACTTCTTATTAAAGCTACATCTAAATTCCTTAGAGCAACAGTGCCATAAAAAGATCCATTGAAGTACAGACTATTATGTCAAGGATATGATTATGATTATGAAAACTTGTATGTGAAACTGGAACAGAAGGCTTCTGAAGTAAAGCATGGGATTTTCCAGAAGAAAATCACAGTGGGAGCTTCAGTTTGTCTGTCATTTTTTGATTAACTTCCTAGGCCTTTCAGAGCAATTTAAGGAAGCACAGTAACTCTGTTTGGAGCTGTAATTCTCACATCTCCAAAACCACTATGGGTTTTTTCAGTTGTTTGGTTTTGGGTACATTTGATTGTTGAATCCCACAGTGACGCTTAGTGTTCCAGAAAATCTTTGTTGTGCATGGCTCCCGCTTCCGCTGGTTGAGGAAGATAATACTGTTTCAGTTCTTCTGTCTAAATAAATGTGAAGAAATGGGAGGGCTCCAGAATCTTACAGAATAATCATAATAAATATGTGTTTGTTAAATAATAAAGTATTTGTTAGAAAATCCAAATTCTCCCTGTGTTTCTCTGTCATGACTGAGTTTGGGGGCTTAAAAGGTGTTTTTAGCATTACAACTTTTAAATCATAGAATCACTTTGGTTGGAAAAGACCTTTAAGATCATCAAGTCCAACCTTTAACCTAACCCTGCCATCCCACCACTAAACCATGTCCCTAAGCACCTCATCTATCCTTCTTTTAAATACCTCCAGGGATGAGGACTCCACCACCTCCCTGGGCAGCCCATTCCAGAGCCTGACAACCTTTTCGGTGAAGAATTTTTTCCTAATGTCTAGCCTAAACCTGCCCTGGTGCAGCTTCAAACCATTCCCCCTCGTCCTATCGTCTGTTACCAGGGAGAAGAGGCCGACCCCCACCTCACTACAGCCTCCTTTCAGGTAGCTGTAGAGGGCAATCAGGTCTCCCCTCAGCCTCCTCTTCTCCAGACTAAACAACCCCAGTTCCCTCAGCCGTTCCTCGTATGACTTGTGTTCCAGACCCCTCACCAGCTTGGTTGCTCTCCTCTGGACCTGTTCCAGCAAGGCAACATCTTTCTTGTAGTGAGGGGCCCAAAACTGAACACAGTATTCGAGGTGCGGCCTCACCAGCACCCAGTACAGGGGCACGATCACTTCCCTACTCCTGCTGGCCACATTATTCCTGATAGAGGCCAGGATGCCATTGGCCTTCTTGGCCACCTGGGCACACTGCTGGCTCATATTCAGGCGGCTGTCAATCAGTACCCCCAGGTCTTTTTCCACCAGGCAGCTTTCCAGCCACTCTTCCCCAAGCCTGTAGCGTTGCTCGGGGTTGTTGTGACCAAAGTGCAGGACCCGGCACTTGGCCTTGTTGAACCTCATACAATTGGCCTCGGCCCATCGGTCCAGCCTGTCCAGGTCCCTCTGTAGAGCCCTCCTCCCCTCCAGCAGATCAACACTACCACCCAGTTTGGTGTCGTCTGCAAATTTACTGAGGGCACACTCAATCCCCTCATCCAGGTCACTGATAAAGATATTAAACAAGACTGGCCCTAGAACTGAGCCCTAGAGGACACCGCTTGTGACTGGCTGCCAACTGGATTTAGCTCCATTCACCACGACTCTCTGGGCTTGGCCATCCAGCCAGTTTTTAACCCAGCGAAGAGTACACCCATCTAGGCCATGAACTGCCAGCTTCTCCAGGAGAATGCTATGGGAGACTGTGTCGAAGGCTTTGAAATAGTTGTATACTGTCTCTTTAGCTATGTAACTTCAATCACTAGTCAAGTTTTCTGTATTGCGTTCCTTTCAAGATGGCTTGGCAGTAGCTGTCCTTTTGTGAACCTCTAGCACTTCAAAAAGTAGTACTGTCTTTGCCTGGTAACTCAGTATTGTTACTGCTTGTACAAGAGCGCTGCATTTTCTTAGTGTAGATTTTTGGTGATGGCAGTTAAAAAAAAGAAAAAACCCTACAACAACATTCAAGAACATTTTGGGACCTGGTTCTGCCAAGCTACCAGTTTTCTTGTGCCATAGTACCGGCATTGGTATCAGTTATCTGGGGATACGCCTGTACCACCCAGTGAAGGCATAACTGGAGCATGGGTATGGCTATTTGCTGCAGCTTTAATCTTGTAGCATAAGTAACACAGTAATGAAGGCACAGTGTCATCAGTTGGTAACTAGTCTGTGGATTACTAAACTGCAGAGGGCTTTTAGCTGTGAATACCACATCCTTCACTACTATTTTAATCATATTATCTAACTTACAGCTAGCGTTATGCCTGTTTGTGTTACAGCGGCACCTTTGTTTGTGGATATAACCTCAGTACAAGATTTGTTGTGTGGTTTTTTTTTTTCTCTTTCTAGATCTCAGATTTAGTGATATCTTGGTGTGCTGCTAAGCTTATGTTGTATTTCAGGCTTTTGTGGAGGATTATAAACTGAGATTTAATAATTAATCAATGATCGTATGGTAACTTTGTAGCAATAGACCAAGAGTGTGGATCCTAGCTTTTCTGTAGAGTGTTTGGTGTAATGTGTATTTGAAGGATTCTGTAAGTGTAAGTTGGTATCTCTAAAATAAAAACATGCCGAAACTTCCCAGAGGCAGGTCAGTGAGGCCTGTTGATGGCTTTCCTGCCTACACACTTTGCTAAATAAAATAATACAGTTGTTTCACAGAGGGAGGGTTATAAAGGTAGCTTTACTGTGACATTGTCTGTCTTGAGAGCTTTCCCAGAAATATGAATACAGTAATTATATGATTAAGCAATAAGGAAACTTTTTGGGTTGTGCACTTCCTCAGGCTATTAACCTAACTACTACTTAACTAACAGGAAATTCCAGACCTGAAAGTTTCATTATTGCTATACTAAACTGTGAAAATACAAGTGTGTTAATGAGGATTTCATTATAGCCATCTGTAGCTTGTTTTTAAATTGTGTCAAAGCAGGAAAAACATAATATACCATCTGTTACCTAGCCATATCAAGTTGACATGAAAAATATTAGAAAAAAAAAATAATCCCCCAATCTACAACCCCTGTTGTCTCTTATTTCTTACATTTTATTTGTGACAACCACTAGTGCCGTGGCCGTACCACCACCGTAGTAATGTGTCATTTACTCCTTAAATTATGTACTTTGTTTAGTTTATAATTTATATATTTTTATTGTTAATATTTGGGGAGGAAGAGGTTCTGGCTTTCCAAAATGGTAATTTCTAGGCAATTAATGACCCCTTAATTTCAGTGTCATACTCTCTCAAACATGTCTGAATTGCCAAAACTGAGAAGCTGAAGATTGTCTTGCAATTTGCTATTCTTTTTGGTTTTAAATAAATAAAAAATTCTGGATACCATCTATTGGTATTCTCTCTTTCTCTGAATAGTGAGCATGAATCGAAGCGTTTTGCTCTCAGATGCTGGGGTTTTTGCTGCTCTTTTTGCCTTAACCCTTGTGTTCCTCTATAGAGCGTAAGCCATACAAACTCTCCTTAGTCCCTTGATTTGTGTTTCTCTTCACCTTAAAAAGGGGGGAAGCTGTAATTTATTACCATGCGCTTACCAAAAAATATTAAGGATACTTAATTGTCAGAAGTTTGTGGGTATAATGCAGGTAGAGCCTTAGGTGAGAAGGAGGTGGTGGTCCCATGGAAAAAGTTAGAAAAATTGTTCTTGGGAAGAAAGTTGGCACAGAAAGAAATACTAAACCAACTGTGGGATAGCGAGGCAGCTCCTTTGCAGCCGAGATAAACTATGACTTGGTAAGGTCATAAAATGTGCTAATGTTTGCATATTACCTTTTGTGCTGAGTAGAGAGAGGAGTGATCTGTGATGTGAAAATGAGGATAAAAGGTTGTAATTGAGATTAGTGAGGTGGAAGGGTCCTGCAGCAGTTTAAAGGAAGTCATGCTGTGGACAGGCAGCTCCAAATATGGGCTTGTTCTTTTGTCCCCAAAAGTGTTCTGAGTAGGCACTCTCTTCTTGTCCTGAATTTGCACAGGAACTAGCACAGGTTTACTGAGGGCTCTGATGTACTACCTTAGTATTCAAGACAAACTATAACTGTGGTGGCTGAATTTAGGAACAAAACATCTTTCTCTGCAGACTGTGATGCCCCAAGCACAGTTAGAATAAAACGAGGAACTCTTCAATATGCAGTATATCTACAATGTAAATGTCTTAATGCTGTAAAAATACAAAAAGAATCTTAAATGCTGTGCTGACCAAACGGATGAGAAAAGCCAGCTGATGCAGTCTTTACGGTCTTTCAAAAGGCTTCTGCTAGTATCTAACCTGAAGCCTTTTAGGCAAACTAAACAAACACGGCACAAGACCTTTGAAGGCTAAATAATTTGCCCAAAAATAAGAACAGAGGTATGAGAAATGGTCGTCTATGAAGGTGAAGGGATGCTACCTTAGAGTTCCACAGGGATCTGTGCTGGAACTCTTAGTTCAACGTGTTAATAATCTAGAAAAGTGGCTGAATAGTGAGGTGGCAGTTTGATGACAGTAGAAAATTATTTGTAGTAATTAGAGGAGATGTGACTCTGAAGGCTTGCAGAAGGATTTCACAAAACTAAATGGATAATAATGTTTAAATTCACTTTAGATAAATTGAATACAAATCAGTTTGCCACGTGTATTAATAAAGGAATAGAGAAGAAAAGGAAAAACATGGTTTTGCCACTGTATAAATCTATAATGAAAATACAGTGCACAGTTCTGATCTCTGTCATCTCCAAAAGGATACAGTAGAACTGGAGAAGGTTCAGAGAGGATTGATGAGGATGGTCAAAGGTGTGATACGGCTTTCATATAAGGGACATAATGACATGGTCTCTCTGCTTCTTACGTTCCCATTTGTACATGTACCAATTTGTTGTGTTCTAACTGTTCCAAGTAAGTGAAAAGAGAACATGCAACAGAATTGTCTAATGATGCTGCATAAAATCCTTAACCCAAATGTTAAATAATGGAAAAATAATTAAGTCCCCCTTAATGTTGAGTGATTATACAATCTATAATCAACTTTCCGTGTTGACCTGTGACTTGCATACGAAAAACAAGTTATTGGTCTGCTTCCAAGCCATTAGGAAGCCTCTTGTCTATGCTCTCTTCTCCAGTTCTTTTTGATGCTACAAAACTATTTGCATTTCCCTGGAGACATGACTGTGTTGATCCATCACAGATGAGATGTCATCTCAGTAGGTACAAAGCAACTGATGAAATAGAGTATTTAATAAAGCAGGAATTTAATCTGGAAGAATGCCTATTCTTAGCCTCATAATCCAGGTTTCCTGCTATTCTTGCCGCTTTCAGACTTCAGTTTCTCATGGATATTATTTAAAAAAAATAATCATTACTATTTTCAGGGCTAGATAAAATACCAGATAGTTTTAAAAAAACAGTCTTTTGTTTATAACAATAGAGACAATAGGTTCAAAGAGCTCCCAACTTCACAAATATGTCCCTATTGGGGATTTTTAAAAAACAGATAATAATGCTGACCAGCTTTTCCATATGCAGATAATTGATACACATCCGTTGAGCTCTAACAGTCTATTGGGCATTTGGAGATTTTGTTTGGGTTTTTTTTCTGCCAGTGCAGAAATGCTTAGGGCTCTGGGTAATCACAGACAAGTGAAACTGAAGATATTAAAGATCTAAAAATGAATATTGGGAAGTTTTTGTTTTACTGCCCTCACTAGTATATGCAAGTCTTCATATGCTTTTAGTCTTGGAAACAATTCTGTGAATTAAAGAACATGAAACATCCATACAAAAATGTGACCTATACAGGGACCTCTTTAGAAAGTGTTTTGTGTGTAGCACTATCATGTCATTGTATTTAGCAAAATTAGATTGTTTACTTCTTTTAAAGCATACACACAAGAAGTAAAATAAATTCCATGCTTATGATCCGTCCACATGAATTCCCTTTTGCTGCTGATGCTAGTCAGTTGATGTTTACTTTTTAGGGAACATTTGCTAGTAGATGCTTTATGGAAAAATGAGAAGCATTTCATTTTAAAATTCTAATGCTAAAGAAATTCTAACAAAACATTTTAATTCCATTCCCTTAATTTTTTTTTTTTCCCTAATACCCTGTCTAACCTCTTCTCCCATGCTGTCTTTGCCTTTCACAAGTATTCTAGGAACTTACAAAAACCGCCAAAATACTAGTAGCCTATGCTGAGTGATATCAGTGTGGGGGGGGGGGAAGTAAAAGTAACTGTTGTGAGATGCAGGGGAAATAGCCAGGTACGTACTTGTAGAAATGGAAAACCTTTACTTTCTTCCCTTGCAGGTTATCTGAAATGTTGGGCACTTGCTTATCACGGTCGTTAGTGTTAAATTGCATTGGTGCCACCCTGAATGAAAACCACATGATTTTTCAGCAGTGATAAATTTACTGCTTATTGTGTGCAAGCCATAAGGGAATTGCTACGTAGATAAAGAGTATGTAAAATTTAGTACTGCAAGATTACCAGTAGGACTAAAAAAAAATCAGGTATTTTATTATTGTGAATATGAATCAAATATTTCTAGCTACAGCCCTTAGACGTGGGTAGTAATTAATGCATCCAAGTGGAATTCCCAAATGTTTTGTCCTGTGTAGGACATAATAGCCATAGGGAATGTGTTGGTATTTAGACGACATTGATACCCTGTCTGCACTGAAACTTTTACTACTGACGGTCTAGTCCTGCAAGTCTGGCTGCATCTGCATTATTGCTGTCCCCAGCTTTCCAAGCAATTAAAATTGCTTCAGGGATTTCTGTTTTTCATATTGTTAACTCTTGAAGTTTGGTTGCAGAGTGCAAGTTGACTTGCAACACCAACCACCGATTGATCTGACTGTTTCATTCAACGTTACACACATTAGGTAAAACTGACTTAGATTTCTGTTTCGTTGGAAATAACGGGGGATGGATGCTGGCAATAGGACATCTCAGGTAAGAGAGGCTAGGTAAGGAATTGTCAGTAATGTTCACTCAGCACACGTGCACTCACGCAGATGTTACCCTCTCACTGAAGTGGTACACAAGCTGCTTCAAAACACTACGTGGCCTGATACAGATTTAGAAGCAACATTTACCAGTGATAGGAGCCTGCAGGATGTTGCTGTTGATGGTAGCGCTTGCCCAAAAGAGTTTGTTGACTGCCTTCCTCCCCATTCCCTGGGCAGACTTTATTGTAAGCATGGCTGTATGTGTTAGGTTTGACTTTGGGAAGAGGTATCTGAAGTGAGAATTGCTTTCAAGCAGCTTCTGGTTTTAATTGAGAATGAGGTCAAGCTGCTGTAAATTATCCTACTTCAAACACTGCAAATTTGTTTTTTGTTTTCCTGACAGCATAAATACTGTACTTTTGTTTGCAAAATTGATTAATCGAGATCTTAAGCTTCAATAATTTTGTAAGTAGTACTGATGATCAAATTAACTGGATGTAAATGAGCATTTGTCTGTGCTGCCCAGGTATTTCACTGATCACTAAAATTTGCTCACCTGAAGTGTTTAGTCTGGTATCTTACAGACAGAGAAATAGGGAAGGCTAAAAAGCATGGAGGGAAGAAGAGTCCTAATTCTTAAACTTCCTGTTAAATTGATCTTGCAAAAATAAAAGGGGCGTGGAAAACAGGATTGGATTCTTTTTATGGTATAAAGCCACAGAAGACATAACAAAGCTACTTAATACTCTCTTTTGAATTGGCTGAAGTAGATATGTCAGGATTAGTGGCTATACAAATCTCCAGATGTACTCTGTAGGCTGTTTGGTCAGGTGGTGGGATTATAAATAGGTAGGCTTACTGCTGTCACCAGTAGCAGAAGGGAACAACAGCAAGCTTGCCATGCACACACACACTCCGTCCCTTCTACCTACACATGCTATTGAAAGAAATACACTCGATTTTGATGGAGAAGAAAAACCTGTGTTATCCTGGAGGTAAGCAGAAAAGTAGTTTATAGCTATTCTTCCCTCTCCAGTTTAGATGATCAGCAGAATGGCTCCAAAGTAATAATTGTATTATCTTACTGGGGAGTGTCATACTAACACTAATTTTGTTTGCTATACATGGATAAAACTTTGACCCACAGAACTGTGCTGGTTGGTGTTAATGGGAATTCTGGAAGTGCTTGTTGATGTAAAGTGACACATATTTTGTAAGACTAAGGATGCAAATGGTGGTATTTATACAACATTTCCTTGCTTGTTTGGTTGAACTTGTCCTAACACCTGCTGTGAGGAAAAATATTTACCAATAATTATATATCTGCAGCAGCACTGAAGTTATTGCTCTTTGAGGGAAGGTAGAATTTGGGTGTAGTGCAGTACATAAATTGCTGGAACTCAGGCTTGTGAAAAGAAAGAACTCATGTCTGTTCTGTTTTCGGAGAAAGTACATAATTCTTCCACTCCAAGGTGCAAAAGCTTTTTTTTTTTAAAAAAAAAATATCTTGTTTCTGGCTCAAAGTTGAGGGTCTATAAGGACCTATAAATTTATCCATGTGGATGGACCGCTGAAATTTCAGCGCTGCATTTTTGTGTGTAGAAGCTATTCCATATTTTACTTTTAAGTTGATGATTGGGGCCTAGAAGTTCAAATGAGGTTATTGAGATTATTTTAAATGAGGAATGATGTTATTTCATGCAGATGCTAAGACTTTTCTGACTTTGATTGTCTTTAATCTGATTTTGATCTAAAATTTTGTTTGGAAGAAAAATACTTGTTGTTTTTAATAACTTGTAAAAGTTAATGCCTTTAGTGTTTAATATAATAGAGCCCTTGCTGTGTGTTCTGTGTATTCGTTGAACTTTATATATCACTTTCATTTATTGTGGAAAGCATTAAAACTATTTTGTAATACCTAAATAGACTAAAATACCTAAATAACTGCACAATGCCAAGATGCACTTTGCTTGCAGCAACAAAGAAAGAATTTAAGAAATCTTGTTCAGCTGAACTTCTTGTAAAAGTCAGTATGCTTCTGGCACTGAGTCATATGTTAATACATTAAAAACTCAGCAGTGAAAAATACTGGGTATAAACTTGGGATAGTGAAAGTTGAAAAGGATGAGAGGGTGAATACGGGACTGTGACATAGTAGTTACAGCAAATTATTCATCAGCATAGTTGTATAGGAAAGTTTCTCTACACTTCCCAGAGCAGACTGCTCTGATGACTATAATCATTACAAAGGTTAGTAAGAAGTACACTTCTCCCTTTCCTAAAGAATTTTTTCCTACTTTATAGTTAATGCTGAAGTCCTGTACCCTTTTTCAGAAAGAGCAGAGGCTTTTAATGGAAGTAATGGGTCATCCAAAACAGCTTTGGTGTTACCAGCATCATGCAATGAGCCAGCTTTCTCTGAAGAACTGTCGTCTTCCTTCCTTGCCTGTTGCAAGAATCCAGTAAGAAATGGATCTAGGGGATTTTGAGTGTGCAGAAGAAAGCAGAGGAGGGGGCTAATGACAGCTCTTGTATGTAGATGGGGATGAGTTTGGGGAGGAGGTAACAGCATTCTTTTGGGGCCCTGAATTGCCAGCCAGTGAGGGCGTTAAAGTAGGACAACGGGGAGGGAGCTTCCGCTGCCAGTGGCAGCCGGAGTGGCTATGAAAACCGCTGGCTGGGCTTATGCTATGAAGAGAGCTGGGATAGGACTTCTGGCCCTGCTTCATACCACCCATCTCCCCTCACATAGTGCATAAGATTAGGCTTCAGCCTCAGCAGCAGCACTGACATTTGAGGTGATAGTGAATGCAACCCTATTCCTGAAGGTAAGAGGGTTTCCCATTTTGCTTTCTGAGGAGGATGCAGGGATTGGAGTGAGTGTTGAGGGAAGAAGCTGTGAAAGACCAGCAGAAGAACCTGGTGGCAGGTACTCAAAGCATTTCTTAGTTTTGCGAGGAATGTTAGCCTGAGACGCTCGGTGCTTCTGTTTGGGGAACTAAAGTTACGTTTTTCATACGTCAAGAGAAACCTCTTTATTACATCCTAGCTTTCAGGATATTAATTGCCAAGATGCTTCCTTCCAAGCTAGTAAAGAAAATTCTTGTTTTAATACAATTTCTTAGCCTGAACTTAACTTTTTGCTCTTTCATTTTCTTTCCTGTAATGAACTAGGATGCCTTATTTGCTGATGTGGTTGTCTGTGTAGGAACTCTCTGTCCATTCTTCATCTGTCACATAGAATCTGTGTATATATGTGTGTACAGATAATGTATTTTTAAGCTTCTTGCTCAGGATAGGAAATGTTCCCTGCTTCCCGTTCTCTCCCAGTGTTTAATATCACGTCTGTTCTCCAGTTTACTAAACCCTCCTATTTCGTGGTTATGCAAATGTACAAACCACTTTGAAGTTTTGCCAAGCTTAGGTAATGAAAGGACATAACTGCTAAGAGAAGGCTCCTGGTGGCTGAAGAGCTCTTTACAAGGGAGAAATCTTGTTCTGTTCCAAACATCTGCATAAAACCCCAGATATTAGCTGCAATGCTTTCCAAAGTCGCATTGCTGTGCTTGGCTCAATTATTCTCCTTGTATCTGAACTTTCAGCTGTGAAATGGGACTGTCGCAGTTGAACCCAACCTTTTATAGCAGCTAAAAGGAAGAGGGAGTAAAGTTTGTCTTCCCTGTTGCTACTGCAGAGCTTCCTAGCTGCCGTCCTGCATTATTTCATCTGTTACCCACCTACACCCACATACCTGTACTTGAGGCATATGTGTATGTGAGGGAAAAGGGAAAGGTCCATATTGGCCTCTTTCCTGGCCGCTGTGTGGCTCTGCTTTTCTTTTCCTTACCTTTCTGAACCTCTAAATCCATCCAGTGCCTGCCTCCAGTGTTACTTCTAAAACATGATTTTGAACAGGAGAGAAAAGCAGCGGCAGAAAAGCTCAGATAAATTGACAATTTTTACCTCTATTGATGTTCAGAATAGCAGCTGAAAAAGCCATGAGTAGACCTAGGTGTTTCATCTGCAGGCTTTGAAAAGACAGTGGTGTTACAGCTGCTTTCATGACTAGGAGATAACGGCCAGAAGGGCAGATTCAGGTTTTGCTCTATTTGAGAGCCCTTAATTGCACTTTTCTTACTGGTCACAGGAGAAAAAACATCTGTATGAGCATCCTTTTATGGCAATTCTTGAAAAAGATTTGAGGGTTTGTTCCTAGTGGAGGTAACATACGTTTGCTTGAGTTTTAAGCATTTGTTAGATTTATTAGTGTATCAAAGGTTAAGCTCCCTCTTTCAGTTCAAGCTGCTCTTTGTTTTCTTTTCCTGTTTATTCAGGCAGTTATATATTACTCAATTACTGTTACAGATTTACTGCTTTCTCTTCCCTGCTCTTCTTCCTTTCTGTCAGGCTGTTTTCATAACTGAAATGAGTCGTACGATGTTTTAATAGTTTTAAATGTCATTCAAGTTTTTTTGTACTTTGGTAGTAAATCTGCCTTATTTTTTGCATTTTATACTTTATGAAAAGGTTGCAAATAGATATAAGTATTTGCTTGCTGCACATGGATGTCCCAAGCTTGTATTTGTATTTTGTGTTAGTCCTGTTTATTTCAGAAGTCTAAGTTCTTAACTTCCATAGAAGTAATGTTGTCGAAACTAGTTTTCCACTATACCTCTTCTTTTTTGTTTGTTTCTTATTTACTTTTTTTTTTAGGAGAAAAATAAATACTTTTTTTGGCACAACAGAATGTGCTGTAAGGAACTTCTGTATCTGAAAACATTTCTGTAATTCCTCAATAATAATAATAATAAACTCTATGCTAACTTGTAGCATAAAGTATTTTTTATCCTCTGTTGCCTGCTAGGATTCTGAGCTCTTGGCTGTCTTCCTAACAGCGAGGCAATTCTTATGCTGAGAGAGGAGCTAACTATGTTTTGTTGGATGGTGTGAGACAACACTAAGACAGTGGCTGGCTGTGCTCAGGAGTGGGGTAGTCTGTCATATGTTTTAACTGAGCTTGAAAAGGTCATTGTAATAATTGTTATGATTTGGCTTTGACCATCAATGAATGAATCGTTTTTCTAGAAAAGCTTCAAATTTGTTCCTGACTTAATTACGTTATATAAGCTTATACTGGAGTTGGTGCCCCTAATGCTAAGAGGGGTACAATTAAAAACATGCCCATACCACTGAGATTTGTGTTTATGTTGCCTCTGAATCTCCACTTTTTCCTTATAATAAGAAAAAACATTGCATGAATTATGGCTCGAATACAGTCTCTTCTGTTTTCAAGACTGCCACTGCCATGGGGACAGACAGTCAGGCCAGCAAGTGTCTGTTCCAAATGGTCTGGAGGGAACTAGAAGATTCATTTACTGCTTTCCCGCTTTTAGTGTGAACCAGATGTCCAAAGATTCCATTAAGCTTTCACCTTACTGTCATGGTTACCATCCCAGTCTTGTGATTTATTTCTCTCTAGGATAAGACTTTTCTTCAGAGCTATGAGGCTAGTTAGGGGGCAATTCCATGCATCCCATTGACTTAGAAAAACACCCTTCTAGCAGGAGCTTTGAAAACATGTCTTGATTCCAGGGATGCTTTGTTTTCTTGATCCAGTTTATTTATGGAAAGAGAGTGGTAATGTAGGTATTTTACTTTTTTTTTTTTTTTTTTTTTTCTTTTGTTGTAGCAATCATCTGAATATAGGCATAAATAAGACATCATCTGTAGATGATTTGTTGTTTGCTGGAACCTCACTGAGTAAACTTATAGAGGTAGTCTTCAAAGATCAGTTTATTATTAATCTTATCATATCCCGTAGCATTACTACTGGCATGTCAGTTGGTATATCTGTTGTACAACATGTTTTTGTGTTGGGAGAGCTATTTACCCAGTACCATCTGATTCGTATGGAATATTTTTAAAATACCAGTATTATTTGCAATATTGGTCTCCTTTCGGCCTTAGGAATTGAGAATTGAGAATAGGTATAGAGAATTGCACTGTGAAATACCCCATTATCACAAAAGACTTACAAATTGTTCATGTTTGTTCCTTTACCTGGAAATTGAACTTAAAATGTGTTTCTGAACTTTGAGGTTTTTTGGTACCTATTGAGCCACCTGCTAGATATAATATTCTTACAATATAAACTCGGAGTCTTCCCCAAATAACTAAGTGGATGAGTTTAGAACCTGAAAGCTCATAGTTCTCTATGGAGCAGGTACAGCAAATATTTTACCTTTATTTTGTCCTACATGTATTGTAAGCCTGGCTTGAAGGGATAACCTAAGAATGGACAGTGCTTGATTCTCATTGAACCGTACCTTGATCTTAACATCCAGCTGATGCTTTTATCGTAGAAATAAAGAGATAGACTGTGTATCAAACAGTGATATTGATCTAGAGATGAAAGCCTAGTATCAAGGCTGACAGGCACATTATATAGATGCCGTGAGGCTGGTACAGCAAATACTTGGGCTGCTTAACGTTAAGAATAAATATTAGAATACCGCAGGATGTTAGAACAAACTTAAATGTAACCTTTTTTGCAGCGCTTCTGGCAACCCAGATTTTGTATAGAAACCTGTGTGCCTGGTAATAACTTAGTCAAATTGAATAGAATGTGGTATTTCAACTAGCCAAACTCCAGTTAAAAAATGTTATTTTAAGTTCCAGCAGAAAGAGAGGTTCTTTTCATGAGCAACAGCAGACTGTTCTTTGAGCGTGATTTAAGTAAAAGTAGAGCTGATGGCAAGTTAGAGACTCAGTGGAAGTCTTCAGATAAATGTTAAATGTTTGCAGGTTAATCTTACTGTGAGAATGCCAGACATGGTGAAAAAGCTCCATTAGGAATGAAATGAGAATAGTTCTTAGATTAATTTTATGTTTATAGTCCCATGTGGATGTCTCTTCTTACAAAACATCAGCCACAGACCTAAGTAGGAAGTTCAGACAGAGTTAAAGGTTGGGAAGAAGTGTTTCCACTTTAGAAACTGCTCATTATGGTCTGCTGATACTTTAAAACCAAAATTGGTCATCTTCTAATATGCAGAATAGCTTTTCTGTCGTGTTCCAGAAGTTGTCTGGTCTTAAGGATTGTGATTAAGAAAACTATATTGTTTTAAGACTTTCATTAAAAGATGAATGTGGACAATGTATTACAACATTAGAGAAGAAAGCAACACACTACTGAGGATTCTCTTTTCTGTGATCCAAATGCAATTATGTGAAAACAAAGTAATCAATGTCCAGAGGAACACAAAATATTATCAGGTTTGTGACTTTTTTTTTTTTTAGATTCTTGGCAAGCAGCGCTAGAATTGAAAGTAACAGTTAAATGTGCCAGTCAAGACTACCTTCAGTGTTTAATTTCCTTGCATAAGAAAAAATGAGAGACTGTTTTATGTGAGGAGGGAGGAACAAAGAAGTTTGATGGTGTGTATACATACTGCTATCGGTCTTATGCAAAGGTAAAGATTCATGCTGAGTGTAATGATTGTATACATATTTCATGTATTATGAAAAGGTGAGTCCAAGCTGGGAGTGGTTGTGATGCTTTTGGTGTCTGCCATTCTGTGATTCTTGTTTGGGGTGAGATGTCTGGACTCTTCAGTTTGATTGTCTTTAAAACAGATATACAGTGACCAGGGAAAAAGCGGTTTCTGTTTTTTTCCTTCATATCTTCAGCATTTTGGGTTTTTTGTTTGTTTGATTTGCTTGTTTTCTCTAATCTATTTAAGGTTCTTGATCTCCTTGCAGGCTGTTGTGGTTAGCTTTCTTTTTTTATCTAAGCCTTTTTCCCTGTTCAGATGTTGATTTGTATTAGTCTCTCAGTATGAGACCCAAACACATGATGGGCTCTACCAGTCGACAGTAACTTTACCTGAAGAAAGGACACAAATTCTCAAATGGCAGCCACTTAACTTGATCCATTGCATGAGCTTCTTGCTGTAAACCCTAGACTCCACTAAGGGAAGTTTTCAGGAGTTGCCTGGCTTTTGTACCTTCATGCCCACCTCAAGGTGGGAACTCTCTTCTTGAGGAGCAAAGTCTACTTATTGACTGTTAGTTCTGGGGCTTTGCCTTCATAGCCTTATGTGCTTAGCAAGTTGTAAAGATTCAAGGAAATGACTTGGTCATTTCATATACCTGTACCGCGCAGTGCCCATTTCCCACTATGGGATGGTCTTGGTATGAATTCTGTTTTTGTAGCAGCTTTAGGGCAAAACAGCACTGAACATCCGGAACTGACAGAGTGACTGAAGAAAACAGAAGGAGGAGTTGAGGTGTTATATTAGTCTCTGAACAGTTTATTTCTCATTCTTTATCTCTGAGGTATTCTTTCATCTGGAGGTGCTCCTAAAAGCATACTCCTTTCAGCAATCACTGTTCTCCATTAGATTTGACTTGATGGGTTGTAGTCTTACTTGGAGGAGTATTAGAGCTAAAATTGGTACAGTGCAACTGTAAACGTAGCAGAAGGTAAATAAACTTAGGGACTTCCCATTTCAAGCCCTGATCAGAGAAATTTAAGCAGTGAGCTGTAATTTGCCAATGAGTGTGCTGTAACATAAACCGTGTTGTATAGAGGCAACTGTACTTTCTTTGGCAGTAGGATTTTGTGAATCCTTGTTCTTACTGCAGATTAAAATACACAGACTTTTGCTGATGCTAGTTAGTATTAAATTCAGTTGCTGAAACACAAGAACAATACAGCTGTGCGGAGAGTGGTTTGATACAACTATGGCATAACTTTTGACTTCTTGATCTAAAACTTTAAGTGACTGAAAAAATGCTAGTGTTTGTTTCAAGCAACTTGTTAGAAACATGTATGGAGGAGGTAGGATGCAACGAACGGCAGTGAAAGGTGGTTAAGATGTAGTGTAGGTAGTTACAGGTGATGTTCTCACTTCCGTCTTCTGAGTGTAATAGTTATTAAGGGGGAGAATTGCTAGAAGCTTATAAACAAACTCACCTTTTCCATTTTTGGAGAAAGCTAAAAGTTGTTTTTTGTGAGAAAAGTTCCAATTCATTGGGCAGTGTAAAGTAAAGGGCTTCCAGTCAGTTCTTTTTCTGTCAGCTTCAGACTTGGGCTGGAAGAAGCCAGAATGGGAATGGGTGAATCCAAGACGTGAAAGAGAAGTCTCTCTGAAAGTGAGAAATACAGATAACCTTGTGTTGTGGTATGAAATAAATATAATTTTAAAGATGTGCTAGCCAGTGGACTTACCATCAAGTATTGCAAAATGTTCAGATGTGTGCTTGCCATAAACACGCACGTATGCTGTTGTAGCTATACATACTATGACGCTGTTGACTTAACTGGTACCATGCAATGTTTCCACATGATGATGAACAGATAATTTAGGGACTTGGGAATGGTCTGCTCGTTGCTAATAACATAAAGGAAAATAAAAACTCATATGTTGTAGGATGTTAGCTAAGACAGATTTTTAACGAAATCTCTAATGAAAATATATACCTTATTACACATTACTCATTGTTAAATTCTATGTTTTCACTGATCTTTGGAAGAAGTTTTTTGGTTTTCGCTTTAAGAGACTAGATGCCAAGTATTGGATCATAGGAAAAAAAGCTTCACGTGCATAGAAGATAAATCCTGTGCTCATATATAGGCTATTTTGCTATGCTGGTTGGGGTAGGGATGGGAAAAGTAAAGGTTGTATTTCTTGAATATTTTCATTTCAGTCTAACACAAGGTTATGCAGAGTGACTTTACCACATCTCTGTAGCTACTATAACAAGAAAAGCTGTGTATTCCGGTTCTCAGGCTAAAAGAAAAACCCTCCACGTGGAATAGATATGTCAATGTGATTGTTAGTATTCAAATTAAGAACAATAAAAATGAAAATCAAGCTGCATTTCACTAAAGGAAAGAAAACAAAAATATCATCCATAATTACACTGCAGATGAAACCGGTGTTTCAGACCAGCCCATAGACAACAGACACTATTGTAAAATACTCAATTTTTCATGTGTTTATGTAATTATCAAATCTCAATTTGGGAGCTCCAACTTGCAAACTAACTTAAAATGTGGATTACTGAACACATGTCTTATGAAATACTTCCTCTCCTTTAATTTTTTTTTAAAGTTATCTATACATGTGCCCTAAAACATATAGCAGGTTTTTTTTGGTTTTTTTTTTTTGAGTGACTTGTATTGATAACTTTTGTCATTTGTGGGACTATGCTGAGCAAAATCAGATAGTGATGCTGCAGTTGTCTCCAAGGTTTTCCCTAGGAAGTAGTGTTTGATCTTGAAGATGTGCAGTGATGATGCTGTGAAACCATAATCCCCAAAGAGGGAGCTGAATAATAGGAGAGAAGTTGGTACTTCCATGATCTTTGATAGTGCAGAAGACAAATTTGTTCTATGAGTATTGGGCTGGGAATGCTTATAGGTGAAATTATGGGCTTAAATATTTTGTATACCCGTTGGCCAAAGCTGATGTATCATTGTAAACAAAACAAATTATTGTACTTAATGTAGGCCTGAACTCTTGTTCAGCTGTTCCTTGGTTGAGCAGATGACATACAAGGTTTCGTCTGTCTGCTACTATGGCATAGCAGTGGAGCAGCATTACTGTAATACTTGAGAAAGCATTATAATAATTGCTTGGAGTGAGAGGTCAAAGGGAAGAAAAGCTCTAGAAGAAGCTTTATTGCAGAGGCCTTTTTCCCCTCGTGATCTCGGTAGAGCTGGATCATTTTCTGACTTCGAGTGAAAATAAATTTAAGTCGTGCTTGTACTTCTGGCATATGCAATTTTGTAATGTTTGATATAAAAGAAATATGTAGTTGCTCTTCGTATAAACCAGTATTCTTCATGGTGCCATAAGTCAAATTAACAAATTTAAGTATATCTGTTGTGCAGCAGAAGGTTTTTACTATACTATGTTTAATGAACTTTTTCAGTACTTGAGAGATGACTGAATTGCAGGTCAGGTCCCTGATGACCTTTATCACCTCTTAGGTGATTGTATACTTAGGTGATTGTATAGAAAACTCGAGAGACAGTTCTGATGTTGGAGGTTAGATCCAAAATAATTTCAGTGAGAGGGCTATCGCACTGTCTTTGTATAGTGTCTCATGTAATTCAAAATGGGAAGTGCTGTAAACATGAATATTCCTTCAATTCAAGATTTGAAGAGGTGGATTTTTTTTATGCTGTAGCCTTTGGTTGTGCACAAATCTAGCAGATAATTTTCTCTTTTTTTTTTTTTTTTTTTTTCCATTTTTTTGGGAAAGTGATCCTTATCGAAAGGAAGTGCTGGTGATAACTGGAATATCCAGGTCACTGTCAGTTCAAGTATTTCTCATTATTTTAAAGTGCCTTTCTGTAGTTACTGATAGTTAAAAATATACTGCTTATAACTTTCTAACAGGAATTTTCTGAAAATCAAATAAATAGATGCTTTATTTATTTACTGTGTTACACCTTTATTTTAAAAAGGGCTTCCACACATTCAGATCACTGACTTTTTTTTTTTTTTGGCAAGTAGGAATTATGTTGAGATACAGCAATGACACTTTATTCTGTAGAAGGGGGATCTGAAGCATATAAAATGTTGACTTTGTGGCCTCACATTTGATTTTAAAAGATTTATTGTTTTTCTTAACAAAATGATGAAGTCTTCTACCTGCATTTGACTGAAAGAATTCTTTAATGTCTTTACACAAACTGTATGCTGTCACAAAGACTGGTGGGAATTGCAGGTGGGACTTCAGAAATTTAAATTTCTAAGAGTTATGAATCACTTCTCTTGGGAGCAATACAATCTCACAAGATGAGGGCTGGCTGAAAGACTTGCCATAAGCAGTGGGCTCCAGGCACACTGGTAACAAGGGAACTACAAACTCTGCCCAGGCTGCACCAGCTTGTGTTTCTGGGGCCCTGTGAGAGCATTGTGGGTGTCCTCCTGGCTGCCTTCTCCAGGGCTAGGAAGAAGCAAATAAACTTTTCTTTTTTTTCTTTCCTACTTTGTCTTGAGCAATTGATTAAGCAGAAGATGACATTCAAGCTGTTGCAGTGTATTAGGTAGCTGGGATTGTTTATCTGGTGATAGACAGTGGGGAGCACATCCCTTAAAGTGAGTTGAGATTGGCAGTTTTAATGTGCGGTGCAGGAAAAGTCAGTCAGTTGATGGGGCTGGGACCTATGGAGACAAAGAAGGAGTGAGGACCTGCATTGCGTAGGATACTGCAGCACAATTTCCAGAGGAGTTCTTATTATGAGTTGTGGCCTTATTTGGTTAAAATTTCTCTTTTAACTTCCTCTATGTCATAGCTAAATAAGCTGTACTTTGATTCTTCCCACAGTTTTCCTTTAGTTCCCTAGTAGCCATGAAAATAGAACATGGTTTTGGTTGTTCTAACGCCTTCTAATGTTTACTTTTGAAAATTAGAATAGGTCTGCTTAGGGCCTCGCACATCTGGAAGCGATCTGAACATGAAAGGTGGTGTAAATTGAGACCATTTACTGAACACCTTTTTTCTGACCTCTAAAGTATTATTTTTATATGATAGGGAATTTATTCTCTTTGTTATGGTGTATGTGGGGGTTCAGCTGACCTTGTTACACTGCCTGACCCCACTTGTTCTTTATAAATTCATGGAACTTCATCTATATAGTTGTTGCACACAAGTTTTGACAAGAGTATTTTATCAGTTCTAGCTCTCTACATAGTAAGTTAGACACTGTATAAATAAACCCACATTTTCCTGATGTGGGCTATGCATTTATTGCTGTGTGTGACTGAGCACTCTCTGGTGATAGTAGAGTTCCAGTAATGAAATTGCATTCGTCTGCTTAATGGAGAATAGAGTCCACTAGCATTTGCAGACAAATCTTTGTGGCATGTAGTCTTCAAGGATTAAATTCTGAGTTCAGTTGTGCTAAATGTCATTTAACAGTCATTTGAAGTGACTTAAAGATGTAACAGTGAGTATAGAAGGGGAAAAGCAGTACTGCTTTGCTTTGTGTTTGTCATTTTTTGGGTATTATAATAATAATAATGTCATAGGGTGAGTTTTTAGGGTTTAGGGGTGTTTTTAATAATTGTATTGATGTTCTGTATTGGCTAATAATTTCTTTTTGGCAGTTATATGAAAGGTAAAAGTCATGGGGAAAAAAATGGGGGAGGAGTAAAAAGAAGTTTGATTCATACATTTTGCAATGTTCACATAACCCAGAAACAACCCAGGCGAGCTGCTGTAGAGACTGAAGTTAAATTTGCAGCTAATGCCACATGTCTCAAATTGTATGCGGTGTTCATCAAACCTAATTTAAAACATTAACAGAGAGGAGCTATAAATTCTGATGGCGAATCCTCATTCAGCATGTTTTGGAGGTCTGTGAGTACTCCCGCGGAGCTGAGAGGCTGTGAATAGTTAATTATTCAGCACAGAGTTCTGAAGTTCAAAACGCTAAGCACTTTCAGCAACCGATCGGTCATGTGAAGTCTCGTTACACGGTCATCTTTTGCAGTGCTGCTCTGGACCTTGTTTGTTCTTCATTGTGAGTGACTTTAAACTTTGTTTTCCCAAGAAAGGTCATAGATGTGTGTTTCTAATTGTTTTACGCTACATCTTTTGTTTAATTCTCTATGACAATTATAGAAGTTAATTTCTTTGGTTATGTTTAAAGTAAACAAACTTTGTTACAGCTCCAGAATCTAAATTGCAAGCATATTTTTGGAACGTTTGTGTATTATGTTTGAAATGTATTTTAACTTTCCATTAATGTGGCTCCATTCAAGCTTTTTTAAAAGAATGTTTACAAGAAGTTAAAAAGTTCTCATGAGGTAATGCGTCTCCACAGTGTCCTTTTGGTTTTGTTTTTAACGGTGGAATTCTTAATAATATCTTTTCCTTGTGACAATGTCAGTGAATTTTGGAAAGTTATTTGAATAAAAGGGGATGCTGCACTATATGTTGTAGGACATGAGAGTCCTGCCTTCAGAATTTACTGTAGCATAAATATATTAAGAAATGTAGAAAGTTTTCCTTTATACCATTTTTGATTTTGTTTTTTTATGTGAAATAAGTGAAACTTATTTAGTGATCACTCTTTGTGTTCAAGAGTACACTGGCTTGTCACTAAGATGAGAAAGGACAGTGATAAAATTAAAAAAGGAAATCAGCATAGGTGAGGGGAAAATATGAAAGCATATTGTGACTCGGATGTCAAGAAATATTACAATGCAGGAGTATTGGTTATACTGCTGTTACTGTATAGAAGTAAATAGACTAGAGCTGGTAGTATTTATTTGAATGATTTTAATAATCAAAAGAAAACTTTGGGGAGGAAAAGTGTGATCATTCCCTCGCCTAACTATCCTATATATTAAACGTATTGTCAGTGCAATTTGAATTCATACTGCATAATACAGTATTTCTGTTTATACTAATCCAGTAAATCTGTTTGGAGAATGCACAAATAGCGTCCTTTGCATAACTCAAAGGAGGGAAAAAAAAAGTAATGAATTTACTTAATGAACTTTTTAATATATATTAAAAACCCCTTTTTGTTTTGGCTTGATGTTTGTTAGGCTTTTTTTTTTTTTTTTTTAATATGATACAACAGGCTAAGGCATCTATCTTCTATCACCACTGATCGATTGCTTAAATTATTCTCTCATCCCTTCCTTGCACATATCACTTAACACGGTCTGAGTGAAAAGAATTAAGTGTGGTTCATTCCTGTTCTGAAACTTGTTAGTTTGCCAGTGTGGAATCATATGTATACATCCATACTTGACCTAATTTTTACCCGTTTATTTCAGAAGAAAATCTAAAGCACCGCCTCCTCCATCTGAAACAAAACCCATTGCTGTTTCTCCATTTGATGACACGACATCAGCTAACCTCATCATGGAACAGAAAGAGAATGTAATTGATAAAGATATTGAACTATCAGTGGTCCTGCCAGGGGATGTGATCAAATATACTACAGTTAACGGGAGGTAAGTTACACAGAGTGACATTTTTGTCTAATTTTCTTTTCTTGCTGTAGTTTACTTCAACCTTCATCCAGGTTTTAACCACTCAGTGTAATACACGAGTTGTGTAAGCCTTAACATTGAGTGTGTCCAAAGAAAAGCAACAAAGCTGGTGAATGGTGTAGGTGTAGAGCACAAGTCTTATAAGGAGCAGCTTGGGGAACTGGGGTTGTTTATCCTGGAGAAAAGGAGGCTGAGGGGAGACCTTATTGCTCTCTACAACTACCTGAAAGCATAGTGAATTGAGGGTCGGTCTCTTTTTCCAAGTAACAAACAATAGGGCAAGAGGAAATGGCCTCAGGTTGCACCAGGAGAGGTTTACATTGGATACTAGGAAAAATTTCCTCACCGAAAGGGTTGTCAAGCATTGGAACAGGCTGCCCAGGGAAGTGGTTGAGTCCCCATCCCTGGAGGTATTTAAATGTGGTGCTTAGGGACATGGTTTAGTGGTAGACTTGGCCGTGTTAGGTTTACAGTTGGACTTTATGTTCTTAAAGATCTTTTCCAACCTAAATCATTCTATGATTCTACTATGATTTTGGGGTAGATTTGGAAACTTACACATTTACCTACCTTTTGGGAAGGCTGGTTTTTGAGGTACCTATCAGGATGTGTAGCCATACCTGTTGTTCTTTCTAGTCACTGCAAATCTCTAGAAAAATACTAGTTTGTATAAGTCACTGAATTTTCCCACATAAGTTTTCCATGGTGGACCTAAAGATGAGTTCCTGTATCCTATTTGGGTACAAAGTCATGTGTTCAGCACTCACTCAGCACTACTACCTAGTAGTCCTAAAAAAAAAAAGGTGCACTACTACTAGCGTCCTAACAAAAGGTGTCATCACTTCAGGTAATATCTATAATGCTTCAAGGAAACAGTTTCTAGCTATAGCTTTGGAAAACTTTTGGTTTTAAACGAATATATTTTGCTTAAGCTGGTTTTAATTTTAAAGCCATATTTCAGTCTGCTAATGGGTAGTATAGATTGTGTATATAACTCTCAGGTCACCTTTAGTTCAGAAAGACCTCGACATTGATTGGTGAGTTGAAAATCCTAAATCCTGGGACTTAAAATGTTATATTAATTATCATAGCAAGTCATAAGAAGGCTCCTATGCAAGGCCTTGTATGGGTCAGAGCAATTAGGATACCAGTTGTTGCTTTCCTAAGCTGAAATAAAGAAACTATTTGTGTATTGTGCTTGTGTTACTGTATTACCAGTGTCTTAACTACTGAAAGCAAGCAGACCAATTTATTTATTTAAACCAGGTAATGTAAGTGTGTAGTTACACCTACTTCACTTCTTAATGAGATAAAGACTTTTGTGGTGGGTGTCTGTTTGCATGCCTTGTCATTTACTAGTGTTCATGAGGTCCTCACTTAGACATCAAATACCAGTCTGTTCACCAGAGCTGCAGTGGATGAACTGTTGTGGATCCTCCCCCCCACCCCAACTCCATGTGATTTTCAGGATAACTTAAATCTGAGGTTATATTTCTCAGAAGAAATTTTCTGAAATAGTTGGTGCCTACTATCATGCTTTATGTTGTTCTTGCTAGCTTGTTTACAGCAAGTAATATTGTCATCTGTAAATATGGTGCCTTCCTCTGTTTTTAAAATTTCTCAAAGGTAAGACTGTGTGTATACTGTCAGGCACTTCTCTTTCTTGTTTTCACTCCCTCTGTCCACACTTAGGAGTACTGTGTGCCCTCTGTCTTGCTTTGTTCAGAATAAAATGCCAGAAAGGAATGTTGATGTATCTTCACTCTGTCAAATTACGTTGTGTATAATTAGTGTTCAGGACAGGCCTCTCAGGCTTATCAGGAAGCGCGCACATTTCCCAATCAGTTTTATTATCCCACAGTTACTGGTTATTTTGTTTGTTTGTTTTTCAATCAAGATACTGTATGTGATTGATTTCATAAATGTCTCTCTTGCAAACAAGAACTTGCATTAGCACTGCTAGGCTCACTCAGAATGAGGGGAGAAACTGTGCAGGACCACTGTGAAACACACTTCAAACTATCTTTTCATCTAGTTTTGCTCTGTCTTGATAGTCCTATTTTGTGGACAAATAGGCAAGATCCCTCTAGAAATGACATAAACAGATAAATTGCTGATTTGTCTCTCTCCTGTTCTTAATCAAAGATGAGCAGCTTCATGCTCCCAAGGAGAGAATACCTTTTTAAATCTCATACTAGAAAAAGCAAAACTGTGACTTTGTACAGCCTTGTGCTCAAATGCCATAGTCCACTAGAAGAAACTTCCCTGCTGTTCTTGGATGAAGTTGGGATGGTTTGATCCCTGCTTTGGCATAGTGGATAGCAAGAGCTGTGTAGAACAAAGCAAGATATTACGTAGATAAATATCCTGAGTGAGTAGAAGTAGGTAGAAGAGGATCAGAATTAAATCCAAAAGGGTTTTAGAGAAAAAGATTACAAGAGAGAATACTTTTTGGTCCTTGAGTTGTTCTTTGGGCCACTAAAGCTAAAAACTGAGGCTGAGAAAAGGAAGGAGGACTGAAATAGCTCATTCCTCACTCTGAAACTTCAGGCATGGGTGGATTCTCAGGCATGGGTGGATTCTCTTATTTAAGCCTGAACACCAATTTGTATCTTGTAGTAGTTAGTGATAGTGATTCAGTTCATCTGTTCAGAATCTGACAGTGGCATTCACACTCTCCTATCATCAGGATTCCTGCAGAGGGGGCCTGGGCAAATTTTTTTAAAAATAAACAACACCCCCCCCCCCCCCCCCCAAAAAAAACAAAAAAACAAAAAACAAAAAAAACCAAAAAAACCAACCCCAAAACCAAAAATAAAAAACCAAAAACATGGTAAGAGCAATGAGTGGTAGGAGGTGAAGGCACACTGTTCAGAGGAAGGAATGAGTGAAGCTTTTTTTTTTTCTTTATTGGAATGTTTTTTAGAGTGAAGTTTCTGAATCTTCTCCATTGGTTCTAAATACAGCATAGGACTGAAGAATTTTCTGCAGCCAAAGAAGAAGAAAAATAACTTGACGAACTGTTTTATTTAGCAGCCTGATCATTTTATGTTAGGTTCTTGTTTTCCCACAAGGAAGAAATGCAGAGTTTGACAAAGCTTTCTCGAAATTGAATAATTATTTTCAGTTGTATGCATCAGTATTAACTTAGAGATTTCAAGAGTCAGTATGGTAGTGACATGTATTTTAGTTGGAAATGGGATGTTAAGCAAATAGTTTTGCAGGGTAGCATGTTTAGGGCTTCAGTTTCAGATGCCTTTCAGAGAGACCTTAGCTTTGCTGGATTTGTTTTCTTAGAGTCCTTTGTGAGTTTCCATTTGATCCGTTCTTGAGTATTTTCAGTCATTAGGGTATTCTTAATAAACTGTTGGTTTACTCCATATAGCTAGCTAATGAATAACAAGCTTTGTGGTGTTGCCCTACTTTTCGAAACCTATTGTACTTACGTTTGCTAGTAACAAATTCTCTGGGGTTTGGTGGTTTTTTTTGTTGTTCTCCATGAAAACAAATGTCTTTCTCTTTAGAGAATAGGATTAGTAAATATTTTTGCAAGAAAGGCCATGAAGCTATAGGCTTAAGTAATCAGAGATCTATAGAAAGCAAAAATGTATGTAGGTTTATTTTTAATTTTTCTTTCCCTTTTCTTTCCCTTTCTTCTTTCCCTTTTCTTATCCCATTCCCTACCTAGGAATTCTTTTGGTGTTACTGACAGAGTTTTTTTTGTTCAGTAGTGCTTACTGTGAGTCTCATGACGGGTAGACCTTGTTCCTAAAGTCTGATCATGTAAGAATCTCAAACTTTTTTTTTTTTAAGTACAAAGTTTCTAGCCCTCCTTTTTGGAGAGGAGTGGAGAAACTTGATGCATTTTTCCTTTAAACACTTGATCCAGTATTTGAAGTGACACCTTTTGCTGTTGGTTACAAACATAACATGGTTTGATACATTCTAGGCGAAGGTCAGCATTACGTGAGGTACTTTTACTTTTTTAGCCACTTTTCATTGTTATTTAGTCAGGTAGGAATAACCAGAGGAAAATAGATGAGGGATGAAGGGGTGCAGGAATGTGTAAATAAATTTATGATCGGAGATTTCCAGAAAACTAAGCAATGTGATAAAGAAGTTAAAAATAAAGGTTTTAATGAAATTAGATAAAGGAGGATGAACAGATCATGTATTCTGAGACAGCTGATGACCACCTCTTGGAGTTTTACTAAATATTATTTATGGAAGTGGTTCAATTTACTGTCATATATGTATTCCTCTACCTGCAGTCCTTGAAAGCTTTAGCAAAAAATAGTTTAACGAGTTTTGGAGGATGTGATTGCAAAAACAGATTGCTATTTCTATCAGTGTAGGAATATCTGTCTAAAGCAGTTGTTGAAGGTGTCTTGCCCTCCGGTGGAGGGAGGGACTTAGTCTAGCATCCTCCAGTCAAGCAGGTCATTTCTGGAAGTACCAAAGGAAAGCAAATTTGCATTGAATCACTGTTCCATGTACTAATTTGCATGTACCTGTCTGTTGTTTGTGAGCAGCTATGTTTCGCACTTATCATTCTGTCACTTCTTGTGGCTCTGGTTAACGTGAGGGCTTGCCCCTGTCGTGGTGGTGCATTTCCATAGGACGGCTTTCTGCCATCTTTCCTTGTGAATTCTCGTCCTGGTTCTTACTCTTCTCCAATAACTGAAGGCCAGAGGAAAGGGCAGCTTTTAAAGCTAGTCAGTGTATAAAAATGCACCAGAAAAAAAGTAAGGGGTAACTTACTGGGTAGGCTGATAACCAGAAAGGTTGCTACAGCAGTAGTGTCTGCTGCCTCCTCCCCTGCCCTGCCCCCAGTGAAACGGGGAAATGGCATGATTTGCGTTTGCAGCTTGTTTCGTATTAGGGTGAGATGGATGTACTTGTTCTGCTATGGGTTAGAAGTACAAGAAGTAGAGTAGTTCCTTCTTCTAATCAGAGCAGGTTGTGATACATGCGAGAAAAGAATGGAAATAAACTCTCTGGTTTAGCTGTGTGACAAGGCAGTGCTCAACACATTTCTCATTACATTCCTCAGGCTGATACATATCATCTAGATGAAGGCACAGCAGTATATTACATTCTTCTGTTCTTCAGACCATCTGATAGCTGCTTTTGACACCTTGGAGCATCATTTCTTATGTTTTTTTGTTTTATTGTTCCTCCTGCCTTTGTCTCCTGAGGCAAGTATTCTCCTGCCACTTAAGCAGGCAGAACTTTCCTCGGGGGGGCGTGGGGGGGGGAACGTAACAGGTCTGCAGTAACTATATCTGTCAGCTTTCAAACTGTTTCTGTCTTCTGGAAGTGCAGCCTGTGCACCAGAGAGTCCAGTCCTGCTTCTAGAAAAGAGAAGACAGCTTGCGTAAGGAACACTTGTTCGTTAAGAATAAGTGGAAACAGGAATGATATTCCAGGGTTAATTAAGGGGGTGGAAAAGCCTAGTGTTCACAGTAATTTCTAACATTGAGTCATTCTTAATTCTTTTTACAGAACTGTATCATATGAAAAGTCTATTTTAACCTTAATAAATGTATTCACAATCTTTATATTATCTAGAATTCTGCTTAGGTTGATGGCTCTTTTAGAAGCTATCTATTTCCACATTTGCTATGCTACCAGGATATTTGCATCTGTTATGAGATTACATCTAGAATTTAAGATTTCTGATAAGCCATACCAGCCAAACCCTGTATTAATTTTCTCTTAGACACTTTGGTATTCTTTTCAACATAGCATTTGATTGCTTCACAGACTTTTAAATTATTTTCATAATATCCTTGTGAGACAGAGCAGGTGATAATTTCCCTGTTTGTAGCTGTAACTGAGAGATGCAGAGGGCATCAAAATGAAGTGCTCCTTGCAGATGATTACCCAACTCTAAAAATTATTGAGGAATGACCAGTTCCAGTGACCTGATAGTACTATAACCTTATGCAGTTGCTGTAACATGCAAAGTTAGGATACTCTCCTTACCTTTGTTCTGTTTAAACTCCCATGAAACTTTTTCTTGAAGTACAGATTTAATAAATTTATTCCAGTAGCAACTGGGAATGTTCAGCCTGTCTTAATATGCAGTTCTGCATGTTCTTCATGGAGCACTGAGAGAACAAGGACATATAATTAGTGACTACATATGAAAAATTTGGTTTGCCATACTTCATTGTGAAAAGGACATCAGTTGCATCACACAGAGCTTCTCAAGAAATGGCATTTGACTACTATATTGTCATTTGGCTTCTTTCCCTCTGTCTGTATTAAACACCTGGCTCTCATCTGGGGATTCCTAATGCAAGGCCTCCTTAAAAGGTGACTTCCTCAAACTTAATTTCTCCTGCTTCCTCCAAATGGCTTATGCTCAGAATTTCTGAGAATAAAGTCCTTTGTAGCCTCAGAATGGATGTAAAAATTTCAAGCTTTGGAAGGAAACTGTTCTTAATGACTAGCAGGGCATTTATCACCACTGCTACAGTTCCCATTAAATGCCAAATGAGGTGGCTAATCCACATCTCCCTCCTGACCTCAGGAAAAGCATCACTTCACACAAGCAAAAATTTCCCGCTTTGCTCAAGCACTTGGCAGACTTCTGTGCAAGCTGGTTTCATTTGCTTTTTAGTGGTGCTTTTTTGGGTTTGGCTTTTTGGTTTTTTTTTTTGTTTTGTTGTTGGTTTTTTTTTTTACATTGAGGGTGTTTAAAGTTGGTGCCTAGCAGTAATTATTTAGTCATGGAAGGGAAAGGATGACTTTGGTTAAATGTTTAGCAGCACATTTTGTTACAGCCTGCTTAATTGTCATCTTGTGACAGTTCCATTTTCTTTTACAGGAAGCCCATGATGGACTTGCTGATCTTTCTCTGTGCGCAGTATCATTTAAATCCATCAAGTTATACTATAGAGTTGGTATCAGCAGAAAATAGCCAGATTAAATTCAAACCCAACACGCCAGTGGGAATGCTTGAAGTGGAAAGGGTGATTGTAAAGCCAAAACAAATGGATAAGAAGAAACCTGCTCCGGTTATACCAGAGGTGAGAACTATAATTAAAGCGTATTGAGAAATTAGAGTCACTATGGTATTCGGCAAGTTGAGCAGGTAGCTTAGCCTCTTGTTTCAGCTTTTCCTGTTGTCTCTCATCCTCTTATCATGCACACTGTGAAATGTTTGGCTCCATGTTCTTCATAACTTCTTCTTAGGTAAAATATATCTCCATTTGTTGCAGCAAACATTTTTGCTGCTGAGAGAAGGAAACATTACAATATTATTTGAAATCCCATGCCTTAGTGTCCTTTGAGAAATTCTGCAGATGAAGTGTGGCTGAATCCAGCCTTCCACAAAATGAAAATCAACAGCTTGTACCATCTGTCATGCTGTAATATATATGCCCTTCTGATTGTATGGGCATTTTCCTTTAATGCATACTGTACTTTTTTGCTGTTACTTGACTTTTTTTATATACCCTTAAGAAGGCAGGAGCTTTTCGAAGTACTAAAGCAACTTCTGAGTGTTGCCTAAATCTTTCCTCCAACCTTGTCAGCTGTATAGAAAAATATTGTTTCTTAATTTATCTAAAGCACTTACACAGGCTCAGGGGAGCTCTTCTGCTGCTCTTTAACCTTCATCCTATGCATGCACACATGCACTCATGGCGCTCTGGCTGACTTCCACAGCTACCTCGTGTAACCTAGTGGGGCCTCTCGCTCCAGGCGTGTACTCTGCTGGACAGGCAAATGACAGATGCTAAAGGAGAAGCAGACTGTTTCATGTGTTCTTTTCTTCAGTAGAAGGGAATCGCAAATGCGTTTGTAGTTTCTCTTGTAATGTTACTGAATCAATAACATTGGTGAAGTCGGCCATAAGGAGAATTCCTGTCATTACTGTAAGGCTGTTATAAAAATGCCAGTTGTTTCAGAATTTGTGCTGGTATTTATTGGAACTTCCTTCTCTTTAGCAAACAGTAAGGGTAGTGATAAACTACAAGAAGACACAGAAGACTGTGGTAAGAGTTAGTCCACATTCACCCCTTCAAGAACTCATACCAGTTATCTGTAGTAAATGTGAATTTGATCCTTCACACACGCTGCTGCTGAAGAATTACCAGTCTCAAGAACCCCTTGATGTGACAAAATCTCTTAATGACCTTGGACTAAGAGAATTATATGCCATGGATATCAGTCGAGGTAAGATAACTTTTGTAAATTGCTTAGTATTTCAATAATGTATATGTTTTGTTGGGTTTTTTACTTATGAAGAAATTAATTTCTAACAATTTAGTACATATTTAATTAGTCTTCCACAAAATTGAAACTGGGACAAGTTTACTTGTACATATGTTTGAGAAGTGCTATATAAAGGTTTTCTTTTCTAACAAAGTGTTAGGTACCAACAAAGGTGGCTAAGTACAAACTACCACTTAAAAGCAACCCCTTCCTCTCCTTCCCTCACCCCGTCCCCAAAAAGACCTGTATTTCCCTTAGCTCGTAGAAAAGACATAGAATCACGATGAGCTGATAAGAACGGAAAAATTAGAGCAATTTAGTTTTGTTTTAAATTTATTTAAAATTTTTAAAGCATTAGAATATTCTGATGGTGTATATGTATATTTCTGTGCTGTTTGCTAATTTTATAGATTGTGAAGGAATAATTCTGTCTTTAATCATGGTCCAACGGAAGCACTATGAACTAACTTCCTTACATTTGTACAGACATTCCTATGCCTGGTTTTAACTTCAGCTGTAAGCCTGTCTTTTTTTCATGAAGGGTTTATTGTACTGCAGTTAAAAATTCTGTGCAATGTGATTTGTTCCGTTTCAAACATTTCTCACAGGAAATTTTACCTCAATATAGAATGCAGTCATATTGGCTTATTCCTGTTCTTGGCCACTGTTCTATTTGCTTGTTTTTCTTTCTGCTCTAAAACTTGGGGTTTTTTTCTTGGCTTTTTTTGTTTCTTTCTTTTCCCCCCTTCTGCTAAGTACAGTAACCTTATCATTTGGTAGTTACAATTTCAAGAGTTCTCTCAGTTACTTCACAAAGGCCAGTTGTCTTGAAGAACAGGAGAATGACAGATTTGGAAAATATGTCATTTTCCCATGGAGAAAACAAAAATGAAATATCTTTCTCTTCTTCACTAGAAAACAACGTATTTTTACTTGCCTAAACATGTTACTTGGACTACATGTGCCCATAGTGTGTCGTCTTGTTTGTTGTCTGGCTGCTGCTTTCATCTACAGACCGGCAGAGCTGCCTTGTGCACAGTATGATGTGTGCTTCATATGAATCAACAGCCAAAAATCCTTAGAAGAGAATACAAGGGCACATACACTTTCTACAAGGCAGCGCCTTGCTAGAGAATTTAGATATAGCTCAGTTCTCTTGAAACAAAGTAGTTCAGCATTTCAATTTTGCAGAAGACATCAAAGTTCTGAATTGTCAGCTTTCTTTATGAAAGTAAATGGTGAGGTATACCTTTACTTAATAGAACTTAAATTGAAATAATATTTTATTCAGATTATATTTTAATTATACATTCTTCTTTGTTTTCCAAGTTTAGACTGCTTGACAATCCAAAACTTACTGAGCAAACTCTTCTATATACAGTTTTCCTCTTTCCTTCAGTGGAAGTGGACCCTTTCCTTAAGTGGACCCTATCTCCTTATTTACAAGATTCCAGTCTGTGTTGCATGTCTTCAGCCTCAAGTTCTTAAATTAGGTTGTAAAGATAAACATCCTTTCACTTCAGGAAGGTACCCAGTTACTTTTTCCTAATGTTGAAGATTCAGCTTGGCTTTCTGTGTTTGTAACTTATAACTGCATCCTTGATTCAGATTCACATTTTCTGTCTTTCTTTTTGTCTTTCTGTAGCCACATCACCAGTTGATTTAAATTTACCGTCTTTGCAAGGTATGATTTACTGAAACAGGCAGTGAAACTGTAGCACTTAGGTGACATTACCATCCGCTCCTATTATAACATCTGCTTAACTGTGACATGAGTAATTATCTCTGTCCTGTCGTCAGTGAGCATTTTAAAAGATAATACAGAAGTGGATATACCCAGCTATATATAAAGTATTTCTGTATAGTTTTACCCTTGATCGATTGATTAAATTTACTGTCGTGTCTATATTGATACTTGTACCAAGAGCCCATAGTGGCCTTGCTGATTTCTGTTGCTTATTGCCTTTGCATTCAATGGGATTTCTTTAAGACAGTAAAATCTAATAAAAATTAAGAGGAGACAACCTTTAGAATTCCAATTTGTCCGTATGAATAAAACGATGTAAGTAGGATAAATTCTGCAAGATACCAGATAGACTTGACTGTCTTTGCTATGACTGCTGTGCAGTTGTGTGTGCAGTACCTATCAGGTGTTTCAGTGATCTTTCTCCATAGTCAAACCATGTGCAGGCTTGTGCCTGACTTGTCCCACTTCACACTTTGCCATGAATTTAAACTGTTAGGAATTGAGAGCTGGAGAGGCGCTTTCCCCCCCCCCCACCACCTTTACAGCCTTTGTGATATGAACTGTAACATACGACAAGTGGGATGGGCTGGGTTAAGTGCTGGGGGTATTAATAGCAGCTGAAGCTCATCTATTCTGAGTTCTGAGAAAGACAGGAAGAACACAGATGGTAGGAAACCTGTTTGTTTTGCAATGTTTAGAAAAACTATTAATATAGGTGATTTACGATGTGTTTTGTATATCCTTCCAGGAGGCTTATGGCAGACAGTGAAATAGTAAGTATGCAGGAGAAATAATCTGTGCAATAAAAAACATCTAGAACAATTGTTTTCTATTTTAGACTCCTACCAATCTGAAAACTTAGATGTTCTGAAGGAGAAAGAAAACAAAGGATTTTTCAGCTTTTTTCAACGAAGCAAAAAAAAAAGAGAACAAGTAAGATGTAACTTTGTATAAGCAAAACTTCTAGAAACATATTCATATTGAGCAATCAATACCGTTGGTTGTTTTCCAGAAACTACAAGTAATTTGTATTTTTTTCCTTCCCCGCACCCCTAGGCTGCCAGTGCCCCAGCAACTCCATTGATGAGCAAGCCAAGGCCAACATTTATCGCACGATCTAACACTGTTAGCAAGCAGTATGATTCAAACACACTGCCATCTGAAATGCCGAAGAAGCGGAGAGCTCCTTTACCGCCTATGCCAAATTCTCAGAGTGCTCCCCAGGAACTTGCACAAGCCCAACTTAGACCAGCATCTGATATTGTGAAATCCAACAGCCTTGATAGGAACGACCAGGTTAGTTACATTTACTTCACTTCTCTTAAGAAGTTTAGAAATAATAATCCTGATAACTCTGTTAGTATTCACAATTATCTTGAAATAAATGGGAAATAAAAGTGTAATACTTTACAAAATTTTAGTTTGAAAACAACTACATAAATTGAAAGATGCGTTCCTTTTAAACTTCATATCCTGTATCCAAAGTAGCTGCTGTATTTTGAAAAGGCAAAACCAACTTCTTATGTAAGTTGGTATTGTGAACACCTTTGTTCTTTTTCTATGAATAGTTTATATATTTAAATGTAAGAACATTGACTCACTTTATCATATTTAGTAATTGATGTTTTGGTATTTCCAGTCATTTTTAATGTTCTAGTTACATGTGATAGACTGGTTTGTTCTTTATGTTACACTACTAGAAAAAGGTGGAAATCTTGGGAAGTAGTCTTAAAATTCTTGTGCTCCCAGCAGTTCATGTTTTATTTTAATTAAATAGGGATGTATTTAATTGAAGCTATGAGATGTGGGCTACTTATTTAAGTAACCTGTATATCGCATGCAATGCAGAATGTCTGCCAACAGAATTTGGGAGAACTAATGAATTGTTATCCTGATATTGCACGTATCGTCAATTGTGCATTCCATTTAAAGATCAAGTCTAAAATTGTCATTATAACTTTTTTGTTTGTTTCATACTTTGCTGTGAATGCAGTATCTAAAGGCGGTCTTTAATAAATGAGGTTATTGGCATGCTAGAAAAATAAAATGCAGTACTAAATGAAATACAAGTCTGAGTGATTATTTTTGTGTTAGTCTGAGACAAGAAATTTCAAGCTGTGACTTCCTTTATCTTTATACAATGATTTACTCTTTCATTGATGCACAGAACCACAAGAGAGCACTGTTTAACAGAAGTTCTGAATTTGTGTATTGTGTCCTTCCGAAAAGCTTTATCATTTGAAGAAGACAAAGGTTTCTTTCTGTATTTTAAGAAAAGGAACTTTGGGGGGGAAAAAAGTCATGATCTGTTTTTACCTCATCATGTTTGTCTTTTAATTGAATTCAAATTTTGGAAAATAATTTATTAATGTCAACATGCTTTAAATTATTAATCTCCTATTATGCCTTACAGTAATGTATGACTGCTAGGCTAGGATCTGTCACTCAACAAAATTGCTTAGATTTATTATTTTGTACTGACATTTCTTATTCATCGAAAGTGATTTGACTGAAGTTGAATAGCTCACAAAGAAATGAGAGAAGTCCAGATTAAATTATATTTTTGTGTATATTTTCTATTTTGTACTACATTGTGCAGCTCCCTTAGAACTTAGAAGCCTTTGGCATGTGTTGTTTAAGATGACTTCTGTTTCATTCTGATTTGATTGCACAGTGATTTATCAGATAATATAGAGCTTGAGACTTGAATGTGGTCAAATATTTGCTCTGTGCTTTGAATTTTAGTAATTTATGTAAAGTATTTTGTCTTTTTATTATCTATCTTCTGATAAATCTAATGAATTAATCTGGACTGCATAGTACGTATTGCTCAACGTGATCAGGGAACTCTTAGGAGGGATCCTATGAGAGACCTCCTTGGGGGATAAAGCTGTTGCTTGGAAAAGTCCTGAGATATTTTCAGAGACAGCCTTCCTGCAGCACTAGAGTGGTCTATTCCCCTAAGTGGGAAGAGGAGTAGGCATAAAAATAAACAGTTGCACTTAAATGTGCTACTGAGAGCTCAAGTGCAAAAATAAGCATGTGAGGGATAGAAAGGGGACAGAGCAATTCCCAAAAAGAGAGAGATCACTTCTTAGACATGCAGATGTGCAGTTAGGAGTGCAAAAGCAAGCCTGGAGCTCGAAGCAGAATAACGAGGAAGGATTTTTGTAAGTTAGTGGCGAGCAGAAGTCCAAGGATGAAGGATGAGGTCATCTGCCTTTATTTTAGCAAGGTGTTTGTCACAGTCTACCACAGGTTTTTTTGTTGAAAAGCTAGTAAGGTGTGGACTAGATAGATGAACCATAAGGTAGGACAAAAACTGGCTAAACAGCTCAAATGGTGGTGATTAATGGCTCAAAGTCAGACTGGTTGTCAGGTGGAGTCCCTGAAGAGTTGGTAGTATGGCCGATACTGTTAAGTATCTTCTATAAACAAGCTAGATGATGGAATTGAATGTACCCTCAACAAACTTGAAGTTGACCTCAAACTGGGTGGAGAGGTAGGTACACCAGAAGAGCCACCATTCAGGGACACAGTGACAGGCTGGAACTGCATGAGGTTTAAAAAAGATGTATGTGAAATTCTCTGTATAAAATGGAGTAATCCCAAGCACCAGTACAGGTGGGGTCTGGCTATGTGATCCACCTTGAATCCAGTGTACTCGATACTTTTTTAGGCCACGCGTGTACTACTATGTCCAGATTTGGTTCCTGCAGTTCAAGATAGAGATTAAAAACAGGCAGAGTCCAGCGGAGGGCTACCATGATGTCTAAAGGTAAATAGAACGTAAATGTTCTAGCAAAAAGAAGGCTCAGATGGGATCTAATTGCGTTCTTCTGATATCTAGAAGGTATTACGAGGAAGGCAGAGGTGTAGCCTTCACAACGATGCATGGTCACAGGATGAGGACCAGCAGGCAGTAGTTGCTTCAAAGGAAATTCCATACAGATACAAGAAGAAAACTAATCACTGTGAGAACAACTGAACATTGGAATAGGTCACTCAAGAGAAGTGGCATAGAAGCTCCCTCACCAGAAATACTCAAGCTGTGTTTTGACAGGCTCCTGCAATAACCTAATCTAAGACCCTGTGTTCAACAGAAGTTTGAACCAAATGATCTTTAAAGGTCCCTTCCAAATTAAATATTTCTGTTTCACATAGGCTAATCAGATGATTTTCAAAACTATCTGCACATAATTAGAACAGAAAAAATATAATAGGGCTCCATCACTGACAGAAACCAACAAATACTTGGTTTTGCTGGGAGATTAAGCGCTGCTTGAGTAATGCTGGCAACGATTTGGAAGCTTGTTTCTTAGAGCTTCCACTGAAGTCTCTAAAATAAACAAAAAGGTATTTCCAGCTATTCAGACTTCTGGTTTCAGTTAAATGTAAAATAAAGGACAGTTCCCTTAAAAACATAAGGTGCTAGACAAGGGACAATATAAAATAACTTCAAATAAAAATGTCATCTACAGGATTTGCAACTTTATAAATGAAATTGAGCACTGTTTAAATACATAGTAAGAATCAGGCTTTATTCCCAGAATTGACATCCTACATACAGAATTTGAAATGAAACAAATAAGCATTGTAGAAAAAAGTCAGTTTTGATAGTTGCACAGCATTTCACCATCTGTATCGTGTGCATTAATGTTTTCTCAACCCAAAGTGACCAATTTATACTCATTTAATCCAAGTCGATTCTCGGTAGTGCAGCAAGTACAGTGCTCACAGTAGACCACAATTATTTCACTGTAAACAATATAAGAATTTGGTCTCTCATGTTCTCCGCCATCAAAACCACGCGTCCTGCTGGTAAGATTTAAAGCCTTTTTTAGGTTGCTCACCAGGCCAATTGGTGTGTTTGCTGGGCTAGTTGGTATGTCTGGGACTGTCCCTGTTAATGCAGTGTCTCATGAAGTTAATTTACAAAACTTAGGATATACTTCTTTTTTTTTTTTAAGGTTTACCTTTTATCTGCCTTTGCCTTACAAGAAGCATTTCCTTGCAAATCATACTGCTTTTAAGAATGCATAAGTTCTGAAGCCTGCCCTTCAGTTTATTTGGCAGACTGGATACAGACTTTATTTCTTCTATGGACCAGGATGACCTTCTGCATGTGCCTTATTATGGACAAATCTCTTTTGTAACATCCACAAGGAAGACAAAGTGAAATGTCAGTTTTGCCTGGATAAACTGTTTGCCTGGTTTTGATAGAAACATGCCAAAGTAGTAACATCAGACAACAGTGAAATGAGCCAACTTTAAGGGAACAGTGTTCTCACTGTTGTCTTTCTTCAGATTCACAGTGTATTGTAGTCCAATTTCTCACAGTATGAAAAAGGGTTTTAATGCTTACCTCCTACAGCTTCTCCACTTCTTTTCCCTTAAAAAAGAAACTGCTTTCTCTTGCTGTGAGCAGTTACATTCTGGTAAGAGGGTTGGAATTTTTTCTGCCTCAATTGCAGAGTGATTGTAGAATGAGTTTTTTGAGATTTGTTCCTATTTTAGGGGAGAAATGAGTACAGTGGATGTAAGGGTAGCTTTTACAAATTATTACATAGCATGATTTGCTCATTCTGTATGAGACTCGGAAGATGACCAGTAAGCTTAAATAGTTAATGCTTGTCCAGCAAATTTCTGTGTTAAATCAGATTGGAAATGAGCATGTTAGTCACTAATATTGAAATCCCTCACTTATTTGTCAGTTCTAGTTTTGGGCAAGATGGCTCTTGCCAGAATTATGTTTTGAAGTAGCAAGTTTAAATACACTTGCAAGTAGAGAGGACTCTCAAGGGTTTTTGCAAAGTGCTGTTGTATAATGCAGTGCGTGCATCTTCACCATTTTGATAAAAGTGGAGGCAATTTTCTAGTAATAACGCTCCTTTAAAAGTAAATTTCTTTTAAAAGACAAGCATTTGATTACGTCCAAAATGCTGTTGCTGATTTTCTTCCTAATACTTTGTTTATAAAAACTAGACTGTGATATCTTCATTTTATCCCATGAATGTTTGTCTCTTTACACTGTTTTCAGTTATTGTAAAGGAGCATAGGTAAACTATGCTTGGGTAGGAACAATTAAGTGGAGATTTTTAGTCAAAACTTTTACAGTTTTAAATGATGGCTAGATCTTCTCAGCTGGAGAAATATAGCTTGCTTTTATTTAAACAACCCTAACTCCTAAACACATTGAAATCTCCAGTTTACCCCTTAAGAAAGAAAGGGAAGGAGCAGATGGGAGAATTGGGGAAGGGTGAGAAGCAACTAAACCATAAACTATTTCCAGAGATTTATTAGCCACTGCCATGGAACAGCTTCCTGGGAGGAAAGAGTTCCGTGCTTAAGAAGTTATGCCAGAGGCTCGGTTGCCCTAAAGTGATGGTGAGTCCTTTAAAGGAGAGATTGGGCTACGATGCAGCCAGCACTATGAACATCAGGGAGGTCTTGGACAGAGGCAGTGTTACCTGGGAGAAGACGATGCTCAGGCCTACCTATTCGTGCTTGCTGAAGTTTGCATGAAGATCTCTTGATATGATTCTGATATCATTCAGCACTGGTGATGAACATTGCATGCGTCTACATTTCAGTATACTAAATGCATAACATTGTCCCCTTATTATATTTACTTCTGCTCTGGCGAGTATGTAGATAAATCATAGGAGAGGATAGTAATATTGGGTGTTTGGACAGCATAGCACCAGCTGAATTTCTCCAAGCATGTTCTGTGTGTCCGTCCTTTCCGACAGGTCAGAGGTATATTGCTTCCTCTGTAGTACTTTGGCAAAGGTTAAGTATTTTGGGAAGCTTAAATAGAAATTGAGTGTATTAATCATTGTAAGAGCAAATACAATGGTTTTTTTCCTGTTACTCCTTGGAGATACATTTGCTGCATACTTGCTAGTGTTGCTTTCTTCCCTTTGTGCAATATGACTAGCAAAGTGCTTTGATATCCCGGTCGCCTGTATATCTTCTGTTAAACCTAGTTTTCTGTGGAGCAAGAGAGGTAGGTACTTCATACTGGTGGTATGAAAATGTTTATACAGTGACCCTTGGTGTGAGGTGTGCTTTCCAGCACACCAAAATGCTCCATCACCGCTCCGTTCTTTCCCAAGTACTTTTTTTTTTTTTTTTGCCTTCCATTCCAGTTGCAAAATTACTGTAGCTTAATTACCTTTTCTTTGCTTTTTGAAGTTATAAGAAGGGCCAGGCACCACGTCTGCTGCTGCTTACAGAATTTGGGAAGCATCGGCCTTTACAAGTGTCTGCTTGGGGTGGTGTGGGATTTGGTGCCAAAGTTGTCTGTACATATTTAAGGCTAAAAAACTTCATATCCGCCCTTGCTTGTTCCAGGATGAGGAGGGTGTGCAGTGTTAAAGTGGAACTCCTGCATATGTTGTGGCAGTTGGGATAGAGTTCACTGGTGTTTCTGCACAAGCACGGTTAATTACTTCAGTGATTCTAACATGGTTTTTAATCTAAGTGTAACTGATAAAGCACTGGTTAGCACTGGCAGTTGGTATAACACATGAACACCCAGATGTATATTACAAAACTTTGTCAGATATGTCTTAATAACATTATTTTATTTTTTTCCATCTGCTTAAAGTACTATTTTCACATTACAGCCTTTGTTAGGATTTGAAAGTTCTTAATATTCATATGTTGAATAATTCCTGAGAAAATCTGTTCAACACTTGAACCTTAACTGGAACATTTAGTACTTTCTCGAAATCTCTCTTTGCAAATCATTCGTTTCTTTGGATGCAAAGGGCAGTAGAAAAGGCTTATAAAAATCTTCTAGTAGCATTTGTGCTCTTATGCTGAGAACATTATTTCCCCCTACACACATACTCTTTCTGTGCAGGAGGGAACTCTGGTGACATCTGTTTAGCTGAGCGAGTGTGCGCAGGACTCTGTGCCAGCCAAGTCAGCTGAGGGAGCCTGGGGGAAGCAGATGAGGGTGCAGACCTTTGAACAGAGCAGCAGTGTCTTTGTGCAGAATGGAGGGGCTGCAGCTACCAAAGAGGAGAGAAACCGAACTGCCCAACAGCAAGGAGGAAAATGACTTAATAAAAAAAGCCTCATTTGGGGAAATAATACTGTGTTTGACATCCCATCCTGCATAAATTCAGATGCTGAATACTATTCATTCGTTTTCTTGTCGAACTGTTTGGGAACTGTGAATAAGAAACTATCAAAGTGTAAAGTGGTTTTTATTGTGTGACATTTTAATCTAGAAACTGACTTGTTTAAAAACTATTCAAGCATGCAAGTATTTTTAATTAGGATATTTTAATTCAAGTATTTTAATTAGGTCCATATCCTCTGCTATTCTTAAAAGAATATTTTACCCTGTGCTTTGTTTTTTCTTCTTAAAACACTGAGTCCTGCTTTGCTGTAAAAGGTTTGAGTTGCTTGCTTTGGCATTAAAGTGATAGGTAGAAGAATTGTGTGAACGTTTTGGACAGTGATGCTGCTTACAGTGCAGTAAAGTATCTAAGGGATCTCTCATACCTGACATTGAGGTGGGACAAAATGGATTGACTGAGTATGCTCCGGGTAGCTCAGAGGATGGTTTTCAGTGTCCCAGTTTGTTCATTCAGGTATTCTATTGAGATGTAACAGGAGCTGCCAAACACTGCTTCACAGGCATCTTGTGCCAGTATCTTTTCTCTTGTGAGTAATTTTCTTTATAGTTTTGACTGAGTACAACCAACTACTCTAGCTTGCAGTGTTTAATATCCCCCTTACTGTAGGATGGGTATTCGTTTGGTGGTAGCTTTCTAAATGATAAGCATCTTATTCCATGCATATTGACACTGTCAAAAATTCTGTTGCCAGTTATGTTTTTGAAAGGATCATCAGCGAAACAAAAATTTGTAGGTGTGTTTATGCCATCTCTGTTCCTTGATGTTCTGCTTTGTTAAGTGGGCTGGTTAACTGAAGCACAGAGAAGTTCTCTGAAGACGACCCCACATGCAGTTGCTGTCTGGGTCCCTCCAGCAAGAAGTGAATGTCATGGCTGGATTTTACTATATTGTCGGGTAGACAAGTGGTAGGGATCAGAATTACTACAGAAGTAGGCAGCTCTGTCTAATGCCAAAATACACCCCTTTATTGCTGGGATCCTGAACATTATCATTCTAATAGATGTGGAAATACAGGGTTGCTTCAGTGTAAGGCAAACGGCATTTAAGAGTGGCAGGCAAATTTACAGCCACTGCCTTTTTGAGACACAGGATGTATTTCAAAAACAATTTAAAATGCGATTGGACTGCTATATTGTAAAACTATGAACTCTTCAGCAGGTAGCCTTTGTCCATTTTTAATGGTTTTGATTGCCTGTGAATTAAAAACATGTTTTTTGTCTTTTGCTACAATAATGACATTATTGCAGTTTAACATCAGTAGGTATTACAATTATTGCTATTACAACTTATTGCAATTTAACTTCAGTAAGTGTTATGATTATAAGACAGTTGTACTTTCCAAGATAAGTTTTGAAAGCTGTCATTCAACAAAATGCTATAAAAGTTCAAGTATTTCAAGTAGAGGAAAAAAATCCTAATAATTATGTATACAGCCCAGTTAGGACTGCTGGTGAAGGACTGGAGAAGGAAATCTCGCGTCATGTCATTGCAGTGGGGTGTAGCTGAAGCTTCTTTACACTATGATTTTTAGCTACTTTTAGAAAAGAATTATTTGGGGTTTGTAGAAGAGCCTTCAGGTATAAAAGAATTCAAATTCTCTTTTATACTGTATGTAACAACTGATTGGTGGGTGTTGTGTTTTTTTTTTTCCCCACTGCTGTAGCTTGTACCTCTGTGAATATATTCAATTACTCCAGAAAATCTTTTTTTTTTTTTTTTTTTTTTTTTTTTGAAAACTACTCCTTGGAGGAATTAAGATGAGAAATGTAATACGTTTGGTAATAGGTATATATTCTCTCTTTCCCAAATGTATATTATAAGTACTTTTGGAGAATAATTACTAGAGCTATTTTGCTGCTTTCCTTTGATTGCTAATAATCTTCTTCCTCCCCTGTCTCCCTTCTTAGGCCCCTCTGGGATTAGTACGGAAAGGTTCTCTGCCGCTCAGTGACACCGCTTCCGTGAACTCCTCTCTACGGAGGATGAAGCGCAAAGCACCCTCACCACCCTCTAGAGCACCAGAAGATCAAAGTGAAAGCAGTAATGAGACTGGTAATCTTTTAATGCTGTTTAATTGGGAGGCAACAGAAAGTATGGCAATTTGGCTAAACATTAAAGAAATGCCACCTTATGAGATAAGAACTTCAAGTAAAAATATGAGTGCCAAACATCTTCAGATAGTAAGGAGCGGTAATACTGCTTTATGAGATTGGCTCACATAGTGTGAGAAAGTAGGCAGGCTTTAGGGCACGCAGATCAGAAAGAAACAAAATACCAAATTAATTATAGTTAGGTTAACTATAGCAATTGTGTTTGTATTAATCAGATGGACAGCTTGGGGTGGGGAGAAAAGATTAGCTTCTCTAGATCAGAGAAGGTTTACTAGGAAACGGACTGAGAAGAAGAATTTTAGAGGAAGTTTTGTATTGTTCTTTTGTAATTCTTCTGTTTGAGCAAAAGTTCAATTCTCTTGGGTTCAAAAATACCTCGGAGTTGAGATTAAAATATCTGGCAAATGTGACAATGAGCACTGGTTGCTTAAGAGAAGGTGCGTTTCTTGAAGAACTCACCTGTCTGTAAGATCACAATTTAACATTTTATCTAGAACTTTTGTTGGCGTAGAAATTGGCAGCAATAAAAAAGCTTGTTACTTGACTTTTTGCAGTAACAGAGTCAACAGAATCAGGCCCTACTAAAGTGGAGGAAAGAGCCACCGAAATGCAGTCTGAAACAGGTTGGTTCTTTTTCCAAATGTGTTGATAAAGTCTACTTCGTAGCAAGCTATGATACTTCATAGTAATAAATTACTGTACTATAGATGTGTCGTAAGCATAGAACTTATTTTAGTGCTTCAGATCAATTAATTTTTCTTTTTAAGTACAAATATGGCTTTCCAAAATAGAGCTGTTTTACTGTCTACAGAAACACATACAATACATTTTGTATTGGGGTCTGTGCTTTACATTTAACAAACTAAACATTATCCCTGTTTTCCCTCCTCCCCCACAAATTGTAAACAAGAATAAGCCAGAGGAAGAAAAGCCACAAGCCTTCTGTCATTTTTGAATACCTCGTAACAAGCCTTTCAAAAACTGAAGCCCAGTCTTGTTTTCAGAACCCTTCTTTGTGCTGCATAACCTAGGGGTAGGAGCGAATCTGTGCCTGCCTTTTGGTTTGCATCTGAACAGCCTTTGAAAACATAAGTTGTAAATATAAACTGTATGCATAAATAGTTGTTCAGACATTAAATTAAGTCATTTGTTGGGTGCCATGGAAAAAATGTGGTATGTAAAAGTATAGCTGTTAAAAATACAATTCTTTAGCTGCTGAACATAATACTTTTTAATTTATGCAGTTGGTACTGTTAAATACTGTTGTCTGTAAGCATCAGACTGTAGGGCGCAGATACAGGATACAGCATCTAGGAGTCTTCTAAAATTTTAAAAGCTTTTAGAATAATTGGTGCCAGTGCAGTCTGGAAAAATCACAGAATGAAATATATAAACACTAAGCATGTGGAGTGCCACCAGCATTGTATGAGGCTAAACACTCAGGTTCTGTGCTAGTTGACAGGAACTCTTAAGTAATTTTCCAGCTATTTTATTTGGGATGCCAATCAAATTGGTTGGAGTGGTAAAACACAAGTGTACCACAGTAAGAATTGAAAAAGTCAACTGCTATCCTAGGTCTCTGGCAAAAGGGGCAGACAAAAAAAAAAAAAAAAAAAAAATCAGTAAATTTGGGCTTGGTTTGTGTTTAGGGCAATTTATGCATATTGTCAGAAAAGACCTTTAATAGAAATAATATGTAACTTAATAAATAGGAAGTATGAACCGATACTGTGCAGTCTGATGTTGAGGATGTAATGAAGCTGTAACTGTTCCTTTTCCTTGTTGTTGTAGCAGATGAAGGAGGGGCAGTCACTTCTAAGTGAATGGCTCTTGATTTTTATCAGTACTTAATTTTCTGTGTTGAAAACTGTGTTTATCTACATGTGATGGGTCTAAGATGATGAGCAAAATTATGATTTAAAATCAAGTTCTCTTTCTTTTCTTGAGCTTGTTTCTATCTTAAGAATGTAGATCTATGCTAGAATTTCTGCATTTCCCATCACTGTAATGTCTGAGTGCTGCAGAAACGGCCCTGAACTTCATAGAAATGGCTTGTTTGCTTTTTCCATAGATTCAGGAACCTCTGCTTGAGGCATTTGAGTTTTGTAATGAAATATTTTAATTTAAGCTGTAATGGAAATAAATAAAAAAACGCAGTCATTTTCACTGGGCTTAGAACAGTCTGTGTTGAGCCCTAGGATTTACTTCTGCAGTTAGTGACAGTCTTCCTTCTCTAGTTCTGCTGCTGATGTCTTCGTGAATGTCCTTTGCTGAAGACTTATTGCAATGCATTTTTTAAAATGTAGAGACCAGTCGCATAGCACAGCTTCACTGCCTTTTTTTTTTTTTCTTTTTCTCATGGGATACTGCTGCTCTCTGGTGGCATCTCTGAAACTGTCCTGAGGCCTATTTATAAAGGGTCCTTTTAGCAAAGCCCATCATGCTGTGAGAACTAATATTCACCTGCGGTAAAATAATTGCTGGACACTTGTCCTGTTTCTAGTCTGAAAATTATGCAGATTTGGGTATTGGGCTAAATAGATAAAATAGTTTGATATCTCTTTAATTGCCAAGTTGGACATAATTTAACTTTACATAAACTCAGTAGTTCCTTCCATTTGGATTAATACTGCTTTGATTGTCAGGCTTCTGGAAGCATTGCGAGTTTTTGTTCAGCTGTGACTGGCATTCCCAAAGGAGTTTGGTTATGCATTGCTACTTCAGCAAATGTAGTGTTACCTTCTGCCCTACAATGAACCATTGCAAATGTTCAGTAAATGTTGTTTGGTGTCTAAGTAGTGCATAGCTAACAGACACGTGTACATCGAGGGGAACTATGCTATATAATTTGGAATAGGCAACATTTCTGTTGTGAAATGACAGTTTTCCCACGGTGTAAAAACAGACTGTACCTTGACAAAAGTAGTTTGAAGGCATACATCTACTAGAATTAACATTTAGAGAGAATTAATTTGAACATTTGGGATTATAAACAAGATTTTTTTTTTTCTCAATTATGATTTTTGTTCCCCTTCCCAAAGCTTAATTAACGCTCAGTCTTTTTTTCTAGAGAAGAGGGTGAAATGGTGTTTTTAAAAATAATTTAAAAATTACAGATTTTTAAATTCTTTCTCATCAAACAAATCCCTTGATATAACTTTAATAACCAAGGCTACAGTATCTCTTATGAACCCTTTGAAGGACTATAGAGTCAAGAGCAGAAACACTGGCAGATTTGCATGCTGGAGTCAGGCTTTCCGGCTCTGATGCATACAAGCACAACAGCTCACAGAGCAGCATCAGCCTATTCCATGTTGTGCAAAGAGCATTCTCACCTACTCAAAGGAGACTTGCAGTTGGTATGACAAGTCATCTTACCAGGTATCTCTTCACAATGTCATCCTGTAGGTTTTAACAATGTTCTCTTAGGACTAATTAAAACTCAGTGACTAATGCTCATAGAGAAGAAATTATACACAGACAAAAAATGCAATTTATATTATATATGTAATTACATATAGAGTATAAAAGCAATAAGGCAACAGTATTTAGCCGGTATTGCCATAAGTACTTCCTAGCAATACGTTGCATGTAAAAAGTCTAAACTGAGGTTTTGGAAACAAGTAATAAAATCTGAACTATTCCTCTGGGGAGTTAACTGCATGATGTAAGCAAAGGATGGCTGTTAAATGTTGTTTATGTATCAGATGCACTCAGATTTTATTCTGCTGCAGCAGTGGTGGGCCAGGTCTGGAATGATATCCAGTAGCAGACAAAAAACCACAAGTTGAAATTAACTGCAGGCAAGGCTGATGATACACTGACAAATGAAGTAGAGCACTTTGGAAAAAAGTGTGAGGGTTGCTTTTGTTTGGTATTACACATTTGTAGGTCAGGTTAGTCCACTCCAAAGCTTGGAAGTGTTCCTAGGACAGAAAAGGACAGGCTTTCACAGAGCGGGAATGTCAGCAATGTCTCCTACCAACCCAAGCTAAGTTTCCATCCCATCAGTATAGACACAACTCAGCCTTTGTTACACTTCTCTCCAGAGGAAAAGCGACAGAGATGACAGCAGTGGCTGGGCATGAAGCCATAGCAACTCCAGAATGCTTCCATTTGTCTTGTCAGAAGTCCTGGCTGTGCTTTGTTGTATAATTCAGGTTTCCACAGGGTATTTAGACTGAAGGACTTAGTCTTTGTTCCTGTGGCTGTTGATGGCTCAGGCCCATGGCATAATAGTTCTAATCGATGAAGAAGATGGTGTTCTTGAGAGCTGGCTGTAGAATAGTCTCAGCAGGTTTGATATTTGCCCGCATTCTGTTATGCTTGCTTTGTGCCTTGTGACATACATATTTATCTTTGCATACATAAAATCATGCTGCTATCACTAAAATAATCTCCCCCAGTATTAGCCTGCTGGCGTGACTTTTCTCTAGATGGAGATAAAAGGGTTTGAGGGCATGGGGGGAGAAGGAAAAGAAGGCCCTTTCTAATAGTGAATTCTTAGGGAGTCCCTTTAATACCAGTGCAGCATATTGGTATGTATCTGTATTTAAATAATGTGGAAGGAGCTCACCTCCACCACCTTGCAGTCTTGCCCATCTTTCCCTGGGGTTCTAAATCATCTCTGCATTCAGCACTGTGGCATACATTGATCACATAGCTTAATGTGTAACTACAAAGCATTATTACAAGAGTGCCATACAAAAAACTAGAATTAAAAAGGAAGATGTTTGGCTTTTGTAGTTGCTCTGTAACTGAATGAATAACTTTGGTATTACTGAACTCTTAAGTAATGACCCTATTGGAAAAATCAAAGTTTCTGTTCTATACTGAGATTTTCTCCAATATATACAGCCCTCGATGATGTTTCTATAACAGTGTACTTCCAGAGAAGTACTAGAAGCATTATAGGATACCAGTCTGTGCAAAAAGAAAAAAAAGTCAACCTAAGATTTTTCATACTCTGGGATCTGCTACTTTCCAGCATTTCTTGCATTAAGCCAGTATTTTGTTTTCATTGTTAGCCTTGTTTTACACTTGGAAATTTACTCCTACAACGTGGACAGTTAGGTTTCAGGCTTTTGTAAGCGCAAAGCCTGTACCTAAGGGGTACGGGTGCATGCAGAGCTGATGGGAATACCCTGGTCAGGTCAGGCAGAGTGCACTGCTTGTATGGCTCAGTTGTTGCCAGTAGCCTTCCATGGCACCATATCGCACTATATAGATGGAATTACTATTTCCTTTGTGTTACAGAATGCAAGTTGCAAAGCCAAGAGGTTAATTGCTTACTAATATTTGAAAAAATGTGAATCATCATCATCTTGTAGGAAAATTCCTGGCCAGGGAAGTGAAGCTAGAGATGGTTAGTCCCTCAGGGAATCAAAATAGGTGGATTTATTAGTTTAACTTCAGGTACACTGATATTATGTGTGCCCTAATCCAGTAACTAAACCTTTTAGTTTAACTGTGCTCTAGCTGAAAACTTGATTATTTTTATGGTTTAACACTTTTCTATGTACTTTATTTTTGTGCACTTCTGCTGTAACATAGGGCACTGCACAAGGCACTTCTAACTATGTTTTAATACACTTCAGATAATTATGTGAAATTTTTGAAAGTGGTGAGCAAACCATGGGCAAAACTGAGATTTGCCTTGCTCTTTAGTTCTCTAACGTACCTACTCTGATGTAAAGGAACTGTGTATTTTAAATCTAATTGGGGAGCTAATAGAAGTATTAAAATATCTGTGTGAAATAAACTGTCTACCTCCATGAAATTTGGGATTATGATATTGTTAAATATATATTGATCTATCCTAATCCAGTGCTTGGGTTAAACAAGGAAAATGTTATACAGTAGTTAGAGATGCAGAAGCAGATGGACAGTAGCACAGCAGCATGACGATGAGCATATTCTTACGCATAAAAAGAGAGAATTGGAAAGAACCAGAAAATACTGTGAAGTTAAAACTGTGGGCCTTTTTTTTTTTTTTTTTTTAACCTGAATTATGAAGGGAAGTCTCAGTTTTCCTTATTCAAACTACTTAGGCTGACTTCACCAGTCCTTTTGTATCTACACCCTGCATTGAGAGTTGTGGGTTGTTTTGGTGGTTTTTTTTGTTTCTTTCTTTCTTTCTGTGAGTGTAGGTGTAAGGAGCTCAGAATACAACCTGGAAGGAATTGATGAAAGGGAAGAGATGAGTGTGCAACAGGGAGAGGACAGTGAAAGTACAAATACCTCTCTCGGGAGAGGAGAGGTTACTGAAGCCTTCAGCTCTGCTGAGGTACCGCTGGAAACTGAAAAAAATGATCCTGCTTCATCAGCTCCAGTTCCTGGCAGTGTTTCTGTAGATAACTCGCAAAGCTTCAAGGAAGAAAAACAAGAAAATATGAGCACAGATGGCAAGTAAGTACGTTTTGTGACAAAGAAAGGAGCATTGGGGAGGGAATGGGGGAGGCAAATAAAACGTAGAGTGCTGTTTCATTGTGGAGCACAGAATAGAGAATTGTGAGAGAGGAATGAGCTTAATATGCTTAGATTTCATTGTAGCACTCTTCTGTGCACATTAATTCATGAAGCTTTTCAACAAAAATGACAAAGAAGTGCTCTGCAGGCTGTTCTGTTTAAGCCTCCCTTTCCTTACTACTCAAACAGCCAGACCCCAGAAAAGCTGAACCTGGCTCTAAAATACCCAGCATATTTACTAAAGCAGTGTGCTGCAAAAAAATTTGGATTGATTAGTCAAATGAGAATTTACAAATTCATTCTTACGGTTGGGGAAAAACAGGTAGATCGGCCATTTCTGTTCTTCTGGGCATAGTTATCTATTGCCTGCATATTTGTTTTGGTTTTAATTTTTCTTTTGTCTTTTCCTTATACATTAGCCAGTTGTCTTGACCTGACTCGATCTAGCTGCTCTCAGGAAAACAAGTTAATTCTGCCTTTTTAAAGAATAAACACATTAGTTTCCTTAACCTCTCTCTTTCCCTTCTGGTGATGCTGCCCTTCAGCATGTTTGTTAAACTATCTGACTCAGCAGGCTTCCAACATGAGTTAGTGCCTGCTTGAAATAAATGTTGATTGTCCAGAGAAGTCCCTTTGTGTTAATGTAATTCACTATTTCGCTGTTCCCTGGGGCAACTAAACTGGCTACTGTTCCCAATTTAAATTGAAAGAACTATTTCAATTACTGTACTGAAGCCAAAAGGAGTGTAAGCTCTAGTAGCCAAGAACTTTCAAGGTAGCATGGAGAGCTTTGACTTATATTTCAATGGTCTTTTTTTGTCAGTCCAAGGCCAAAACGGGGCTTTGTAAAAATCTTCAGTGCTCTGTCCTGACAAATATTGTGCCAGTTGCTTGGGTGTGTCTGCTCTCTGGGGATCTATGAGAAGGATAAGCCAAATGTTATTTTTAAGGTGTCTTGAACTCGCAAATTATCAGACCTGTGTTACTGGGCCAGTTTGCCCAATTGTCCAGGGGATGTTGTTTTTTTTTCCCCCACTAACTTGTAATAGCCTTTCACGGCCTAGAATCCTGGTGAGTATCATCTAGCATGCACTGTGCTCTAACTTTAGAGTTTGGCAATCCTTTCTTTCCTGAAATATCACAGGGATTTCAGAATGAGGACTAGGGTTTCTCTGACGCTGTATTTCTGGAAGCCTTTTGATAATTCAGATCTTTTATATAAGATCTAGTTACTTTTAAGAAGTGCTTTTTAATCAAAGCAGGGGTATGTGTAATATTCCAGTCAAAACCACTGATTTCTCTACTGATACTCTGTGGTGTTCTGTGGCTTTTGGGTTTTGTTTTTCTTTTGGTTAATGGGTTTTTTTTAAACAGTTTAGCCTGTTGTGAATACTTGTAGTTCAGTCCCGCAGCTGTGTTCAAGGGAATGGAGATAAGCAAGAGTACAGAGTATAGGACTGAGCTTTAACTTTCTTCCAACAATAATTTTGAGAGCATATGCTCCTGTTTAGTGGTTTATTGGACACTTACAGTATATTTTGGACTGTACAAGCAACATGAGGATGGGTGCTCGAGGACTTTATCATTTTAAAAGATTCAAAGCAGATGTTTCAGGTCAAGGCACTGGTTCCTGACAAATAATACATTTGATGTGGCAAATGAATGGGAATCTTCATAATGCCAGTATTTGTAACTACAGAAAATAAAAGTACCTTAAACAGAGATATAAGTTTGAAGTTCTAATAGTTTTTTAAAAGAGAAATGTTAAGTATTTTGACCTTTTCCATTTACCTTTTCAAGCCAAGGACTTAATATTTCCCCCCCAAAAAGATGAGGGGTTTATTCAGCATTCGTGCAGTTCTGTTTTCCCACATGATCTCAGGACAGGAATTGTGTGTATTTGCAAAATGTTTAGTATGCAGATAACATGTTTGGTGCATGTTTCTTTGTTGTTCTCAAGCTATTTCTTGAAAGGGACAGAAAATTTTTCATTACTGTTCTGAAAAGTCTGTACTGCACCGCTCATACGCAGTCAGTGTCTCGTGCAGCTTCCTGTATATTGGGTTCGGGACAAAATCAAGGACACATTTTAAATGTTGGGGGTGTCAGAACACTTCATACTAAGAACACGGTTATGTGAATGATTAAACCATCACCGTTGTGGCTTCACTGAAACAGAATTGTTACTGGAAAGGGGCTTGTTCAAACTGCACGAGTAGACAAAAGGCGGGGGAGAAGGGAAAGGACAACTGATCATCTGCTTACACAGAAGAGAGTGAAGCTGCGTGTCATTTTGGTAAAATATCATAGCAGCATTTCCTCTTGTTTAAAAAAAAAATCTATTCTGTTGAGTACTCTAATGTTTGGCAGAGTGATTCTATTTTGTCCATCTGTGTTTGGAGAATATTGCCAGTTCTCCTGTATCGTTTCTTGTGTTTACTGAAATGAATGATACCAGCATATTTAATGTACTGTTGTGCTTTGCAGAGGACTACAGACTAAGATAAGCAGTGAGCAAGCTGCATTTGAAAAAGACAGGAAGCTTAGAGTTTTGGATCAAAATAAAAACGATGGTGAGTAGTTCCCACTCATTTTTAATGCTTCAAATCAAGGTTGAAGAGAGCTTTTCTGTTCCTTTGAAAAAAAATGACAATACAGTCAACTCTTGAATTGCTATCATCAGATTATCTTCTTCATACTTTCTCTAGCTCTGGTGTATCCTCTTTGAGATGAGGTGACAAGAACTGACTGCACTTTTGGGGTTGGGGGGTTTATTTTTAGAATCTTTTTTTTTTTTTATTAATTCCTTTAGCAGTAGTCCAAGCTGCATTGCGCTGTTGTAGGGCAGCACAGGTGAAGCAGTGCTGAGGAGAGGGAAGGCTGGACACAGAGGTTATCCTGCCACACAGTGTGACATGGGCACCGCACTGCAGCGGGGAAAGAGAGGCTGTCGGTGGTTCTTTGCTTACAAAATTAGCATGAGTTTTCTGCATGAAAATGCAAATATTTTTAAACATAAATAGAACAAAGTGACTTACTGATTTGAAAAGAAATGACGACATCCTGTGCATCTAATGGATTGTAAATTTTTCCGTAGATTTAGTGACCTGATTTACTTTACCCTTTTGTGACACTGATTTTCAGATTTATATATTAGGCCTTCCATAGTCTTTTATATTCAGTGCACCTCTGTTTATAAATCATAACAACATACTGCATGATTCCTGTTTGTGTGACGTAAGTTTTAACTGCCATTTTATAACATGAGGAGAGATTTGGGGTTTTTTTGCAAGATACCACCCCAAATGTTTATTCCTAAAGAATTAAATTTTTCCCAATATTTTATTTAAAACAATATGACCAAAATATTTCTGTGTTTTGGAGAGGACTACGTGTGTTTAGTCCAGGCGTAGAAAAACGAATTATCAGACCTACTAAACAGTTGGAAAAGTAGAGTTGGAAAATTGCTTTTGTCCATGTGTTTTCCAGTTGTTCCTTTGTACAAACACATAAGGTGTCATTGGCAAATAACATTTGTAATGTTAAAACTAAAGAAGAGAAGCCACAAAGGTGTGGAACTAAATAAAAATTGCATATAACTTAATATTGAATAGTCCTTGAGCTCTTGAGTCACTGGTGCCTATATAATCAACTGAAATTCATTAGTACTTTTTAAATTACTCTAGAATAGATTTTCTATTAAGTTGATGCATGGCACCAGTAGCCTGTTAATTAAAGAAGAATACCTGAGTTACAATACTATTATTTGGCAATTTTAGCCAAGGATAAGTATATCTTTAAATAGCTTTTAAAAGTAAGTGTTAAGGAAAATTTTAGTATTGGTGAGGAGCCAGTCCTTGTAGCTAAATACATTGGACACGGGGCTTTGTGTTGTAAAGGGGGAAGGTTGAATCTTTTTGGCATTTGTATTAATTTTGGAATCTCTCTTCAACTTAAAGATCACAGTGATACAAGACTCCTTCCAACAACAGAAGAAGGGAAAGAACTTCAGACAGCTGAAACCAGAAGAGTAGATTTTAGAGAAAATAACAAGCTTGAAGTTGACAGACTCTCAAACTGCCAGGCATGTAAAAATGACATCTCTCTAAGTCATAGGAATTATCATCAACTGATTCCAGAAAAGCAAGATCAGAAAACCAATCAAACCAGCTCGGACACAGTAAAAACTCAGGATGTGGCAATCCAGACAGGTCCATCAGACAGCAATTTGGGAAGGACTACACAGAAAGAAATTTTTGTTTCTCAAGGTTGTGAATCATCCACATTCAGAGGACTGGTCCCTCAACACAATACAGATACAAACAAGCCCCTTCTTCAAGTGATGCATGGGATACAAGAGGATGAAGTTACTTCAACAGAACAAAATCTTGAGAGACAAGAAGTTACCTATGAAAGAGTAATTCCCAGAAAAGATCAGAGTCACGTTTGTATAAATGGCAGTAATTTTGCTTCACCAGAAACAACTGCAAAGGCTCCAGATGGCTCTCCTGTAAAAGGTTACCCTCTTTATAGACAGGACACCAAACCTAAACCCAAGCCTGCTAATGAAATTACAAGAGATTACATACCGAAAATTGGAATGACTACTTATAAAATAGTGCCTCCAAAATCCTTAGAAATAGTGAAGGGCTGGGAGTCAGAAATTCCATCAGAAAGATGAAGAGGTATCTACTTTGGAACATGAAGACTCCAAAGAAGTCATAGTGCAAGCTGAAATTCCTCATCTTCCAAAAAGTGTGGGTCATTTACAGGCTGGTTCAGAAAATGAACCTGCAGCTGCAAATGATCTGCTACACAGAGTGAACACCATTTCTGAATTTATTATAAAGATGAAGAGGTATACTTTTCGTCTGGAGCTGAGATTACTACTGAGAGCAACAGGATGGAAACAGAGTCTTCCAAACAGCGTGTCCCACTGATGCTAAGCTTGGATAATACAAATGCTTCTTCTGAGACTCAGGACAAGTCAAATGCATTAAGTCCTACAATGAAGCCTAGCTCTTTTTATCTGCAGATGCAACGAAGAGCTTCAGGTCATTATGTGACATCTGCAATTGCCAGAAGTACCATTTGTGCTCCTAATTCTGTTCAAAATGAAGCTAAAAATACAGAGATGGAAAAAAAAATCTTGTCACCTGATCCAACTTCTTTGTCTTTACATAAAACAAGTACTTCCTCTCCTCCCGCAGATGAAGAAAAAGGCGATGATGGGAAAAAAGTTGAATCCTCCACTTCTCCTGTTAAAAGCAATAAACCTTCAAGTTTTCCCTCCTGCCCACCAGCACCATTGAACCTAAGAACTCTAAGAACTTTTGCAGCTCCAAAGCCGTATTCCAGCTCAAGACCATCCCCTTTTGCTCTTGCTGTCTCATCTGCAGTCAAAAGGTCACAGTCATTCAATAAGACGCGTACAATCACTAGCCAGGCACCAAGAGAGGAATTTCCTGTTGAACTCTCCTCTGTTGCTCCGGCAGCTGAATTCTCCTCAGCTACCTCTGTGCCTCAAGTGAAAAACCCTTCCTTACAGACCATAACAGGGGGGTCACCAAATAGTCTAACAGATAAGGTAAACTTTATTTCTAACATTGGTTGACTGTTGATCCACTGCCATCTAGAGTGACTAATGTAGAGGCTAGTCTCTGAACTGCTCCCTGACCAGAAAGCGCTGTGTTTGTACCATGTAAACACCTTGTGGTGTCCAGCAGTAGCACAGCTTCATAATGAAATCAGGAAAACGGAGAATGTTAAAGTGAAAACAAGCTCATTCAGATTATTAGAAAGAATTATTTCTTGCTGTAATTAGCATCCCCTACTTTGAAGAACAGTAAATTAAATAGAATATACTGTATATACCTATTTTTATGTTGGGAGTGGTTATGATTTATTCTTTATGGTTCTGTGTGTTGGTTTCAAATTTAATTCTGAGTAGTGTGATTGGTTTGGCTTCAAGTGATCATGGCACAAACACACTTGGATGGGGGTGTAAAATTTTGCTGACATAATTATCTGAAGGAGAAACTATGCTATTGTGGAAATGTTGCTGAGCTCTGAAATCTTGAATGAAGCAAACAGTAGAACCGTGGCAGTTTGATACACAACCTTGTACGAGGTTGACTTAGTTTTCCATTTATGACTAACTCAGATTAAAAGGGTTTTTTTGGTTTTTTTCCCACTTCCTCCCTTTATAGAAAAGCAGCAATGTGAATAGTGAGCAGAAGAGTCAGGTGCAGTCAGGTGCTTCCACTGACCGCCCACCCCCTGTCACTAAGAGACAAACCGCAACAACATTCCAGCGCTCTGACCCAGAACAGATCCACCAGAGCTTGCTGGCTGCAATCCGCTCTGGAGAAGCTGCTGCCAAATTGAAAAGGGTGAGTTTTCATCATTGCATCCATAACAATGAACTCGTGGTACTTCCTTCAAAATTACCGTCTTAATGCCTGACACTAAAAGCAGCTAGCTTTGGCTCAAAGTGCTGCCAGGAGGTCTTTTAACAATGGGAAGCGAGGTGGGGAAGAGTGTTCAGTTTTTTATTTTATGGAAGTCTTTGATTCCCTTGGGTCAAAATCTCCCAGTGGATGGTCAGATATTAGAACAATCCATTTCATGCGTAAGGTTTTGTTTCAGCATAGCACTGCAACAGCCTTTCTGAGACTTGTAGTCCTCCCATTATTTCTACACTTGAATAGGAAGATTCAGTTTGCTGGAAAGGTTACAAGCATGCTCAAGTAGTTTTTGACCTCTAGTCCGTAAAAGTGGTACATAACACACCGTAGTATTACTTCTAACTGCATGTCACTAACCACAGCCACTTTAAAACCAGGGTAAGATAAAGCAAATGCTGTATTGTTCAGAGTCACTTCGAGGTCAAATCTACCTGTTCTACCAGAAATACTGTTTGGATTTTGTTTGAATGTATTTTTATTAAGTGGAGGGGTAGTTTTTCCTCCAATGCATAATTACATTCTGAATAACACAGAGCTTTATTTATTTTGCATAGTGCGTGAACTTTGTTTTATGATTCTATGGGAAATACGCATAGGTATGGCTGTTGGCACAGTACCTTATAACTGTTTTAAAAAATCAAGTTCATAATGTGCTTTTCAAAATTCAAGGAGTCTATTTCCACTAGGAAGAAAACAAAGAAAAACTTCATTATGGGGTTATTCATTCTTTTATAATAGATATGTTCTTAGGGTAGTTTTGACCCATTATGTCTTTATCAGTCTAGGTGTAGGAATGGCATGGGGAAGAAGAGAAAGATGGTGATTGAAGTCCTTTTTTCCCTCCCTTTCTCTTCTGTGGGTGGGAGATGTCCTTTCTCAGTATAGTATCTGTTGAGGATGGGGTTGAGGGCTATACTTTTTAAGGAGAAATTATAATAATGAAGATGCTGTAAGCATAAAGAAAAGCATTCAGCAACACAGAAACCTGAAACAGGCTTCAAAAAAATCCTGAAACTTACCCAAAAAAAAGGAATGAAGAACCCACTGAAATTTTGCCAAATCTAAAATTGTACATGCTTTTCTTTTCACTCTTACCCAGAGCACATATGCTGTGGCACAGGTGTGTCTCACAGCAGAGAGTGAGGGATTTTTTTGGCCTATGGCAAATTTAAAAAAACCAACATGGTCTCTTTTAATGTTTAACATGGAGAACTGGCAGTAGTAGGACAAACAGAGAAATGAAGCATTTTCCATCAATAGCTTATCAGACCCAAAAGTGATTTCCAATATTGAGAGGACTTTTAAAATGCATTCACCTTACAGCTTCCACTGTGGTGCCACCCCCAGTAAAAGGATAATAACCTGATCCATTGAATGGTGAAAGAGGTCGGCCAGGTGCTGGCTTCTCTTTTTACCTCTTACCATACTCTCCCTTCTTTCAGCTCTGTGAGGGAATCACTAGAAAAATAAAATACTGGCACCACTAGCCAAATTCTTTAATTTTTCCCCCTGTTTTACTTAATATGTTGTGAGTATGCAATGCTGAGATCTGTGGCCTTTTGTGTTGCTGGTCTTCTCTGTTCAATAGGGCCCTCAGTAATTACTAACCTAAAATGGGTCAAGTGAGGTTTCTTTTTAACCATCTTTCTCTTCAGAATGTTTTCATTGTGTTTAGTAAACTGTGTGCTGTGGTATGTGGTTCACATGGCTGTAGAGCATCCACAGCTCCCACTAACTCCAACTGGAGTTGTTTTATGCAGCTCCCCTGAAAATCAGGTCTTTGCCATCTACCCTAGAAGTTATAGTTTGCTCCTGACAAAAGAAACATTACCATGGTAGAAAGGAGTGCTAGAAGACTTTGTTAGAAATCAGCTCTATTCAATATTTAATAAAAAGTCTTTGGTTTAGTGATGTTTTTTCAAGTATTTCTTTGCAACCAGGTCTGGAGAAGGACTAAAAGTGGTGGGGTTTTTGAATAGTTTTACACGGAACTTTTAGATAGGATAAAATATGTTATTAAGTAATTTCTTGTATGTCCACTTCTGTAGCATATATGCTTTGTTCAGAAATCACATAGGAGGTTTTACATTGTGATGAGAAAAATGCTAACTGAAGAAACAGTATTTGTGTTCGTTGTGAGTACATATGTGAACAAATGCTGAGAGAAGAAATCTGTAAGTTGGCTTATTTCTTTTTGCGATCTTTTTTCTCTTCTTTCTTTCCTCCCCCCCGCCTCCAGGTTGGTCCTCCATCAAACACCGTATCTGTCAATGGAAGAGCCAGGCTTCCTCCTTTGTATTCCACAGAAGCAAAAGCTAATCACTAGATATCATACCAAATACTTTGCACTTTACTACTGCTCCATAGGCCAACTTAATACTAACTACAGATTTTTGAAAGTGTAAATGCAAGTATATATTAATATATTTTTGTCAATTGTTATAGGACAAGCTGGGTCCTTTGATGCCTTGGAAAGATTATTAGAATATGTAAATTATGGTAATATTTTGCCTCTTTCTTTTTATAAAGCCAACTATGCTGCTAAAAAGGTTTAAGAGAAGGCGCAGATGAGCTTTGCTTATGTTAGAATGAGAGTCAAAAATTCTTGATTTTAGCCTCCAAGACTGAACAAGATGTAGCACTATGCTGAAATGAGATTTAAAGCAATCTAAGAATTTTAGATAAATAATTTTCCATTGTGTATTGCTTTAACAGATTGTATGAATTTAAATCTACCACATGCTGCCTCCATATTACTTTGTTAAATTAAATTTGTAATTAGTAGAAAATCTTAATTATATGCAATACTTTGTTTCGCTTTAAAAAATGGATGGGTTTGTTCCTTCAGTTGAGAGTAGTTGGGATAAGTCTCTTGATTTTTTTTTTTTTCTTTTTTTTTTAAATCTCCTTTATTTTTTCTGGTAGCACATGAAAAAAAAAATCAGGACATAAATTATTGGAAATTTTTGTACTACTAAAAAACTTTTCTTAACTGTAGCACTACATGACGTGCTACATCTACTCTTTGACTACCTGTATATAGTATTTACCTATCACTCAGATAAGCAATACTTTTTGTGAACTAGACATATTTTAAAGTAGTCATCAGCATGTAGTCACTTACTGATAAAATGCAAATTCCAGTTTTGATACTTAATAAACTAGAAATTTTTTTCACTGGAAGTATGACTAAAGAATGAACTGCTTTGGACTTACTCATGTAAAATATTTTAATTTTAAAACAGCACAGTAACGCACTTAGAAAGCATTCTTGTGTCTGATTTATAGATTAAGCATTAAATACCAAAATGGGAATATATATTAAAAGAAAATGCTTCATGTTCTATTTTATCTATTTTCCATTTCTTGTCAAGGTTATACATTTTGGGGAGAGGGGTGAAAATATGATCACACTCATGATGAAATAGCTGGATTATGGATGCATGCAGCAACTGCTGGGGTATTTGCCATATTAAAATATTTTCTTGCTGGACTTGATTTAAATAAAAGTAATTGTATTTAGTTTCTATTCTTTAACAATATATTTATTTTGTACTTATTCTGTAACTCAGTTTCAGGAACTGATCTATATGTGCATTTCAAAGGGTTATTAATGGTTTGCTGCCAGGTTTTTGTGCAATAATCTCAAAGAGGTCTCATTACTTTTCTAGTACAGAGTCAATTATTGATTACAAATAACAGTGTTAACAATGCTGAAACCCTTCAAGGAATGTTTTAGTAAATAAAAATTCATAAAGAGAGCTGATGGAACATTTGTTCACTGCTATTCTCTCATGTTTTCTCTCCTATATCTTAGTCCCCTGTCAATGTGTATTACCACTTCCTTGTCTACCTTGTTCTTGTCTCCAATCAAGGGCTAATTCGAAGAGCAGGGGTAACCCACGTGGTAGTTCAAAAGATCTGTTTCAGGGTCTGATTGCAAAAGAACGCTTCATCCTTCACTTGAAAATGGTGAAGTAGAAGAGGTAGGGCTTTGTCCTATTTTCTTACTGGGCCTTACGTTCTGGACTTCACTGTGTCTTGAGGGACAGACTTGAAAATTTTAACTCTCCCGGGATTGTAGTGTCTGTGTTCACTGCGATATTTGAAGTCCATTTTTCCAATAACTGCCATGGGAGAGGTTGCACTGCGAAAGGAATCTCCTTGTTTGTACTTTGGGTGGGAGGGGGTTACATGTTTTTTCTCAAACCTTTGTGTTTTCTGCCAAGGCGACTAAAGTTTTTTCATAAGGCTAATTTAATCTCTATCTGTGGTAATACAAGTCTAGATGACATTTCATTATTTCAACCAAATCGGTGGAGTCCAGTAATTCTGGGTTGGGAGAAAGATCAAATAACCTTGCTTTGTTGTTGTTTTCCTTGGTTTTGACTACAGAACTATACTACTGTGTGTTCCTTAGTCCCATACGTTAAAAGCACATTGCCCTTTTATGTGAACTCCTGAGGGCAAATATAATCCTGTGTAGCAGAGATTCAAGCAAGGTGGTTTTAGTTTTAATTTTAGGGTTTCTTGTCTTTGTGACTGAACTTGCTTGATAATTAACTGAAATGTCTACACACAATAGTACTGTGAAACTCTTCAATGAGATTTTCTGTTAGTAGCTGGCAATATTGTTTATCAAAACTTTCTCTTTCCCCCTTCTTCTAACATATATATGTAAGGCATTTTTAAATCTTGCTATTTTACATCTAGAGACTAATTTTCTTTTTCTTATACTCTTGTATTAATTTCTACCAGAAAACCCCATTGATTAATTTGACTGTTTATTTATTGCTCAAACAAGAAAACATTTCTGCTCAAGTAACAAGTAACAAGTAAGTGTTTCTAGCAACTGCAAGCTCAGGTTAGATGGTAGTAAATTTTTGTTGTGGATGTCTTACATGAGGGAAAACAGACTTTTTTTGGCCCAAGAATACATACAGTTTGGGCAACCTGTACTACAGATGTCTTCCAACAGAAGGCAACCAGTGATGCTATACTACTTACGATCCCCTTGCTGTTTTTAAATGGCAGTCAAAATGTGTAGGGAAGGAAAGACAGGATATTGCAGTAAATGCATGTCAGGATAATTGTGCAGACAAAATAGCAGACCCCAATAAAGGTGGGCTGTGACTTACCATCATGAGTTCTTTGAATAACCGGGAGATAACCATGTAGCACCATGGGATCTTGGTCTATCAGACCCCAGGACTTTATAAGCATAGGAGGGCTAGAAAAAAAGGAGATAGTAAAATTATCTTGTTTGTTATTATAGTTGATACCATTTTCATTTATTCTACAGAAGAATAAAATTAAGATTACTGATGTACCTGGAGGAGGGAGCAGTTTTGCTGGGAGAGCATCACCAGATAATATTTGGAAATATTGTTGTGACTAGAGGTTTTAAGGCCAAGGCAAGAGCTCTCATACTTGCAGCTGAAAGATATTAAACCACTGGACGTCTCCATTTTTGGGAAGTATATTTAGTAATCAGTGCCCTAGTTTTTCCCAGCTACATGTGATTTGTGCCCTAGCATACTGTAGCATACAAAGTGAAGATCTCTAAGAGCAAGGAAGACGTTAAAATTCCATGGATATGGACCAAGAGGTGTGGGATCACACATACTAGGTAAAGGATAAGAATATAACAGGAGAGCAGCTAATGCTTTTAATTTTAAGTTTGTACAGCACCTGTTACCAGCCAAAGCAAACATTTTCAGTTGGAGCTGCTTAGAATCCTATTTTAACACACAATTGTGGAGAACATTGAAAGAGTTCTGTTAAACAGAAGGAAAAGATGCTGTTGAGCACGTAGGGTGTACATCCTTGAATGTGATGCTTGGCCAGAGTGCATCTATCAGGTGCTGGACAACTACATCTAGGTTGAAGAGTAACTGTAAATGACTAAGTTAATGGGTTGGTAGCCAAGCAAATAGAGCTCTTTGCAAGAGGGAAAATGTGTCTGTATTTAATTGTCTATGTCCATGTTAACAGAACGTGAGGCTGAAGTCAAAGTAGTGTGTTTGGATAAGAGCTGCCATCTTCACAGGCACGACAACCGTTTCTGGGTGCTGTGAGTGGTCTGAGGTTCTGAAGCTGGAATGTTCTGTTCAGCTTGGCTGCTGATGGGGTAGCTGAATCTGAAACATAGCTTGTTAGAGATGGAATTCTTATGAAGTCTGTTATGATGATTAAACAAAGCTGTAGCAATATCAATGGAAATGCTTCACAGTTTGTAATTGAAAAGGAAGCTTTCTATGTGGATTATTTTATTCAATCCAGTTGAAAATCACAGGTAAGATGGATTTTTTTCTTTAAGATTTCTGATTAGGTAGCTTTGTGAAAAGGAAGGTGTCCTTAATAAAATGACATGAAATTTACAAGTAATAGGATACTAAAAGTACTTCATTGTGTTTTGTCTTCCTTGCAAGAACTATGTGATGGGGTAACTAATACAGAAACTGTGTGTCAAAAATCTATTGCAATGTATTGTACATAAAGTTACATTATTTTTTTATCAGCTCTTCCCGCTCATTAACACAAGCACTTAACACCTTAACGTTTTTAGTGTGTATATGTCTTCAAGGAGCAGATTTGGAAGAGACGCATAGTTTTCTCTCTTCAGCTGCATTAAACCTCACATTGATGTAACAGTACAACAGCTAGTGTTTAAGTGAAAGAAGGGTAGATGAACACTTCCGTCCCCTCTCCCTCATTTACCCTGCAAAGACCACTAAAACTGTTAATGGACTTAGTTATTCCTAAACTATTCAAGACACTTAAGAGAATAAAATTAATGGGAGGGGGAAAGAAAGGGGATGAGGTAGAGAAAAAGGAGTTCTGCTTTCCTTGATCTGGAGAATTGCCACTTCTGTAAGGACAGGCAGAAGGATATTTCTGCTCCTCCCTTGTTTAATGCACAAAGGAGTAATCTTCTACAGGCAAATTACCAGTTGAAGAATGACTTCACTTGCATCCCAGTGGAAGCTGTTGAATGAATTTGGTATTCTTCATCAGTGTCCTTCAATAGGAAGTGCTGCTTCTCTCCCCGCCTTTGATATTTTGTGTTTTCTGTTTGGCTTGGCTTGGGTTCAGGGTTCTACAAATATCTTACCATTTTGGAACGCGTACAAGCCAGAAACTAAAAGCTTAACTCTGAAAGCCTGATAACTTGTGATCCCCGTTCATAATCTGTAATGTAATGAGTACAATGGTGAAAATGCAATCCTGTGCAGGACAGGCATTGTTCTGCATTTGCTAATATAGCAATGAACAAAAATCTCTTGGCATTGGGAAAGGGAGAAACAACTGTTTTTGAAAAGGACACTAAAACTATTAGGAAATTTTAACTACGTCTCCTGGTAATCATTATTTCAGAGTGACTACACATGCATAACTTAGGGCCTGGAAATAACAAGGGCTTTATCATCTCCTCACAGAAAAAGATACAACTGCAGTGCCAAAAAGAATCCAGAAGAGTTGGATTTGGATGTGAGCTGCTAATTCCTCTGTGAACTTCTCAAACGTTGAGAACAGTCTTGTGCCGGTAACATACTACAGCCACTGTGATTATACACAAATGCCAGTGGTGTTTACTAGTTACCAGTTTGTGATTGTGTAATGAGCATATTTTTAGTAGCTGTTTTGTTGATATCAGCTGCTGCATGTGAAGAACAACTGTCTTCTGTTTCAACAAATTATCTGCTTGGTGATTCCTAAAGCATTAGTTTCCAGGAGTGCAATGGACATTCCCAAACAACGCTTAAAACAGGAGTTTAGGGGTGGCGTGGGAAGCTAATTCTTACGTTCCTCCTTAGTCATTCGAATGCTCCTTGGAGCAACTGGTAAAATAGATGAAGAGGCTGAAGAAAACTTACTCAATTGGAGTGGAAGACCGGGCATTTCTGAAGAATACACTCTGGTCTTGTCTTACATGAAATGTAAGGCAGCGTTGTTTTGTCATTCATATTAATAGTGGCCCAACTCTTTCTCAGTAAAAAGTGGGCATCAAGAGGTGGGGGAGGTTGGGGTGAGGGAGGAGAAGCTTCAAGATCAATGTCATTAAACTCCTCCAGAAAAGAACACAACTTGAACTTGTTCCTTCCATTGGAGAGAATAAACCGAAATACCTAAAATTCAAAGCCTTAATCTTTGATTTCATTGGATTGGCATGATTCCTCATAGTATACCTAACTGTGTGCCATGTATGAATCAAGTATCATATGCCCTTAGATCTAGTGGCAAAAAATGGAGATAGATCACCATGTGGAATATTCAAAAGTATTTACATAGCTATCAAACACAAATTTAATCTTATGATTTGTCTGCATTTTCATGCAGCTGCGGTATCTAGTTGCATCAGATTATGTGAACTGTAAATGTGTAAAAGTCTCCTATATCTCAGTTTACTGTGAAGGTAAGGATTTGCAGTGTACGAAGAAATGCTCACTAAATATTCCATCAGTCTTCAGAGTTTCAAGTTAAACTTTAAAAATAGAACAATTGTCAGTATAGGGGGTTCTGCTTCTGCTGTTGCCATGCTCAGAGAATGTCAAAGCAATGGGACATCAGCTTTTTATAGTTTTAAGGCTCTATTTGGATTTTTTAAGCTGAATTTCATATTGAACTTCAATGTTGAACAAATGTGCAATTGTTAAAATGTTTTAACATCCTTAAGTGTGAAGGATCCCCAGATGGTTAACAGTATATAATTAGGTGGACCTAATCACTTTTTTCATTAATGAAATATTGTCACTTAAGGTATACAGCGGCTTTGATTAGAGGAATTCCCTTATTAAATGGAGTAGAACAGCACCTGAGGATGTCTGTGCCGTGTCAGTGGTTCTTGAAATACTGAGTTGTTCCTGTTATAGTAGTCGTGGCTCCTTTACCACTGACTTCAGTCACTTTAAAGATGTAAATTCAAGCCTGCTCTGATTTATGAATGAGAACATACTGTGCTGCTGACACTAATGTGAAAGTAAGTGCTGCTTTGTAACTTTCATAAGGAAGTCAACATTACTAATATGAAAGAAATAAATTATCCATTAAAGGAACTTCCCACAGAAACTTAGGTTTAGTCATTATTTACATTCTGTATGTGACCTGAGATTTAACTTGGATCACAAATTATAGGCTTGATGCAGAGATTACTGCATGAGGTTATGTAGTATTACCACTGCATAGGGTTAAATGGTCCCAGTGGGACCGTATTTTTATGTGGATATCAAATACCTGAATTCCTACAGGCAATAATGGAAAAAAAGTGTGTAGTCCATAAATATGTATATCATAAAATGTTGTTAATTTTGAAGTAAGTGGATACAGAAGCAGGGAGGGGAACACATACAACACAGTGATGTATTATAAATAGTGAGGTTTAATGAGAAAGACAATGCGTCGGGTTATGTGAGTACTTTGAAGAAGTCTACCAGCTGGCAGGTTTTTGTTCAAATAAGGATTGGAATTATTTGAAATACTGAAACTGAAGTTTGTACTTACCAGTCGGGTGTAGTCTGTAGCATTAAAAGTGTTGTAGGACAGTCTTTTGCAAGTGTCAAAGGGCAAAGAGACTATATATATACATAGAATACAGTATGGCTGGAGAGCTGGTGTTTCCACCTCTACAGAACCAACTTTGCCATATCTAGTGACTGAACAGAGCTCTTAGTCCTCCTTTTGTGTCCTGTTTTTTATGAATGAGCAAATTTTAATATAGCAGGGTTTTCTAGTACTGTACCAATCTGTAACATGGTAAGTCAAAAAGCAAAATACCAGCTACAAATAATGCAGCACCCTCTCCTGTACCACACAGAGGGTAATGATACTTGTTTAAAGGCTTCCCTTTGAGTACTAAGCAGGCTGACCTTGCTTAGCCTGTGATGTTTGAGATCATTGTCATCAGAGCAACAAGAACACACTAAAATGCAGTACGTACAAGGAAATTTTCACAAGTAACAAAATAGTTAAAAGAATGGGAATGTTAAAGAATAGGCTTGCTGTGTGATAGTGAACATCCAAAGGGGTAAAGGAGTCGAAGCATCCAACCAGCTCAGGGCAGGGGGAGAATTACAGCTGCAACAGTTGCTAAAGAATAAATTTGGCCAGCAATGGCTATTTGCAAGTATTAGTGTACTTAGTGTACTAGTGCTGGTGTACATTAACCACTAGCGTACTTACTAATGGTTTATGTATTTCTAGTTGAAAAAATAATTAATAAGCTATGGTTGGACTCAGATTTTCATCAATTTCCCCCAGCTATATGGGTATATCTGCCTATGGGTTTACTCTTTCTTCTGCGCCCCCCCCCCCCCCCCCATGTCATCCTGAGCAAGAACTAAGACATGATGGCTACAGTCATGCTTAGTCTGAAGTGGTAAAGCAAGGACAAATGAATTTATTTCACAGTTGCTTAAGGCTTTATATAGCTCTGATTTATCAAAAATACAGTGAAAATCATCTTTAAAATAACTAAGCTGATTGCAATTTTCTAAATGAAACACTTGAACTAAACAGGGAGAGAGGGGAAGGAATGTGGAGAGAGCTGCAATTGGTCACCTTGGTTAAACAGCATGATTGATCCCATCAGCAGACAGTATTCCATTTCTTATGCTAAAAGCTAATTAAACACTTGCATTCTGCAAACTGAAGTGTATTTGGCCACATGGATGTGGATCACATCGAGGGACACCTGCAGCTACAAAGTGCATGTACCAAGCGAGTCCCTACGGCAATGTATGCCAGGCTGCTGCTATTCTGAACTCCAGCACTGAAGTGATATGAAGAGGTGAAGCAAAGCCTGAAGAATGGTAGAGGACCAGGAGAAAGATGGTCACCCAGAAGAAAGATGGGAACCCAGGCAGCTGCATAGTTAGGTGCCTCACTTTCAAGGGTTAGCGTACAGTTAGCCCTTACTAAAAGCTGTAGTACTGCTAGGGTTAATTCCTGAATGGTCAGAAGGTCTGCTGGGAGACAGCCAACCCCAGCTCTTAGAGATGGCATGTTTTAACCATCTCCAGAGTGCTGAGGACACAAAGCTCTCTGATAGAGACAGCATTTACCTGGGTACCCGTTTACAAAGATGACTGAGGGCTGGGAATAGAAGAGCATTACAGTTTGTGTAGGTGCTGGTAACTTTAAGGTAACCCTCTTAAGCGTAGCTGTGAAGAGAGCCCTACCAGAAGCTGTCATGAGAGACAGGCACAAGCTGTACGCACAGAGTTCACCTGGGGCTGGCCCATCAGGACAAGGGACCCTGAGAGAGGGAGGTTTAGGGGAAGTGGGCTTCAGGAAAATGGTGGATTTATTTTATTAGTTTTTTTATTGAAACTGCATCTGCTATTTATGCTTTTTTCAAAAATGAGAATTTTCAAAATGAAAAAAACCTTAAATATTCTAGGCTGTCAGGTGTGTTTGGAAATTCAGTAGATGTAAAAGGCATATTCTTTGGTGCCTGCTAAAGATAAAAGGCTGAAAAGAGAGGTAAGGAAGGGTCTGCCAGACCATATTGTCAGGAAAAGGAAGTGGGTGAGTCTTTTCTTGTGTAACTATTACATTTATTTTAAAATGTAATTTGGCAGTGATGTGAAATGTAAGTCTCCTGATCATCAGCGGGGAAAACAAAATAGCAGAAATCAAGCTGCAACCCAGCAGGAATGATTTTGTCTCAAAGTGGAGAGGAAAAAAAAAAAAGCAGTTAAAAGCAGCAGATATTTTAGATTGAATTCTGACTCTTTAGACTGATAATCTAAAGGTGGAAGGCAATTTGGGCAAGAGAGAATAAAACGAGTTATAAGACCTTTACAAAACATGTCAAGAAAGATTAAAGGAATGAGGTTGGTTTAAGTGTAAAAAAAAAAAAAAAAAAAAAAAAAAAAAAAAAAAAAATCCAAAACCAAAAAAAAAGCAGACTGATTAGGATGACATAACCATGTTTCAAGTTGCTACACCAAGGCAAGTGATTAATCATCGTATCTTCAAGCAATAGTCTGTTCCAGCTTCAGAGCATCATGGAAGAATGGCTGCAGTGGGTCAAACTGAAGGTTCATTTAGCCTGTTACCCGGCGTTTGACAATGATCAAAAATTTATGCCTACGGAAAAACATAAGGTTATAAGACGCACAAAGTAATACCCCAGGTACGCTCAACCTTCAAGCTCTGAGAATGCCTAAGTGAAGATGATTTCTATGTATTTAATAGTCTTAGTCTTTTTGTTCAAGAATTCTGCTACTCATTCTTTCAACTCCTGTAAACTTTGAGCAGTGACAGTAGTGTGTGACAAGGAGTTCCTTGACTTAATGACACGCTATCTGAAGAACCACCTTTTTTGTTTGTTGTGAACTTCCACTTGCTATCTTAATTTTATCCTCTCCTTTTTTCTGAAACAGACATTAACTCATCAGTCCCCATTCATGCTCTCTATGCCACTCGTGTCTTTACATAACGTAAGGGGTTGTACCATAGGCATTTAAGACTTGTATGCTTTTGCCATTTTATCTGTTAGATGTCACTGGGGTTTGTCAAAACAAAGATGTAGGTCTGAGCGTGCCTTATGATTCACTTCTCTCAGTATCCTGGGAAGAGGATATTTTCTTTTAGCTATATTTGTTGTTCAAATCTGTCTCCTTTTGCAGCTATTTGCCATAGCGAGTCACCTGCAGGATACGCCTATCTTCTGTACAAGATCAAGAGTTCCATAGAAGTTGGTGTGTCACACTTATGAAGTACTAAATATCCAGCTGAATAGAACCTTGCTAAGTCCTATTTATTTACAGATGTGGTATCTTTTCAGTTCTCTGGCCAGTGAACAAAAGAGTTTAAAAACTTGAGGATATGATCCATAGGTTGCTCAGTTTACTGTGATAGTTGTTCATTAGTTTCAACTTAAAATAATGAGATTGCTTTGGCAGCGAAAATGTGCCATCTTTACATGTGGAATTTCAATTTATTTTTCTGACAGGAATTTCTGTTGAAATCCACTACCAATATACTATGTTTGATTAGAATAGCTCATCTAATCTTTCTAATTCATCCATTAGCAATTTTCCCAGGAAGTTTTCAAGGCATAAATAAGATTTCCAACAGTGAGGCAAGAAATGAAGAAGCATAACAATAACAAAAACCCACCTTGCCAAGCAAACATTCATGCTAGCTCCCACCTGAGCACCAAGAGCTGTTGCTCCCAAAGGGATGGCAAGTCAGAACCCAGTGGGGTAACACAGGGACCCTGCTGGGCAGGGCCCCATCCCACCAGCCCCAAGTGAGGGAGCAGCCAGGGTCAGCCAAGAGCCCAGATTACCAGACAAGTCTGTAGTGAGGAGGAAAAGTCTGTAGCTGCAGACCAGCAGGTCCATAGCCAGACACAGACATGGATGCAGCAGGAACTGTAGCTCAAGTGGGGACAAAACACTGGAGACTCCTCTCAAGAGCAGCTCCCTGGGAAAGGGGACAGCCCTGACTACAGCCTCCCCACCAAGCTGTCTGAAGAGCTCTTCCTAGAGTCACCAGCTACAATGGCCTGTCCTTGAGCTCAGGGAGCCAAACCCACAAGACAAGGGAGGATGTGCTCAGGGCCTTGATAACTGGCTCAGATGGAAAGTGTGCCCCTGAGTGGAAGGTGCTACAGCAACGTAACACTTGAGATATGCTAGAGTTCACCTCTGGAAAAACTTTTTGCTAGCAGATGCACACCAGGCCTAGCAGGAAAAACAGGTTGCTGTGGGCAAGTTACTACTAACACTGCTGTGGTCTTCTCATCCCTCTTCAATCCCCACCCACCGAACTGAATGCAGTAGGCATTATGGCAATAATTCATACTCCCTCTCCCCTTTCTTAAAATCTTGTTTTCACTATAGTTGATGACTATGCTGAAGGTTACTGTAAAGCATCAGTTGAACCATGACCATGTACTTGCATGACAAGCACTTTTGCCTACAAACCCAGGTAGCTGTCCAGAAATCTAGAACATGGAGAATCTATTGCCATTAGTGCAAATATTCTTTCTAGTCTGGCTTGCAATCAAACACAGTGTTTCCTCCTGAACTATTTCTGCTGATTCATTATTAACTAACTTTGTTTTGCAATGTTAAAGTGAAACATGTTTCTTTAACTCTCTTTAAATGGACTACCTTTGTGGCAGTATTTTTATATATGGGTCTTTTGATGCCTTTTTAATGGTACATTAAAACTTAATGAATGCTGAGTAACAGTAGAATCCCTATGGAGGCACATATGGTATCTACATTAATACTGAATGAATGCATAATGATCAGTAAAATTTCTGTGATTTCCACATGAATCAACAGTGATGAGCCACTTAGCTTACACTCGATTACATCATGTTTAATTTATGTAGCATTGTTTGGACATTATGTTTAAAATGTCTTTAGTAAATCATTGAGACTCTAATTGAGCCTCCATTTCAGTGACAAATTGCACTGTAAACATTAAATTCAGTTTTTTACACAACAGTTAATTTATGTTGAAGCCTGCTTGCAAAGGGTCAACAATTTGATATATTCTCACTATTACTCCCTGAAAAATGGAATCCTAGTATGAAAACAAACGGGTACCTGTTAAATTATTTCTGTTCCCTTAGTTATGCAGCAGCCGGACACTGGAAATGCATTAATTCCCTGAACTCTGGAAACAATGGCAATACCTCAGCTGCTCTATATGACTGCTGCCAAGCAGTTCAGAAGACCTTTTCAGGTCAGAGTACCTTGTCCACATCTATGCAGCAGACTCAGAAGAGATCTCCACAATGTCTGCCTCACCGCAGTGTTGCACTACCTCCGTTGTATTTGGGAGACCCTTCTAGCACAGCCATGACTCGCTTGCAGTGCATATATAGCACAGCAAGGTGGACCAAGAGCTTTTCAAGAGTGGCTGTGCCACTGGTCTGCCAGACATAGCCAAAGAGGTGGTGAGGGAACCTCCACCAAATGCAGACAGTGTCTTTCAGCTGTACTCCCATCCTGTCCAGGACAAGGAAGCAAACGCTTATTCCCATGGTGTTGATTTACCTAACAGCCTGTGCAGAGGAATATAATCTTGCTTCACTTCCAAAGCAAAAGTGTGAAGACCCACTCCCTTACTTCATCTCTCCTCTTCGACCTTGTGACACACTGAACATGGGCAGTTGGCTGCGTTGGCCCTGGGGTGAAGGCTCTGTAAAAGGCTGCCAGTGGCAAGCAGACTGTCACTGTAACCCTCCACGGAAGTCTTCCACAGTAACTGCTGCTGAAACAGGGCAGAGAGAGACTTATGAGAGGATGCTGTGTGAGATTCCATCTTTCCGGACTGGCTTATGAAGTCTAGGAATATGCACATATATGATCACAATGAAAAAAAAATACAAGTAAATACGCTTTGTAAGGGAAAACTGGAAACAAAATACGCGTGCTTCAAACCTCCCTAGGAACAGTGAACTTCTACCTGGCTCTCACTTTTTGTGTTAGGTACTTCTAGCTGCTAAGCTCCTGACACACCATTTCAGTGGGTGCCTGCTTGGACTGGCTTTGGAGATGTTCTAAGGCAGGTCTGTAAAGATTCATTCATAGAGTAAGACCAGGGTTGGCTATTTTACTCAATCAGCCTGGATACCTAAGAAGCCATCTGAAGTTGTCTGACTTTTGGCAGAGCAGCAGCCTTCTTCCACTACTGCAGAAGGAATCTTCCACACACTATTCTCTCAAATTGGTCCCTCTGCCTGGTAGTTCAGGCCAGCAAGGTCTTATCAAGAGTCTTTTTGTCTTTAACATTCTTCCTCAAATAGCTGTTCAAAATACAGTAAGCTTGCGAGGTCTTGGCTTAGGGGAGTTTTCAGTTCTGAGAGGTTGTCTAGTCCAGCTGTCTCAAGAAGGACTGGGGGTAAAGAGAACCAAGTTTGGAGACAAAATCCTATCAGCTGTTTACAAATACATCAATACATTTTTAGCTTTTGAAAGCTTCCTACATTAGCCTCTAACACTAGGCACTGCATCCAGTTGCTTTAGTTTATAGAGGATTTACCATCTGTGAGTATACAAAGATATAATTTTAATTTGCTGTTCTTTTTGATCTACTGTGAGATTATCTGATAACTGGCAAGGCACCTAACAAACAGCTGACCAACAACTTTGTTAGAAGATCTATAGACAAAGAACTTTATAATGATAATGATCATAACAATAGCTGCTCTCATTTCTCTGGATTGCTGAAAAATGCAAATTCAGACCTTTAATAATTGCAGCTCAGGCTTTCATTTCTGACAGCAAAGTGAGAGAGAAAAAAATCTTTCCATCCTAAGAAGCTGTAAAAGAGGCTATCAGATTCTTTTTTTTAATTATAATTCACTTCATTCTTGTTAGAAGAATTTAATAAACGAAGTATAAGAGAGAAAAAGATACTTATGGAGAACCTTTTCATTTTGCTTTAAAAAGTCCTTTTTTGGTTTATGTTGATCATTTTAATGATTCTGTTCTCATGATTCAGGAATTCTATGCTGTGCTAATTTAATTCGGCTTTAATTTGAATTGAATAAAATATCGGCTAGCTTGCTGGCTATGATGATAAAATGCATGTACTGCTTAAACAGAAAGTGTTTGAAATATATAAAATAACCTGAAATACACTTCTCTTCAATGTATGCCTAATAGATTTTAGTCATGTAATTATTTCTAATTTGTTAAGTAGCTATATATTTTTAGAGCCTGCCATAAGAATATTTTTTTTAAATTAGATGTAAAGAGGTTATAATACCACTATAGCCTTTGGAATAACACCAATATAAGAAACAGTACAAGAAAATAATCAAATGTATGCCTTGAGCTACATGATGACTGTACAAACAGACTTCACAGCAAATTAGATTTCCTTGACTAGTCTTGTGGTTACAGTGATATAATTCATGTTTCATAACTCTGAAGAAATAATGAAGACATTGTAACCAGAAATGTGTCAATTTGAATAAATTTATTATGAATTGCTTTGGTTCTAAAAGCTCCCAATATGTTACAATAGAAGCCTACGTTCTTGCTTGAGAGCCAGCCAAACTATCTGTAGAAAATGGAATGGGTTTTTAACGTCTTAACAAATCACTTAATGGTAGATTTTCCCTTCAAATAAACAAAAGGAGAAATGTTCTGAAGGAACTGTGCTAACAAAAGAGATTGGAATATACCTTTCTTTTAAAGCCACTTTGAAAGTAGAATGTTTGGAAGGCTCGTATTTAGGTGGTGGCCTCTTACTCCCCACAGAAAATCAAAACATTGTTAAAACTGTACATCCATTTTCGCCAGAATCCAAGTTGCAAGGCAGCAGAACTGAGCCCATGCACCAATTAACTCTCTTCATCCATTGCTGATCTGCAATTACATACGGACTGAATGCAATATTCAACAGGCTACCTCCAGCTACAGTGCAAAGCAACTTCAACTAAAAACATGCAGGCTGGCTGAACGTAAATTTGAATTTAGTTAAGGCACCATCTAACACTTGCCAAAAGTGCAATTTATCAGTTAGGAATTTTCATGTATCACCTTCAGCAATACATTTTGGCTTTAATATGATTTCTTGGTCAGAGGCTTGGTATTGGCTCTGAGGTTAACGGCTTGACAAGACGCTAACATGGGCTTCAGGCCTTGAAGAGTTGCCACAGGAAGGAGAATCCTCAAACTCACTTTGTTACTTCAAATTTGTTAAAAGAGATTTTCAATGGGTTGAATTTCTACCAGTAGGCTTTTTGCCAGATCAGATATTGTCTGTTCTCCCACAGCCTGCATAAAGTCAACACAAAACCATAAAGCTGTTACAGATTCTTTATCATGTGCTGTGGCTAATTTGACAGAAATATGATCTGTGCTTATTCCGTCTGTGGAACGGGTACAACATCTTGAGTTGTTCAGTAGCACAGAAATCCAGCCATGAGAAAGAATACCAACTTTTGTGTCTAGCATGGGTTTATAAAAACCTGGACTTTTTGAAAAGGGAACATACTAGTCCAGTAGTTCTTCTTGGATGATAGGATGAAAGGTCAAGTGGGTTAGAAGTCTGAGAACTGTATTGCTGTTGTTTTATAAAGTAAGTTCAAATAAAGTAAAAAAACTCCAACAACCTTGTATTGCTTTCTCATACTTGAATTCTCAGACAAGTACAATGGATTGAGCTAAATTTATGGAACGGATGGAGAACACTGAAGGTTGAGTTTAAAAGGGCTGAGTGGCTGTAACAATTTTCCTAATTTTAGATGTGACCTCAGTTTCTACTCCTGCTTCCCAAATGCTTCAGGTACATCAGATGTTAAATTTCTTTGAAGTCAGGTAGAAAATTTATTAACTTGTTCAGTAGCCAGCGTTTTTCTCATTTCCCCTCCCACCCCAAGGGAAAATAAGACTTTTTGACTTTTAAGTAGAATTTACAGGGTCATGGTGTGTAACACAATTGTCTGGAATTATCTTCTATGTTGTTATTCATGTATTGTGTAATGTCCCCATCATAAATACACAAAAGTGAACTAGAAGGTTGCTTACATTCAGTGTTACGAGGCTGTTCTATTTGTCATGGTAAAATTAGGATTATTAGAAAAAAAATTGCTTTTAAAATGAAGTAGAGTAGTTACTAAACAACTGCAGAACACAGCTTCAGCAAACATGAAATCAAAGGAAGAGGTACTTTTTTCTCCATCTCAAAGTTAAATCACCTCTTGGACCAGATTTAAAGCTGACTTATTGTCAGGAGCACTGAAGTATTAATACATTTTATCTTTTTTATTTTTAGAAACAAGAAACCTTCATTATAGTTACAAAGAAGGACGGCCTGATTGTTAGAGCACTAATTTTGGACTCAGAGTTTGCATTCCTTACTCAGCCACAAATTCCATTACATCTTGAGAAAATCACTTAGCAAATTAATTGCATTGTCTCATTTTCAACAGCTAACTGAGATGCTTATGTCAGAAGACAGTTCTCCCTAGGTTTCCCATGTAGTCAGAGGAAATAAAAAGTTATTCTGGGAATGTTGTCAGCGCTAAAACCCCTATGTGTTTTTTAGTTGAGCTCTGGAGCCTTCTGTTTCTCTCCATGGAAGTTCTATGCCTCTATGTTAAATGGCAAACCTAACTTGGTATAGTCTCTAAAGTCAGGTACCCACTTAGGGTTAATTTTTAAACACGTTTCAGGCACATAAAAGATGCAAACATTTACTCATCCACATGAAGGGAATAAATACATTAAAATGTTAGGTGCACTGATGTTGTGATAATTAGGTTCATAATAAGTGCTGAGATTGTCATTGTTAGATAGGGTTTCTGAATTACAGACATTTGCATTAATAACCTTTTAATATAATAACTTCCAAGTAGTCAGCACAGTGCTTTCAAACATGAATGGTAGGTTGGTTTTTCAAAGCTTTATTGAATACCTCATTCCTTGAATATAGATTTCTTGGAAAAACTCTTGAGACAGAGCAAATTCCCCTCCTCTGTGGAAACCCTGTGGGATTAATTCGTTCCAAAGAGTACTAAATGCCCTACCAGGTAATGTATTAAAATGGTGGCAGATATGTTATTGTACAGTGGCACTACCTTAGGAATTCCAGCTGCCCAGATAAGCATTTGTTTGTTTTACTTTCTGTCATTTGGGAGGAACGTAATGACTCCATCATTAAGGTTCAGCAGAGCTTTCCACTTCAGAGCCCATTTTCAAGGCATTCTAAATTGCGCATGCACAGGTAGATTGATTTGGAAATTGCTTTGTTCAATCAGGGTTGGTGCAAATTTGGGAGTGCAAATCTGGACTAAGTTATTCTAGTGATTTTGGAGGAGGAAAATTCCTCCTCCCCTCACACGTATGCAGATACAATCACATTTTAAATTTCTTACTATTTCCAGAATTAGATCTAATGAAAGCTTCCAAAACCCAATTTCACAATGCAGTATGTCTGAAGTTACTAGACTTTAATTTTGTTTCCTAAAGTAATGGATAGTCTATTGGGAGCTGCATGCTACAGAAGCAGAAAAGAAACAATATGAGAAATTCAGACACAGATACAAGTGTCTGGTGCCATATTTAATGTCCAAGGATATCTGAAACATCCACACTGGGCTGTCACATGTGACATAGGATGAACAGGAAACCCATGCCTTCTTAGGACATGGCAGAATAACTATCTAAATGGGTATTAGATGCCTGCATTTAAGCAAACAAATCTCTATACATCAATTTTTCAAAATACAGAATTCAATTTGTCTTTAAATTTCATTATCAGCCTTGTACTCTGATAACAAAGGTGGAATGCTGCCTGCCTTGATCCTGACCAGGTATGTTGTTTCTTTTTGCCCCAAATAACTCTACATCTCCCTTCCTCTTTGCATATATCTGGAGACTCTTAATATGCTTTGTCTGGTACTATTGCTTCAGTGACCTTGGCAGCAGCTCAGAAATGGCTGAGACTTATGAGTGGTGTGGCTGTTTGTGAAAAGTCATTTTAGCTCTCTGTTTCTTCTTGATGTTTTGGGGGTTTTTGGGGTTTTTTTTTAATGCTTGTATTTTGTTTCCCACTCTACAAAATGACTAGTGTTAAAGGATCTTGAATCTGATTTCCCAACAACTCACATTACGGAAACTGAACTTCTGTGTGCTGGATAAACACAAGGAGTACCGGATAGCACAGTCACCTGCATCCTTCCCTCCATAATTATTACATGTTTGTGTGCAGTATTCTGAAGGTATATAAGGTCAGAAATTTGTTCTTTGTGTAAGGTGGAGTTACAGAAAAAAGGCTGTAAAATAGTACCAGCAGTACTCTGCTGTTGCGAAACATCACCTGTTTAATTTACCTAAATATTTTATCACTTATGTGATGTTTAAAGTTGCCCACTCATCACAGTAGTGATTTCAGAGGAACTAATAAAGCATTAATTATCATGAATATTTACAAGAAATTAATAAGAATAGAGAAATATATTAAAAGAAAAAGGCTTCTATTACAATATTATCATTACAAATGTTTGACACTGCTAAACCAGTTCCCTGAGACTTGTCAATTCACTTCCACAAATAACTGTGGCAGTGTGTTATGCAGTTCAATCATCCATACCTACCCAGAAGATGACATCTAGCCCAGTAGATTTTGACCCATTAGATGAAGACCTAGCCACTGTATTCCACACGTATGTAATATTCACCCTGGACTATTACAGTTCTCTCTAGGAAGGAACTTCATGCCTTAAAGAAGCTCAAGGTTGGCCAATGCAGATCACGTCACCTAATAAACGGTTTAATATAGACACTGCTGAATGATTCATTTCATGCAGCCTTAGCGTGAGGGAGCAGGAGCCAGTATGTCATGCTGCCTGGCCTGCATCTCACAGGCCCTATAGGCCACCCAGTCCACCCTATGCTGAACCTAATTATTTGGTTTTAGCTACAACCTTTTAGAAATCATAAGCTCTTGATTTGATTTGATTTCATTGATTTGGAGGGTATCATTCTCAAAACCCTGCACAGAATTTAATTCTACTCTTGTGTTACAATTCAAGGCAAAATTCCAGCAGGGGGATGTTCTGGGCTGAGGACAAAGCTGTCATGGGGAATCACAGAAATCGCTATGGAAGTAGCAAACACTGTTGTCAAAACTAGCAATAAAATCCATCCCTCTACTCAAGTTTCTCACCAAAGTACGCTAAAGTATTAATGCTTTTCAATAAGTAAAACATCCCAAGCCCAACCCAAACAACAACAGAAAACAGTGCAAATCTGCTTCTTGATAGTAAGCGCAGAAAAGGAAAATTCAGTCAGGGAAAACACTAGGATATTACCATGCTGTGGTTTGTGGGAGTGTACACAGAGGGAGTTTCAGATTAGGTTGAAAAGCAGCTTCTGGAAATGACTGAGACTGGCGGTACTGATTTAATCCCTTGGAACCTTTTCCTTATCTGCAATAAAAGACACACATTTTAACAGTAATTCTAAACTTAACATTCAATGCGAGCTATAATAATAGCAAGACTCCTCACAAAACATTCCACCACTGATAATTTTCAAAGAGCTATGCACTACTGCCAAGAAGTTAGCTAGTGGTATCTCTACTTGTGCTCATTGCATAAATTTGGCTCTCGTGAAGTACTGCCCAAACAGATGGGCTGGTTTTCAAAGTTAAAAATGGGCTTTTGAAATGCTCAAGAAGGACCAAGAATGTACAGCTCATTTTATCGGGACCACAATATGTGTTCGACATATTCTAAGTACATTGACATAATAAATACACATAAATTAAAAATTCAGGCTTATATCCTGGGGCATGCCTTTTTTACTGGACAAACCACTTTTTTTTTTTTTTTCCTCTTAAGGTGATCCTCTGTATCATTACATTTGTTGCAATTTATTTTGGGGTGCTTGTAGAGAAAATATTGGTTTGGGAGACAAGACTTAGGCCTGGTTGTAGCCTTGCACTGGAAAAACTAGCTACTTCTGTGTCTTCAACCTAGTACTTCAGCAGAGCTGATTTTTTTTCCTCTGTTACTGCAGCTATGACAGAAGATGGTGTAAAGGTATGATATTAGTTCTCTTAGTGTAATCATCTTTAAGAAATTATAGTGAAGCTTTTTATGGTGAAGCCATTATACATATTGAAATATCACATTGAAAATATCTTGATAAAAGTAAGGGGGGATGGGTGAAATAAAAAAATCCAACAAAAACCCTCTACAGTTTTCAGAGATAATCACAGGTAGTTTGGATTTTTTAAACCCTCACTTTGTCAGTAATAACTGTGAAAGTTTACTCTAATTAAAGGTATAATTTTGTCACATTAATCAAGTGCCGTGGTTCTAAATAGCGCACAGGCTTTTGAGAACTGGAGAGCTTGATTTTCTGGAAGTGGGGTGCATACTGAATAGCTTGAATCCACTGGGGTTTTTCTCAATATGTATTTTTAATTTTACTTGATAAACACCTGGACGTGATTAGGGCTAACAAAGATTAAATTAAAAGAGAAACCAAAACTACTGACTTGAGGATTGAAGAATGCCCAGAGGGAAATGCAAGTCTTAGAACAGGGCCCACTCTGCTGCAGAAGCATAGCAAGTATCCAAAAACAGCCTAGGCAGCCTAGGTCTATTCATGATAAAAAGGAAACCAACTCACAGAGCTCAACAAATATTTTGGTGTCAGGACTTAAGAGAGATCTGCCAGCCTTGTCATATCATAGAATCATAGAATGTTTTGGGTTGGAAGGGACCCTTAGAGGTCATCTAGTCCAACCCCCCTGCAGGGAGCAGGGACACTGCTAACTAGATCAGGTTGCTGTCCTTGAATGTTTCCAGGGATGGGGCCTCCACCACCTCTCTGGGCAACCCCTTCCAGTGTTTCACCACCCTCGTTGTAAAGAATTCCTTCCTTATATCCAGTCTAAACTTACCCTGGTTTAGTTTAAAGCCTTTACCCCTTGACCTGTCACAGCTGGCCCTACTAAAAAGATTTTCCTCATCTTTCCTATAGGCTCCCTTTAGGTACTGAAAGGCCGCAATCAGGTCTCCCCGCAGCCTTCTCTTCTCCAGGCTGAACAACCCCAACTCCCTCAGCCTGTCCTCATAAGAGAGGTGCTCCAGCCCTCAGATCATTTTAGTAGCCCTCCTCTGGACCCGCTCCAACAGTTCCATGTCCTTCTTGTGCTCCAGAGGGCTCCAGAGCTGGATGCAGTACTCCAGGTGATGTCTCACCAGAGCAGAGTAGAGGGGCAGAAACACCTCCCTCGACCTGCTGGCCACACTTCTCATCAACACTCATCTCATATCAACACTATTAATTGTGCTTGTGCAGAGAAAAAGTTAAAAAAGGTTACATTTGAACAGAGTCTAGGTCACACGCTCTCAGATATCTTTAGCCAAGCTCGGGCAATCTTTTTATCCTTACAGTTGTTTGCAAGAACAGACAGTGAGCCAGGAGAAACTTTAGTTTCACATTCTCACCTATGCAACGTTTCCAATGCTACACTGGAACAACAACGTAGGTCTTTCTGTGCCTCAGTTTTCCAAGGACTCTCTTTTTCTCAGACAGTGCTATTCTCACAGAAAGCACTGAAAGCAGCAAGCATCAGGCCAGGCTATAAGAAGTAGAAAAAAAAATTAAGTAAATTTGTTTCTTCAATTATATTCAAATAAAATTATAATAGCATTACATTTTTTATTGATCTTTCCTACAAGTGGCATTTTTGCTGTCATGACTCATTAGGAGCCTAGCAAAGTTATTTTGAAACACACAAGTATTTATTTGCTAATATTCCTTCTAATTGTGGTTTTTATTTGCCTGTCATTTAAAAATAATCACATGACCAAGCCAAAGACACAGAAACGCACCGCGTATGTCAGGTTGCAGCTATGTAACAAGTTGTACAGACTGGGTGAAAAGCGAAAACATACTTTCTTTTTGCGGCTGAACTTCTGAAATGCTGATTAATACCAGCATAAAACTGACACTTGAAGGTTTTTATCTCTTCCCAACCTCAGTTTTCTACCTAGGGCACCTACACCAGTTCTCCTTTCTTCTATTCTTTTGAAGACAGGTTTAACACACGATGTTTATGCCAGTGAATCAATTATTAGGCAAAAAACGCTGGTGTGGTCTGTGCAACTGTGTAAAAAGATAGCTGTTCACAAACAATGAGCAAACCCAGTCAATCATCTGACACTGTAAAATTCCAGTTATGTTTGCCAGTCTCTGTATATAAGAATTGTTAATCAACTCAGACTTGCACTTCTGTCAGCGTAACAGAGAATGAGCTGTTCAGAGGACAAGGAATCCTTCATTTCATTGAAAATAAATGTCCTGCAAAATCATCCGGTGACTCAGCCAAATTGAAAACTGTGAGTATTGCTTCTGTGTCAGAAGAATCTTTCTCCAGAATTGAAATTTTGGCTTGTATTCCAGGCTTTCTTTGGTGGGCTCAGGAAAACAGCAAAGCACACACGTCCCAAAACATTCTGTATTTTCACCAGTCCGACATCTCAGTTACTGCCCCTGAGTACGCCAAGTACAGGCAGAAGGTTTCTACATACAGCTGTTTCTATCAGAGGCTGGGCTTTAATTATTTGACCTTCTATCAAATTGACTGACTGACACGATCTCTCTGCTTGGTGCAGTCAAACTGTTCTTCATTCAGGGAGGGGGTTTTTATTTTGCAGTAGGATGAACACCAGTAAGGACGGCCACGGAATCGCCGCATAGGATTTTGTGTACATAGAGCAGGGCAGGAGCTGGCTTCCTCAGCGGCGCAGGCTGCTGTGGCGGAGCCCAGGCCATGAGGAAACCCGTTCCACTTCCCGCTCCCGTCGGAGCTGTGGCCGAACGCGAGCCCCGGGCCCAGCCGGGCGCCCAGCCTCCCCGCGAGCTGCCTGTCGGGCACAAAGGTAATGGGTCTGTCCCCCGGCCCTCGTTCATTCTTCATTTTCTCCGAGGCACAACCATAAATTCCCGACCTCGCAGAGGGACGGGGCAGCTTAGTTAATGATTTGTCAGGCGGTTAGACGAGTGCCAGGCCCGTCCGGCGGTGCCCGGGGCAGGTTACCGGCCAGGCCCGGGGCGGGAAGCACCACCCCTCCGCCCAGGAGAAGGGGCCGAGGCACACGGCGGACAGCTCCCGGGGCCCGCTGGGCCCTTGGGGGCCGCTCGGCAGGGCGACCCCGTGCCGCCTCCTGAGGAGACAAACGGTGGCGCCCTCTCCCCTCAGCCGCCCCGACCCCCCGCCCGGCCCGGCCAGGCCCCCCCCGGCAGGGCGGGCGGCGGAGCCCGCGGGCGGCGGCCCCCGAGGCGCGGCGGGCTCCCCCTGCCCGCTTCCCCGGCCTCCTGGGGGGGACCCGCCGCCCTCGCCCCCCGACAGGTAAGGCCGGAGCCCGGGCGGGCGCTGCCAGCCCTGCCCGCTCGCTGCCTCGAGGGCCCGCCTGCTGCCGTCTAGGGGCTGGCCGGCGTCCTGCGGGTGGGAGCGCGGGGCCGGCGGGTGCGAGCGCCCTGCGGCTGGGCAGCGGCGTGCGGGGAGGGGGCGAAGCGGCAGGAGGGGGGCGGCCTGGCCCGGGACCGGCCCGCTCCTCCCCGGAGCTCAAAAGTTGTTTCCCGGCCACGCAGACACTTCCCTCCGCTGCGTCTCCCCCCCTCTTTTTTTTTTGTTTTTAGAGGTTTCCCGGTTTGAGGTGAAAAGAGACGACGTTGCTGAGCCTGCCTTGTCAAACTGAACCGAGCCACTACTTTCTCATTGCAGTGTCTCTCTCATAATGCTCGTGAGATGAACTGCTTCACCGTTAGCGATGCTGCTGTAATTGCTGTCAGCGGTGTGCGCCCAGTATTTGCTACCTCTCAGGCTGTTCTTAAAGGCATTGGTCTCTATTCTTAGTAAGGGAAACTGTGAGCTAGGTTTTTCATGAAGTGTCTGATCAGTTTTGAAAGACTGAAGTTTAGAAAATCGTAAAATACAGCAGGATTTTCCGTTCCTTCTTAATGCTAAATATCGCTTTAAATGAATGTTCAGTGAGGATTTCCAGAAAGTAAAGCATTTTCATTCTGCATTGTTACCTTACTGTGATGGTTTTCCCCACTTTGTACCAATTAGTATGTGAAATCTGGAATGATAATAGCGAAGGTAATAAAGTTAAACATTAAGCTTGGAGCCATCAACTCAACACACGTAGAAAAATCTGATTATATGTTGGCAGACTAAAGTACTTGGGGTGCTTTGGGTACTGCTCTCCAAATGAAATCAAGTAGACAAAGTGCTGTTCAATATTTTACGTGAGAAGACCATGCACTGTAATGTACCCAGCAGTCTAAACAGCCACGTTATTAATGTGATACTTTAAACCAGGGCATAGCTGAGCTCTTCAGCAAGTACAGTTGTGGTTGTCTTCACTATTACAAATGCTGCTTGGTGATATTTGCGACACGATCAGATTTAAGTAGCCAAGAACTAACGAGACATTTATTTTATGATGGAGCTATGGTGATTCAAATACAAAAGTAATTGAAAACAGAAATGAGTGTATTGTTTTGCACTGTTTTGTCTTGTCAGTCACTTGGACTCCTGATTCCGTGGGGAAAAAGTTTCCATTTGTTTAAAATACGGTTGTGATGCACTTGGGAAGTGTTACTGAGTAGTTACATGCATCCACTGTTGTAATATGTGTACATAGGGAATGGCATGAACACAGGGACAACAAAATATTTACTAATGTCTTTAGGAGCCAATATAAATATATCTGTGCTCTTACTCTGCAAAGGCTTACACATATTCAAACGACTTTATATTCAGAGCTGAATAGTTGGATTGCTTTCAAGTAGTGTTAAGCACTGTATGTTAATAGATTCAGCCTACTGATTAAAAAAAATAACTGCACAAAAAAGCTAATTGCTGCAACCAGGAAGTATCATGGTATCGGTGCCTTAGTATTTCATGCATTGTGGTTGAATGTTTCAATTTTAACAGCAGTTGTTACAATTATTGCTTGATGTTATGTATTTTGTTACAATAGGAGAAAAAAGAAAGATGACAATGTTTTGGAGATCCCATCAATTCCAAATCCTTTCCCCGAGCTGTGTTGCTCTCCGTTTACATCGGTTTTGTCAGCCAGTCTGTTGCCCAAGGCAACTTCAAGAAAAAAGCAGGTAAGATTTATAAATTATTATTGGACCGATTCTAAATTGGTTTCATGAAAGCTTGAGGAAAACCCAGTTACCTATTAAGTTACTTTTCTAATAAAGGCGTTCCATATTTCTGTAATTTGGTGAAATTTTCTCTGTAGGTCATCGATGACTGTAGAAAATGAGGTTTTGGAATCTGTGACTTAAGACGTGACTGTTCTTTCACAGAGTCTACATGTGACTGTGCAAATTTTTCGGGTAAAGCAGAACCAGGGGCAGGCAAGCAGTACTTTATGTCCTTAAATGAGAAGTTAATTTCTTTCTTCCCTTCCTCCCCACCTCCAGTTGCTGACATCACTGCTGTAACATGGAGGGGTTTAACAGTCACTGAGCAGCTTCTTTTGTCTGAAGGTCTAATTTTGCTAGGATAATTGAATAAACTCGAAATTGGTAGGGAAGGAGCAAATGCTGTGTACATGGCTATATTTTATGTGCATGTTTGTTTTATCTGTGTAGGGCGGATGTTACTGTATTTCCATAAATACCTTAAACTGTAAGCCCAGGGAAGTTCTGAGTGGGCAGACAGACCTGACAGTGCTCTGTCTTAGTACTGTTCACACACAGTGTATTTGCTACCCTGAGCAGGGGTAGATGTTAAAGAGTTTCCAATTAATGGAGATTACTGGTATCGAAGATATGTTTCACTCTTTGAAAGCTTGCCTGTCTCATTTCTCTTTCCTTTCCTTGAGACTGGAAAGAGTTCTGACACGGAACGCCTGTGGGATTTAAGGGTACTACCTTCTTCACATGCTCTTTTTTGGTGGTCTGCGAGATCCCTCTCTTAAGTTTTAGAGATGATACTGGAGGTGTAAGAACATACACTGCTGTTGTTTGTTCAGTTTTTAATTTGCATTGTCTGGAAGTTGAAGTTTCTTGTATTAACTTTTCTGAAGCTGACCAGCCATGGCTGTTTCTGTGCACTTGCCAGAGAACTTTACTAGCAAAGTCTTGGCTGACACCTTAAGGAGGAACCTTCTTCCCCCTTCTCCAGTGAAAAATGTGCCTGTGTCTGGGAAACCGCACTGTCTTGCCATATATTGCATGTTCTCTAAAAATAGCTATAGTGTCTTTCTGGACTACTTTTATTGCTTTTAGTTCTTTCCTACAATAGCAATACTAATCTGAAGCATTTCTGGTCAGCGTGTAGCTGAACGTTGCTAATGCAGTGGGGTAAAACTGTGCTAGTTTTGTGCTTGGGCAAGGTGGAAGCATTGACTGTCTCTGCAGAAGCAGGAAGAACACTGAATTGGTAACATTATTTTTCAGAACATAAGGACTAGAAGTCACATTTAAAAAAAAATTAGTTTAAATTACTCATGTTGCTGGCTTAAATTGCAGTCCTTGTGGTAATCTTTGTGCTTGCAACTGGAAAGTAGATTTCCCAAGCATGATTTAATGCACGAAGGTCAACAATCTGCTTTTGTGGCCTGTCATGTTTAAAATTACTGACTGGCTTGATCAGCTAAGCCAGCTAAGTGTTAGCTTCAGTCTCTCAGAAGCTGAAGTTCATAGCTTCACTGATTTCATTTGTTTCTTCGTAGAGGCTCTTGTCATACCTTTTGTGATAATTTCCGCTCACAGTCTTTCCATTTCTCCTAGTTCTCCATTTAAGAATGTAGCGCGCTCTCTGGTAAAAGCAGCATCAAGAATAACTGGTTTACTAACAGAAGTGAGCTAAAATAATAGTAGTGTCTATGGAGGGCCTGATCCATTTTCCAGTTATCAGGAAAATTGAGAAAAGCCTTCCTGTTATTTTCTGGAGGCATTTTAACAAGACCATGGTTTCTGTCAAAAAGCCTTTCACCTAGGTATCCATTTATGGCCGCGGCAAGAGAAATGGTACTGGGCTAAGTACACCTTTTGTCAGACTCAGCATGACTGTTCTCACGTTCTTCCATCTAAAGTTATTAAAGTTTAAGGCCAAATGGCAACTGTTGAGTTAAACTTTTATCTTTGAAATTCAGGTTGAAGTCTTCCAATATGTTTATACTTAGGTTTAAAAAGGAGAGAGGGGGAATGATAAGCAGGTGTGCAAAGAGAAGTGAACTGGCTGTGACTTTGACTTCCCACAGTTGGCTGTGGAGGCTGTGCTTGGAAATGTCATGCTTCCACCCCATGTTCTTATTTTGCCAACTTTGTAACAGCTCTGCCTGCAAATACCTGATCCATATACAAAGATTTCATTGAGTATAGCCTCCAAGCTCATGAATATTACTGTTACAGTTTGATAGTTTCCTAACTCTTAAAAGAAACCAGCTACACTTAAGAACTTTTTTTGTATAGTGTTGACAGCTGCCAGAATTTGTTCTGTTGCCTCTCTGATGATCTACATATGTTTTCAGTGATTCTTCTTTTAGATTGCTTTCTTTTTGATTTAGTTTCTTTTTCTTCTGTGTTTTTAATTTCAGGCATAATAGGTAGAAATTCACTTTGTAATTTTTCTTTATGGTAACTATTATCAAAATAAGTGTTTCTAAAAGAAAAAAAAAAAAAAGTTATGCCTCTTCTGTCTTGTTTTTCTCTCCAGAAAAGATTTTCTCCTTCCAGGGTGTCGTGGTTTAACCCCAGCTGGCAACTAAGCACCACACAGCCACTCATGCACTCCCCTGCAGTAGGATGGGGGAGAGAATCGGAAGAGTAAAAGTGAGAAAACTCTTGCGTTGAGATAAAGACAGTTTAATAGGTAAAGCAAAAGCCATGCATGCAAGCAGACTTCCCATGGGCAGGCAGGTGTCCAGCCATCTCCAGGAAAGCAGGGCTCCATCATGTGTAATGGTTACTTGGGAAGAAAAATGCCATCACTCTTTCCTTCTTCTTCTCCCAGCTTTATATGCTGAGCATGATGTCATATGGTCTGGAATATCCCTTTGGGCAGTTGGGGTCAGCTGTCCTGGCTGTGTCCCCTCCCAGCTTCTTGCCCACCTGGCAGGGCATGGGAAACTGAAAAGTCCTTGGTTAGTGTAAGCACTAGCCAAGTTAGCAACAACTAAAACATCAGTGTATTACCAACATTCTTCTCATGCTAAGTCCAAAACACAGCAGTACACCAGCTACTAGGAAGAATATTAACTCTACCCCAGCTGAAACCAGGACACAGGGGAAAAAAGAAGTTGTCACAAATACCTAATCTCTTATTCACAGCACCAGTGACATTTGAAATCTTTCCTCTTCTGAATAGACCATTAACATTATTTGGAATTCTTGTTTTTCTAAGCTGAAGTTCTTACTGTCTTCTGATGATCTTTTATCCTAAGCCCCTTAAAACATTGAACATGTTGCTGGAACAGCATTTCTGTTTATGGGGCTGACTTACTGGAAATAAGTTTATAAAAGCAAGTTGGTAAAAGCCACGTAGTAGAATAGCGAGTTGCCTCTGTGCTTGGGAAGTAGGACATCTGTGTGTCTGAATATTATTCAGTCTGCCCCATCAACACAACTGTCCATATCCTTTCACCCCCTGCAGTTTGGAAGAGTTTTGTGTTGTATCCTCACAGACTCATAATCATGATATGTTAACAGTAATTAAAACAAACTTTCTTTAAGAGGCAACCTTGACTTTTTTTTCGCTTTTAATTTAAAAAATGAAGTGAGAGGGAATGATGGGGATCAAAATAAGGAATAAAAGTATAGAGTCAGTACAATGACAAATTTTATTATCCTAGAGGGAGGACTGGGAGCTGGGAGAATGGAAAGAAGAGGCCTGGACTGAGCTGCTGAGAACATACAGACTTGTGCCTCAGGTGATCTGTTCTGAGTGGAACATTTCATGGAGGTGACTCTGTGGAGCTGATATGGTATCACACCCATGTTTGGGAAGGTGGAGCTTTGAGATGTTTCACAAGTGGGCGTGGTATTATGTATTCAATGTCCTCATCCTCAAGGGAATAATGTGGAGGTGAAATCAACAGCTGTGAATGTATGGATGGTAAGACCACTTTGTGGATTGCATAATGCATTCTGTAAGAAATCAAGTTTGGTATCCTTGGAAGAAGGGTAGGAGGGAGTTGGGTGCTTTTGGCATGAATAATGTTATTTTTATATATGTTCAGATAAACTGAATTTTATGCTTTGCGGTGGAAGACTTTTATCTGAAAAGGCAAAACCCACCAGCTTTCTCCTCATGTCCAACACAGCATGGTCAGCTAGGTTCATGGTAGGAAATGTTGCCTTCCTCTGAAGAATTGATCATTTCCTGTTATTAGGTGGAGTATGTGAACTCATGTGGAAAATATAATTGTGTCTTGAAGTCTGTGTTCTCTAAGAAGTAACAAGGCACTGAAAATATAAACTTCTTTGTGCTACTATTGTCTCTAAGTATGATCAAAATGGATTATTAGTAGGGAAAAATGTTAACTGTTAGAAAACATGTTTTGTTCCTTAGTATACTTTTAGTTTTATTTGGTCAAATGAACTAAAAAGAGGTTGCTATAGCTTTATGAAAGCTTAGTTTTTAAGTCTTTCTGAAAACAAAACCTGAATCATTTGCACTGGAGTGATAGTTCTTGCCCTGCTCAAGGATAAGCCAAAAAGTGTTTCATCACAAAAGTAGTTCAAGGTAATTAGTGCCTTGTTTCTTTAAATTAAATTGGAAGTGCAAAAATAAAACTCAAGTAAATCTCAAGGTGAAGAACACTCAAATCTTTGGAATTTTATCTTGCCTCTTTTGTCTTTCTTGATGTTCTAAACAAGTAGATATTTTTATCATTTAGAATCCAAATATACTCCCACAATGTTCTTTCCAGGAAATCAATTGTATAAAGAGACCTCAAATACACATTTGATTGTAGTGGAACGTCACTTCTCTTTTTGCATGAACAGATTTTAATGTAAAGCTCTTTGGCAAAGAAGAACTGAGAGGAACTTTATGACAAAGAGCAGATGTTTCTTTGAATGTGTGCTGTTGTAAATTTATGAATTAATATTGAGCATTGACTGTTGTAATTGGAGTACCATTTATTTTTTTTTATAGCTATAGGTCAGGGTCTTCTAGCATACCCACTTGAAACCTCATTCTTCAAAATTTTGCATATAATTCTATTAACAGACATAAATGGGTAATATCTGGTAGTTAGACTTTTTCATGACAGATTTTTTGGCTGAAATACCTGTTTTCTCTTGACTTCTAAACAATGCAAAAATGAAAGGACTTTTTATTGAAAAGTAGTAATTCATGAATTTGCAAGCAATTTCCAATTTTCCAATCAAAGGTGCATTAGTTAAATTTACTCTGTAATTCCAGTCTGTTTCTTGCCAGATTTCTTTCCAGGTTGAAGAGCATTGCACATGTCCTTCTTTATCAGTTCTCAACCTTTTTTCCTTCCAACTCCTAATCATGTATCTGTTTTTCCCATGTCTGCCCCTTATATTACACAGAAAAGACTTAGAGTTTGAAAGGCAGAAGGGAAGGGAAAAAGTCTTTCCAACCAGTTTACAGATTAACAGGAAAAACATCCTATACAGAACAATGTAAAGAGCTTAGTTTTTACATGGAGTCTCCAATATAAGACTTTATTCAGTTGGACTCCTTTTTGTGGCGTCTCAACTGGTGGTCTTCTGCTCCAGTTTCTGTGCTCTGATCTTCATTTCAATGGCTGTACCCTCCCACCAAGGAAAGATTGATTGCTATTACAGTAGATTAACATTTTTTAGAGCCCTATTTAAACTTGCTATTTTAATGCATGTACATTTGTGCTTTGACCAGTCACCTTAACACTGTGTCAGAAAGTCACAGGTCTATATAGGTAAAAATCAGGAGGCAGATTTGAACAATTTCTCATTTTAGCAATCAGGAATATTGCCTGGTTTATATTGAGGTGGCCTAGCACAAGCTGATGCACCAACCTGGGGAAACTTCAGAAGAATCACCTGTTTGTGTCTTTTCTTTTTGTATTTTACTTTGTCTTCTTTACATTGATTCATTCATTAGTGTATCTTTCTTATAGAGAAAAGAAATTGCTTTCTGTCAAACTTCATATCAAGGCTCAATGTTACTACAAATTAACCTTGTACTTTGCTACTGTCCAGAAACAATCCAAGCAAAGACTAAACATTCTAACTTCACAAAAATAGCATGGTGTTTTGGTTTTTTTTCCCTTTCTAATGAGCAAGAACACAAGGTCAGTCTAACTTTTCTGGTTACTAAGATATTGCCTCTGCAAGCTCGTCATCTAAGTCACATCAGGCAAATGTTATGCTTAAATTTTTACTATTTGTAGCTATATAAAATAAAATAATTATCACTACTGTCATAGATTCTGGGAGACATTTTGCCAGTGTTTGTCAATTGGAATTTGAATCATGCTTTTGATTTTGATTTTGATTGTTTTGGGCTTCATCAGCCTGAAAGTCAAAACTGAAGTTTCTTCTGTTAGGACTCTCTTCTCAATATCAGAACCTGCCTCTTCTGTGCCATTTGGGAAGTTGTATTTGGAACCTCTGGTATGTTGCGGTAGATCTAGTTCTTTGTGTAGAAAACCTTCCCTGTAAATTTGGAAACCTTGGTTCTCCAAAAAGCAATTCTTTAATATTCACCTCATGAATTTTGAGTTGACTACCTGGTATTTTGGTCCCGTGACACCTTTATAGCACTATGCAATTCCAAGGTGGCTAGAGCAGACAATTACAAAACCAATCTCAATTTCTTTGAATATACAGGAGACTTGACAGTAAAAGCCAGCTGAAACTGCAGGGAACTTCTGCTCTGATGTTGCTGAGTCACTTTTGATAACTCAGTTTTATTGAGTTTGGCTTTAAAAGATTAAACTATGATGAATGGAGCTTGAATCCTCATCATTTTCAGAAGGGAATGAGATGTGATAGATACTAACACTGTTCTTATTCATAATTGTTCCTAGAGATGGGTGCGTTTGTTTAGGGTTAGACTGGAGAACTGAGAAGTTTTGGTCATTTTGTAGCAGCTCCATACCTGCTGTAGACAGATCCATTATTAAATATATTATAGGCAGATCTTTTTCCAGGTGGCTTCTCATTGGTGGCATTGTCAGTAAGAGATGCAATGATAAGTGGGGCATGCAAGACGTCAGTATTGTAACAGAACGCTATTGACATCTTCCCTTTATGGACCGCTGTCTGAACTGTCTTTTGATCAAAACAGATAAACATTGCCATCTGATTTCCAGGGGCACACAGTCTTGGTTAGTCACAATAGTGTTCAGTAACATCCATAATTTATATAATTTATTCTAGATTAACATTGTGATTTGTATTGTAGAAATTATGTGGATTGCTGTTTAAGTTATTAAACCAGAAGACCTGAATTCTGTCACTTTTTGAAGCAGTACTCCTCCCAGAGTATTGAGAACTTTTCTATTCCCCAAAGGATTGTTTTTTACAATCTTAAAAAGCCTTAAATGACAGTGATTTTAAGCATGTGCATTTAGAATTAAAGTTCATGTCTGCCTGTGTGTGAGCTTCATAGATAATTTTCTTTTCTTATTGCCACAGCAGTTTTCATTTTCAACCAGATAAAAATGAGACCAAGCCTTACATATTTTTGTATTTCTTGTGTTTTTTCTTGCTTTAGTTTTTCCTCAGTTTTTTTTTTTCTGGTCTTATAAAACCTCTCTGGTCCTGTTCTGGTCTGGATTTGTCATCTCATTGACTGGTATTGTAAAACCTTCTTTATTTCATGTCCTGCTATTTTTATAATATAAACAATTTAATAGTTGCGTAGTACTGAATGAGATGAGAGTAGTCAATGATGAATAAATTACCTGAAATGCTGTGGATTTGGTAAAGCTGGCAACTTAGATGTTTCTTTCACCTCCTTGGAAATAAAAGCTGTGCAACAGATGGGGAAAATACCAAGTAGTTGACCATACATTTTACAGTACTTAAACTAACATAAAATGATCAGAAAATTTATTATTTTATCATAGTGAAACTTTCTTATCCAAGTGTTGGGCTATTAACTGAAGAATGGAGCTCAAGCTCAGATAGATTTCTGTTAGGATTTTTGCTGCAATTTTAGTATATCCTTGGATTGTTGCATTTCTGATGTTCTGAGAGTTGTTATATATTCAGATAAGAACTTGAGAAATATAGAAACAAGCAGAGGAACATCCCTTTCCTACTTCTGTGTGTAAATGTTGCCACAATAAGAATAATTTGGATTTTATGTAAACAAAATATACTTCTGCATAAATATCAACATTAAACCTTGTTAGTTTCCATCAGGTGGAATTAACTTCATCATGCATATAGAATAGTCTTAAATATTTGTGATTGATAAAACAATTTTATATTCATTATACATGTGTATCTTGTAAGTTATTTACGATAAATAGCTGAGGAATAATTTTTGCTTCATGATCTTTGCAGTGGTAATCTTTATGCCATGCCAATGTATTTAAGAGATCTAGCTAGAATTGTAATGGAAATTGGACCAACTGGATATGGGACTATGAGGATGGAAAAAGGACTCCTAATTTTTTAAGTTGCCTCCCTACATCTCTTCCATGCTTTACTTGCCTTTGCTTTCAGGACCAAGTTTCCTGTGTAAAGAAAAAGTGCAGTAACTGACAATAAACCTGGGATCTCTCACCCTTCTCACCACCCTATTTCATACACTGTAGTACTGGACAACTGATATCCATGTCTTGACATATGCAGATTACTTAGATGATAGCAGGAACCATGATGTCCAGGCAATGGAAGGGCATTAGCATGCTGTTATGGACAATGGATGTTGACCTCTTTTGGGGGAGTGTGTGTGTGTATCAGGCAAGAACTGATACAGCTTCCAGTTGGGGATTTCAGGGCTCAGGGATTCCAAACTTTTCTAGCAGCTGATTATTTGTATTAACAAGATGGGATATATCTCTAGCAAATGGTGAAATTCTGCGGTGATAAGTGGGAGATGGCAGTTGACCACTGGCCGTATTCTTATTTGTCTTCAACTTGCTTAAATCTGTTACTTCTGAGGGAATTCACGCCTTTATGACTGCATTTAATTTGGGAATAAAGATAAAGGGAAACCTTCAAGACAGCGTACTTAAGTGTGTCTCTCATGTTACAGTCCTGATGGGAATCACCTCAAACGGGAAGATTAAAAAAAAAAAAAAGCTAATGAGGCCAAAGAAAAGTTTCCAAGAAGGGCAGTTGTGGGAGGAGGAATTAAGAGGGAGAAGAAATTAGACCTCCCTGCTCCAGTAACAGTGTGAACTTTCTTTTCTCCTGTTTCAGTCACAGAACATTCATTTGCAGCTAATCAGCTCATATTTTAGCCCAATAGTGTACATTACATTTAATACTTAAGTCTCAAGAGAGAAATGTGTATCGGTTATGTTAGAGGTGTGCCTGTGCTTCTAATTAGGGTACTGCTGCCTATTTCTGGCATGTATGCATATGCTGCATACCGGTATGTCTATCTGTTTGCTTCTTAACTTGATATTATATCAACAGGAAAACAAGATACAGTAGGTTGTCTTGTGAGCAGAATTGGGCTTTTCAAAGAGTGCATTCTTAGGCTATAAATAGCCTTTTTATATTAGTTGTGTTATGATAACTCCTGTTACTGATTACATTAGAACGTGGAGTTTATGAACAGCTGCAAGCACTTGATAATGGCACAGAAATGGTATCAACTGTTGAGAAACAGGCTGGAAGTTTGCAAGAATTTCTTCTCATAATCACTAGAATTTACTGCTACGTAGTGAGAGGGAAGCCTATGTAATATGAAGGTTTTCTTACAACTCAGTTGACAGAACTTCATTATCAGTATGCTTTTCAATCAGGCTGGTTTGTGAAAATAGGCAGCTGAAAAGCTTTGCAAGGAGCATGTGTAACAAGGCTTTAAGAGCCCACAAGTTTGTGAGGAGAATTGACAAGGATGGAAAACTGCGTTATGCTCTTTGATTCTGCAAAATTTAGAGCTGTGTTCAGCTTTTTGCCATTGTTCTTGCAATGTGAGCCCTTCCATAATCATTTGAGGGGAGATGAATAATCTGGTAAGGGAAGATTTTTTTCCAGGCTGGTGCGATTTTCATTACTAGGCTTTTCTTAACATCATCCCTTCTCTGATTAGTGCGTTGTAGCATTAGGGTACAGGAATAGTCTCTTCAATTCTGGTAAGCAGACGGGTTCTGCCTAGTTTCTGTCTATTATGATAGTTATTCATTAGGGCTAAAGGAAAAGTGTCCATATCCTGATTTTCATACTTTAACTTAGTTCCCGTATCTGTAATTTTGACTGGTTGCAAATTAATATTTATATCTGATTGTTCTCATTGAGTTATATTTTAAAGTGATTTTCTTCTTTGAAGTTTTCTCAAAGTATGGTGTGTTTGTGCGTGTATGTGACTTGTTCAGGAGGTAATAGCTGTCTAATTTCAGGTTGTCCCGGACAGCTGTTTTACTTCTGTAGTGTTGTGCTAAGATTTGTTCTCAGATGTTAATTTTCTAGGTAAAATATGAATTGGTCAGTTAGTATAGACTTGGGAGAGAGCAAGGTCATTTATACTTCTCAAATAGGGAAAAAGAAGTGATTTACAGAGCTGAAATTTAAGGGTCCTGCTGGTGATGCTGAAGATGAAGATTTCAATCCTTTCCTCAGTTAGATCTGGGCATAGCAAGTCATTGCTCTAAATTGAGCTAAGCTGGCTCTTAGTGTTTTTATAACTAAGAATTCTGGAAAAAAAAAAAAAAAAGATATATATTTCACAGCTAAAAGTTTTAATTGGCGGTATTCTGACAGGCTCTAGTCCATGATTAGTCACTTTTGTAATAGTAAATTACTTCGAGTTTATTGTAGTCAGGTAACTTCAGAACACAGAGTTTTCAAAGGAAGTTTGCGTGTTGTCTCCTCTGGGCAACTCACTGGGCAATGAGATCCATTTTTACCCATATCCATGTAACTACTGATTAGTATGATCTTAGGACAATACCCTTCTCATTCATGGAAATGAGGAGCAACCATGAAAAGGATAGACAGCGGGTTTTGTTTGTTTTTTTTTTTCCTTAATATAAGATCAGAAGTGAGTTGAAAGGATTTTGAGAAAGGGTTCCTCTTGAATTACTTCTCAGAAAGTTTTGTACTTTGTACTTCGGCCCATGAGTGAAGGACCTTATTAAATAACATTGAAGATTAAGCATTAATACATTTTTGAAGTTAAGTATCCAGTAGGAGTTTTGTAACTTCATTCTTTTTTAGCAGGCATTGGGCAAACAGATAGAAGACTCATAGGTATGAAAGGTAATGTCAGTCTTCTAATGTTCCCGTTAGGACTTCAGCAGTAGCTGGCAAAAGCTTACCTAAAGAATAGTCTTTATGGAAAATTGGAATGTGTAACTGCTGTGTCAATCAAGCCATATAGAAGATGTAAGATATTCTAACATAAGAGGTCTTTGGAACAGCTGAATGATGAACTGAATGAATCATGGTTGGGTGTTATTTTTCTTCTGGGATGGAGACTTCCCAAATCCTGATTGAGTTTATAAAACAGAAACGACTCAGCTTTTCAGGCCCAAAGGAGGGGCATTTGTAAGATAACTGCAAATAAGCAGTATGTGTGTTAGTGGAGAGGAAAAGACTGAGAAGGTCTAGGCTTTTTCTATAGAGGTGTTATGGAGAAGTGATGAAAAAATACTCCCAGTTCAGGGCTTATACATTGGTACAAACCTTAAACAAATCTTTTCATCTCTTCCTGAATTATTGCAGCAGCATTACAGTTTTGAAGTAGGGATTGTACTTACCTAAGTACAAAAATCATGACCTGGAAAATTATCTGTATAGACTCCTCTAAATAAGATTTAAGAGAACATCTAACTGTTGTGAGTCCAAGATAAAACACACTACTGGTTCAGTCCAAGCAGTCTCAATTGTACAGTCAGGAAAATACATGGTTTGTGGAGCTTTTGTACTTGCTTGACAGACTGCTGTTGTTGCTTGATTTCTGTGTAACAGAAATACTATCATGAGAGAGGCTTCTCTTGCTCAAATGAACACAAACGTGTGGTGATGGTGAAACTGAAGCCAGTGATTCAGCCGTGGCACCAAGAAGCTGCCGTATGTGTCTTTGTCCACTCACTTTCTTCCTGGAACACGTGTTTCTCTTTCTTTGGTTCTATGGGCATTACTAAACATGTTTTCTTGTGGAAAACTAACACTTGATAACAAATTGTTTTCTAATACAGTCAGCCTATAATCTTGACTGTCAGAAAGTACAGCTGCTGAGAATTTTTATCCAATAATCTTGTTTTAAGTATGTTTAAGGGTCAGTTTGACCCAGTTATAGCATAGCTGTAAGAAGGGGGAAGAAGGAAGCTGACACATGGTTTAGTAATTCAAGGATAGCATTAAAAAGAAGGAGTTCAGAGTTCATGTGGTAGGTGTTGCTTGGCCAGCAAAAGGACAGCGTTCCACTAAGAACTATGAAGTGACGTGTTTGGAGATGGCTTTTCAGTGCAGGGTTTGGGATCTAGGGTTAGCTTGTTTTGCCCTTAAACTGCTCTGGCATGGTGTGTTTGCTGTAATGTCTGGCTCATCCATGGAAAGGCTAGAAGAGGAAGAGCTGAAACTACGAATTGTGCTGGTTCTTTCTTGCGGTGCATTAGTCTCTTAAAACAGAAGCATTTAGTAGGTGGATAATTGTATGAAGAGACAGAAGAAGAGGTATCGTGGTGGCTCAAACTTAATTGTAAAGTTCCTAGGTATGTTATAACATGTACTTTGCTTTACAGGTAATACAGTCCTAGTGCAACTGTTTCTGCATAGGAATCAATCATTATCAACCCTCTAAGAAGGTGCCCTCTTACGCTCTGTTTGAGGAGTAAGACCTTGTTACGTTTCTTTGTATAGGAATAGGAAGACAACAACTCAGTTACTTTGAAACCTTTCTTTTGTGAGGTGATTTTAAGGAAAAGGGTTATTTGCAAAACATATGCAAATGCACCTGTGAAAAAATGCCCTGTATATGTTTCCACAGTCAACATTGGTGGTGTTAACTGACTCTTCTAGTAAAGAGGAAAAGTGACTGCGCCAAGCAGACAGGAGCACTCTCTCAAGGAAGTGCAGGTAGTACCGCAAATAACTCACCTGACTTTATGTTGGTGTTCTGTAATAATCTTCTGCCTTAGCTTAAAGAAAAAATGAATACAAAAAATAGCATCAAAGGTTTTTTTATAAACCTTAATAAATTTATATTCTCTAGATTTTTTTTTTTTCATCTACAGAAGCAGAAGCTGAGTCTGATTTGCTCTTGTTACCTATAAATGCCCACATTCCTGCGTTATGTCTGGCAGAGCCAGGAATAGATGGGCTGTTGTGACTCCATATCCAGTGCCTTAAGTACATCACTGACCTTCCTCTACTAGCAGGATATCTCCATTCCATATGTTGTTATAAACCCCTTACTTGGAACTACTAACTCTTACTAAGAGCTTCTCAATTCTTGCCCACTCAATGTAGTCATGCTTTCTTTAGTGGCAAGAATTAGAAGTGGTTTATATTTTGAAGTATCTAAAAAGTATCTGCAGAGTGTTTTCAGAACTGTATCTGGTAGCTTAGTGACAAAAATAGGAGTGAAAAGCTGCATGAACATATTCATTTTACAGAGCTCTCAAGCAAGTGAACTGGATCTGATTTCCTTCCTGTCCACCAGCACCTGCAAAATTCTTTACAAAACCTGCCATGGATAAGTCAAATCTTTTACCTGTAGAAAAAAAAGTGATTATATGTATTTCCATGAAGACATAATTGGCTTTCAAAGCTTTTCTGTATCTTGCATTTATCAACAGAACTCCTCTTGGCTTTTCAGGTGATGAAGTGATTCTGCAAAGCTTGCACTTAGAAGTTGAGATGTCATTATTTTATTTTATTAAATTGGTGTTTGTGAAATTTAAGAGGTGAAGATATTCCTCAGTGTCATTTTAGTACTCTTGGGTGCAGCTGATGTGTACTTTCATTAGTATAAGTAAATTACTGTAGTATTGTTTAAAACCAAATCAGATCTGAATTTTTATTACATTATTATCTATCTGATTTTACACCTACTTACATACCTATATGTAGAATTATATTATAGATAACATTCAATAGTATATATTATATAAAATATAAAAATAATAAAGCATATAAACAATTATATACATAATTATATATATATTTTATATATTGTTATATATCAGATCTGGATTTTTATTACGAAGTGAAACACAACGCTTAAGTGTTTGCTTACTTTCTAAATAGGTCTCCTCTGTATATCTGACTGGAGAAGATAAAATACAGATAGTCTCACCGAGGAAAATAATCGTCTGCTTCACCTTGCAGACAAATAGGTCACTATTATTCATAGAATAAAAAGCTGTACATGCTTTTCAAGAGCCAAGGACCTTCAGTGCCTAGGGGTAAGGAAAAATGGCTTGGGTTATTTTTGTTTCTTTCCCAATAAAGCCACTAATGCAACGCACTGAGATTTACAGTTACTCTTTCCCAAACATTTTTCCCATAACATCCAAGGAAAAAAGATTGTAGAGGGAGTTTTTTGTTCTAGTGCTGCAAACATGTGCATGTCTAATATTCCTGAGAGTAAAATGCCTACAGGATCAGGCTCTGTACCACAAGTTCTTTTCTGAATCTTACAGCAAAATTTTTGAAACTATATGATAGAATTTTGAGAACGTGCTCCCATAGGAAATAAAAGCATTGTGCCTGAAAGGTAAAAACCTAATTGCAAACACTTGACATTTATCATAGCTATCTCTAGTAGAAAAGGATGTTTATTGCAAATGTTACAGAATTAACACTTTAAACTTGATATCTAGAATAGTTTTTTATTCTTCTGATTTCTCAAAACGGTCATAAGGATTTTGGACTGGAGCTTAACAGAGAAAAATAAAAGTAAGTATAATACCATAAACCTAGAAGATTAGTTGCTGTGCATCTGTTGCTGCTATAGACTCGGGGTAAAATGAGTCAAAGTTAAAAATGAACCTTTCTTACTGAGCCAAGGAAATGGCTAATATCTGATGTATTTTAACTGGGCTTATGGCTTTATTAAAAGCTCTTGGTTTAAAGTTAACTGAACAAGGATCAAATGTTTGTCTCCAAACAAATTCCCTTTGTGACTTGGAATCAGTTTCTTTTCAGGTGTTTTCCACCCTGTATGTCTCCATCAAGCACAACAGGTTTTGAAAGTTTAGGAAAATATTTGTCTTCCTATTACTTGGCAATATTTTATTACTATTTGAGAGCTGCAGGTAAAATGCCAGTGCATTGCAGGCTTTAATTTTTGGGAGGGAGCTGTATTCTTTTTGTATTTACGGTGTTTGTTCTTCTTGTTCATCAACAGAATTTACTGATTTTAGGATTTCAGGAAAGTAAATTAGCATGAAAATAGATGCTTTGAATCCTGGTGCCAATGACTTCTTATGTAGTTTTTGCCACTTACAAACCCCTCAAACCAGAAAATTACGTGAAATCACACTGTTTATCTTTAACTTGCCAGTGTATAGTTTATGATGTCCTGGGGAGGAGAGTTTTTTCTAGCTATTTTGGGATTGCTGCAGAGTGTGCTCATCTCCAGTTACTGAGAGAGAAAACACTATCAATATGATCTAGTGAATTTTAGCATGGTTTATTATAATATTTGCCAAGTTAGTTCTGTATGCTTCTAGGACATATACATCAGAAGTGTGCTGAGTCATACACTTGCAGTAATTTTCTATTAAATTACAGTAGTCTGTATATCTGATACATTATTGTTTGAGATGTTATGAATACCTAGTACAAATAATTTTTGCAGAATGTCTGCAGTCTTCACCTATGGTGAGCAATGTTTCTGATGCAAACTGCTTGTTCAAGACTTATAAAAGAAATATCCAATATCACAGTTCTAACATCTGTTTAATATTTTGGTTTACAATAGGATTATTGCTTACTCATGCTGCATAAAAACAGAAATCTTTTTTTCTGCTGTTAAGCATGTTATGAGACCTTAAAAAAAAGATGATAGCTTGCCTTATCATATAAGCAATGCAAAATCTTACCCTTTTTGACAAAAAAGGAAAGAAAAAACCCTGGCTTCCTTAGTAGAACCATGTTAATGAAACCAGACTTGTTATGCAGATATTTGGTATAATAAAGTAAATACATGAGCAGGGGTGATCAACAACTTGAGTTCGTAAAACAGTCTTAAATTTCACTCACTCTTAATGTTATATGTGCCACATTTTTAGGCCTTTGTTGCGTTGCAGAGGTAGAAATTTCAGTACTTTAAGTAAAAGGGGAGTTTTGCTGCTGCTTTGAATAAAGGTAGTTAAGAATCATAGAACTAAACTTGATGGATTCAGTGCATCTAGTCTTATGCTCAGTTACTTTCCTGAAACCCTAAGATCAGAAGCACCGAAGAATATTGGTTTTGCTGGAAAAAGCCAGGAAAAAAAAAACGTATATATAAAAACACTATAAAAAAATCACTATAGCCACTCAATGTAAAGTGCTAGAATACAGTCTTTAACCATTTGGGTTTTGTTTTGACAGTGAAGACAGGGTTCTGAGTGATAAAAATGCATGTTCTGCTTATTTTTGCAGCCAGAGATATCAGTGTGGGCCTTTCCAAGGTCTTTGGTTGGTTGATTTCTAGTTAGCCCTACCCCAGTGTCTTCTGTGATTGGCTTTGAGTAGGACTGGATTCATATAAACAGAGTGACATTTGCTACATCCTTAGCCTTGTCTTTGCACTGACTCTCCAATATTTGGGTTATGAGAAGTTAGGCTTCAAGGAATATTGCTAACTGCTTTGTTCTGCTTCATATTATCACCTGGATGAAGGTTGGCGAGTTCTGTGAAAAGCATGAGTTTGTCTTCAAGAAGAGTAGCATTGTCTGCAGTTATGCCAATTACTCTGCAAAAATGGGTATAGCATTTAAATCAGTCTTGTAATTCTGACTTTAGTATGGGTTGGTAATACACTCTCTTAGTGTAAATGAATAATGTTTAAAAGAAACAGGGCTATATTTAATTTTTCACTTAATTTTTTTATTTAGTATAATAAGAATTTTTCTTTTCTGATAAATGTATATTTTTAAATTTCATTTTGTGAAATACATGTATACATATATTTGTGTACATAATTGAATATTTGTTACTGTGCTTTTTTCTCTGTTAGTATAATTCTGTACCTTGTGCAAGAAATTGATTTTGCTTACAGATTAATGTAGTTTTTAAACGCAAAGTGTCATAATTACATTTCAGAATATTAAAATATGCCTCTGTAGAAGGCTATGGTACTGTTCCTAATGGAGGATTATTGGAGTCTGCTTCCACAGGCTTTGGATCAGCCTTAAGCACAACATACTTTTTCCTCACCCTCTCTGGCTAACAAACACCTTAATAGTGGATGGTCCATCATGTATTTTGGGAGTCAGGGTAACTCTGTACGGTGTTTCTCCATAGCCACTGTAGCTTGCCTTTTTTTGGTGTCTTGCTAAAAAGCAGAAGCAATGCAAAATAATTATGCCTGTGTGCACTAGGATTGCCTAGTGTAACTCTAGGCTTTGGGAGTATCTGTGAAGTTAAAAATACAGACAGAAGTGAAGTATGGAAATATGACTCTCTGCTAAGCCAGATATATTAACTTCTAAGAAGTTAGTTCAAACAAACTGTAAGTAATTCATTAGTTCAATTTATTTTGTAAATGTGTAGATATTTTTCAAAAATTCATTGCTGCATAATGTGCCTGAATCACTGTTAATAGACTCTTCTGTTACTCAGAGGCTTTTAATATACCAGCAGTGTGAAAAATGAAATTTCACTGAAATATTGCTACAGTATTAAATGGTTCTCATGAGCAATTTACACAGGACACAGCATATACTTCTTATGGCATAAGTCCAGTGGGTCTGAAGTAGAATATGAACACATAGCTTTTATTGATTTGGGGTATATGGTATTCTTTCAGATTACTTCATTGTTTGAGTTGGAGGGGAAGCCAAGTGTGATTGATTGGTACAGATTAGATTATACTACTGTCTTAATAACATAATCATATACTACTTTTCTGGTATAGTAACTTCCCTTTCAGATTTAGATGGGTGCCGGGTGCTCTTGCGCAGTTTTATCCTAAAATTTGGTGTATCTCTGTTACACTTCTCAGAAATACTCTTTTAAAAATTGCATTTTAAGTTTAACTTCTCAGCTCTCATCCTCTCAATCCTATGTTCCTTCCCTCTCCTTCCTCTCTTCCCCCTCCCCCCCCCCCCCAACACCCCACCCAGTCTTAAGTCTTCAGTCATCATAGTTGTTTTATTTTTGATTGTTCTTTGGTTGTTTGTATGTTAGGAGATGAAGGTCCTTTATTCTTGCAGCATGTAGTTTAGTTGTGTTGGACTCCTCTGGTATGCATACAGCAGTACTTGGTGCTATGTGGGAGGGGAGAGATGTGTAACTTTGCTCATATCTAGCATACAGAAGGCTAGGAAACTCAGTTTTAACTGTACTGTGTATTTCAATGGATTGCTTTTCTTTTTTTTTGCTGTTGAGAGGTGAGCATCATTCTCCCAGGAAACTTAGGGGTTTTCCTCTTTTGACAAATATATGGTAATACAATTCTCTCCTATTTTAAAACACAAATACTTTCACACTAAAATTGAACTAGCTGTCAATGGTTACTGGCTTTACGCCTCTTTATCTGTGCAGTTTGTAAGCCCAAAATAAAAACAGTGGAAGTAGGAGGAGGAAGCAGCACAGGATGTTGCCTGCTGTAGGTAGGTATTGGGACTCACAGAGTTGCAAAAATTCTCAAAGGCACGTGTTCTCACTCAGGGCTCACTGTATGCCAAATGTAATAGTCCTGTTTATGCTTGTGATGTTTGTATCTATGCACGTAGAATTCCTCCTGAAAGTATCTCTTATCTCTGTTCAGAAGGTGCTTTTGTTATTTCTGTAGCAATTCCCTATTTTCTGGAACTGGAATACTGCAGGGAGGGAAGGCAAGTAGGCAGGCAAGAAAGAGCCTTGCTTGTAAGGGGTAACATTTGTGCATGCGTGTGCATGTGTAAATTTGTTTTTGTTTCTCATGGACGTTAGAACCTTAGACATCACCTTTGACTTGAAGTAGTGCAACTTCTATTTTCTGTTACACAAGAAGGACCTGGTGATGTAAGAATGTTATGTTAGCACTGCATAGTTAAGAGAAGCCTAAGCATTAGTTTGTAAAGTATTATTTTAGGTTATCAATATCCCCAATGATTATTTCTTAAATTCATGGAAAGGGTAATTGTGTAAGAAGTGAAGTTTAATTATGGTACTCCAAAAATTGCAAGTATTTTTTTTTCTTTTTTTTTTTCTTTTTCCTCCCTCACAAAAGGTAAAATTTTGCATTATCAATGTGCTAATTTGGCTGTTCTGCCAGTTTCTTGAATACATGGATTTTTCTCATTTTCATTCCAAATATCTAATATGCTTTGTCCAAAGTTATTTCATACTTCTTTCTATTTTAAAATCTGATATGAAGTACTTATTACAGTTGATGTGTTTTATTCTTAAGTAATATATTTTTAACTAAAGCTACAGGGCCTCATTCAGGTTCCAAGGGGTCTTTTAGCACAGGCAGAAAAATTACTTCCTTAATAAGCATGGGGAATTATGTATATTGAATACTATTAAAACCAGATTTATAGTGTGTATATAGACTAGACATATAATTAATCCAACGCAGAGTAAATGTCTTCTTTATCTTTTGTATGAATAACTTCTAATGTATGAATAACTTCTTCTAAAAATGTTTGTAAGAAATTAGATTTAAAAGGTCATGATGCATTCAAGACATTGTTTTACAGTCAGTTAAAGACCGATCATTTATTCAAGATGAACACCCACAAGTCTGCTAGACTTGTTAAGTGGTAAGTAGAAGAGTACTTACGCACCTGATGTTGGATGCAAGGTGTATAAACAGTGAGAGCTGTAGTTTTTTGCATAGCAGCTGGGAACTTCATAGCATACTAGGTCACACAGTGTTAAAAAGCCCTGTGTACATAGGTGGTACGTGTTGCAGCTGAATAATTTCCAGTGGCTCTTGAAGAGATTGCATAGTGTCTTTTAAATGGAAGAAATATTGATTAGAAAATGAGGATGTGGTTTAGATTGCTCAAATCTAGGACCAGTATAAGCATGCAAATTTCAAGGTTCTCTTGCGTCTTTATTCCATCTATTTTTCTGGCCTGAAATCACACGCCGCTTTAATCAACACCCATCCCCCAAGGAAAAATGGTCACTTAAGCCAAATTGTACTGAGAACTAGTAATGTCTTGCTGCAAGAGCATGAAAGTAATTTTTCGGTTTTGCATTTGGGTTCCCTGAGATGAAAGGCCAATGTGCTAATCCAGGAATTTTACATAAGGCACTTTAAGTGACATGATAATGGTGTCATTAAATGGATACCTTTTATAAAATAACTGGAGGTAGACAGCACTCATGTATGAAACATCTCTTTGTAAGGACAGTTTGAAAAATAGTCATTTCAAGGCGTATAAACAACACCCATGCCCTCTTTCTGTTTTGTACAGTAATAAAAATAAAACAATATTAAATAATATAATAGTAAATACAATAATAAAGTAAAAGAAAGGGTAACATCCCACAAAGATTTGAAGTCAGATGAGAGGTTTAAGTGTGGGGGGACCGCTTGAGTATGCTTTAGGAACAGTGGTCAGAAAACCTGTGGTGGTTGAGGTGAATTATTTGAATCACTGTAAGGTCTTACTCCTAATGGAATATTTTGTTTCATGACTTAGTGAGGGATCTGGGAGAATATAATGGGGATAACCACAGGTAAAGCAGTAAGATGGGCCTGACTGAAAATTCAGTACAGATTTAGACTTTAGAGATAAATTACTAGGATAAAGCGTCAGGATATGCTGCTACTGGATCTGCAGAGTTTGATACAAACAGTAAAGGTTTTGAGCCTGAACAAGAGTTGAGGAAGGTTGAGGAGGAGGAATATATGTGGGAATGGTCAGAGACCCAAACTGAATTCAGGAGACTGGTAGTGTGTTTTTTGGAAGATTATGTTTAAAATTGCTGGAAGGCCAAGCTAGTATGTAAGCTCAAGGGAAGGTCTTGCCACCTTTATGTATTTAACATGTGCTAAGATAGCTGCATTTTGTTTGGGGAGATCTGGAATTTTTCCTTCCTCTTGATATTACATAATAAACTGTGAAAATATTTTTGTAAGTGCCTCCCTCCGGTACTTGTTTGAGGGAACATACAACTTTCATGCTAGCTATGAAAAGATTCAATGAACTGCCTAGAATTCAGTCATCTGTCATACTGTACTTGAAGATACTAAATTACCTACTCATGGTAGAGGCTGACGTGATGCTAGAGATTCAGTTTGTGGGTGATGAGGAAGAAGGAGAGTGGCAGACTAGCATTTTCTGACATTGTGGAAGAGATCTGGTTAGGTCCAGGAAGTGTTTAAGAGCGAGCTACTGGCAGGGCCTCCTCAAGGGAAAGTATTGCAGGACTTTTCCCCTCCCTGACAATGTTGGCCAAATAAATATAGATCCAATACTATACTTGAGAAGGGTCATGGGACCAATTTTTGCTTTGAATATGTACTCTTTATACTCAAGCAGGCACCTAAAAATGGATTTTGGTATAGCAACGTATTAGTCTGGTTGGCCAATCATATTTCTGGCTTTGAATAACATGAAACCAGTAAAGCTTTCTGCCATTTTTATTTTGTATAAAAAGGATCCTGCAAGTATAAATGAAATCAAAATGGAACTAATTGTAGCAGTCCCTGCAGTTCAGCTGGTGGGGTGGAGAGGGAGGTTTTTTCTATCTCGTGACATTCCAGTCTCTACGAGTAATCGAATGTTACAGAGTATTTTGTACACAAAATCATCAATAATATCAGAATTTAAAATGTATAGCACTATGCTTCATCGTTGCTGTGAAAGGTAGGCTGTGTGTGTCTGTATGAGATAGTGAGTACCACGTGCACAGAGTTTTTAAAAAAGTCTTTTAAAATCTCAATGGTTTAATACACTTGGTCATTACTTGTCCCTTGTATAGTTTGACAAGCTTTAGTGGCACAATTAACGTTGCACTCTGTCTCCTCTGTGTCTTCAGTTCTTGAACAAATCTTTGATATGTTTTTCAGTTTCTTCTTGCCTTCTTTGAACATCTAACATTCTTCATACAGTAACCAAGGAAATTGGCAGTGTTTAGTGCCTTACTCTGCTCATAATCCTTTTCTGTTGGCAGCAATCCTTTGGAAAAAAAACAACTTTTCCATCAATTGAAGAAAGTGCTTGGCCATTTTCTAGCTCTAGTACTTTAGTCTCCTCTTGAATAAATTAGGCTTCAAGAAGTCAGAACTTGACCTTCAGACTGTGTTATCTAGCCTTGAAGTATATCAAGAGCTATTGCTGAATAGTTATTTCTACTGGTAGTAAACCCTGTACTGATTATGCTGCATTGCTGCAGGGAGGGAGAAACTCAACAAACTGCACACAAGGTGTTGGCATCTGTCCTATGTGAAAAATCAAATTTCCCTTACTTATATGTCTTCTGTATGTGTTACTTTCAATATGCTATGATACGTAAACAAGTACCTGAAAAATTAGAAGATTTTATTTGCTTTTGATAAATTGAAGATATACTAATGTATACAAAGAAAATTCACCACTTTTTACCAAGGAATTAGCCATATTTAAGCTCGCTCTCTTACTCATATTCATGCTGTTGCTATGGGTACTGGCCATGCCCTATGCTCCCCGACTCCTTGCTTTTCTGCCTGTGGGTCAGGAACCGACCCAACAAAACACCAGCTGCCTTAAGGACCTAAAAAAGAAGTTATGAGTGTATGATGAAAACTTCTGTATCAATTTAATTCTACTGTAGCACTGGAAATTTTACCCTGGTTCCAGTTCATCTTAACCTCTTACACTCGGTAGTGACTTCCTAAAGTTTCTTTTTTGAAGTTACCCTTATTCAGTTGCTTTCAACCCTTTATTTATGATTACAGTATTTCAAAGCAACCTGGTTTTCATAGTTAAAGTAGTTATATGAGAACAGATTTCTTCTGGCACAGTACAGTGCATAATGGGCGCCTGGGGAACACTACAAAGCAAGGTGAGTAAAACTTCCCAAGTCACACTTCCCAAGACTACGTATCCGGTTTCTTGAGCCAGAGTTGATAGGCTCTCATCATTTTTCTCATATTTCATCGTATTTCTTGTAACATATTTCATCTCCTCTCTCTGGCAGGTCCTAATGGCTGTCTTGGATTGCTGACCTATATCTCTACCAATACACATGCTTGGGCATCAGAAATGTTAACTTGGAGACATCTTGGGTTCCTTTCTTTCCTGTGCCTTGCACATCCCTAAGGTTACAACTTCCTGCTATTTGTGTCTTCGCTGATACCTTTTCTATTTGGCACCGCTAAAATTCTTTTGAAGGACTGAAACCTGTGAGGAAGGGTTCAATTGACACCATTAATGCTTTTCCTTTATTTTCTACGAGAATCCTCTTTTTTTTTTTTCCCCACTATTCGTCAGGGTACTGTGATTTCTTCAGTCTTTTTTTTCGTTACTCTTGTTGCATATTGTATCATTTCCGCCTCTGACCTTTGCCCTAACATAATGTGCTTTTTCCTAGACCACTTAAATGTTTTCCCTTCTCCAATTTCCTTTATTTTCTACGAGAATCCTCTTTGATTCCTCTGCTTGTCTTGTACTAGTTTGACAGCCAGACTTGACTAGCTCATCAAATTATCCACCAGCTGCGTATGCAAGTCCTCGGTGTTGTCATTTTTCCTTTGGTCCTGTTGATTGTAACTTGTTGGATTGGTGTATGTCACCTTCCTTTTGGGTATCCTGTTTGACAAGACTTTTAGGATGATCATAACACAAATAAAATACATACATTTATGACATGAACATGGCTTGTGTGTGGGGAAGAGAAGCAGCAAGCAGGCAGCCCAGAAGACCTCTGAATGTGTAGGGTATCACAGCACATGTGGAGATGAGAAATGTGCTACTGACTTCTCACTTTTCCTGTATGACTGAAGGCTGTTCAGTCCACGTACCTCATTTTCATTTTAGAACAAATGATTAGAGGTAAATATTGTCAAAATACACTGGATTTCTGAAATTATTAGTGTCCTTATTACTACATCATCTACTTAACATTATCTTTTTGTTCCACTTTGTTCACTTGTTTTAGTGAGTGTCTCTGCATTAGATGACTATTACATTTTTCCCGACAATTATGGGGCCTGATTTCCATGCCCAGGAGCTCCTGGTCTTTTTTTCTGTTCCTGTAGTGGTTTGGATTTGTCAGCAAAATTTGCTCTCAAATCTGTAATAATGTGACAGTGTATAGTTGAAGGTTTTACATGGTTTGAGTAGACTTACTAGCTTTATTGCAGGGTTTACTCTATTTGGATTTTATGCTTTGGCTGGAGGGAACAATGCTATGTGAATAAAATGAAAGAAGGTTGAAAAGTGCTGAGAGATAAAATGTTCTGTCAGAACAACTATTCTACTGCAGTTAAACCTTGCTGTTCTATACTACCAATGACTAGAAACAGATACCCAGAGACAGTGCTGGGCTGGAAGGATATTGTAGTCTGAATCAGCAAAGCAGGTTTTTTGGTCTTATACCAAATGGCAAAGTGCTTCAGCATTCTTAAACAATTAATTATTATAGTGTGTTAACCTACCTAGCCTTTGTCATATTTGCTCTGGACATTCCTTGTACCACTCCAGAAATTCTGAGAAAATTTCCAAACTGTATCTTCTTTCGCTAAAAATCTAAACTTTGCTTAGTTACAGAGTCTGCATTCTTTTCTCCTCTAGTGACCTCCATGGGAATACATAGGTGATAAAGGTAATGAGAAAGGCATTCATAGCTTTGAAGCTGTGTTGTAGTTCAAGCCAGAACTTCTGTATAGAATTGTAAAAATGCAAGAACATTTTAAGAAAAAAAAAATTTAAAATTTTTATTTTTTAAAATTATTTTAGGACTGCTGCAAAGAAAACAGGAAACTAACTGGTCTCTTAATGGTGTTATTCAGAGACTTGGTCTTTCTCAGCTTCGGCAAGAGATCTGGTCTACTGAGAAACCAGTAACATAGTGTGAAAAACCTGGTAGAAACAATAGGTACTTCTTTTTATAGCTGGTGTCTCTTCAGAAACATAGAGTGCAGCCAGAACGTGGCAGTAACAGATTTGCTTTCTCTTGTGCTGGAACACAGCATTCTATTTATCTCTGACAAGCGAAGGATATGTTGGACAAACTGCACTATTAAATACAGAAAGCCTCATTTAAATAATGTTAGCGCTTTGACATAAATAGGGACAAGCTATTCAGACATGAGACTGATAACATTCTGCCCTTAACTTTTCTGTTGTATACAGAAAACAAAAACCAGAAGTGTCTTGTAGTGGCTTTATATTGAAATTAATTTCTCCCCTGATCTTCATACATGACTTCTTGGGAAAGTAGAGTAGTATGTGGATAACTTCTACCATATTTCTAGTTTGGGGGATAAAAAACCCTGGTGCACCGGGAACTTTTTTAATTTTCTGTTAATTTTCTATTCAAAAACTTTCTTTAAAATGAAATACTGAAGTTCCTCCTTCAAGTCAGATTCTTTGAAACCTCTAGTATGATTTTCCATCCTATTGCTCTTTTGAAGTCCGGTTGGTCTAACTGATATTTTTCTTATCAATGTATGGTTAAGTGCATTCTAAATGTTGCTATTGTATATAGCAAAATGTAAAGCTATGTATTAAATATATAAAAGCTGTGTAAAGTTAAGACCTAGCAGTGTGGAAGCAAAGGACTGAAGATCCTAAATAACATGTTTACTAACAGGGCTGATAAGCTGTTCACCTCCACTAAATTAACTTTTCATGAAGAAGAGTCCACACGAAGGTACACTCTTATTAACCTTAATGCAATAGTCAAGTCTGGTCTGAATATTGATCTCTGTAAATGAAACAATAAAGCTTTTGAACTTCTATCATAAAGGACTTGGTTTGGGGGCAAAATATGAAACTCTTAGCCACTACCAATATGAGTTTTGTACCTTGCTAGTTTTTTTAGCAATTTTTCATGGATTTAATGAGAAGTATTCGGGTAGCTCTGAGTGAAGATAATGGGCCATAAAGCATGTACGTTTAACCTAAATAACTTAAGTTTTGTCCTGTGAGCTGTATTGGTTGGACATACTGAACTGTATGAAAGTGAGGTGATTCTGCCACTAAGAGTGGTGATGTGTGGCTAGAAGGGAGCATAGCTTCTGTACAGATGTTCTTGCTCAGGAGTTGGATAATGTTCTCCACTGAGTTTTACAATTACTTTCCCTTGGTTGAAGAGTTTTACCCAAGTTTCACTGGATTGTCATCATCATTTATTTATTTATTTTTAGTGGATAAGAAGATGTAAAACACTCGTCTTCCTAATTGAGAACTACATGCCTATGTACTGGGTCTAGATTAACCAGGGAGCCATGCGTACTGTGCACTGAGGCTGAGAAGTGCCCTACATTTGATGAGCTGTCTTGTAAGTAAGTGGTACACAGAGGACAGGAATAGGGAATCTTTTACCTTTCCCAGGACCAAGAAATTTTTCAAATACCTTTGTGTCAGATGTTAATGTACACAGTTAGCATTACTCAGTAATGTAATGAAAAATAACTAAGACTTATTTTTATTGTGGCTTGTAAGACATGGGTTGTCCACTCTGATTTAAAGGTTAGTATGAGTAAGAGTCTGAAATTATTTAACTAAGCCAGCTGTTCTAAAATGAACCATTCATTCCAAGTTTATCTTTATTTTGCAGTCTCTTACACCATGACTGTTTAATCTTCATAATAGCTCTTCTTTTGAAGGACTTGGGTTAAGTTATTGATATCAATCAATGTGAACTGCATTACCCCACTGAGATTTTTCATAAGTATGATGATTAGTCTAAACCATTCTAGTAACTGCTGTGAACAAGATGGGGAAAAGTTTTCATAAATTGAAGAGTGGATTTTCTTCTAGGAAGAGACAGATTCAGGTAATGTTAGTAGCTTCTTGCCTATCTCCCTGACCACGGTGGCTCACAAATTCACAATGGTACACCCCAAAATTAATCTGCCACAGTAGCCCTTGGGCTTTTCCTCTTTCTCAGGGCTGAACAGAAGTTTATACCTTATGCACGTCAGATGAAGCAGTAATAGATGGAGCCTAAGCCTCCATTTCTATTGATATTAGGATAGACTGAGGTTTGCCATTTAAGTTTCCTTACATTTTAGACTATATAACCTTCTGTTAACTATTTGGGTTTTGCCTTTTTATTTCCAGTGTCCCCTCTTTTTAAACTGGCAATTTTATTTCACCTGTAAAGAGTAGATCTGGGAACATATTCTTTGATATCCGTTGTGAATAATTAATGCAAATAAATAATTTAGCTGCTCTGCACTGTGTTTATCTTGTATAAGTGATCCTTTGACTGCCTAATCATCTGGCAAACCTGCCAATTTTATTTCATTTCTGCTATTCCATGGAATTACATTATTTGAAATTTTTGCTAATTATGTTTAAATTTCTTCACAGCTTTCTATTTATTCATACACATCTTACCAGTTGTACTTGAAATGCCTCTTTAGCTGCTTTTGTTTGGAATCTCCATAGTCTGAAAAAGATCTCTGGTAAGGCAGAATAATTTGAGACTCTCTAAACAAATTGTCCTACCCACCCCCCCCTTGCCTTATAAATAATGTGCATTCTTTTTAAGGACTTTATTGTGGTTTTTACTTCTATAGATGCCTTTGCATTTCTTATTCCTGATTTGGTCCTTTGTTGTGGTAAAGGCTGTTGATGGTGATAAATCTTTCACTTTCTATGTTTAACCTACATGTTATTTATTACTGAAATTCTTTCTTACACTATGTTGAACTTCACAATGCAGCTGTTCTTTAATTGTCTAGTTATGATAACTTTTTGAGCAAAGTATCATATAATTATCGTTATTGTATAGTTAACAATAATCTCATTTTTTAATCTAAAAGTAGTTGTACTATGAGTTAATTGTCCAAAGCATGGAAGTTGCTTTCTCTAGACCATGCCTTTTGTTCAGTTTTAGACAGAGAAATGAAATCCTTTTTGTAACTATTTTATTACTATTTATAGCTATATTTTCCTTCTCTGGACCAATATTGAAAAAGTGAATGTATCGATTTCAGGACTAAATAATTATATTTATATTTTAACTTTCCTGTTGTCTTTCAAGCCTTGTTTCTCTTCAGTTTTACTGACGTTGTCTTTGAGATGATTGCATGTCAGCATTGTCCTCATTCTGCCATTTTTTCTAACATCATAATGTGATTGTCATAACCTTCATTTGAAAGAACTTTGCTGGTATATTTTTGCACATAGCTTATTTTAATTTGGAGATCTGCATAATTTAACCTCCCTTTTTATAATACAACATATTTACACATCTAAAGCAGTAGTCATATGAGCAAGTCTTAAGTGCTTTACAAATCTTAATGAGTTCAATCTGTTAACCCTGCTGTACAGAAACAGATTTCAGTTCCCCTGCCCCATTTTACAAAAAGGAAACTGAGGGACTAATATTGACTTGCCCAAAGTCAGATGGCAAATACATATTTTAAAATTAAGAATTGGACCTTTTTTTGCCTGTAGGTAATCTCAAATATTTTTTGTTACTTCTTTGCATTGCTATTTAGTTCCTTTTTTGTGTGTGATTTTTCCATTCATGGGATGGACAAACTTGTGCTGGATTAGGCAGGGCCATACTAAGAGTCTGGGGGAGGGGAGCGACTGTATGGCCTATGTAATACAGACAGTTGCCATAATGCCATAGTAAACTATCAGAAGACTACTACAGAGAATAAATAGAAATTGTTTTAGCTGACAGTGTGCTCACACTGTTACCAAATTAAACATTTTTTTTTTAATATCTTCTAACAGAATATTTAGGTCTAGAAAAAATCATTGTGTTTTGAGGCAAAAAATTCATGAATTGCTAGAGGAATTGTTCTTACCAGTGGTCTTCTATTTGAGTAAAGGATGGAAATTGACATTACTTTTGATCTTTGAGATGTCATTTTTAAAATGGTTAGATTTTGGAAACAATACAAGATTTTTCTAGGTTGTGGTAGGAGATGTAGACAATTTTCCTAGACTCTGCTGTTTCTTTCTTGGCACTTTGGTTTTCTTGCAAGACAGACATAATTGATTATTAGTGGTTTTATATCTTCTAGTGCTTGTGGGACCGTGCTCCAATCTATTAATAATAGGTAAGCGTATGCAAAGTTCACTTCTGGTCACTTGGAAGAACAGCTCTACCTTCTTCGTGCAACTGCTTTGTTCTTTGATGTTTGCTGTCCTTGTAATTAGTTACTTGGCTTACCTTCAGTTTCTTTAAATTGATCTCCCAAGTCTTCAATATATGGCTTCATAAGCTGTACAAGGTGCTTAACTTCTCATTAATAGCCTTGATGGTTCTATTGAAGAAGATGACAGTTACACTTCATCTCATGTCACTTCTAAAGTGTCCAATCTGCCTATTTTGACTGGTTTTTACAAATTTTCTGTTTTGTACCTTGAGAAGAAAGCAAGGTATTCTAGAACATTGGAGACACAGAATAGAAAATGTTGCTGGCAACAGGATCTTAAAATTGCCCTTCCTGAAGTTGACAGAAATACAGGGAGTCTCTGCATGACAGAGATTTCAAGTCATGTCACCCAAGCTACTGTATATATATCCTGTATATTTTTCTGTGTGGGAGCAGTGATCCTTCTGCCTCTTGAAGCTATGCTGTGTTCCAAATAAGAAATCAGGATTCACTGGGACCTGAATTTTACATAATTTTTTTTTTTTGGTTGCATGCTGGAACTCAGATTTACCCTCTTCCCTCGTGGGCAGGCTTCAGGTAATTGTGCCTAATCACTGGGTGACATTTCCTACCTGCCCAGTTACACACATTGACGAGTGCAGAAATCATGTGATGTCTTGCGAACAGTCCTTCAGAAGAGCTTAATGACCACCATTTTGGGTTTGTGTGCCTAAAATATTAATGAATCCCCTGTTGTTTTGTGCCTGTGCTTCAGTTCTCTGTGTTTGTTCCTCGCAGGGAGACGTACAGGACAAATTTTTGAAAGCTCCTGTTGTGGCGATTGAGAAAATAGTTGCTTTACAATGAGCAGCTACAGTTTGTCATTGTGTGCCCTCTTTTTTTTTTTTTTTTTTTTTTTTTAATGACAGATGTAGATTTCTGCAAACTGTGAGAATCCTTTTGGCCTGGAAATCTTCCCTTTGGAGGAAATATTGGAAGCTGGCCTTTTAACTGTAGGCTGGGATATTTAAAGGGAAAGTCTTGCATTCATGCTTGATAATGAAGATAGTAAACTTTACTAACATGCTTTTTTTTTTTTTTAACTAGTCGTGAGTTAACTTGCCCTTAAATATTCTTATGAAAGCAGAATTTTGCTGATTCTCTCTAAAACCAAGACAGACTATTGCTAGAAGTCATAAAATCGTTCAAAAGGCTAGAAATATCCAAGTGCTTCCATTGTAGTTCAAATACACTCCAAATTCCCCTACCCTCTGCCAATATCAATAAGCAAAAAACTTTGTCTAGCAGGGGGCAAGGTTGGAAGTTGGAGAACAAATGCTTCAGGCAAATAGCCTGTTAGTTAACACTAAAGACAGAGGTTAGCACAGTATCAGGCAGGATCTCCGGGGAAGTATGGCACCCTGGAGTGTAAGACTTTTTAAGGCCTGGTTTTGCATACAATAACTGTGCATTTAACGTAGATGTGACTGAAATTGTAATGTAAGTACAAAATCTGCAATGTTTTATTCATGGGTGAAAAATAATCGTGGAAATAATAAGCTAAAGTTAGGTGCTTGTATCTTTATAAATAAAAGTGGCCTGATTTTTTATCTTTTTTTTTTTTTTTTTAAGGTGCTGACCATCCACTGTCTTAATGGCTATACAGGAGCATTAAGAATCATGTAAATGTCAGGTTATTTGGATGTAGGCACTTAAATACGGAGTGGTTCTTTTTCTGTTGGATCTACCTGGCTTTTTGCACATGTCAGGACTCAATTTGAAATCTGAAATTCCTCAACGCAGGGTATGGTCTTTCCATATGTTTGTGCTGTTTCTGCAGATTGGAACTTCCAAGCCAGATGGCTTGAAGATTCTGAAGGCTTAGACTTGGATACCCTCTCTTAAAAGTCTATGAAACACATTATTTAATTATTGTAGTGGAGTTGATGGTTGAGTGTGGAAGAAGACTCGGAGGAGTGGAGTCCAAGCCTTCTCTTGCTCCTCCCTCCTCCCACACTGATTACCTTATGTGCCCTTTTACTTATTATTTTAAACAGTTTCTGATTTTTTTGCTCCATCTGATTATTTTTTAGTATAAAAGCTAGGGTTTCCTTTTTCCTTTTCCATGTTAAATACTAGGTTATATTTGTCAACATTGATTTTACTTTCTGAGTTCAGATGGTTAGTGAAATACAAACAACAATATATTTTATTTTGAAGCAACGTTTCTTATCAAAATAATTTTTTGGATTGATAAAGATGCATTGCACATACATCTGGGATCTTGGCTGATCTTTAATATATTGAAAAATGGAAAGACGATGCATAGGAAAGCTGTACCTCCTTGCCTGCTCCCATAGGCAATGAAAATGATGAATGATTGTCATGCTTAGTTTGGTGCTTTCCTCTTATAAGAAGATCTTGGAACTGCTAATTTCTTACTTCCAGTGGCTTAAATGGAAGCTATTGAGATGTTTCTTTTTCTGACCTTGGGAAGAACTAAAATCTTGTATTTATAAACTGGACAGGAAAGAAGAAGATTAGAGCACTACTGAGGCAACTTTTTCTAGCTGTCTACTGATAGTCAAGGGAAGTTAAATAGCTTGCTTTAGAACAAAGCATGAGCACGTATGGTAATAAAAACTGTAATGACATCTTGTTCTCAATAGCAGCTCTTTTCTTGTGCTGCTTCTCAGACAAATTTTCAGGGGAAAAAATGGAAGAGAGTGGGAATGACTGGCCAGCCTAATGCATGATGATAACTGCTAATAAAAATGAAGAAATGGTCATTCAAGCTTCTTCATCTCTAGAGCAGGTCAGCAGAACTGCATCTTAGCATAATCCTGCCACCCTTTAATTCTTGGAGCATCCTCTACTTCTGGGAAGAGAAGTATTCATTGCAACATATTTCCAAGGAAAAATGGGATTCTGAACATACCCTTTTTCAAGTGACCCACTCGCCTTGGAACAAATACATTCCCAGCAAATCCTACAAGAGACTTTGCTTCAAACACAGCAGAAAGCGCAGACTGAGCAACTTCTTCTAATTAAAAAAGCCACCCTCAAAAGTAATTCTAACTGATGAGATTTACACCATCGCATTCACTTCATTAAACTAAAACTGTAACAGAAGTTCAGAAGGGTCTATTGGGTGACTGCCTGTCTTTTGTCTCCTGCTATATTTGAATCCCTTGCAAGGAAGAGAAAAAGGGCACAGGATTTGTGTTTTGTAAGGTAGCACCTCGTAGCTGTGAGCTGGGTAGTCTGTTGTCTTAGACTTGCGCAGGATTTATTTCCCTATGCTGAGAAAGCTGAGTGAGAATACTCACAGAGAATATAAACTCTGGTGGTTTTTTTCCTATTGGTTTTTTTGTTACGTTTTGTTTTGTTTTGTCTGTGCTCCTGTAGTCCAAGGCCACCTCCATGGCTCCCCACTCCCCAAGTTGAATGGCCGCAGGCAGCTTATTAACATAACTTGTGTTGCCTTCTTCAGCATTTTAAAAAGTCTTTTTCTATTTCTTCAGCAATAAGAGTGTAGTCATCTGCACCGCGACTCTTAACCCTTTTAAAGAGAATTTCTGTAAAAATCATCTGTCAAGGGCCTCAGCATTGGCTGTACGTGCTCTTGCTGTAAAGCAAGCGCACCACCTAACTTGATGAGTACCTGGGGAAAACTGTAGTTGCTAGTGTGTGCTGGCTGTTCTGCCAGCTGTTTTGTCTACTCACCTGTACAGCCCTCCATCCTATTCACAGGACACCCTGGCAGACATCTCTTTTAATTTCACCTTTGAATCCTTGTAAATACGGCATGGATTTAAGTAATTCATGCCGGTTTATCCTGAACTACAGAATGTCATTTCTGTGTGATGGGACTAGGAGTTTAGGTTATGTGTGTGGAACGAGACCCTGCTGCAAGCAGGCTGCGGTGCTGTCGGTCTCACTTGCTTAGCAGTGGTAACGCTGCCAAAGCACAGATGTCTTACAAACCCAAGTACAGCCATCAACCACGGCTGTTTTGGCAGTATCGATCATTGAATTCAATACTGATGTGGTCTTTTTGCCTTTTGTATTAAATGTAAGTACTGGGCTGTAGCTTAGGCCTGTGGAAACTTTGGACCAACTTTCTCCAAGGTCTGCCTGTTTTCCCTGGAAGACTCTGCTTTGAGGTGGTTGATTCTTGAGTATAGAGAGATTTTCACCACTTCAGAAGTATGATTTTAATATTTGCCATATCCTGGAGATTGGTGTCATGGCAAGAGTGGCTGAACCTTGTGTGGAACTCTTGAACTGTTATCATTTATTAGCTGAAGTACTAAAGCAAATCATCATTGACTTCATGCTGATTTAATATGCTGGGCCAAAGTTTGTAACAGAACTGCTGTATGTGTAGCTCCATAGAGAAAAGCAGGGTTTTGGAGAGGAGTAAGACCATCAGTGTGCTTTAATATCTAGGTGGTTTTCACACGGAGTCCTTTTTCCTTATTCTGATGGTTGGAAAGCATGGGTGAGCTGACCTGATTTTTGGGGGGGGGGGGGGGGGGAGATTTTTGCTGCTAGTGGGAGAGATACCGTTGCAGCACCCTGCTCGCTTCCCTACCAACTTCAGCACAAAACAGAAAAGGAGCTGCTGTAACAAGTTAGGGCAACAATAAATTGCTGATTGTTCGTTAGATGCTTGAAATGAGCAAGTGTTTAATAAGGTGCAATAACATGTTTTTAAAAATTTTTAAAAGGGTTTACAATGGTATTTAGGTTTTGTGCATAAAGTTCAGGTGTGGTGTGTATGCTGATGAATATGGATAAATTGAATAAACTGAGAAGAGGATTTTTGAGATAAAATAAAAATGTCTTGGGCGCCCTTTGGCTTGAGGATGTCTGTGCTTTGGCTGGGTAGTTTAACCTGTGCTGAGTTCCTGGCTGTTGTGGCCAGCCTGTCACTAGCAAGTGAGCAGGCACTGTGCTGGGGATGGGCATTCACACTCTTACTGTTTTGGTAGAGAGGGAGTAATGTTGCACAGTGTTACTTCACACTACTAGAGAATGTAAATATTGGGGAAAAAATCCCATTCTAAAAGATGAATTAATGTATTCATTTTCCAATTTCATGACATTGGGTGGCTTTTGGGTGAAAACGTGTGTTTGAAAATACAAAGGGTAAAAAAGATGCATTCTAGACTTGATCATTTAGTGTATTTCTGAGTACCCAGAATAATTTTATGGCATATTTAATGTTGCATCAAATCTTCTATACCTACTGCTCAAGTTTACTTGCCTGTTTGTGTTTATAATAAAAACTCAAACATCTGTCATTTTGGGAACTGTGTTACTACTCCAACATGCAGTACCACAGATAAGGGTTAATCTTTGTGTCAGGAACCTGAATAGTTTTCACTTTTTCTGTGTTGTCTACTTTTAAAAAATGAGAGAGGAAATCTAACAGAATATTGAGTTTCTTGACTGCTGTGAAGAATATGAAATTATTTTCTACTCTTACAAAAAAAACCCTTCTGTGTTGACTTTAATGGGATTAGTCATTGTGCAGAGCTTAAGAAGACACGGCACTAGTGCTTTGCATTGATTCCATCCAATTCACTGATTCATCTGATTCATTCTCCTTCAGAGAAAGAAAGTACAGAAAAAAAAATACCTAAATGGTCATGCCTTCTTTTAAACAGTCAGTATGCAGTAAGACTTCCTCAACCTCTTGATTTGAAATTAAGCGTAAGCAGGTTTAGCTTCACCTCTTCGAGAACTTAATGGACGCCCATTCTTCTGGAGTCTAAAATGTGTATCAGTGTTGAAAGTCATGAGAGTTTATATTGCCTCCTTCCCTCCCCCCCAACTTAATAGAATGAAGAAACTTGGAAAAACTACAGAGATAAAGCATGATAAAAATTGTGTACTTTGTGATAATTTTTTTTACATGTACATATTCTAGAACATTTTATTTACTTTCATCTTCATATGATGAATGAAGTTTTTGATTCTGTATGTATATATGCTTTTTTTTACTCATAGTTCCAGTTCTTGCTTGTCAAAATTTGAAGCAGCTCTTTAGCATCTCCTGTTTTTATTGTCTACAGAATTGTGAGCATCTCAAATCTGACTGCTGTTCTCTAAATTAACTCTATCAAATCTTTCTACAGTTCTGCAGTCACAGAGTTCTTGAGTTTCATTGTTTATCCTCTGTGGTTTCTTCTTTACCTTATATAAGAATGTAGTTTCACCAGGTTTATTTACCTCTTCATTACCTTTTTTTTTTAAGTGAATTGACCAATCTGCCCAGTGTCCTGTGGCAAAGGATGTCCAGGAGCGAAGTTTAGAAGTGGGATACGCTTTGCTCAGCTGTTTTGTTCTCAATTACACCGTTGCGCTACAGAGAAATGGTTGTCTTTAGTATTGCATCCGATGTGCATAGGTTCTTGTGTCAGTCATGAGGCTGAGAGTGTGACATATTTGGACTAACTGAATCAAAGATTAAACTTATGGATATTTAAGCATTTTTATTTATTGCAGGTAATTAAAGTGTATAGCGAAGATGATACTAGCAGAGCTTTGGAAGTACCAAGTGATATAACAGCCAGGGATGTATGTCAGCTGTTGATATTGAAGAACCACTATATTGATGACCACAGCTGGACTCTGTTTGAACAACTTACCCACACAGGTTTAGGTAAGACTAAGACTATGCAATGGTATGGCAGTAAATAAAGTGTTTGGTTTTCATTTTCACATAGAAGTACAATTGTAATAGAAAGGCTTGGAAGCAAAATGATGGGAGGGCTTGTGTGAATTTGTTCTTTTGGGTTTGTTGCTTCTGTTTTTTTGAAAGCATAGCTATAAAGTACATTTTGTCAAAGTATGCATAAAATGCCTCACATTGCTCAATCTGCATCTGTAAGAGTGATTTGGAAGACACTGACCGATAAGGTTCTCACCGCAAATTCTTCCTCGCTCTTCCTTGCTTTTTTTTGGCAGTTCTTCCTCTGTTACTGGTATTTCCTGGTTATCCCTAGCAAGACTTGGGTTGTTTTCACTGCAAAGAAAATCTTTGTTCTTCCCAGCACACCTTAGTGAAATCTTTGACATTAAGGACAGAAAGCAGTTACACGGTGCTATTCTTTCTGGACAATAGGACTCAGTCTTCAGAAACAACATCAGAGTAGGCTGTCAGTATTTTCCTTCAGTACAATCAGTTTGGCTAGATTTATTGTGAACTCTGGGACAGGGCTACTTAAAAAGCCAAACCAACCCATTCTTCTAAACTTCCAGACCAGTGAACTGAGTGGAAGTGACTATGCTTAGTATTTTAAGTTGCTGGAAACTAAATGCTCTGAATTCCTTCCACATCATCAGTGTTCCTCTAGTGTAGTAAACCCCCTCTTTTTCTATTATACAGTTTAAAAGGTGGTTTCAGACTACAACTATAATTTTCACTTCTGGTCTCTGTTCCTTTTTGTAGTGGTTATGTGTAATTTTGCAGTATAAAAACGCATTAAGACACATTAAATATAGGGAGTGTCATGGTTTAGCCCCAGTCAGCAACTAAGCACCCACAGCCACTCTCACCCTTCCCCCACTGTGGGATGGGGGAGAGAATCTGAAGAGCCAAAGTAAGAAAACTCATGGGTCAAGATAAGAACAGTGTAATAATTGAAATATTATAATAATAATAATAGTAATAATAAAAAAAATGAAAAGGAAAACAACGAGAAACAAAATGTGGGAAAAAACAAGTGATGCAACTGCTCACCACCTGCTGACCGATGCCCATCCCATCCCTGAGCAGTGATCGCTACGCCCTGGCCAACTCCCCCCAGTTTATACACTGAGCATACATCATAGGTATGGAAACCCTTTGGCCAGTTGGGGTCAGCTGTCCCGGCTGTGCCCCCTCCCAGATTCTTGTGCACCTGGCAGAGCATGGGAAGCTGAAAAGGCCTTGGCTAGTGTAAGCACTACATAGCAACAACTAAACCATCAGTGTGTTATCAACATTCTTCTTATACTAAGTCCAAAACACAGCAGTACACCAGCTACTAGGAGGAAAATTAACTCTCTCCCAGCCGAAAACACGACAGGGAGAAAGGGGATGTTTGCAGAGATATAAAAACTGCAGAACACAGGCCCACCGCTTGGATGTAGTGTTGAACTGATACTCTAGTCAGACAATCTGACTACCTTTTGCAGCACTACTTTTCAGTACCATATTGTGTTTGTTTTTATAGGGAATTATATCACAAAAATCTACTAGAAGAAAATGCCATAAAAATCTCATTTTAATTTCTTGTCACCCAAGGTTTCCATATTATTGTTGAACTTTGGCACTGCGCTAGAGTTACCAAAGGTGGTACTTCTGCGGCAGCCTCAAGGGCAGTTCCAGCTGCTAGTGCAACGTGTGGCTTGAGAAAGAAGATGTTTTGGGGGCCTTTCTGCATTATAAAATTCGTAGAAAACTCTTTGGAGTCCTTAATTCTCAGAATAAACTGGACTGGTACCTGGTAACTCCAATACTGTTGATGTAAAAAAAAAAAACAAAACCAAAAAACAAAAAAAAAAAAAACAAAAAAAACCCCCGAAACAAACACCCACCTCCACCAAAAAACCAAACACCCCCCCACACACACCATAGATATTTATATATGTCTAAAAGCTCTCATTAAACTCTATTTCTGTGTATGTATCTAGGGAATCGGGACTCATGCATTTGTGTAAAATAAACTTGACTGTGCATCTCCGACTGCATTATGTTTAACAGCCATATTTTAAAGATGAACTACAAAAGCTAAGATGGTTTTCTGCCCTTTTCTGCTCCTTTTATTCTATGAAGGCAGCCACAAACATTTTTCAATTTTTTTTTTCTTGCTTTGTAACATTTCAAAGATATTTATAAGCTTTTGCACTGAATGTATCAGTTGTAAGATGCTTCCAGCTCAGAGTAAGGTCAGAGTTAAATCTGGGTCGAGGCTGTAAATGACTGACTGCTACAGAAGAGGAGGTATAAAAATGGCTTTAGACAACACTACTATATAAATAGTAGAACTCTTCTCTGTAATTTATAGTGTGTCTGGTGTTTAAGTAGTGTAGTAACTATTGAAGAAGACACTTTTGACAAACTATGCCAGAACAATAGTGGCATTGTTTTTCCAGGCTTATTTATTTGCACGATACACTTTTTGTCAAATAGTGCTTCAATCTGAAGGGTGTCTTGGAAGATTTCAATATCAAATCAGTAGTGAAGCTGCTTTTCCTAAGATTCTGAAATTCTCAAAATTGCTAGTGTGCATTCACCGTACAATCTCCTGATTGCTCCAGCTGCTGTGGGCAGAATTTTAGAAAAAGGTGAATTGCTGTTTTTTAAAATAAAATTATCTCCTAGATGATGAGGATGGCAATTCAACATTATTAGCCAAGGAAAGGAACAACTTGAGATATCTTCTTTATTTTTTTTTATAATACTGAATAATCAAGGATTTATTTTTATGATACTGTTAGATCTGGTTTTATTTCAAAGGTTTAACATACTGATCTTGACTTGCGTTAAGTATATTCTTAAGCACTGGATGAATAGCGTGAACAGATGTTTTTCAAATGATGATTTAGTTTTGGACTGTTTGCTATTTATTATTCTGTTGTATGATTAACCCATGGAAATTTGGACAGTCTTTTTCTGCTCCCAAGTTAAATGAATGGCTATAGAAAGAAGTACTGTGAGTGAGTGTGTATCTGTGTAAATTCCAGTATGATGGGGATTAATAATTCATTCATCAATTAGTGAACATTTTCTTTAATATCTAACAGCTGTCTGAATACCCCTGAATTAGTTATGATTGCATGAATCTTAGTAAGCTGAGCACAGCATTCTGCTTTTAATCAAGACAGACGTTAATTATGTCACTGGAGTGTGCCTTCATTGCTGTGTGGGGGTATCTGCATGTGAAGGTTAAAAAAGAAAGAAAAAAAAAAAAATCCACCCAAAAGAAAACATAAAATCACAGTCTGTGTATTCCTGTTTTCACAAACCTATTTGCCTTTTAGTGTGGAACTGTATTGTTGAACATTAAGCATTGTCATGTCCTCACTACATGGTAAGTGCTGACCGGATGCTGTTGACTTGGGGTGAGCGGGCAGGTGAGATGATTTCTCCACCCGTGCCGCTTCCCTGGGGAGCCAGCCAGCGCACCCCATCTGCCTGCTGTGGGGCACCCACACTGCGCGCAGCCCGCTGCCGTTGCCTCACCACCCAGGATGCTCAGCCTTCCTACCCACCTCTGAGGTTTTTCAAATATCTGAAGTACGACGATTATTGCAGCACTATAAATCGCAGTATATTTCAGAACTGTGTGCTTCTGGTATGTGTCCTTTTTGTCCCAAGTTATTGAATTCAAAGAAATTCTTGGGGTGTTTTTCACCTTGTGTAAGATTATTGAAGCCAGCTGAGGTATGCCTGGATTTGGATGATGCCATGTCATCCCTATCACCAGGTACCGTGGTGTTGTAGTCCCATACTTCCCCTGCAATTCCCCTGTACAGGGCAGGCTGTGAAAACAGATCAGTTTTCCGTAGTTCTCCTTTTCAGGGAAAATACTGTCTTCATCCTGAAATTTTTCCTTTTCTAGTGAGAAATTTTTGTGTTGACTGTAAACAGTTTACCATTTGCTTCTGCAGCTCAACATGTTCTAGGACTCCTCTTTGGGTAGGCAATATTGCCATGGTCAGGCACATCATCGTTGTGTTTCACTCCCTCATTTTGGTTTCACTGTCTGCATTCTTTTAGGTAGTCTGTGGGAAGGCTCACAAAGTGCTATCTCTGCAATAGTACTGGGCAGTGGCTTTTCTGGTTTTTATTTAGTTTAGATTTTTTTCCCCCACTGGGTGGGTAGGGAGGAGGCTATTTCCAACATGTTCTGTCATGCACTTCAACATTAAATCTTCTTTCATGTGCTTTAGTTACTTTCCATAGTTGAGGAGACTTTGTTTTGGACTGTAGCAGGTTCTCTTCACGTTAGAGATAGTAGCAATAAAGATGATAGAGAGAAAGGTAGAAACGCTCCAATCTATTTGGAAGAGAAAACATTATCTAACAAAACCGAAGCACAGTTTTTTCATGGCAACATTTAGGGATTTGATTACAGGGCTGCGTTGTGGAGGGCACTAACTCTGTGTTTCAGTTCCTTCAAGAATGTAAGTTGAATCAATTGTAAAATACTCTGTGATGTGACACCTTAAAAATAAAGAATTACCAGCATCCTTACCCATCCTTTGGGGTGATGCAGAATGTGTTATTTTTGTACCAAGAAGTAAGTCTTGAAGAAATGGTATTTTCTTAAATGTCACAATGCCAAGCATTTAAGAGTTTTAAATGTCATCCCAAAGGAGCACTTTCTCTATATAAAACTGAAAAGAAAAAAAAATGCTGGTTTTGAGTAAGAGCCTCAGTTCTTTAGTGTCTCTTTACTTCTGCATCTGAAGAATGTGTTTTGGAGTAGAGCAGCCTATACAAGATTCTAAGATGCTCACTTTTCTTTCAGTATTTTGGGGGTATTTTTTGTTTTCTGAATTGCTTTATGTTTTTATTTGCTTCATTTGATCTGGTTACAAAATGTGAGTTTCATGTAGCATTCTTAATCTCTGTCTTTCTGGGCTCAAGAATGAGTTAAATTCAGTGAAGAATGAGTTAAATTCAGTGGAAGCTTAACTTTTCCCTACTTGGTCTGTAGATCATGAGAGTGCATTGTTTTCTGCTAGTCGTGAACTTGGTATTTTCCTACTGAGATGAAATTTAGCTGTATGAGTGTGGTGTCTCTAAATTTGCTATGTGGAAATTTCCTGAAGAAGCCTATAGATTTGCAGGCTACAATAAGGCTGTTACCCACCAGATTGGACAGTGTGGAAGCATGAAGCACTGACTGGTGAAGAAGGTGGCAAGAGAAGATCAATAAAAAGATTCTGTAGTTCTAAAGAGGCTTTAACGATTTCAAATTTGAGGTTTGATTTTTATCTCCTAGAAGGTTGTGCATGCTACGCTTTATGAAAGTTAGGCTTTTTTTTAGCCAGGACCACTTGCAAAAATTTACCATTTATATTCATTTAATGTTATGTCTAATTAAGTTTTTAAAAAAATCTATACTATTCTTTTATCTGTTAAGATTTTTTAAAAAGTTTGTAACGACAGGTAGTTATATGAGAGCATCAACATTCATTTAAAGTATATCATAAGATCCCTTATGATAATGCAATGAACTGTAGAAAATGTGATCAGAAAATTGTTACGTGTTTTTTTATAATATACTTTTAATTGCCCTTTCCCTTTGAAACCATGATCCGGATTGGATGTTAAAACCCTGTAATTGGCAGTGAGACATAAGTTTAGACCTCAAACCTATTCTTAATCTGTAACTCGTTGTTGGGGTGTAATTTAAATGTGGAGGTGCCAGTGATCATTTAAATTAAATCTACAACTTTGTTCAACTATGTCTTGTTCTCATTAGTCTGAGTCCACAACTCAAAGTACAAGTGGCCACAAAAACTGTGTACTCATTTGGAAGCATGTTCATCCTTTTTTGTAACACTATTTCATTAGCTGATGAAATTTATTAAAAAAAAAAGTAGTATTAATAATATTGTACAGAAATTATCCATAGTCTTTCAGGATTTATGTTTAACCTCCCGCACTATGAGTAGTCCCATTGCATTACTCAGCGTATGCAACACGTAAATATATACGATACATCTATAGGAAAGTTATTAAATTCTATGCCTTTCCTATAAGTGCATTTCATATTTACAGTATTTATTTACAGTACAGTGCTGTGAAATAAAAAAATTCACTCAAGAATCTGAGTAGCAGAAGCAATCTAAAGCAGTGAGAACACCAATTCTGAATGCCAGTGCTGTGGTACAAATATCTGAATTCTTTGCCTTTTCTTTCCCTCACCCCACTGCAAAGCAGAACTACACATTAGGATTTGCTTTGTAGGTTATTTTTAGTGTTTTTCATGGCTTACTTTTACCATATCTTTTGCATGTGCTAGTTCTACAGCTGCTAAAATTCTCATTATCCCTTGTTTGTGCAAGAACATTAAAACACTGAAATGCCCTAAGTTCATCTGCAGTTTTAGAAATGCTTCAGGACATAGTAGAGACCTGGGGAGAAGGTGGCAATTTAATGCTTTCCTATATTGCAGATAACTTTCACTTTACGAATGAGGCATTAGAGAAAGGAGCATTAGAAAGACATTCCTGATGCCCCAGACAGGCTGAGTGAATGGTTGAGGTGCTGCCCCATGCATCGCACAGCAGTTCCTGGCTTCTGCAGGGAGCGCATGGATTTGGCCATGAAATGGAATAAAGCCCTCAGCTGCATCTGTAAAAGAAAACGACAAAACACAAACAAAAAACCCCACATGTGTCCTACCTCTGAAGTTGGGCCCTGCTGAGGTGGAACAGTAGCTTGGTGTAACATGGACCTGGTGAATGGACTGTGTTCAGATTGCTTGTTTCATGTTTTGTATTCATTTTGATTGATTAATAATATTTTTTATTATCTGACCGTTGTTCTACTCCTAGGCTCTTAGGTGCAAGTTACGTGTTGGTTTTTTTAATTTGTTTGGGTTTTTTACAGGGAGAGCTATAGAGGACCATGAATTAGTGATGGAAGTCCAGTCAAATTGGGTAATGGAAGAGGAAAACAAACTGTATTTTAGAAAAAATTATGCCAAGTATGAGTTTTTTAAAAATCCACTGGTAAGTCCTAACATTATATCTGTCAAGTGGTACAATTGCTGTTGCTGCGAAAGTGTCTTCTCTGTTACAGACAGATAGGCAGAGGGTTAAGCTGTTAGTGTAACTTGAGTCTAAAGGAATCATTGGGAGGGAATATATGGGATATAGGAATACATTGTAGTGCATGTAACTGTTGGCCGGTCCCTTTGTTGCAATTGTAGAACAGCCATGTTCACGGAATTTTTGGGGGGTTAGGGAGGCAGACATGGGTTTAACTTTATTGAAGTTTGCACGCAGACCTGTGACAAAACAAAATTTTTGAAATTGAGTGAAGCTTCTGTCAAGTGACAACAAAATACAAAATGAAGCAGTGTGAGGAGGGACATCTGTAGCAAAGATGATTTTGTTATTAAAGTGAAAATCGAATGTTATGGCCCAGCGCTGCCCAATGGCAGCTTCTCACAGCTGCAGCTAAATGACAACTGACATGAAAGGCCATGAGCAGCCATAACCTATTAGGAGTAAGTGAAAGTGAAGCCAAAGTTAGTGTATGTAAGGAATGGAAAGAGAACAGAGACAATGCATAACTCAGGGATGTTACCAAAGATGAATGCTACTGATTCAGACCTTGGCTGATGGCAAAGGCCATGGAAGTAGCCCTGGCTCAGCAGGAGGAGCTCACCATCTGGTTCCTCAAATGCATGGTGTATTTGGATCACTCGTAATGCTGTCTCTTACAAAGCCAGCTTGTTTCAGATGTCAAAGGGAGGAATAGCTGGAATGTATGATGACTTAAAAGGTGAAAAGTGGAAGGGAACTCAGATTATCTACCTGTGAAAAGGATGAAAAGGTAAATGTTAAGATACCAAAAGATATAAGAGATCTGAGGGGCTTTTTCTTGCTCTACCTGTGTTTCCCTGGGCAAATCATGTACTCCCCTGACACAGGGGTATCACTGCACTGGTTAAAAATTCTAAGCTTGAGATGGTCTACACTTAGTAGAGAAGCTTTCAAAGGATAGATATGTTTGTGTATTGGTTAGCCAGTGAGTGGAACCAGCTGTGGAGTGTGGTAGACATGCAGCTGTGACTACCATTAGCTGTGGCTAATCAGAGTCCTTACTGTTGAGTCATTCTTCTGGATACTCTAGTCCCAGGTGCAGCAAGAATGCTTCATCAGAAATGAATTGATATGAATTAACCCTACCAGTAGTTCAGTTTTATTAAAAATGAAAGTCAGTGGACATTGGATGGTCAAGGAAATATTAGCTTCAAACTTGTCCAAGCCTTGAGAAAACTTTATTAGTAATGATCAAACTCTTGGCTGGTTCATATCTGCATGACTATATTGAACTCCCCACTGCAGGTTCCAAACCCTTGAGCTTTCCTTGATAATGAAATTGGCACTTTAAGTGTGGACTTTTTAACTACACCATATTGATGTAGTCAGGTTTTGATGTTAATTTATATTCATATCATACAAAATGGACAATTAAAAAAAAACCTGAGAGGACTTGTTCTCTATTAATGAAAGTTATTTCAAAATCTTTTACCGGGTTTCTAGTGTAATGAGGACAACAGAAAACAGTACATTTTTCAGCATGTTGATGTGTATCGTCCCTACTTTGTAGCATATTGAAGCCCCAGGCAAGTCTTATATGTCAACAGCAATAGAAATTACTGCTAGAAAAACAACACTAAGGGCCAAGTACTGCAATATGACTTGTACTGCTGTATGAAACCCTCTTGCTCCAGAGACCATTGATGTTTTCTCAAAATTCTAAATTTTTCATCAAATAATATATAGGATGTCACAAATTTAGGAATGATATTAAGGTAAGCTTAAATTATCGAACCAGAGAATCCGCAGTGTCCAAAAGAGATACAAAGTTTTATTTATTTGTTTTAATGGAACTTTGATACAAGTTATTATTGTTACAGAGCTTTTTTCCAGATCACATGATTTCTTTTCCAAGTGAGACCAACACAGCTGTAAGCCACTCTGGGATATTACAGGTATGTAATCCTTGAATGAAGACGAGCCAGCATAGCTCAGAATTTCCCATTGTCTGTGTTACATGAGTGTACCTCTTTGTCACTGTTGGATCTGTTGCTAGGTTTTGAGTAACTAAAAACATGGTTAATAATTTTTCTTACCAGATACAAAGTGATGTGTCCCTTCCAGACAGTTACTATGTGACCACACTTGGAAACTTGCATATTCTGTCAGAATCAAGATGTGCCAAAACAGACAAAATACAGTAAAAAAGGTTAATACCTTTTTTGGGTTTTTGAAGTGAAAGACCCTGTTTCCTTAAGAAGGTGGAGTGCTGCAGTACTCAGCATATACTTAACAGCAGGCCTTGGTAGAATACTGAGGGACTGGTAACGTAATACAAATGGATATGAAAAAAGAGTTAAATGGTTAAACTTAATAAATAGAAAGTTTAGACTGACTAGTATGATTTGTTAACTTGAAGGCTACTGTAGCCTTGAAGAAAAAATATGGTAGGTCACTCAGTGTTGGTCATCTTTTAGGCGGACACAAGATTTTAATTTACAGTGGGAATAATTTCACAGAATGACCATATCAGGGATCATCATCTTACTTCTCAAAGAGGGGAAAAATGAGTAATAAAGGTGGAAACATACACATCACTCTTGTTTGCTTGTCACTGGAAAAATTAATTAATGGAAGAACTTTCACTGGTCTTAAGACAACCACCCTATGTGTGAGTTTTGGGGATAAAGAATGATTGGAAAGGCAACATAGTAACACAAGATATTTAAGGTGGAACTAAAAGAAATACAGAAATTACAATTTTTATTTTTTTTTTTGCATTTGTATAATAAATTCTACCTTAGCATCCACCAGGAAATTAAAAACATAAAGAACTAATTCTCAAAGCATTCTTCTGTACTAAACAGTTACATCTTTATAGAAGCAGATGTTAGTCGGGAGGTTAAGATTATCCCAAATATAGTAAAAAGTGTTTCAAATTACATTTAATTGACAGGTGCTAGATGCTATAAATCTTTTTTATAAACCTAAATAAAAACTTTGTAATTCCAAAAGATGCTGCATACCTAATGAAAATTGGTTCACTTTTGCTACCTAAATAGCAAATAGATTTTGCAATCTAACATAAATATTTAATTTAGAAAAACTTGTCCCCTATGTTAGTAGAACTTAATATTTTTTCTTGCAAATGTAATGTGGTAGTTTGAAAAAAAAAATAATAAAGACATTTATAATGGAACTGTTTGCCCTATACTCTTGCACAGAACCTCCTTAAACCCATATTTGTGATATGTGGAACATGTGCAGAGCTTGTGGGTAGGAATAAGACTCATTCTAAATATACATATATAGTTACGTCCCATTTTCATAGCTTGAAAAATGTGTTACGAACTCTCCTCTGTTGCTATTTTATGCGTATTGTCTGTTTAATTGTATTTCATCAAATAAAAATGAATAGACACAAAGTAGAGAATACCTTTGTGATTGTGCAGCCGTTATGCACGTTTCAGCAGAAGCTGTTGGCTAAATTGTTTACTGTGTGTCACTATTTCCTTGGAAACTTTCATTAAGACAAGTTAATGGGCTTGCATTATTATTTGTGATGTGCTTGGTCAAGTGTCAAGAGAGACATTAATTTTAACAACTCAATGCTTACAAGTGATTAAAAAATCACTTCTGATACTTTTATAGCTTTTTGTGGATTGAGCTGTAAACAAGTAAAATGTTTTTCAAGTATGTTTTTTTTGACTCTTCTGTTGAAAGTGAAAGAATGAGTATTTTGGCTGATGACTTTAAATCAAAGCATCTAAGTAGTGTCAAAAGCAAAAAAAAAAGTTTTACTTTTCTCCGATCCATTTAGCATGTGCTAAGTAAAATTGCTAGGTCTGATACATACTGAATGTCTGTATACCAAGGAGAAAGGTTTAATCTGCCATGAAGATCTTTAGCCTAAAAAAGGTAGTAGTATTTCACTATATTGGTTAGAGTATGGCTGCTCTGAAACACAACGCTGTATGTACATATCTAGTGGTAGGCAGTATGGATCATTTGGAACTTGTTTCAGGTTATTTTTGCATATTGGATGCTTTAAAACATCAGAAATGAACATAGTATGAAGAGTTTCATCTGAGGCCTCTCCCCATAGTAATGAAATAGGCTATTATTTTCAGATTTTGGGGTGTTTTGTTTGTTTTTTGAGAAGTAGCAACTTTCATAGGTGGGCAACATATTCATTTACTTGGTCTAATTAGATGTGAAATTGTTGTTGAAGTAATTTTAAATGGGGCTTGTGACTTGTTTACAACATTGCCTGCTTATTGGAGCAACTCCCCTTTTAGATGAATTCATATACCTACTAGATCCTTTTGTATTCTTATTCATGACAGCATTTCCAATGAAGAGGCTGCACAGCATAGATAGTGTTGACAGAATTGAGTCCTTCTGAGTTAGTGGGTGAAATCCTAGCCTCACTGAAGTCAATAATTTTTTTTTCAAAATTACTTTGAAAGGTCAACATTTTATCTTAGGTTTCTTTCTTTTTCTTTTTGTCTGTGAAAATATTTCTCAAATTTTGTAATTATCTTTTTTTAATCTTTAACTGTATTTGTAGCACTATTTTTTTCACTATGCAGTATGTCAATAGGTGTTTTAAATTTAACAGTGACATCTTCAAAATAGAAGGTTGAAATTAGTTGGGTAATTACACTTTTTTCTGGTTTTGCTTATGAATAGACCTATTACCTCCCGCTCTTCCTCATTGTTTAATAGATGCAGTTGATATTCAGGTTCTGAACTTGAAGTTCAGAGTTCAAGTCTTGTATTGACCAATTTGGCTGCTTCTTTCTAATAGTTTTTTAAGTATAATGTGAATACATTAAAAAAAGCTATTGTAGATGGCACATGTCCAAGCCATCTTCCAGAGCAATGAAAAAACTTGCACCTGATGTAGAATATATTAAAGGGGCAGACATCTTTCCTAAATAAACATTAAAAAAAAAGTTATATAAGCAAAAATTAAAGGCAGAACAGGATTACCAAGACACTCATAATTTTGTGAAAGGTAGAATTACTGGTAATGTCTTTTTCTTTTGCCCTTTCCCCATTGCAGTCTCTTGCCCTGTGTTCTTAGTTGTTCCCATTCTCTGCCTTCACAGATTTAAGATTCAAGATTTCATTTCTTTAATGTCTCTGCCACAGCAAGTCCCTCTTTCCCTGACCAGTTTCTCATCTGACCCCATTCCAGTCTTCAGGCTGAAATAGCCACGCACTGAATTTCACTCTCTTGTCAATCTCCTAGATGTGTTCCAGCCTTTCCAGCCTTCCAGCCTAGATGTGTTGCCTTTCCCCATCTTCCACTCCAGGTTTTGCTGGCCTTTCTCCCAGTCTCAACCCCTCAGACTGACTGAGGTCTATAGGAGACAATACTGAGAATCACTACCAGTTCTTCACTGGAGTTACTTGGTACCCCCAAAATTTATCAGCAGGTTCAGGGGAAAATCCTGCTCATTCGCAGTAGCATTGGGCTGGATCATGGCCGGCTGTCATCAAATCTTTGAAGAAATCAGTCATCAAATTCCAACTTGATTCACAGAATCTTAGGAAAATGATGGCTTCTTTAACTCGCCAAAATAGTAAGTGCTTGAGAGGCATCCATCTTAGCACATGTTGTCGTCTCTGCTACTGCAGCCATTCTTTCATGGAAAACATGGAACGTGCAGATAGGTAAGTTCTATGGTTAGGAGTGCAGCTTTCTATCTTTTTTTGCATTCAGTGACATCTAGTATTTCTGCATTTTTTTATTATTTATATTCATCTGAGGCAGTGCAATGATTTTTTTGGTCTGATGGTTTTTCACTTTTTAATGGATTTGAGTTCCTGCCCCCCCCAATATATTTATTTGCTTATTTTTTTATTCAGATTGGTTTTAAATTATTTGGGTTTATAGCTAGTCAAACTAATTGAGTCCTTGCTTGTGTCATGTATTAGTAACCGAAAGACATGGTGACATTTGACACCACCCTACATACCATGTTACATATTTCAGTGCATGGGGGAGGGGGGGCAAGCTTATTTCTGCATATTGTGTGACCAAAAATGATGGTGTGCTGCAGACAGGGATTAAACCCTCCCCACTTCCTCTTCCTGTATTAAGGACTTTTCTTATTTTTGTCCTATCTTGACTACTTCTTATCTGCATAAATAGGAATCCATTCCCCCCTATAATAAACTTGCATGTACCTCCATTTAAAAAAAACAACCAAAAGCAACCCACAACAAAAAAAACCAAGGAAGTTCTCTTTTCTACTGTCTTTATTTTTAGGTGTTTATTGCAGACATTCAGTTCTCACTCTGAAATATTTTTACTGCTCATTCTTTGTGACAGTTAATGGTTTTGACTGCAGCTTGCTTGTGTTATATTTTCTCACACAGTCCTTAGCTGCCTTAGAAAGAAAAAGATGGATCTGGGATTGCCTTTTTCCTAGCATTATTGCTGCTTTATTTTAATTGATAGCATGGGTACAACAGTGACTGTTGAAGCTGAGCTTTGTATTGCTCCTCCAGTTTAGTCTGCTGAGTAAGAAAAGTGTTTTTCATGACAACGCTTCTGGTTTGAAGCTCTTATGGCAGATATCCTGGAGAAGACACTTGTGTAGGCTGGGAGCCAGCCACTCTTTTCATCTTCAGCAGAGTTACTAAAGCCTAAAAAGATGCTCTTTTGTTTTTACATACATTGGCTCTTTTAGATGTCCTTAAAGCTTCCATTTGACTTTGTTTATGGAGTTAAAATACTTTTTCAATTTAGCCTTTATATTTGCCATTGGTGAACCTACTAATACATGGCAAATGGGAAGATTAACAGTCTGGAACACTTACCAGCACCTACCCATCTGCTTCATGTGGCTGAAACAGCTTAAGCTGCATTTGCACGCAGCTGTGTGCCAGCAGCACGCGTAGATAGAAGTACGTAGTCTTATTGCAATTTAACTATCCAGGAGAGCAGTGGTGAAGCTGTTCATAATGCATTCCTAGTTGTGGGCTGGGGCGCTCCCCTGTCAGATGAAGCCTGCCCATATTACTGCATTCACACCAGCTGAATTTAATGAGTTCAGGTAGGTCTACAGGTGGCACGGTATCTGGCTGCAGGGTAGGAAAACGATAAAAATGAAAGAAACCTTGTGTATCTTGGTTGGACTGCATTATTTAGTGGCCAAAGAACTTGATGTACTTCCAAAATTATGTTCACTTCATTATTTTGCTGCAGTACTGGCCAGTCCATCTCTTGCCTGGTAATCTGTTGCTTTGTGTCCTCAAGTCAGATTTTCTGGAAGTGGCAGGTGACAGGAGGAAAATGCAGCAATGAAAGCTGCAGGTATTGCCCAGAAAATCCCTTGTTCCCTCCCTCTGTATAAGCCTAGATAGTATGTATGATTCTGCAGGCCAGGCTGGGGCAAGGTTCCTTGAAGAGCTTAGTAACAACACAGATTCCTTTGCATATATGGAAATTGAAGAATTCTAGGTTAGTCTGTTTAGATGTGAGTCGTAGTTTTGAGTAGTTTTATTGAAAGAAGAGTAATAAAAATGAATGCATTACATGGAATTAGAATAAAGTTAACATGGTTGCCAGCTTTCAGTGGGTACTTTTGCAGACTGAGTAAAACTGCGTACTTGGTCTCAGCAAGATAACAGCTGTGTTGCATCTGGTGATGTCTGGTTGAAGTGGCTGAAGAGAAGCCATCAAATGCCTTGAGTAGAGGCAGCGCATCAGCTAGCTTCTCTCAGTGCATTAGTTAACTTCTCTGGCTATCCATATCATTCTGCCTTTCCTATGGCTTGTGAGGGTGTGCACCTTTTTCTTGCAGTTCTGGAGGCAAAATGGCTGATCTCCCGGACTTTTAAGTCCCCTTTCCTGCCTCCCGAGGCAGCTTTTTTCAATGCTCCCTGCCACGTGACCTTGAGCACTGACAGGAGCTGTCTTGGTGCCTGGCCCAGCCTCTCCTGGGCTCGGTTCAACTAAAGCTCCTACTTCAGTACCACCTCAGGTCCTCAGACCTTTGTTCCCTCCTTTTGAAAATGGTAATATCTGCCTGACCTGCGCGGTTTTGTGATCAGATTTTGTGATTGGTTTGCTGAATTAATTTGAACTCTGATCAGTTCCCTTACCTGGTTTGTAACACGGGAGGGGGGAAGGGATGGCATTTTTTTTTTTTTTTCTTCTTTTGGTGACATAGATTTGCAGTTTTATATAAATAAGGTCTGAGGCATAGGATTAGGACTGCATACACTGGTTTTATTGCTGAAGTCAACATACTGCGTAACTAATGCTCTCATTTCAAACCGTATGTTCCATATAAATATGTAACTTGCTTAGCATACTTTGGAGTTGTGTAACATTCTACACGCCTTAAATCAGAGGTGTTCTTAATGGGATTAGATGCAATCATAACTGAATTACTGTGGTATGATAGTGGTTTTAGGGGTTTATTCCCCTTAGTCCTGACTGGTAATGAAACAGAAAGCTGGTTTCAGAAGAAAAGAAAAATGCATGTCTGATATTTTCTTACAGATGTTCCTAAGCTCCAGCACTTATCCTGAGATTCATGGTTATTTGCATGCAAAGGAACAGGGAAAAAAATCTTGGAAAAAAATGTATTTTCTTTTGAGAAGATCTGGCCTTTATTTTTCCACTAAAGGTACATCTAAGGTAAGGTAAGGAAAAAAAAAAAAAAGACAGAGAGAACTATGAAGTTAGAGCAAATGTGTATGCTTTGATAATTTGTTGTAATAATAACCAAAATTTTAATTTCAATTTACAGTGATGAAAAAAAACCCCAACTTATTTATTAAAGATAAAGTATAGAGAGATATTGAGGTGGGAAAGTGGGAAAGTATTATTTTAGAAATGGTAGTTTCTTTTTGCCTGATAATTTTGCTTCATTCTGGTTAATATTTTTCCAATCGCTTAACAGAGTGCCCTTTTAAAATGAATTTTCAAATCATGGTTAAAATTCTGAAGTGTAAGTAGATGCTCTGAAAGGTGGATATAATACTTCATTATCTAAAATAAACAAAACCCTATGCATAAAAGGATTTTACAGGAAGATTTTGAGAGTTCTCAAATTTTGTCACTGGACAGTTTTTCATTTTATTAGTTTAACTTTTTGATGGCAGTACTTTAAACCTGATTACATTAAACAGGATACACTGGAGTTGCGACACCTTTTACATGAACCACTTAAAACAATGTTTTCTTGTTCTGAATTTTCTTTTAACTGTTAGAATATTCATTGAGCTGTTTTTGTATCCTTCAGCAAATTTCTTTTGTTTGCTTCCTTGACTTACAATTAACCTTAGAGGATGGAGATAATGGTTAGAAATAGTACTGGACAGTAATAATTACAGTATGTTGTTTTTCAGATTCTGAAAGTATATTTTATTTTGATATTCGAAATGCATACTGCCCTCAAAACTTGACTCCTACTCTAATGTTATCGTGGCTTGAATTCAGTGGATGTTTTCCCAGAAATGATATCACTTGTACTTTGTTTTTTTCCCTCCCTAGAAGAATGAACTCTTTGACTAGTTTGAGGTGCTTTTTCTCTGCATTATAAAATTCATGTTGAGTTGTCTCTTTCTAGATTTCATGATGTCACAGTTAAAACTGCAGTATGTAAGATTGTATTTTGGAACAGGATAACTACTATTCTGAGTTTCTTAATGTGGAGAGGCTGGCTAAAAACAGTCTAATTGTATTACATTGCTCTTCTTTTTAGGAGCCAAGGCATCTGCAGTTTTTCTGTGAATTCAGCAATAGTGATATGTACATGTCTTTGACAGGCAAAAAGATATCTGGAGCACCAACAAACTATGGATTCTGCTTTAAGGTACAAGCTTATTATTCTGATACATATTAAAGCAAGCCACAGCTTTTAGGTAAGCTTAAGTTTTTTTTAAGGTTTTTGAAAACAATACTCAGCTGTCTGTTATAAAATAGGAGAATTAGTGGCTTTTATTTCAACAGGTATTGTCTTCAAGATATGCATTAATGCTAAAAAAAATGTGCTGTGGCCTTCTAGCCTAACAAATCAGGAGGAACCAGAGACCTGAAACAGCTCTGTGCAGATGATGAACAAAGTAGGACCTGTTGGATGACAGCAATTAGGTTGCTTAAGGTAATTTTTCTGTGTGGAGTTAACTTCTTGCTTAAGTTTACTATGTGGAATTTTGATGCCATGTGGTAGAGAAGTAACGAAATTCTAAATTCCCGTGCAATAGCAATATCAATTTTGTACTCTGAAAGCTTATCCCAAGAAACAAGAGAGAGACGAAATCTCTGGAACCATTGTAGGGGATAGGATGATGCTTTGGAGCCTCAGTCCTGCAAATACTTAAACTTAACATTAAGCATATGCTTATACGTAATCATGTTGAATTCAGTGAGATTGTTGAGTAATGTCAAACAAAGCTACGAGAATACAAAAGAAGGGAACTTTAATATGTTTTTAAAATCTGTCTGTTTGTGACAAAATAGGCATAGGTCAGCTGGTGTATGAAGTGGGTAGTACTTAACACGGAACATATATTTATAAAGGCAAGCAGCAACAACGACGACAATGTTGTGCGTTTCCTTATCATAACAGCATTTGTCCCTGATTTTTAATGGTAAAGAAAACCATGTGTTACCTTTTACATGTGGAAAAAAAATTTACTTGGCTTAGGTTTATAATTTCAAATGCTAACCATGTTATTTTCTGGTTTTAGTATGGGATGCAGCTGTATCAGAATTACATGCAACCATATCAAGGTAGAAGTGGCTGCAGCCCTTTGAATGTAACACCTATGGTATGTCCCACAGTAGCTCCATGAATAAATACACTGTTTCTGCCATCATGCTGGTTTTGAGTAACTTGTGTCTGTTATACGACTGACCTGATCTTGCAAATCTTTGCATGTGCAAGTGCTTGCCGAAAACTTCTGGGCCGTCAAGGTTGACTAGAGAGCTAATTAATTCATTTACTTAATACAAATCAGGGAGTTCAGACCAGTTAACAGGCTTTCTGTCTTTGTCAAATCTTCAGTATCTTGGGAAGTCATTGGCTTATCACTGTCAAAAAGAGGATTTTGAAAACAGAGCAGCAGGCCTGTAAATGCATTAAAAAAGAAGCAAAGTGTTTAAGGTTACACATGCTGTAAACAATGCATAAGAAAGCTATAACAAATCCTTTTTGGTATACTGTAATACTTCCATTTTATTTTTTTAATATAAAATATTAAGTACTTAAGATGAATTTCAGCTGTTGTGATACTGACTGGATTTCAGAGGAACACCATAATTTGGCAGAACTGAGTTTTGGAGGAACAACAGCCTCTACTAGATGCTGTGTCCATCTCCACAGTCAGATAGCTGGGATTGGATCAGGTTGTCCTTTTCTTTAATATCTTATGTTGTCCCAGTTCTTTATGAGTCATTTGATTTCAGACTTCTGATTTATCACTTTTGTGTGTTTTGTTTGCTAAATAGGGTAAAAATTACTTGTAGCCGGGACTCATAACAGTGACTTTTATGGTGGATTTTTTTAGCTCTTATTATAGTTCTTGCTGTTAAAATGTCTGAAATATGCATTTGCTATTATAGCTATTCACAAAAATAGTTTTCAGTGATATTGCTAATAAGCATGGCTTCAAAACTGTGCTTAATACACCGATGTGTCTTTACTTTCTGTTATGTGAAGCTGTTACAATAGCCAGCTGCTGCTTTTATAACGGATCTGGGAGCCATTACTGGTTCTCTCTCCTCGTACGCTGTTGCGTGTGTTTTAGCTCACACAGCTTCTAACACAGCCAGAATCTATACCTGGTATTAAGCATGGCACTGTTTTTCTACTTGTGTATAATTCATGAATTAAACAGCAAATTGGATAAACTTGGGAATTAAGTGCACAAGCTAATGAACATACTTCGAAGAGGAACCACCTCAATAACTCACAACCACGTCAGCCACCAGAAGTTCCCTCCACTCTCCTAGAGGAAAATACTTTCTCTTGTTTTGTCCTTGGCTTTTTTACTTTTGCAAAGTTCTTCACAGGTTACAATTATTCAGGCAAACCTTAGACTACAGTGTCAAGAATTCCAGTGAACTACAGAATTGTTGTCTTCCATTTCTAGTTATATTCATGCTTGCAACCAAACAGGAACACAACAGAGCTTCTTTGGTTTTGGACTTGGAAGCTTTGCTAACCCTATGGAAAACTGGGCCTCTTGTGTTCCAGATGTTACTTTAACTTACAGAATGCTAGAATGTTCTTTTAATAATTTGATATTTCAGTGCCTGCCAACATTTGAGCCATTACAGTCCATATTAAACTTGATTTCATAAACCTTGGTTTCTGAGAAGTATTTAGATGCGTTTTAAGACTCTTTTGTCAAACTTCAATGATTTTATTCTATTGTTACAAACTGGATCTTCACTGGGAGAAGAAAAAAAGTATTTTCTTATAATATCCTACAGTTGTTGAGTCTGTAATAAGAGTTAGACGGGTTGTCTTAAAATAGAAGTTAAACTCCATAGAAATGACTGTTTTCAACGCTTAAATCCAGTCAACTTTGAGTGATACTTTATTTATAAAATGTATAAATTTATGACATATTTGAAGCAAAATCTTTCAAATCTTCATTAATTTGATGGTTATGTATAAGAATTTTGTATTTTATCTTTTTTCTGTTGCTTGGGCTACTTAATAACAGTTTCCTGACTTGTTTTGAGATGCAAAGGGCTAGTTATAGTTAGTAATATAAATAGAGTTTTTAGTAAAGCAATGTATTTATCATCCATTGCAGTAATGCAAAAAGATGGTCTGTCCTGCCAGGCTGTAAAACTGAGCTTTGCAGCAGCAAACTGGAATTACAAATGCTCCCTAGGGTAAAATCAGTTTGGCTCTGATGGCAAACACTGCAGATGCTTGAAACACCACTTACAAAACATAAAGTTTTCTCAGAAGCTCAATTCTAAATGATGGATCTTTTAAAAATGAACAAAGTAAATTTCTTTTTCTTTGTTGCAGAGGGGCATTTCAGAAAATTCTTTAGTAGCAATGGATTTCTCAGGACACAGAAGCAGAATTATAGAAAATCCAACAGAAGCCCTTTCAGTTGCAGTTGAAGAAGGATTAGCATGGCGGGTATAACCCTCTTTGCTTTATCAGAATAGTATTTTCTGATTATTTTTTTTTTGTTTTAACAAAAAAAGCTTTGAAATCACATCTTTACTTCTCTCTCCTACAGAGGAGAGGGTGCCTACGACTCAACTCACACGGTAGTCCTATTGCCATGTCTAACATGGGTATGTGTGAGTTAATTCGTTGCCAGAGAAATGTAATATCTGGTTCTTTCAATAAAGTAAAAATGTTTTTTAAAGTTCTTTATTTCCACAGCTATACACAGATCTCAGTCATGGTTTCATCATAAAATCTCTAGAGAAGAGGCTCAGAGACTTATTTTGCAGCATGGACTTGTAGATGGGTAGGTTAATTCTTTATGTAACTCTTCTGAGGCACGTTTCTAGTCAACAACTGCTATTTTCATGTACTTCTTATTGGGGGGGGAGATGGAGGAAAGAAGATTTTGCACTTGGCTAATAGAAATAAAAATTCTTTTATGTAGGGCTATCTGGGGATCAGTTGGTTTCTATTTTATATCTTTTGGAAGCAATAAAGTGGTGATCTAACACTTCGATTCTGTCACTGACAGATTACTTAAGTCTGCTCAGAGCCAGGCACTTGAGCTCTGTATTTGCACAATATTCTCTGGGAACTGTCAACTTTGGCACCAGTGTCTTTTCTATCTGTTATTAGTGATGAAAGAATGAAAGAAAGCCTGAAAACATTGACTAACCTTATTCTAAGATGAACTGTGCAGAAACAGCCGTTGGAAAAAAAAAAGTATGCTTTTCCTCTTGAAATGACTATTATCCCTTAATGGTAAACAATAAAACATTTAGGATTAGACTCTTCACTTTTATTTTTCTCTCATTTAAATATTAATTTAAAAAACGACAAAGCAAGTAGGTATTTTATGTTCAAATCCTCCTATTTTTCATTTCCATATTTTTATCTTACTCCTGTCTTAAATGTAAACTTAGGCCTCCTTCATTCAATGAGTAATTCCATGAAACTAAGTTTTTCTGAATCTGTTTCCAGTTAGGTACCTGTAATATCAGATTACTGGTTAAATTCCTTCAGTTTTGCATTAAGTATACTGTAATACTGTTTTCTACATCTGCAGAAAGGGCTCCAAGAAAAAAAAAAAAAAGATGGGAAGGAAAGGGAGACAAAAATCATCATGCTGAGCAAGGATGGCTAATTGCACTTCCCCTCTTGTATTTCTTCTTCTGTTTTTTTAATTTCAGGGGTCCTGTGTTTAAGCCCAGCTAATTATCCTGAAACTGCTTCTGTAGTCTGCATTCCTTTTTGCATTTGTTACAGGAATGAATCCAACATGTATTTCTGATCAGTATGTCGTTCTAGGGCTGATGAATCTTCCAGTGTATTTCAGTGCGTACACACACACTGCTGTTAAATGAAACCCAGTAGATTTGATGAGTAAATAGCAATGGTGTTTGAGATGAGAAAGTGAATACCTTGCTAGCATTAGTTTAGTAGAGTGTTGTTTATGTTATATTTTTGGATCTATTTGTAGATACGCATTGTGGTTTTGGTGAGGATGATACTCTTGTGTGGACTGTCTAGAATTGATTAGAACATGGTAGCATGAGCGCTCATATGCAGTCAGGTACATATTCAGGAGCTACAATGAAGTCACAAATGCAGCACAGCATTTGACGGGCTAAAAGAATGAATTATCACCAGAAATACAGAAGTTTTTCATTGGAATAATAAGATTCTAGTTTTGGGAGGGTGGGGGCATGGGCAGAGAAAATAATCCATGTTGAGCCTTTCAAGGTGATTCCAAGCAGGGAGATTTCCTGCATATATGACAGAGGTGGTAGGACCTCTGTTATACCATATGTGCCAACAAATACACTGTTCATGATGGCTTGAAGAATATAAAGGGATTATTATATAAAGGATCTACAGTAGTCTCAGTATTTGAATAACCCAGTAACAGAATTAGGGACAGCAGCAATCTTAAGGTGTGTTATGAAAGAATACAGTTTATGGGTCTACTGTTCCAGTGTAAAACCAACTTTCTTAAAGAAGTTTATCTAGAAATATTGTGGATTTCATACTTCACTCCCTAAACGGTGTTTGAAGACTTTTCAGTGATAAGTGGTTGACAGGATTGCAAACAGATTGTCATCTGATTGATGAATGGGATAATGGCATTAGCAAAAGGCCCATGACAAAATGCAACTGGTCATTCAGAGAATTCCTTAAGTTTATGAAGGAACAGTTGTTTGGAGTCATCCAGCATGTCTAAAAAGCTCCCTTCCAACCAGCATTTCTAAGATCCTGTGAACTACCACCTTTTCTTCATAATAAAGTGGTCTTTTTAAAGGTTCTTTGACAACTAAAGTAGGTCTATTGTGATAAGGACAGAAAAGAGTAAAGATATTTTTATGTGAAAGAGGACAAATGTTGCTTATCTTTGCTGTTAAAACAAGGAAAAACGTAAGAAAATTCACTTTAAAAGAACCGATGAATGGGAACATAAATCCTAATGAACCTGTATTTTCTTTCCTACCCAATGTGATTACTTTGCATATTGTTTAATGTGGATCCCAGTATTTGGGTGGATATCTGCAAAATGGCACATTCTTATAGTGTCATTTTTCTGAATAAAATAAAATGCCAGTCCTCAATGGCAAATATACAAAAGATTCAAGTTTATGCAAAGGATCTATCTATCTGTGCTCTGAAGTAATTCATTCATGTCCTGGAGAAGGTGAAAGGCCACTAGGTGGTGAGAGAGAGCTTGTTAGGAGAGCCCGAGTCTATTGAGAACTCTTACTTGTCCTTCTACTTCCCGGGTGCTCTTACAAGCTGTATGCTGAGTTGGCAACTATCCCTCTTTAATAACTGAATTAGTATCAGAGCTCTGAATTAAACTGGATGGGTATTTTGACAGAAATGTTAATGATTATGGACTCCAAATTTCTTAATTCCAGGTATTTTCTTACCTTGTAAAAATAGAACTCTTAAAAACTTGGGATCCATGTCGTTAGTCAGTGAAAATTGACTGTAAGCCTTTGTTTGCTTTCTTCTGAAATCCTTTCTTTTCATATAATAGTTGTACTCTAATTCCTGGTATGTGGTTGGGCAAAAGTAGGTGGCCACTAGTGCTCTCTAGGTTGATACCTGCAAGTCCACTTTGCCCATTTCTTTTGTGTCCTGAAAGAGGAGCATGCTTGCCAGCGGCTGTCCCTCCATTTCCTTTCTTTGGTACTTTGGTTAGCCGTATCTGTTCCAGACCTGCACAGTACAAACAGTTCAGATTCTCTCCACTACAAAGCTGTGAATCAGGTACTCCCCTCTGTCCTCCAAACTGTTCTCTGCTGATATCCCAAACCCAGTGATTCAGTGAAAGCTGTCTCTTACCAGTAATCATCCTTTGCCTGTACCAGATTATTCTACCAGGATTATGGCAAAATTATGTCTGTCAATAACCTGGCTGGAGTAAGTTATCAGTACTGTTGGGCATTGAGGGTGTTGCGATTTGAATAATGATGCCATGAAGTGAGCAGAGTGTAGCTCTGTCTCAGTGGGAATTTTGCCAATGTGCAGAAGTGAGTGTGCATTTATGAATATTGGCCAGATGTGAAAATCATTCTGGTGTGCTTGCATTACCTTTTCTGTAAACTTCCTGTTGAACTACCTTTTGAATTTTTCCTGTAACGCTTGTGATTTAGGTAACTGTCAGAGTCCAAAGAAAAACTTTGTTCAAAGCACAAACTTTCAGGGTGCTTTTCTGTCTAAGGGGATGCATTGTAATTCTATGCAGTGTAAAAACTAATGCCTACAGTGTCATTCATTCTGAGAATGCATATTTCTCACATAGTAGACAAGGTGAAGAAGAATTTAAGTATTTCCAGTGACACATTTGCAAAGAAATACTGATTAAAAGCATAACTTACATAATTAATATTATTTTTGCTTTTCAGTAATACTTCTGTAATAAATTTACAACAGTTTTAACTGGATGTTTACAAAAGGCTTTCCAGAGTGATCTTACTGTGAAAATTTTCAATCTCTTTTAGGGTATTCCTGGTACGTGATAGCCAAAGTAACCCCAAAACGTTTGTATTATCACTGAGTCATGGATTAAAAATAAAGCATTTTCAAATTGTACCAGTAAGTAGATTTTTCAGTTTCTTTATACAGCTGTAAAAGAAAACAATTGAATAATAGTGATGGAATATTGCTGGATTTTTTTTTTCTTTTGCTGTTTTATGGAAGATGTAAACATAATACTGTATCACTAAAAATAATTAGTAATCTTGAGTTGAACATTTTTGAGCTTCACTGTTTGATTTGCTACAAAGCTTGACTAGTATTATGAAATCCTAAAAAGTGTCTTGAAAAAATAGACAAATCCATATGAACTGGAATAGAAGCAACCATGATGGCGTGAAAATCATGTATTAAAAAGGTAATATTGCCTTCTCATTTTTTAATATGTGCACAATTTCTTTTTAGTAATCTATTTAGGTGGACTGCCTATGACATGTATGTGTATCTCATTGACTCATCTGTTCAGGATAGTTTCAATTTTTGGAGTCAAACATTTTTTGCTGACCTCTCTTCTTGATTCATCTTATTGTGGTATATTCATGTCCAGGTCTTCTTCAGGGGGACAATTTTAGCAAAAAAATTGATATCCTTATTTAGTCCAGCTACTTATAGGTAAGCTGAAATTTCCCAAACTGAAGTCATGTTCTTGGCAGTTTTCACTGAAGATATCCAATTCTCCTGCCAAAATGGCCAGCTTTCCCCATCCCTTCCACTCCCTCTAGAGGTGGCTTATACTGTTTTCTTTGCAGGCTGCTTCTGCTGAAATGAGAAACACGAGCATTATGTGTTTTAGCTGCAGATGCTTGACATAACTGAGCAGACCTGTACCTTTTTCTTCTCTCTTCACAAGAACCTTTCTTCCAGACCACTTAATACTCTAGCCTCCATGTTTCTTCCTACTGAAGTTCCTAGAAGATTCTGCTGTTCTTAGAGTGTAGTGGCATTTTTTTTTTTTTTCTGATCTGATGATCCCCTATGATCGTTCACCAAATTTCTGTATGCCTTACCTAGGGCTTGTAGCTGATATCTTCCCCCTAAAGAAGTTCCTGTAGAATAAACCAGAAGCATTATTTGGGAGGATGAAAGGAGTGAATCAATCTTTGTTAACTTGCCCAGAATTTTCATTCTGTTGGGTACAAACAGTGGAGGAGTCCTTTGTCCAAAAGTGATAGCTATGCCCTGGGTCCTATGCGAGCACCAGCACATGCTCTGTGATCAGAATCCCAGGTGTAAGGTCTGTGCTTCTATTGACTGTGGTCACTTCTAGTATTTACTTTGGGGTAACTGTTGTGTGGTTTAGGAAGACCTGCTGAACTCTGTACAAATACTGTATGATGATTCCTCATTGGGATGTCATTTAACTCTCAAATTTAAGAGACCACTTTTTCTTTCCCTATCAGGAAAACAGACCCTCTCTCTGTAAGAACAGATGCATCAGGAAGCTGCAGTTATCTTCAGTTTCCTCTGAGCTGGATGATTCTCCTCTTCCCTACAAAAAAATTACCAGTCAATTCTAATGTTCTTCTGCAGTTGTAAGCAGTGCATTTGAGGAATTAATCGTATACATGCATGCTAAAACCTTGCTCTCCTTTTGTAGGATCTTTGGAGGAACCAGGAATTCTTTATTTTGACATAGGTTGTCTAGACTTGGGTCATTTTTTCCATGTTGATGGTCTAGAAGACCTGTCTTACTTGAAAGAAAAATTTTTTTATTGGTTTTAAAGTAAAGCAATTTATCCTATGCTACCAGAAAAAAAATTTGTAATGAAACCAACTTAATCCCAAGAGAGAATAGGAAACTGTTAGTTCCCCAAACATAGGCGTATTTCAATTCCTTTCTGTCATTTAATTTCCAGGTGCATTCAGTACCCCTCATGCCATTCCCATGGCTAGAACAGTACTTTTTAAGGAGTTCAGAAAAATGTTTTTTGAAGGGGAAAGTTTTTGCTTCCAGTTTCTGCTGATCTTCTAAATGAAGTTATCATTTTCTAAGAAACGAGGCATTTTGTGTTACTGCACAAGTTGGTAGCTTATCAGTTGGAGATCAAGGTTACCTTTTTGAACTTCAAATCCTACTGTTCTTCTAAACTCTTGCCTTTTTCCAGTCATCGGGAAGAGAAGATGAACTTTCCTACTAAATAAATAAATGGCATTTAGCTGGTCTTTTTACAAGTTAAAAATCATTCAGTGACTAAATGAATTATTTTTCTCTTACCTTTTAGGTTGCTTCAGGTTATACTGCATTTAAAAATGTCTCCTCTCAGATAGGGCATGCAGCCTGCCAGTTCAAGTTTCCCCCACATGAACAGGTGCTTCATGTTGACATTGGTATTGCAGGTGGGCGGCAGGGAATTGATTGTAAAAAAGTTGAAAAAAAAAATCCTTTGGGATACATTTGGGATCCCATACTGTGAAAATTGGAGAACTTGGTAGCTTAAATGTATTTTTCAGCCTTACTACTCTGAGTAGTAGGCTGATACAAGTTAACTTCAGTGTTGTCTATCCTAAAATTAGCTGTTCAGTAGTCCATGTGGAAGTAGAATAATATAGGTACATATCTGGGACTGTCTCTTTCCACTTAATGTTCTTTCATAACAGCCTTCTTAGCTTGCAGAGAATGTTAGGTTCCTGGGCAACATAACTCAATATGAATTTTTACTTTGCAAAATACTAATTGCTTTAGAATTAGCAATCTGTCTGGTATTCACTTCAAGGTTTGGGATTAACTTGGAGGGGGAAAAATAAGCTAAAAGTGAAATCCCAGTAACAGGACATCTGAATCACAGAATCACAGAATGGCAGGGATTGGAAGGGACCTTGGGACATCATCTAGACCAACCCTCCTTGTCAACTCTTACTTGTCTTCAGTGTGTTGGCAGGAAAATTACATGCATAAGGAAAGTCCAGTGGATGATAATCCATTTTCAGGTTCTTGGCTGAAGCACAGGAATTTACACATTCACACATTGGCAATTCCTTAACTAGTAGTGTTTGACCTGGATTGACCAAAGTCTGAGAATAAAGAAATTACAGACTACTTCCAGACATGGTAGAAAAGGGGTAGAATAACCAGGAGTCATAAGCAGTTCAACAGCTGCTTCAGATGAGAAATCTTAATTGCAGGTAAGAAAGCTAATTATATCTCCTCCCTTTCCCTGTACTCAGGTAGGATAGTTGCATCTTTCCCTAGCACACCATCTGCTACTCTACACTAGCCTACTACTTCAGGATCCTTCTGTTCACTATTCTCTCAATCTTGTATCTTTTTTCCCTTTTCTTTTTAAAAATAGTTTAAATAGGGTTGGTTTACCCTCTACTTACATTAATATTAATTAGTCACTATTGCAGTGAAGCTTCTTGATATCAAACATATGTGTAGTAGAGGAAATAAATCGAGAAAGTGGTAGTCACCAATGCAATACAAATTGTGTAAGAGCTAATACTCAGTAACCTGGAATGGGGAAATACCAGTTGTAAATTTTTAACCATCTAAAAGTCAGAAGTAACCTTTCAAGGTATGTTTTGCACTTTCTTCTTTCTCTCCTGTATCTATGCTAATACATGTGTTTGGAGCTGCAGCAGTTCGTTCTGTGTTATAGAACATATTACTACATCAAGCATGTTGCTTTTGTGAGGGGCAGTGTCTTGTATAGCAAATCATCCAGTACACCAATGCATTGGTGTGTGGCCTCATTGCACCTTACAAAATAAGTGATACAAAATGTAGCAGTTACACAGAATGTGAATAGAGCAAAGGTTGAAATCTATGAGGAAGTTGAAACTTGCTTGTTTCTTGTTACTCTATAAATCAGTGTTCATATTAACTCCAGCTAGCATTCCAAACCAAAGGCATAAAGTTATATTGTTAGTGCAGAAATATTTCTATATGTAAATGTAACTGTTCTTTCCTTTTAGGCGTGTATATAACTTAAACGGAAGGTAAAGAAAATGTTATTTTTCTGTTGTTTATTTTTGATCTTGCTGTGAATGATCACTCTATTTTTTCCTTCTCTCAGTAGTCATGAGGTTATGAGTATCTTGGTCTACAAGAAGACTTCTCAAACAAGTATTTCAATCAGGAAGAATTACCATAGCAAAAGACAATTTTATTTTACCTTGTTTTTCCATTTTTACAGTTGGAAGATGATGGGAAGCTATTCTATACACTTGATGATGGTCATACCAGATTTACTGATCTCATCCAGCTAGTGGAATTCTACCAACTTAATAAAGGAGTGCTGCCTTGCAAGTTAAAACACTATTGCGCACGAATTGCTCTTTAACCAAAGCATCTGTTGTTTCATCAGAGTGAAAGGAAGATACTAGAATACTTTTTCCCGTAAAGGCAATTTATAGAGTAAGAAGGGAAAAAGCATTACATTGTAAAGATTCTATGTTTTAGCTGCAAAAAAATTTATATTCTGTATAGATAAGAACTTTGCATTGTGATCGTCACAGCAAAACTAACTTTATGGTTTTAAAAAAAACATTCTGTCCTATGTAATTCTTTAGTGTTGTCTTGGACTTTGGGGTTTTTTTCCAACTGGAAACAACTTTTAAAAAAACTAATATTGTGCAACTTCTACAAAAATATAACTGAGGGAAAGATCTTTGTTCTTAGGTTTAAAATGAACTTTTTGTCTCTTCAAATTTTCTCATAATTTCTGTTCATCACATAGAAGAATAACATTTACCATGGTGAGGATAAGAAGCTGAACTGCACATTTTATTTGTAAATAAAATGAATAAATATTTTGCACTATATTTTTGAATGCTACTTTGAGGATTATCATATACAAAAAGTGAAAAATCATTAAAACTACTTATAACTGATCAGTTGTGTTGAGTTGTGCTATTACTTTTTTTTGTATTTGAAAGGATTTCATGTCGTGCATAACATGGTTTAGAGTATACCTACAGTCTCTAACACAGAGAGAGGGAGAGAGAGACCTGTTAAGTACTGTGGATTGTTGCAGAGTTGGGGAAGGAATTGGCTTCAATTGCCCTTAAAAATTAAAGGTAACATTATAATATCTATAAATACACAATATTTACAAATGTTTACAATACTTACAAATAAAGGTAAATCCAGTGAACTTTACTCTCTGTTGAAAACCTGGCGAAGAGTGTATTTCCAATCAGTTCCTAGCTTATTTTATTATTTATCACAGAATAAAAATTTCAGTCTAGCTACCAGTCAGCCAGTCTTTAGGGATTACAACACATCTAACATTTCAACTAAAAAGAACTGTTAGGGTAGACTGACTCAAATTTTGGATCATAGCAGTAGAAATACTTTTGGTATCTTTGTTTTGAAGGAGAGATGATACTGCTGCATCCTTGAGTAAAGACTTGAGTGGAATGGGGTTAGGACTGGAAGAGGCATCCCTGTCCTCATGTTTTGCTGTCCAATAGGTTTGATCTTGTTATGAGGGTTCAGGACCTGGCCCTGGGTATCTTTACTCAGGGTAAAGGCTGGAGTGCAAGGTAGTGCTTGGAGACAGACCATTGTGCTGAATTCGGCCCCTCCTTCACATGCTTGCTTTCATTCTCTTGACTGTCAGACAGACCAGCTCTTCTGCTGCAGGAGTTGGTGGGGAGAGAGGGTGAAGGAGGCCTGTGCAGGGGACAGAGTAAGATGGGACGCGGGGCACAGCAGTGCCCGTGTGTGTAAGCCGACAAGGTCATGTAGATGGAAGCATTAAAGTAGTATTGTAACTATAGCCTATGGTTTTGTTATTGTGTGTCTGCGGAAGGTAATCATAATAACATAATGCTGTGATACTTAATTTACTGACTTGATCCACACATCACTGACCTTTTCCTCTGGTATGCAAATACAGTTTTTAAAGCTCATTAAAAAAGCAACTCTTCATAACGTGTACTAAAGCTGGAACATATGTGGTGCCGAAGCTCATTACATTAGGAATGCCTTGTAAAACTCTTCACAGTACAATAAATTTAACTCTTAAAACATCAAATATAATTTCAAGTTGTAATTACAAAAAATACAGTTTTAATTAAAACCTCTGCAGATTTAGTTTAATAATGAGATTGGTATAGAATAAGAAGTAACATTCTCTGCATCCCTGGGATTTTTGTCATCTTCTGACAAATGAAATGAATTGTCTACTGTAGTCCATTTCTACTTGGACATATGAAAGCTTTGCCATAATTTTTATTTTTATTTATGTATTTGCTAGCACGCTTGGTAGAGAAACTAACCGCTTGGTGAGTGAGTCACTTTTGGGCCTATCAGAAAAGAAAAGAGAATGTGGAGATTATGTCATGTGGTGGAGACGCATCAACCATCAAGAGTCTTTGCCTGCTTTTTCAGTTTTTTCTCCACAAGTGAAACAAAAAAAAACCCTACATCAAAAAAAAATCCATGTAAAACAAAGTATTGCTTAATGAGCATGGGCTTGGGACTCTTGAAAGTTTCTAACTGGCAAGTATTCAAAGAGTTCTCACTCTGTATATTGCTGCCTCCTGCATTTTGACAGCTCTCAATAAAAATCTAAACTGAATTCTCTCTGAGAATACAAAATCTTTTTTTTAAAAATGTGCATACCTTTTCTGAACTATATGGTTGTTCGTGACTATGCCATAAAGAAACCAAACCAGTGAAAATGAATAAAATCTAGCTTGGTGTTTAAATGACTTAGCAGACTACCTCCTTGTTTAAATATTACTGAAGGAAGAAGCATGAAGGAGGTAGGCTTAATGTGTAAAAACAAAAAACCAAACAAAGCCCCCCCAGACAAACAAAACCAAACTATTTGATATCCCAGACTAGTTAAAAACATGCAAAATGGCACCAGGTTGTTGAGGTATGGCTTGCGACATCTTTGCTAGCAACCAGTATTTTCTTGTCAGAAAAATGGCAAGGTTTTTTATGATATCACCCAGGATATGTCTGACCATGAAGTTCTTTGAGGGTGTAGGCAATGCTGTTTAAACATAATTTCAGCATGTTAACTGTGGTTTCTAATTAGGAATACTACATGTCTTTGGTGCCCACCTTCACAGAGAAAATTGGCTAATCAGGAGTTGTTAACAGCTCAGGGAGAAATTAGTACTATTTTGAGCAAGCCAATCTATCTGTCTCCAACGGTTTGTTTCTCTACAAAATGTGGGCAATTTTGTATTAACTCATAGAGGATTTAAGGACTGACTTTTAAAAAAATTACAATTGGTATTATTTGCAGAGGGCTTTTTTTAATACATGAGGCAGTGATGTGTTTTTACCTTTGCTTTGAGAAGGTCAGAATCTACAGTCTTAAAATTTCCTGGTGGAAAATCAGTGTCAAAGCACCTAGGTTGGAAGTGTGATATTTGAAAAAGACTTCAGACTTTCTTCAGATTTAAAATTTTGTACTTCTGTGAGCATGTCTGTGCAGCGCAGTGCAGTGCCGGGAGGAGAGCCCTGAGCTTGCCATGCAGGGGTACCCGAAGCGGCGTAACTGTGCGAGCCCACCTTTCTAGCTGGGGTAATTAGCTCTGCAGGGGTACGCTCTGCAAGCTGTGAGCTACTTCAGAGATTGCTCTAAAGCTCAGCGTTGTATTTGTTGGCATGCCCTTTGTGCCTTCGTTTCCAATCTTAAAATCTTTTTCGCTCAAAGGAGATTAAAAGTTAATTCACTGGTGTTTCATAATGCAGATACATACACGGCCAGTATTAAGGTTGCATGGGCAGCATTAAATGACATTTTTTAACTTCTGAGTGTTTTTCCTTAACAATCTTATTAAGTCACTTAATGAATTTTTTGACATGCAGCAAGCCTTCAGTTCATCAAACTAAATGTTTGAAAGAGAGCTTTAACCAGTTAAATAAAAGGGGATTACGTATGTAACTAACTACAACTGGGATCTTTCAAGGATAATTGAATTTCTGTCAAATGTTGTCTGTTACATCCCAGTTTAAGAACTGCAGCATTTTGTGCTTCCCTGGAGGTAGAATTGTTCTGTGGTGTAAGTGGGTTTGGGTGCCTAATTTTAAGACATAAATTAGCTTATTTCATGAGAACAGCCTTTTTGTTGTTGTTGTTACATTGTTTAAAGGTAGTCATCTTCATCTAAATAGAAGCCACTGTTTTAACCTACTTAATAGATGTAGCTTGCAAATCAGTCTAGCATTTGTCAGTAAAAAATCTTATACATAGTTTTTGTTACCTTTATTACTTTAGCTTGGAAAAGTACAAAGCAACTTACAGCAGTGTCTCTGGTTCATAAAATAATTATTTTTATTACTGTTCTGATATTTCAAACTACCGTTCCTTAGAACTGTAATGCATTCCATTTCTAATTTCAACTTCATAGCTGAAGCTTTCGCTGAAATCATCGAAGATGGGACATACCCCATTACTTGAATACACTTGCAAGCTTTCAGAGGTTAAACACTTATGGTCTATGCATAATCAATGTGTATGGTAGTGCAATTAATGTTAACTTTAATGAAATGCATGAATATTTAAAACTTAATGAATCTAGCTTTACAGCGCACTTTACAGCCTGGTTCACATATGTGAACAGTATTGACTGTTGGCCTCTGGATGTCAGCAGCGTATCACAAAATTCTTGTAATCAGCCACTGTTTTCCTGCTTCCTCCCAGAAATATCTGTGACTTGTGGTCTCTGCACATCTCCAGAACACCCAGTGCTTTTTCCTCTTATAAATTATTCACTTACTCTGTACCAATTAGTTCTACCAGTTGCTAGGTTTGTTATCAAGTTAAGCTTCAAGACAAGAACCTGAACTCAATGAGTGATTAAAAATTTATTAGCAGAGATGATTAAATATGCAGATAGTCTGTGAAGCTTGTTCTTGACCTTTTTTTTTAAAAAAAATCAGAGTAGGACATAAAAGAGAAGAGATTAAATGCAGAGGAGGCAGTGAACCTGAGTATTAAAACAGCTCATTCACATGTATAGGCAATAAAGTGATTTCCTTACAGGAATAGTTTGTGGTTTTTTTCCCCTCTGCTAAGTTGATTATTTTATTAATCTTTTAAGCAATTTGGGAAAACTCTATCCACTAGTGAGTCATATTTTCAAAACAGAACTTTATGTGATTAACGCTGATAATACAGACGATTCCCCTAAACGTTACGGTTAAAAACTAAACCATATCAAGATGCGGTTTCAACAACATTTAAGCATGTGCTGGACTTTAGGCGTGTGAGCAACCCTGGGGCTTCCACAGGAACTGCTCGGGTACATTAATGCCACCAGGGACCTGCTGGGCAACGTGGCAAACGCCAGGCTGTTTCTGAAAGAGGGGCTGGCTCAGTTCTTCATGGTGGTGGGCATGTGTGTGAGGTGGGTGGTGTGAAGAGCCCGTGTCCTCACAGCAGTGCCCAAGGCAGATTTGGAGGTGGGGGCAGGTGGGACCCTCTGGAGCCTGGGGTGAGCGGGAGCAGCCTGGTGCTGTTGAATCTGCAGAGCTGGCTCTGGAGGCAATGGGCCTGTCCTCCCCTCCCATGGGGGAAGAAAAAGAAATTACTTTATTCCCCTTAAGGCAGTAGGTGGAGCAGAGAAGAGGTCACGGGGCCTGGCTCTTTGCTTCCCACCTCCCTGGGAGAAGCAGACCCTCATGGCAGCAAAGGAGCGGCCTGGAGAGCAAGAGAGGCGGGCAGGAGCTGTGGTGTGGCTGGTGCCAGCCCAGGCTGGTGGCGTGGCACAGCTTTGGGCATTCGCTTGTGCGTGGGCATGTGTGATGTGTCAAGGTGTTTTGTAACGCCTCTGTGAGGGCATACGGGAGGTGACCAGACCCGGCTATGCACTGGGAGCGGGGACAGGCTGGGGGTGTGGGGGAGGCTGATGGCCCCAGGCACCCCATGGGAGTGAGCTGCTGTGGATGAGGCCTGAAGGAAGGAGAGGCCCTGCCCCAGCTTCTGGGGGCCCTGTGCAAAGAGGGGTGCAAGCAGCCCAGGAGCTGCTACTGTGCCCTTTGCCTCCTGGAGAGGGAGGAGTTACCCCTCAGGTGAGGCTGATGAGCCCCACCAGCCAGAGATTGTCAGGGTTAATGAGTTGCCCTTAATAAATATGTGTGCTCTAGGTTTGGCTGGTAGGTGTGTACTTGGAGGAGGTGTGTGATGTAGTAGATTGAGGTCTGCATGACTAGCGAGTGAGGCTGGGGACTTGAGGTGGGAAGGGGAAGGTATGAGGGGAGGTTGTTATGTACCTGTTGTGCCCCCTGCCCCCCTTTTTCCCCCTGTTCTGTTTATAAGTTACGGTGCCTTTATTTTCAAATGCTAAGCTCTGTGAGTAGTCTTTAGGCTTCAGTTACAAACACAGTGCACATTTCTAGCCCTGGCCATAATCGGCAGCAGAAGTGGAGCACAGCCTTTTCTAGAGTGAGGCCCAAGGAAGGCATTTGTATTGCCATCACCACTGAACTTGCATGGCTAGGATTGTGCTGTGGAGGGAAAGTCTAATAAAAAATGGTTGCTTGTTATCCAAAATAGCAGGTGTGCCTCTTTGATGGAGTGAAATTAGATTGTGGCCTAGGAACTTCCTTAGCAGTGTGCAGTCCTGGAAGCATTTCTCTAGTTCTCTGGGAGATGCATTGACTCAGATGTACAACTTTCCATTCTTACTTTCTTCTTGCTCTGAGCCTTAGTTGAAACACCACTCTTCACAACTGTATTTCAGTTTCCTCTTCTGTTATGCCAGCTACCTACCTCGGGAAAGAAGGAGCAGAAGAAAGATGTTTAACTAGGGTAAGCAAGTTGGTAAAATAAATTGAGAGGACATTGAATGAGGTGCTTCCCACTTTCCTCCTTGTGGCTGAAGCGGAACGAAAGAATGAGTCCTCAGTCTTGCATCCCTGAATGTAGGGTAGGCTGACGTGCTTCCAAGTGGGGTCATAAGTTTAGATTGGTTTTTAATGTCAGCAAAAACTTTGTAATGTGAAGAAAAAAAAAAATCCTTAAACTGAGGGAAAGGAAGTATAAAATTTCAAATCTTTTTACAATGCAAGAGGTTGCAGGTGGGAGAAAAAACATGAGGTTTTTATAGGTTAGGGTTTTCTGTTTGTTTCTTTGTAGTTGTGGTATTTTTTTAACCAAAAAACTTACTCTGTTATATTGTATGGAGCTCTGCAATTGCCAAATCTACAGCCTATACTAGATGTTTAAGTTCTGGGAAATAACTCATGCAAAAATCTCTTCTGATGATGGATGTGAGGTCAGCTATTCAAACGAAAATACTTTCTCCCCAGTTACATGGTATAGGGCTGTGGTGCTCAGACCATATGCATAGTTAGTTATTTTTAGTCATTTAAGGAGAATGTAAAGGAGGTGATATGTGTAGGAGGGTGGAAGGGTAAGGAAGACACTTTTAAAAGAGATACTAACACTTGAAACAACAATAGATATGCTATTGGAGAGATTTTTCCTAACCTGTATGCATCACATCTGAAGGGGTTTGTTTCTGTACTGAACAATTAATGAAGTCCTCATTTCTGAAACGATGCATGTGCTTGTTTGTGTGCTGTGCATAATGCTATGGATTTCAGTATGCTTAAGATAATGCGTGTAAGTGTTGGCAGGATCAGAGTCAAAGACATCAAAAATAACTTGGAGGGCTTGTGGAAATTCACAAAGTGTAATAAGGTGATACTTCAATTGGTGCTGAAGTGGGAATTGTAGCTGATGTTATATTTAATGATGGACTGTGGTCACTGGGTTCACTGTGACTGAACAATATCCATCTATATTTTTGAGGTAAATGAAGAGCTAAAAATTAGGAATGTTTTGCCTCTTTAGTACTTGTACATTGATAATGCTATTTGCACTTATTATCCTGTATTGTGTGTGTAAGAAAAAAACACACAAAAACCCCCAAAGCCGCCTTTGCAAGAAAGAATTTGTAGTAGGAATCTATATTTGAAGTGGCCTTGGCCTTGTGAAAGTGAAAGATGTATACTTTTGAAGAAAAAGTTCCTCATTTCTCAGCACTGTAGAGTTAGGAACTAAAAAGCATTATGGGAATGATCTAATTGTTTCTATTTCCTTGCTAGAAATAAAATTAATACACTAATTCAAAGAATATCAGCAGTACAGGTGGCCCTTAAAAGGGCCTCCCCATGGCAAAGAAGCACAGCTGAATTGTTTTACCCCTTTGCTTAAGGTAATGGGGGTTTGCAACAAATGAATTCTAGGTTGTTCTGTGGTGAAGTGAAATGCTCCTTTGTCCACAGGAATGTGTGTTCCATTTCTGTGTGTTCCTCCTGCCACTTGAAATAAGGCCATATGGCTCAGCATGAACTCAGAGATGCACGCTTTTGCAATCATGTTGATCCAAGGAGCTGTGAGAACTTTAAACTATTGACATTCTTCTAGGCTTTCAACTCTTCTTTTTCTCTGTATATAATTCTTTCTAGATCATGGTTTTATTACTTGCAGAAATTAATCTCTTAGCAATATTTTCTTTGATCAGTTACTTATCTTCCTATAATGTATTCTATAAAAAAGCAGAAAATACCCTCTCTGCTGTATGAAAAGCATTGTTGGTTTGCAGTGGTGTAAGCTGGAAGTAGTGTTGGTTCTCTACCTACAGTTGATGAATCTAGGGCTGGAAGCATAGTACTGAATGGATTAATGCACATGTGTAGTGTTCAGGATGCTTTTGAAGTTGTAACACTAGTAGAAAAAAATGTATTTTGTTATGCACACTCCTCACAAAAAAAAAGTGGTGGTGGAGAAATTCTGCTATACTAGGTTGTACAGACAAAGAAATCAGGCTTGAGGTAAATGAACAGCTTTATAGTGGAGTGATTGGCCTTTATAGTATATCAGACTGGTGGATAGCTCAAGAGAAGACAAATGAAACAAATGGAGAGCTCTTGAAGTAGAGAACTGTGATGATGAAGAGCTTGGAGGAAAAGAGCTCCATTAAACGCTTGAGAACTATGGTTTAAGTAGGCTCTGGCAGTTTTAACCCTGAAAAACACTAAAAAGTGGAAGAGTGAATGAGAAAATGAAATGGAAGGGAAGAAGTTGGAGAACTACTTCAGCTGCTTGGGGGGGAAGTCTTAATCTGTTTGACACGTGATTATAAGGCATTCTTGCAGGGATGCATATGAATTTGAAAATTGTCGCCAACTCTGTCAGTCACCTGTGGAGTCTCATGGAGCAATTCTGAGCTAGTGAAACACCAGTATTTTTACTGAATAACCTGAACTTGTCACTCTGTAGCCTGATGTGGCAGGGGAAGGTTTGTTCTGAGGGTGTGTGTATTTGTTTTCTGAATCTAATCTTCTTACACTCTGCCTAGCAAAAACGACAGCTTAAACTGGAGACAGGTGGAGAGACGGTGAGACAGAAAGAAGTGAGGTAGATGCATGGTATGTGCTGCAGTTATGAGGCTTGACCAAAGATGGAGAGACTAGTAAGAAGTCTTACTTCTATTTAGTAATGTGGCACCATTTGCTGATGCGTTTTAGTTACAGCTACATGCCAATTTTCTGTGACTTTTTCTGGCTTGGGTTTCTTATGCTGAATATATGGATTTATACTTTTTAAGGGTTAACTATAACAATTGTTCCTTGAAAGTTTCATTGGAAGCTGCCTGACTGAAGTGTTGAAATAGTTGAATGCACTGTGAAGTTTTAAAGTAAACTTTGCTGTGATCTCTCTGCTAAAGACTAGTGTAGATTTTTTTTAAAAAAAAAGTAGAAAGGTGGAAACCAGATATGTAAGCATGTTAACTTTTTATTAAAAGAAATCATTCCAGGAGACCTCATTAAGCCAGGACGGTATTCTAAAAGTGAATATACATGTTGACAGCTACACCCATAAATTTGAAAACTGCAAACATGTTCAGCATAAAAGCCATTTTTGAAAAAAGCTGTTGCTCTGCCCTTGTACTAATTTAAGAATTGTTCTTTCATTCTGATTTTTATAGTTTCTTTTCACATATATAACTGGGACAGTTTAAAAAGTACTTTAAAGAATCTTTCATGATGTCACAAACTTCATAATGCAGATGATTATTTTTAAAAATGCACACATTACATAATGGCTCAGTGTAAAACAAGCTCAATAATGCTTTTTTTTTTTTGCTTTTTAAAAAACAAAATGACCTGTCCATAGACTGTACCTCTGTACAATATTCTGGCAAAGAACTTCTGTTTCCTGGGAGTAGTGATGTGAGTTTAAATCTCTTGGCTCCATCACTAGTCTAGGTGAAGAGGTTCTCTCGTTCTATTCATACTGTATCTGAATACATAATAAAGTCTTCACAGTGAGCATAGGAAGATCTTGGACAATCTCTTCTTTCAGTACCTTTCTGTCAGAGTACATTCAAGGTACATGGACATTTAAGTTGGTTTCAGTAAAGTAGGGACTTGATATTAACCTAGTTTGGAGAAGCATGATTGGTACAGAGTCTTGAGTATTCTGCCTGTGGATGCAGACTCTGAGGAACAAGAAACAACCAGTCATGACCTTAGGTTTGTTTTCTCGTTGGCGTGGGAGGAAGGAGGAGGAGCGATTCACTTGGTCTGCTCTGTGTAGGTGGAGATAAGATGATATTCAGAAGCTAGAATAATTTTAAATGAAGATCAGTAATGAGAAATCACACCACAAAAAGCATGGGAAGATGGCAAAAAGTCATCAGGTGACTGAGAGGAGCTGAGCAAGGGACAAGACCTTGGTTGGAATGGTTCTTGGGCAATAAGAAACATAAAGTGGTTGGGGTTTTTTTGGGGGGGGTAGGGGGGGAATTTTTCCCTTTTTCTTTTTTTTTTTTTTGAGCAGATAGATCTGATTGAACAGATAAATCTGATTACTTGTATTTTGTTACATTTAGTAAATAGCTTCTAGGTTTTACATGATGATGCTTCATATTTGCTTAGGAAGAGATTGCATTTCATGCTTAAATATGTGTGTTACCTTAGCTCTTCTGACAAATGGCCAGTACTGTGTTGTTTTCCCTATTACTTGAATTAAAATATTTGTTTGTACAAAATGTTTTCCTCTGACTTCCTGAGTGGTGATGTAATAAGGAAGAGAAGAGACAAAGAACTGTTGCTGAAAATCGTTTGATGAGCTTTGACACTTGAGATAAATCAGTACCTTGCCAATAGAAACAGTATTTATGATAAAAAATTTTGCTATGTTGGCTGACCTTTGTCATAGTATAGTGGTTCAAAAATTTTGATGGGTAGATAGTATGTTTACTTTGATAATAAATGGAAGACTGAGGTAGAATTATGAGACGAGTCCTCAAGGATTCACACTAATACATGCATGTTTAAATATTGATAAGGTTCTGTTTAAGACTTTTTCTTAACACCTAAAAAAATACAGTTTTTTCTACAGAAAGGTTGTTGGGTATCCTGCACTGTAGAAGTGAAATCGGCACAGAGTAAAGGAAGTTGTAAAAGCTACAGTTCCCGAACAGAACTGACACAGAATCTTTCTAAAGAAATTAATTGCTGACATAGTTGTGCTGTTTCTGGCCTCTTCCAATCTAACTGAACATAAGCTCCTCAGACAGGCTTTTTATTAGTGAATATTAGTGGAAACCATCTGGCAAAGGAGAATCTGTTTGTGCAAAGTACTTCTTTATTTCTAATTAGTGGTCTCAAACAGATTTTCCTCTCTCTGATGCATATATATGTATGTTATTTGTGGGTAGTGGGAAGAGGAGTAAGAGTAAATTTCTTATCTAAATTAAGCGTGTCAGCAGCACTTCTCTGTTGGTCCCAGAGCATTACTATTTTCCTGTGTATTGAATTCGACTCCTGCTTCGGTTTTATGTTTTGTAGGGCATTTTGGTATCTTTGGTATAAGCAGGGGCAAGGAAATAACCCCCAATATGAGCACATAAAAATAAAAATCTCTTTAGGTGATGAATAATATTTTAAAAATCACCTTATGCATCCAAAACAAAGGATTCATATATGTGTCAGATGCTTTATATAGTAGAAACCCCAGAAAAAGTGAGGCTTCAAGGAGTAGTGGCTTTGGTACAGTCTCTACAGCTGACACCTCCGAATTCATATAACAATTACACCATGGACTTCCAATAGGAAATCTTGCTTGTAACTTTTCAAGGTTTTTGAGCTTGGAATAGAGCCAATAACAGACCCAGACAAGGGCAACTACAGGAAAAACAGTTGTGTCAGAGAAAGAACTAGAGTGATGCTATATGAGGATAAACAACACCGGCACTAAAAGAGAAAGGAAGCAACGTAGACTACAGCCAGTAACATGTTAGTCTGACATAAACACTTCTACATTGCTCAGTGTTTTGTGCTGGAAAAAAACATCTTTAGAAGGAACAGCAAAAGTTTGTTATATCAAGCTACTGAATGCGGAATAAAGATAATGGCTAAAGTTCTTACTTGTGTAAGATTTTCAGTTTTCCTCTCCTGGCTAAACAAGATTAGAGTTTTCTGCAGAGATAACAGAGAGCAAGAGTACGTGAAACTGTGGAAGAGAGTACCAAAGAACTAGGTGCCTGACGCTGAAGGTATCTTCCATTTCATAATTGAAATATCTGCCAATATGCTCCGTGTTGATCTTGGTGAGAGAAGGAAAAGAATTCTGCTGGTGTCATATACTGGGGTCAGAGAAGGAGGTGTGTTTTCAGTTGTTTGCTTTTCATTGAACATTACCTAAACTGTTTTTAAGATGGTAGACTCAAAATAATTGTGTAGAACTTGAACAAGTGTTATACTGCTGGTACCCAGCAGGAAATATTCTTAAGTATAACCTATGTACTGTGTACATACTAACAGTGAATAGCAGTGTAGCAAATATATCAGTGTGCTATTAGTATGTTTAATGGCATTCAGCTGTGACTATTATTACATACAGTCTTTTAAATTTTTTTTCTCTAATGCAAAAGCTATGTTTTTGGGTAAGCATTCACCTTCTGGTTTTATGCCAGGTAAAGTAGTTCAGTCAAATAAGTAAATAAGCGATATTTATATCTGGGCTAACAGATGATGCATCATACCTAGAAGAACACCTTTTCATTTAATGGGTTTTTTTGCACAACACAAGCTGCTCTTGTATTGGAGAAGAAAATAGATGGAGCTGGGCAACTGAGCAAATATGACCATATGGCAGCATATCCTAGCATATCCTTTCAGATTCTGCTGTGGCAGCTATAGCAGTAAGGCTCCCATGTTATAAAATAGCTTCTATATCCAGGCCTTTTTCTTAAGGACAATTTAACAAAACATAAACCTTGCAGTATGAATTTCATAGTCTAGTCAAAACTACCTACATGTGTACAGCTCCTTGTTAAACCTCCTTTTCCAGTCAGCTTACTCTCATTCTTTAATTTCTGAGTACTTTGGCTTGTAACTGGAGCTATGGGCCCATGCACATTAGTTGAAGGCTGTAATTTCCTTTGGGTCAAGGAATAATTTTGATGTATCCTATCTCCTGTGAAGCCTTCTGCCCCAAATTCCTGCACCTGGAAAACTGCTCATGATTGCCAGAGATGGAAATGCAGACTGACTGGTTGTGTACAAGAGATGGAGAAAGCAAAATGGAGCATTGAAGAAATGAGATTAGGCAGTTTCCTTTACCTCTAGGAACAGCTACTTTGAAGGTAAGGATTTCTCTTCCACTCATCTCCAAAATGCTGGACAGGGTGGGGAAATGCTTAGTATGATTTTTGGTAATGTCTCCAAGCTAATTTAAATCAAACAGACTCAATATTCTTTTCTTACCAGTGGTCAATTGTAAATGCTGGTAGAGAGGAATAGGAGACAGGAGCTATATGAGAGGCTCTTCCTGTTGCACATCCATCTGCAACTGGTCTGCCATAGAGAACTCCCTTACAGTAGGCTACATCTTGTCTGTTCTTAATTAGTCATTACTGGACCATGAACTATTTCCAGCTCTGTTTGGTCCCATTTATACTCTTGTTCCACCACCTCTCAAGCAAATGATTGTACTTCTCAAGTGAAAGGAGATCTTTGTGGGTTTTTAAGCTGCTTGATTTGTTTACCAGATAAGTGCCAAGTAGTGAGCAGGTGATGCATCCTCACCTTTACTTCAGTGTTTGTTACTTCATAGATGGGGTGGAACTCACCTTTGCTGGGAAAGAGACTAGTTGAAGAGTTGAACTCTCTCCCTTTTGGACATTTTCTATGTTACTGATGATTCTTCTTCTGCTTTTCTGTACTCTTTGCTTTCCTTTTAATGAGGTTATCAGAGCTGCACTTAGAGTGAAAGATCTGTGTGTATTTGGATTTACAAAGTCACATAATGTGTTGAGAATTTTTTGTTATGTTTTTATTCTCATTTTCCTTCTTTATAGTTTTTAATACTCTGTTTATTTTTCTGACTTCTGCTGAGCACTGAACTGATGTTTTTGGAATGATAGTATCTAACCTGTGACCAATCATTGCGTGTGTGTGCTTTAGGTTATTCTTTGAATTTAATGACACTTTTATTTTTCTATTTTTCAGAAAAAAATTAGTTACCATGAAAGTATCATGTGGGCATGCGTGAGAAAGATTGTCATACTGCCTGGTGTGTTGTCCGATGTTGTCCTTGGTGTTGTCTGACATAAAATTTATATCTTCTAAAATATTCAAGTTGGGATTTTGATGTTCTGAAAAAGTCCAGTGAGGCAGCAAAGATAAGAGACTGATGGACAACAAAGAAAAGGGAAATTAAAGAGGATCCCTTAGACACAGCTCGCTGGGCTGGCTTTCTAAGTGAAGAAAGGTACTCATCCTGAAAAGAAAGACTGACAAATCTAGGACTCTAATTAAGAAAGCAAGAGTGGTATGAATGAAACGGTATATTTGACTGGGAGGAAAGTGGAGCAAGAGATAGCTTGGTTACAAAGAAGTCTAAAAGTAACTTTTTTTCTAATTTGGTTCATAGAATCATTTGTGTACACTTTTACAAATGACCAGTAAATTAAACTTCTGAAAATTGCCATTTGTAACTATTCCAAAATGCCACTTTGAATGGACTGTGAAGATATCTTTCCATCCACTCCACTTCCCCTGCCACTTTCAGTTAAGATTGGATCGTGATGGATAGCATCATTTTGTCACATTGTGGCACTTTATAAATAACATAATGCAGTGATGTACAGTGCACTGACAATTGCGGTTTTAGTAGCTATTGGGAAAGCTAAAAATGAACATTTTCCATAATCTAGATAGTTTACTTTGGCTGTTGGGCTTTCTGCACATCTCCAGTATGTATTCCCATAAGATATTTAAAAATATGTATATGTTTTTATTATATTGTATATACACTTTGGTAGGTGTAAAATAAGTTTACATTTTAAATGCATTTGTGCTGCTATCAGAGAAAAGCAAAACAAAATAAATTGATGCCAGGGGAAATGTCAGGCATGCAACACAGATTTGTTAAATAAACATTACTGTGTGGCATTAGCTAATGTTATTACTTTGTTTCCCTAGTGGCTCTTTTTTTGATTATCTGCATTTCTAAAGACTGTGCACATTTCATACACGCTAAGAACAGAGCATAAGGATTCTGCTTACATGAAGGGCCTTGCAAAAAATACAGAATATGATGGCATTTTTTATTTACATCTGTGCTAAAAATATGCTTACATTTTTGTTGCGGAAGAGATAATGTGAAGAAATTCAGTGATTGAACTTTTTTGAAACTGTATGGGAACTATATGTAGAAAAACTTAAAAAGCAAAATAGAATCTCAGGGATTTAAATAACGGTCAAAAGTATATCATGCTCTTCCTGAGTATCTTTCAGAACGGAAACCAAAATAAAAGTCTAATTTAGGATTTGTTTAAAGCACTGGACAAAGGATGGCATAGATATGCTCATGACTGTGGAAGGTAATTTCATAACTTCCACTCAGCCTTTTACTTGTAAATGCTTCTTATTCATAGAACCGGGCTGTTGAAGCCAATATGCAGTGTAGAGAATGTCCATACATAGCATAAATTTGGGAAATCTTATAAAGAATTCTGTGGGTGGGAAATCCCTCCCTCTCTGACCAATTCATATCCAAGAGCAGAAACCGAAGTACCTGCCATGCTACTGCATGACTTATTTAAACAAGCTGGATTTATTAGTAAGGATTCATAGCAATACCAGCTAGGGCTTGGTCTGTTTATATATTTATGCTACAATATAAGATTGGATAATGTATATTTATTTGAAGAGTATAAAGCTCACTTTCAGGGTTTGCATAATCAGCATATTTCAAGCAAGTCTGATGTTGAAAAGTGACTGGTAAAAAAGAGTATCAAAGCTGAATGTTACCATCTGTGCAATTCGTTTAGTATACCACGTTGCTGCTCTTAGACTAAGTCTAAATAGATTTGTATCCATACTACAGCTGACATCAGCTGTCCTGCCTTTTGGCTCTTGGTAGAGGAGAGGGAAGACCAAGGCAAGAGAACTGTTCTCTAGCATGGCTGAGACACATTGATTAGCGTATTTAGAGGTGAAAGCTTGCATTGACGTTGCCTTTCTCAGGAAGACCATGTAATTTGAACTCAAAGCAGTAGGTTGGACATGTGTGTAATTGTCAGTACTTGCTTAATGTAGTGTTTCCTCCCTGTTGAATGTTGACTTTGCAACCTAAATGCTATTTCAGTACAATTAGTTGGTTTTGATTCTGAAGTAGGGAACAAGAGAAAACTTGCATGTAAGGAAAAATATTGACTTCTCTCTTGGCCAATCCATCTAGTATATCCTACACTAAGAATCTCTTCTTCACTTGACTTAATGGAGCAACTTGTAGAAGTGGGAAAAAGTAGTAACTTAAAAGAAGAATGCTGTTAATCTCTGATGAACAAGAATGTACAACCTGGATTTTGGGGATTTTTTTGATTCATATTTTTGATGTGTGTGATGTATTCATGGTCTGACTTTGTCCCTTCAACTTTCGTCTATCAGACTCAGTCTTCTGGCTGCTGTTGCTTTCTCTTTTTGGAAAGAGGGCTGGCAAGGCATTAGTCTCTCCTCTTACTGACTCTTGTTGTTGACTTTCTGATCATTGCACTGTTCCCTTCCTTAGTATAATGATACCTTGTATGGGTAAAAACAAAGAATGGTCCTCCTGGTTTCCTTTCTAGTTCCTGCCACACCTTAGGGATTTCCTGCTGGCAAGAAAACAGTGTTGCTTGGGTCTGATATCTCCAGATCCTGATATGTTCAGAGCAAACACATTTTCTGAGGACTTTGCCAAAATATGGCAATGATCATTTCTGTATGTGCAAATGAGATGTAATCAGAAGCCTTGTAGCTTTGCCAGAACAGGTGGAATCTCTATGTAGGTTAGGGCAACTCACTTTCCCAAACTTCTGATTTCTCATGAGAAAACATTCTCCAAGGTTGAAGTTGGTTGGTTGGTTCTTTTTTTTTCCCTCCCATGAGTTAAAAGGTATTTGAGCAAGAAATGATCACTCAGAGAAAAATGTAATTTCAATAAAATCAATGAGGATATGATTTTATGATGGAGAATGAGATGTGTTTAACTACACATATCATCTGTCTTTATTAACTAGGTTATAGAGTTTATATATTCTGGACATCTGCTGAAGAGAAACCCTCTTTTCTTGGGGTATGTGGCATACCTGGATGGATGGTTGTGTCAGAGGTTCATAGTACATCATACTGAATCTGTATTAGGTTATTTTAAAATGAAAACTTCAAAACACTCCTGAGCCTGATCCAGATGAAGATGATAGTTGGTATACCATTCATTAATTTAGGAGCTGATCTAGCTCCTAAATTATTCTTTGTTGCATAAAACTGAAAAAGAAGAAATTCAATGAGTTTTGCTGTAGGTATAAAACTAATTGCCACAACTCTAATTTCTAGGCTGGTTTTCAACTCTCTTAAAAAATCAACTATAAAAATAACCCTTCTTTTTTGTTATTGTTAACCCTATTAATGGATCCTATCATCTAGTGGTAGGACTTTAATCCCAGCACCCACCCTTTCCCATAATTTTCCTGAAATCTATCATTTGCAGCATGTGGCAATGGAGACTCTTAAATAGTGACATATATTTATCCTTAAGAAGCAGGTTTTGCTGGGGTTCATGCTTGAGTCCGTTTTTCTTATCTTTCTAAAATGGCCAAAGTTAACTGATTTGAAAGGGCCTCATTTTAAATTACATTCATTCAGTGAAAACAGAAATTAACACTTAGAGACATCTATATGCTAATGATTGTAGCTCAGGGAATACCCTTCTAACCTTTTCAAAAGGAGTTGGTAAAAAGCCATTTCACTTGAAAGCAACTTAGTAAAAATGGTAGATTAATTAAATACAATAAAATTTCCCTAAAATCTTTATCCCATTTATCACTTATCATTATTTTTCCTTTTCACATATCGTACCTTAGCTCCAAACTGAATGTTCTAGGATGCATTTATTAAAACTGTTTTTCTGGTGACATCTATTAGATGCTGAAAAACAGAGGTTAACAATGTCATGAGTTTTAGGGAAGGCATGCAAACAGAGGTGAAAAAGCAGCTTCATTTATCACCGTACATAAGATACTAAGTGTATGAATTTTGGCAAAAGGGTCAAAAAATGTGTAGGGGGAAAGACTTCCTATAGCCCTTCCAGATGCTAAACAATGAACTGAACAAGAAGATCCCAAGCTTTCAGACCTTCTAAGTGCTTTGTATCTGCATCCATTAGAGAGTTTACTGTAAATGCAACATATGACTATTGCTGTTTATAGGCGTATTTATTATAGGTGCAGTCTGTGTTTGTGAATCTATAGGAGGTCAGAATCCCTGAAGAGGATAAATTGAGTATTGCACATATTAAGCTGCTTGTGCACATTGGTATTCTACCTTGTAGTACATGTGTTACCGTAACATTTCTTGGATACGGTTGCTGCTGTATATAGAGGCTTTGCAGGTCCTTGAATCTCGTGTTCCTATTTGGAAAAGGAAAATCTTGTGGAAACAGTTGCCCTGTTGTTCTTGCACTGACTACTATTTGTGTTGTGGTTGTTCTTATGAGGAACAATTTCTAAGGAAAAGGCCTAAAAAGCTAATGCCTGAAGTTTCTTTTGAAGCTACCCATCTGATTAGTCTTGTAGATCTTGATGTGAAGTCAAACTAGGGTCAAATAAAGTATTAAGCCCTGGAGTAAGATGTGTCTGCCCTAGGCTAGAAGCAATTTGCAACTCATACTTGGTTTAAATTTAATAGCAGTAAAAATCCTATTGAAACAAAATGTGGCAATTATTGCACTTGAAATTCCAGTGCAGGAGAGACTGGAAGAAGGTCACAGATCTGTATTTGGTTTACTGATGAAAATCTGTAAAAACGATGTGAAGATCCAAAAGGATCATAAGTTTTAGTAATGCTTAAGCAGGTGTTATGGACCAACTTCCTTTCCACCAAGTAGAAGAGAAGCCTAGAAACCTTCCCGGTTGGCTGAGCAGCGTGTCTGCAAGCCCTAAGGAGGCAGGCATAAAAGACTGCATTCAGCTCTACCTCGAGAGAGAGAATCATATATGCTGGGCAACCAGACAAGAGAAGATAGGTGGTGACGGTCCCTGAGCACAGAGGGACACTTGTGACTCAAGGATTGGAGGGTGAGGTTTTTCTGTAGGAATTGAGGGAGAAAGCTAAAAGACTGGGTGATAGCTACCTCCTACCACAGCAAAGGAAGAGAAGCTGGGAATCTTTTGACGAAGAGCTGCTAACAGGTAATATATGATTAAAAAGGAATAACTGTGCCTTGAAGACACACCAGCAGAGTATGTGGGGTGTGAGGAAAATGGCTTTTGCAGGCTTTATTAGCAGCTCAGCTGCACCCTAGGTTTTTTAACGTTATCAGAAAAGTAATGATCTACACTGCTGTGTTTTTGTCCCCTGGACTGCAGAAAGACAGTTTTTAAGCAGCCATTGCCTAATGCCACAAAAAGCTAACATGACCTGGGATCAGAGCACTTACGAACAAGATCTTTGTTTTTCACTGTTCTGAGCAGGAGCTGTTCCCCCTGCTCTTAAGACTTCAACTTTCCCCTGAGTTTTAATCAAAATGGTGTCTCTTTCAAAATCCTTCAGAAAGGGGAAAACATCCTATTTGAGCTGGCAGCTTTTAGCATGTATTTGTAGTAAGACACATTTACAATGCTAAAATGGCTCTCAGTCTATTGTTTCTCCCCTCCCACCACAAAAGACAACTGTTAATATTGCAATTCTTTACCTAATCTTTTGGAAGCAGCACTTATTTCTTCCTGGCAGTAACAATTGCTTTTTCACTGCTTTGGCTCCAGAAAAACATGGTATTCAATTCAATTTCTTAGTAAATGTGATGGATTGGTGGATTTCTTTTTTTTTTTTTTTTTTTTTTGGACAGCTGGTACTCTAGGTTCTAGGTTGGTCTAGCTAAATAAAAGCCCTGCTGCCTTGCCTGTTATATGGGGCACTCCAGAACTGTTAGAGCTGGAGAGGCAAAGCTTTGTCCTTGTTCTCTTACACTTCTCACATCAGTGTGTTGAGCACAGCAGGGAACTGTAACGTACTCTGCTGCTGGTCTGCAGTCTGAGACTGGCTACAGGCTTTCAGCACTCTCTTTGCAAAGACAGGACTGAGAAACCAAACATCTGTAACCTAAACTATTTAGTGTGTTATAAGGCAACAACAAAATGCTTTTAGAGACCATGACTAAACAATAGCCACAAATTCAGAGGTCAGCATGCTTTTCCAATCATTGCACTGACTTTTGTAGTGTTGGTTAATATTCTCAGTATTCTGTGTTATTTATGATTTGTCATGCTCCTTAAATTATAAGCTTTTGAGTGCTAAACTGCATACAATAGTTTAGATGTTGCAATCACACTACTTGTGCAAATGTATGGAATGGAAAAAATATAAGTAGTATAAACAATGGAAAATGAATTATTTTCAGTGCATTGTGGTTTTAGTTAACGTATCTGTAGTTTAACTACTTTTCCTTGTGGCTCTAAATGAGGCCTGCCATGCAGTTCTCCTGTTTGTCCAAGAACATTTTGTAACAAAGGGTATGTGGCTCCCAAGGTGGTGAGTTGGGGTAGTGTGTATGTGACCACTCTGAATTAAAGTGTTTGCACACTTTCCGATAGTACATTGTATGATTTCTATAAAGAGCTAAGAATATTTTTTTGTGTATGCATGTACATCAGGTTATCTGTTTATTTTAAGGGGGAAAAACTTGTTTAAATCTTGTGGGCTAGCTGGTATACAACTATACAGTTGGTGGATTTATTGCTTAATTAGGAAAGCACTGATATGAGTGTACTTGGTATTCTTTATTTCTGGACTTACCTGTGTGCATTTCATTTGTTTATTACTTTTATTTACTTAGTCATTTCCACCTCTTTCTTCTGCTAAAACAACCAAACTAAAATTGTCTGTTTGGAGACACCTTACTGCAGTGATGCTTGGTACCTTCACAAAATCCAAGCGTTGCCAGTAGCTAATGTTTCTTGCTCATGAACAATGTAGTTAAATTGGAGCTGACTGTCCGCTGAGGAGCATTGACTCTTTTCTGCTGGGAAAGGAGAACAAAAGCAGAGGAATGGGAGCATGTAGGATAGAGGACTTTATGGTACTTTGGTCTAAGAACCAAGAGACTGCTTTTTGCAGCCCAGGAATGATTTGAAAAGGAACCTGACATCCTGGGAGATGTCTTTGGTGGGGTTGAGCAGAGTTCCTTGTGTAGTGGTAGTGGGAAGTAAGGGAGCTTCCAGAACTGGTTTTTGGGTTCAGCAGCTTGACTTGTCCCCTGTCCTAGGGTAGGGCACGTGAATGCTGTGGGACTGGTGTTGTGGAGCTTTGAGTTCCCTGGAGATGGTGGGTGACTGGCTCCATGTACCCTGGAAGGCTCCTTGTGTCTGTCAGTAAATCTGCCCACTTCTGATTCAGAGTCATCGGTGTGCCAGACTGGGTCGCTTTCTCAGAGGTGTCAAACGCTGCTTGTCTTCAGCCTATGGTTTATAAAAGCAAACCCACATATAAATCCCTCTGGCACTGTAATAGAACTGGATTTGCAGGAGTTTAGCAAGCTAAAGCAGATTCTGCAAGTTGAGCAGGTATAGATTTAAAGCAATGGGAAAACCCGACTGAGGGAATTTCATAAATCCTGTTTGCTGAATGCATCAGTAAACCAATTGTTTGGTTTTCTGTGGCATGAAAATTTAGTTAGCTGAGATAGTTATCAATCTTTTGAAGGTTGTACTCCCTGCAGCAAGATCAAAACTGACTGAAGTTGATACTGTTTATGTTAATGAAGATATTTTTAAATGGATAGCTGTATTATAGTTAGCAATTGTCATGGTTACAACAACAGAAAGGAAAAGCCTATCAGAAACTTTCTGGGTGAAGATAAGCGTAACATTTCAATCCCTTAATAGTTTATTATAAGACTAAAGCAAGCATCTCTTAATGAAGTCTTATTTTCAGTTAGTGATACTCTGCTTTACTGTACTTGCACAGCTGTGGCATAGGCTTCTGAATCTAGAGCACATATAGACAGTAGCTTGATAGGGAGAAAAATGTTCTGTGGTGGCTTGTAATTATCAGCTGAAGTGATTAGTTTTTAACAATTATCAATTTAAATGGAATGCTATTTTTCAGGCTTTTTTGGAAGGTGTTAGTAGAATAAGACTATTATATCTGTCTGTGTTGCTGGCACTGTCTGGAAAAAAAGCCTTCAAGGTAATCCACCTTTCTACTTTATCTTTTTTGGGGCAATACTCAGACTGGTAATGCAGTTGTGATGCACGTTTGATATGTCTTGGTAGTTAAGCTATTGAAAAACATACTAATGTCTTAAATTGCCCCTTCCAAATGCAGTGCCTAAGCACTGGTGCATCCTTTTGTAAATGAAGCATTAATAGCCATGTGATAGGTTCTTTCATTACCTGAATTAATGTAGATATGAATGAAAAATTATAATGTTAATGGTTATCAGTATATAATAACAGCACAAGTGTCACTAGCATTAGATTGCATCTGTGTTCAGAAGAAGCAAAAAAGCAAGATGTATGGGGTTTTTGGTGTGGTCAGGTTTTTTGGGGTATTCTTTCAGATCTCCGAGACTCTAATTAGAGTTGAAAGTAAATTCCCTGCTTTTATATGTTTTTTTTTTTTCTTTCCATGAAACTTAATGTAGAATTTTCCATTAGTCAAATTTGTTCTCTACAACTTGGTTAAAGAAACACCCATGTTAAATTACACATAATTTCAGCTGATTCACTTGAAAAGGAAAACAATTGGTTCTCTTTGCTGTCTTGTTGCACGCAAAACTATAAAACCCAAGAAGTTGCTTACTATAAGCTAGTCATTTAGAATATTAGTGGAATGGAAATCAGCTTGGGCAGGGTAATGCATGTTGGACCCAAGACTGAGCATGCAGTTACCAAAACAAGAAAAAGCATTTCCTGCATGCATAAGCGATGCGTGGACGTTACCTAATGTAAGTGCAGGAAGATGCGAATTTAACGTTAATGGACTTCTGGAAAAAAATGTGTTGCCTGATTAGTTCATTTCTACTCTGTCCTTGCTGATGGAGATTTGTCTTTGCACTAGGTTTTAGGTATTCTGTTGCTATAATAAGAGCACAGTAGAGCCATGTAAGGACAAGGAGAAACCCTCTCAGGAGGGAAGAAGGACACAAGGCCAGCTTTGAAGGTTTGGATCTCCCATGCTTTAACCAGGCACAGAGCCAAACATCCAACTGATATCCAGTGTATCACTTGTAGGGGTGACAATGGGTTTGTAATCCAGCCACAACAACATTAATGACATACTGAATTAGAGCAATCTGTAATTTTAATAAGTGTTTTATGGAAATAGATCCTTTGGTGAAGTTCAAGGGGTTTAGTGTTTTCATACAGGAGAATGTGAAGAGTTACTTAAGGAACGCACAAGCATGCACAGGGTTTTGATTTTTACATGTGCTGTGTATAGTTGTGCGATTGTATGGCACTAGCTTTGTGGACAGTTGGGTCTTGAGGCTCTTTTGCCAAGATGTACCTGCACCTTTTTGGAGCATTTGCCCCCTGCCCTGCCCCCCAACCCAGAACAATCCTTAGAGTTATGACCTTTACATATAGACATCTTGAAAGATGCTTCATGCTGTCATTGCTTATGGTAGAGCTTGATTACCAGGTATTCAATGCCTGTAAAAGAAAGGGCAGATTACAGCAAATTTAAACTGCCTTTTCTTCACCCATCTTCTTTGACTCAGCTTCTAGGCTCTGTGGGATTACCACTTCTATGAAGATTTTGAGACCTGCTTCCACCTTACCCTTTCCTGCTTCCCTCCACCCCTAGCCCTCACAGTACTTGTAGTTGTGGGACTATTTGGAGATTACTAAATGTAGTCCATCCAACACCCATCTCTCCAAGCCTTCATAACTGAACAGTACAGAAGCAAAAGGAAGCATAATCCATCTGATGTTTACAAAATACTGCCTGCTATCTGTGAAAGTCTCCTTAAATGAATGAACAAATCTAAGTTTTCACATCCTTCTGTTTAATCTTAGGCTTGGATTACAGCTGAGATTAACAGGTAATCTTCTGATGTTTTGATTGTACAAAAATAGCTGTATCTCTTAAAACTTTGCTGATGTCTGCCAATATTCTGCTTGCTCTGTGCCTCACAGGTTGAAGCTGAAAACAGCTATTCAAGATTTTTTTTTTTAATGTTCCAAACCCCATCCATGCCTTTAGCATTAGGATACCTCTGTGACATGGATTTGCCTGTGAACAAACAGGGTGAAATCTGGTCCTAATCACTGCACTGCTAAATAACTGGTGTGAAGTGCAGGCACAATGAAGTATAATGGACAGCGGCATTAACGTTGTGGAATGTCAGAGATATATGCAAAAAACTTTGACATAATTTTTGAAATCACAGGGGGAACTTGATTTTTATGATTAATGATACAGTTCTTCTGCTCCTATCCCTGTAAATAAATTATTTTATAGTGATTTAAACTATAGTTTAATGCCACTCTTGCATAATTCTTGTAGCATTAAACTAGGGGTGCAGTATAATACACCTTTAAGCACTAATGCAAAGACAGCAACAGTGCTTAGAAAGACTGTTTCTGGGTAAGCCGCTCAGGATACAGTAATGAACATGAACACGTTTTTAACTGGAAAGTAATACAGGATATATTTTACAGTTAATATCCTTACTGGTTGTCATTTGCTAGTAGTTATATGGAGGAAAACTTGTACTATTTTATACAGTATGTATTGGAGCATACTCTGCTAAAGACTTGGGATTTCCCTCTGTGGCATATTTTGAAAGTATTATTGACATTACGTCCTGGGGTGTTACTGGTGAATGATGTGTCAATGCCTGCTGTTAATTATTCTCCATCCACTGTTGCATTGTGCTGAGACTGTGCGACCTATGCTGACAAATACATACAGTAAGTAGCATTCCTATGCTTTCAGAGGAGGTGAAAAGAACAGTCTTTGGCAAGAACTGAGTGGAAGCAAACAGAGCCTAGAATAGCCAGGAGAACGTGTTTATAAATACTGCAGGGCTTGTGGACTGGGCTCCTGACATAGTTCACAGAGATTTGACACTGATATTACCATTTGGTTAGAAATGTCACGCAATATGATGGCAAAAAAAGCATATTTCTTATTCTTAATTATAATGAGAAAACAGTTCTTCAACATCTTTACAATATATTTTGGGAACAACTTTGTGCTTTTTGGGATAAGCAATATAGGTGGTAATTTTCTCATATAACCGAAGAAACTGGAGAAAAAATAAACCAATAGATTAATTGAAGGAATGTCTTTGGCAAAGAAACTACTACTAAATATATAGGACAAAAGGGTGACTTTTAGGCTGATTGAAGCTCTGCTACTGTGTAACAGTCTTGAACTTTTGATGGTCCTTGTCCTGGTTTCGGCTGGGATAGAGTTAATTTTTCTTCATAGTAGCTAGCATAGTGCTGTGTTTTGGATTTAGTACTAGAAGAACGTTGATAACACTCTGATGTTTTTAGTTGTTGCTAGGTAGTGCTGAGACTACTCAAGGACTTTTTGAGCTTCTCCTGCTCAGCCAGGTGCATAACAAGCTGGGAGGGAGCACAGCTAGCACAGCTAACCCAAACTGAGCAAAGAGCTATTCCACACCATAGAACATCATGCTCGGGGGGATTAGTTGGTCGGTCACGGGCAGAGTGATCGCGGCTCGGGGGGAGTGATCGCTGCTCGGGACGGGCTGGGCATCGGTCAGCGGGTGGTGAGCAATTGCATTGTGCATCACTTGTTTTATATATTCTGTATATTCTCTTACCATTATTATTATTACTGTTGTTATTCTTCTCTCTTATTAAACTGTCTCTATCTCAACCCACGTGTCTTACTTTTCTTTTTCCTTTTCTCCGATTCTCTTCCCCCATCCCACTGAGGGAGGAGGGGGAGTGAGCGAGCATCTGCGTGGTGCTTAGTTGCCAGCCGGGTTAAACCATGACAGTCCTGTATCATTTTGCAAAGCATGGGAACTGACAGCATAATGCAGACAGTTCCAGAAAGGTGGCATGCTTTTTAGGTTTAAAGTTTTGTATTAAATATATTTCTTTTTCCATTTTTTTTCTTGTGTTCTGCCTATGGTATTAAAATTGGGACCTAAAATGTAGGTAGTCTCAACAGAAAGGCCAAAGAATTCCTTTTCTTGCACAAATCCTCAGGCCTTCGGATTGTACTGAAGGGGTAATCTTAAAATCAGTTCACTTCCCTTATAGTCTAGAATGACTGAAGGTACCAGGCCAGTCTACTTCCCTTCATTCAGCTGTAAGGCTTTCTTAAGGGGAGAAGATGGTAGTCTTCAGACTTATCCCAGGCCTGTTTCTGTATTACTGCAGCTAGGGAGTCCAGCACTGAATTCCAAAAGTGAAAATAGCCCTGCATCCAGGAAAAAAATGTCCAGTGTGTCACATAACATATATTTGTAACACAACCAATGTGCATATATATTATTCCTTTTTTCCTAACTTAACTGAAATTCATTGGAAAATAGTCTATGCATTCTGCCTATGATAGTCTGGACTGAAAACTTTAATTAGTTTGTAGGGCTCTTTATTATTATTTTATCTTTTGTTCATTATTTTTTGCTCAGTCTCTGTGGATGTTCTGTATTTTCATCATCAAATAACTTGCTGGCTATTTTTGTCAAACAAGAACCCTGAAACCATCACACTGGAGTGCTAAGCCTATCTACCCATTCTGTCAACAGGATGAAAGTGAATCTCAAGCTTTTTTAATTACAAGGATAACATGTTCGCTCATCTAATAATGAAGATGGTTAGCAATTTTAAATTTTAATAATCAATTACTGAAAGTAATTCTCCATTAAACCACAAGAGAGCCATTAAATCTCAAAAGATGGAACATGCTGTATGTAACAGTAGCAAAATTTCTATTTTTAAATATCATTAGGGAATATCTGATTTTCATTTCTCTGCTTTTCTTTTACCTTTTTCCTCATGCAGACCATCTCATTTTCAGCAGGAAGACAGCACATGATCTTATAAATAATAAAAGAAAACCCTTGCAAGACTTGATCCAATGTGTGAAATATGTGCTAAAAATCTAATTTGTTTCAATCCAGCATATTTTGACTGAATAATAAGGAAAGTGACTAATTAATATCTTAATACGCTGAGGGCTAGGTGGCATGGTGGGCTTGATACACTCTCCTTTCACCCCAGGAGGCCTGAGTTCAGATCTTATTGATATTGCAGGTGGCGAACAGAGTTTGGTGGTTTCTCTCTTGCTGCTGGTATAGCTGCCATTAAAAACCATGAAATTCAGTACTATTGACACCTTCAATTATAAGAATGTCGTGAGCTGGAAAGCAGGGTTACTACAGCTCTCAGCTTGCTGTGCTTACATGAGGATGCCTATTCAGTGACAACAACAATCGATAGTTGCTTCCAGCAGAAATAAAATAACCCCAAAGTATTGAGGGGGAAGGGAAGCAATAGGTTAGTCTTGCCTCAGCTGCAAAATAGCTATTTGTCTTTCCAGGGCATTTAAAGTTGAAAGCTGCAGAAGTGATCTGGAGTGGCTTGTTGATAATGTTGGACTAACTATTAAAATGTATACTGTTTAAATATATAACAGTAAAGTATGACAGAATGTATAACTTGAGTCACTTTGTATGGGGAAAGAACCTGAAACATCAGTGCTGGTTCAACAGGAAAAATAGAAATCCCCAATAAAAAGCTGATACAGTAATTAACTTCAAAATTGTACTTAGTCTTCAGTGGTTTTTATTATAAAGGAGCCGCTGATATTACAGAGCACATGCATCTTTCCAGCGCATAGTAGTGTGTATTAGGACTTGTGAAGTTCAACTTGATATTTTGGACCCCGTCACTTGATTATCCTGTCCCAGTGTGCCTGGTGGCCCAACATTGGAACAATATGCAGTTGAGGGACTCATAACAGTAGTTGGCATCTGTACTTGGAAGGGAAGGTCTCTGTCTCTGATGGCTTGGCTTAAAGAAGAGTGTGACATCAACAAAAACTCTATCAATCTATTCAAGGGAGCTGAGATACCTTAGGATCCCAAGTTTTGTTGGAAATAAGGTGAAGAAGATTTAAGATTCTTTTTTGTGCTGTGTGGTGGTTTGGTTATTTTTTTTAAAGCCATAGCTGTGTGCCACTGACACTTGGAAAATTGTGTTTTGCTTGGCATAAAGCCTGCTGCTGCAGCCATGATAAGTTTGGTTTAGAGACTGAGGGGGAGGGAATTGTCTTAGCATGGGACTGCGTCAGACTTAAGGCTATTATCATTGCACTAGATACATTTTGTTATTAGCTTGTGTTTTTTATTGATCTAGGAAAAAAATCACTACAGAAAACTGTGGTGTTCCCCTATCTCTTCTTCCAGAACTTCAGGTTACAGATATAAACTGAATCTTTACCTAAAGTTTCCACATATCTGAAGGATTAAGTAAGGTAACAACAGTATGGTTTTCAGCTTTTGGTTAGTTTGAATGAATTTATCTCAAGCTCTTTGATAAGCTGATAAGAAAACAACTGATATAGCTACAGGGTTGGTGGGGAGGGACAAACAAGCTTTTGAACACAAAGCCATTCTTAGTGTCTGAAATAGAAGTAAAAAACCTTCAACATTAAATATAGGTTGAGAACAATGGCTCTGAGCTTAACTTGATTATGTTCATCAATTAGGCAATTTGAAAGAAAAGGTGATTGGACCTATGGAGCAAAGGAGAAGTATTAACAAGGAGAGGGGTGACAAGGTCACTAACCTCCATGGCACGGAGGAAGAGACAGATAATTATCATTTATGGAACATTAAGGCAATATTTGGGGGTAGAAGGTTGGTGAATAAACTGTAATATTCAAAAAAACATTGTCATTTTGTTTTGTCACTAGAGTTGTCACTGTAGAGCTATGAATGTTAGTTCTGGCCTTGTCTCTTGTTTCTTCAGCTCTTCTTCTCTTCTCAGGGCTGAGAAGTTAGATATGGAATGGTTCTTTTGTGAACAATATTCTGCAGTAATTATTAGTAATTCTGTCCTTTTTATTAGCTCTCTATTCACATTTGAGTTCTCAGCGGTGGTTTGGAATTAGCTGAAACCACGGATAGCCTTGTAAGAGACATAAATAGTTTTAGCATGGTATAGTTATGGCAATTAATGGCCACCTTATGTCTTGACTGCTCTGTGATTGCCTGCTTCCATTAGGTAAAGGATGGCTTGTGGGGATTCCAGAGATGGGTTTTGTTAGACTTACGGGGTTTGAAGACTAAAAGCAGAATCTTCTACGATGAGTGAATTTCTTCTGAGGTATGATCTTCTCCTAGTATAAATTGTATGGCTTAATGAAGTTTAAAGGAAGGCTGGTAGATGACAATCTAGGATATAGATGTTTTGGGCACTACTTTATCTTGAGTATGTACATAGTAAATCTTTTGATGGAGCCACATGTCTTCTAGAGTTAGGAAAGTCCCAAGAGTCAAAGGAGTCAAAGGAGTATCTGCAAGGTGTCCTACAGCAAGTGAGGTAGTGTTTGAGAGCCTGTATGTGTCCTCTGGCAATTTTTGATGCTTTTGGGGGTCTGTGGCTTTTGTGGAGTAGGTCTGCAGGTTTTTTGTTTTTGCAGCTTAAGTGACTGTGCTTTTCATGCTGTTGTTTCAGAAACCGTTATTAAAGAGGGATTAAATAGTCTCCTTTTCCAAATTAATCAAATGAAACTTATAGTGATAACTCCCAACTTAGAAACAAGTCAAAACACCTGAAGAAGAGCTTCTGTGCTTGGAAACTTGTCTGTCCTTTTTTCACCACTGTTAAAAATCAGATTTTATGTAGTTTGATTAAAGATAAGTTTCCAAGAAAGGGTCGTCTCTTCCACTTACAACTGTAGAACGTCATGAGTACAACAGCACCACTTTTAGTGAACAGAGGGGCATAAATATATTTGGAGACTTGGATCTTCTCTGGAGTGTTTAGTCTTGTGCATGAGCTTATGGAAAATTTTCCTCTGGACATCCTGACTGTAGCTGGTAATACTGTGATACTATTAGTGTGCCTGGAGAAATGCTGTGTGCTGTTCTTTCTTTGTTCACCACAACCTTCATTGTTTAACTTTTCCTATTTTCTTTTTCTGAAATACCTGTCCCTCTTCTCTGTGGTACATTTGGGGTTTGTTGGGGTTTGGGGTTTTTTTTCTAGTTTTGCTCAAACCATACTATTTCTGTCTGATTTTTAATTTTTATAGCACTCTTCAAAATTTGAAGTTCGTTACATCTAATGTCCTCTATCCTCTGTGCAGCTTCCCTGCTGGCTCTGCTAACCTGGCTGGTGACACAACTGTTGCTCCTTTGATGTCCTCAACCCTGTCCTGCTGTGCTTTCAGTGCTTTCAGCTGTTTCCTGCTCGTTGTAGAGTGAACATAATTTTTCAGAGTACAGAGAGCAGCTTTTAAGTATAGGCTTACATGTTGCAATGGCAGGAACCCTAGAAATACTTCGATATCACACAGATAAGCAGAAACACCACAAAGTTTAGCACAGTTTCACATCAATAAGTGTTGCCCAACCCTTGGCAGTACAATCACAACATCTTGCCAGAGTTATTGGTTGTGCAAGCTGCCTTCTGACAGGCTGCAGGAGGGAATGATTAAATGCTTGTTTAATGATGTCTGAATAGAGATGAAACTAGTGGCCAAGCAAATCAGCTGCTGTTCAGGACTGCACATGAGCTGTAGTGTAGAGAGGTTTTCTCATGCCATAGGTAAGCAGTGCAAATTAAGCTTAACTGCAGCTGTATGAGGTAGCGTGTAAATACAGGAAGAAAAAAAAACCCAAAACCTACAGTTGCAACAGCATAGCTTGTTTCTATCTGCTAAACAGGGACAAATTTTTTAGTTTAGGTGTGACTAGAAAGTCTTCAACTATGAAGAAATAATGTTTCCTTGTTTGAGTTCTTCATACTGCATTCAAAGAGATGGGATTATGTACTGTGTAACAAGCCTGATGGCTGCTGAGGAAAAATTATGACCAGAAATCCTCGAAAGAGATGTAAAGAAGGTATCTTCAAGAACCTAGGAATTATCACTACTTTGGCCTGAGTAATTAGATAAAATCTAGCCATCCAATCCTGGTCACGTACAGTAACAAACCAAGAGGAGTTTGGGTAAAGAAAAAAGTCTTGGGGATATGTGTGTGGGAAGAACTGACTTTTAAAGATGAGTTTAAAAAAGTCTATCATAGTAGCATAGTTTGCTTATGCAAATGAAATATTAGAAATGGCAAGGGTTTAAGAGCAAGCAGCAAGAAGGAACGAGAGTCTTCAATATTAGCAAAAGGCTGAAATTAGGCAAATGGAGAATGGCAGCAAATATTTCTGAAGCATTCCACAATAAAGCTGAAGTAGCATGTACATTTAATTGTACACAACTTTTAAGCCTTGCTGAAGACCGATGCTACTAGATGCTCAGCTGACATGAGACTTCTGTGTTGTATAGGTAGAATTTAAATAATATTTGGTGATGGTAGGAACAGGTTCTGAGGAAGAATGGGGGGAGAAGGGCTGGTTTTGAGGTTCTGAGATGGATACAGTTGTTGGGGAAACAGGTTTTCTTTCTTCTTTACTTTCATCCTCCCAGGGTATCTGAATCCATCCCTCACCATTTCCTCAGAATATGTATTATTTTTCCACCAGGCACCTGCTTACCTCCACTCCTACATTCCCTTTGTAAGCATGAGCTCTGGCACCTTCCTGTACTACTGAGAAAATGGTCAGTGCTGGCTCTTACAGGGAGAGGAAAGGCTGATCTCAAAGGGACCTGTGGGGTAGAAATCTTTCTTGTCCCTACTACTGCCAGAGTTTGGGGGCAGGAATTGCTTTGGTGTGCGACAGCTGCCTCTTGAAGTGAAGACTCCAGTGTATGTTCAGTCTTCTCAGTGAGAACAAGAGATAATGACAGTCATGGAGTGACTTGAAACTGCTGACTGTTGTCTTCTCCAGCACAAATAGGATGGGAGTGGCTTGTGGTGAGAAACTGCTTTATACCTCTAATGCTTTCAGGCACTTCTGGTGTGACAGATCCCTGCTGAAATCTGAATGCTAGTTACTGATCTAATGGCCTTTTTGGGCTCAGAACTCTGGGGTACTAGAAAATGGTGAATATCAGTGAATGCTACATCTTCCATGTGAGGCAGGAAAAAAAAAAAGGCTAAGGATCAGTCTTGCTCTTCTTTCAAAATCTGTTTTCAAGAATTTGAGTCTGTTCTCCTAACCCTGAGGCAAGTGCCCATTGGTCAGCAGGCTGATTTTTTTTTTTTTTATTGTTCAGCAGTTGGCTGGGCATTGCAATAATACATCATCCTCAGTTACACCTTGTGATTTGTTGAATAAAATAACTGAAAAATCCCACAGCTTCTCCCTCCTCCTGCCTCCAAATGAATGGCTCTGAATATAAAAATAAATTATCAGTATGATCAACTACTTCTCTCTTTGGCCTTCATAGTATATGCCCAGGTGTTGCAGTGTTTTCTCTCTAGCTCCCTCTGTTTCTTACTTCCACCACCCCCCCCAACCCCCCCCTTCTGGATTTAATAAGTTGCTGGTGTTCTTGCTTCCTTTATTCAGGTGAAGGTCCAATCTGCAGTGAAGGCATGTAAAATTTCTGGGGCATAAAATTAAAACTTCTAAAATTTGTTTTTGTTTGTTCCTTTTAGGGACTTAATGAAAAGTGCTCACTGAATTTAGGGGTTCAGGAATCAGATTGTGTTAGATTTTCAAGTCTTTCTTGACATTTAAATTTAACTAGAAGGATTACCCTTTTGACAGCTCAAGACTTTCTTTTTTCCATGCATGCTTGCATAACATACTTCAGGTTTTTTAAACAAGATGCAAATTCAAGGTCCTGACCACCTGTGGTCATTAAAGACTTGATGGCACTTTTAATTTTTTTTTTCTTTTGCAAGAGGAGGAAAGTTAATGCCAATGACCTGGCCAAAATCCAGCTTCAGTAATTACATTCTACTGCCTTAAAAATATCTTTGCTGTTTTCAAATGGAAAATCTACTCTTCATTTTCTTCCCAAAATTACTGCCTGGTGATGCTGAGTGCCATAAAGACCTTCAGCGTGGACCAGACAGATTTAAGCATAGACTCGGGCAGTCACCATTTGCTTAGCTCTCTATAGAGCTGTCAACCTTGTGCTAAACATTTGTGTGCACACAAGTAGCTAAAAGGAGTTCTGCATATTTCATAGTTGAAGTTTGAATCTCAGCATTTAATAGTTACTTTCATATCTCGGAGGATTTTTACTGTTTGTCTCATATTTCTTTAGGAAGAGTACTAAGTTCTTTTAGGGATGTTTGCTAATTTTTTTCTGTAAAGTTTTTTTTTTGGTGGTGGTTTTTTTTGTTCTTCTTATGGCCAGAAAAGGTAGAAAAGAGTATTTGGGAAATATTTGGAAACCTAATATTGTTACTTGGTCTGGTTCTTCCAGTTCTTGGTCATGTGAACAACCATCAAAATATAATTGTGAAACGCCAGATGTCATACTCGTATGGTCTTTGTATTCACCAATGCTAAAATGAAAATTGTTGTTCTTCAGTGTTTCTCACCAGTGTATTGCTATTTAGTATACATGTATTTTGATAAGGCGTTTTCTGGAGGCTTACTTTTGTGGGTAGGGAAAGGATAAGAGTGTAAAGGAGGTGACAAAACTGTTTCATTTAGTTCAGCTTTTCATTTAAAGGCAGGCCTAAGTAAACAGCAGAAAGGTATCTTAATTTAAAATTAATTTAATTCAAATACTGAATAACTTTTGAGCTATGTAGCTAATGATTAGACACTGAAACATTTGCACAAGAATACAGCTGTGTAGCTCTCATGAGCAGAGAGTTGGGGGGAAGTCCACATGGTGTGCTGGGATATGCCAAGGAGAGTACCGTTCATCTGAAGAACATGATAAATGTTTTAGAATTTCTCTAACCCAGTTGGTCTAGCTTGTTTTGCCATTTTGCTAATGAATTCCCTGTACACACTGTAGCCTTATAAATAAAACCAACTTTACCACCAGCTGAAACTAGCCGTCTCCTTAAAACTACATACTACAATAAAAATGGAAGGTAATACACTAGGAATAATCTCAGAGTTTGCACTCCGTGTGTGTAATCAGTGGAACCTACTGAAATGTTTGAAGTCTGCATCTGTTCCACTGTATTAAAAAAATCTAAAAATAAGAAAAGAAAAAATAAATTGTCAAATTCTGCAGTGCTGGTGTAATGATTGCTGAGCATGTATTCAGAAATACACATGCCATTTCTCAGCATGATGATGGGAAGACATAATTTCTTACTGCCATGACTGCAGTTTTCTTAAATAAAACTTGCCAAATACAACACCACAAACTTTGGAAATGCAGCTTTTGCATTATTTTGTGTTCAATAATTAAATACAAAAGGCAAGAAGTTGCCTTCTTGACTTTCAAATCATACTTTTTGCCACATCCAAAATGAAACACAACTGCAGGGTACTAATAAAAGTAGGGATGACTAGGCAAGGTAATTTCCTTCTGCATTAATCTTGAATTCTTTAAGAGTCATCAGAGTTTTATTTCACTGGTTCTGGTTTAAATGGCTGAGTTTAACAACACATTAACACTTGCACTGGGGAGATCAATTTCAAACAAATGCTCCCTTTGCAGTTGTGCCTGTATGAAGAAAAAGTCTTCTGTTGATCAGAAATTCAGTGTAATTTAAACAGCATTTGAAGGCGCCAAATGACTCTTATGTTTTAATAGGGCTGGATGCTTGGTATCTACTCGTTTTGTTAAGAACAGTTTAATTGTTACAGTAAGTGTTCAGGACAGCGTTTCCTTCTGCTCTGAGAATCACTGAGCACAGAATGGATGAGTCAGGGAGCAGGTTGCAAGTAACCACCACCAAAGTCTTGCTGTGCAGTAGATCACTCATAGTAATTTTATTTTTTTTTTCTTCTAATGATAATGTCTAGTTCAGATCCCTAAAAAACCAAACCTACTTTTAATCTAACTTGCAAATTTACCTTTCTTCCCTTCTGGGCTCCTTTTTGCTGGTGAGTGGTGGAATAGAAAGAGCCCCAATTTAATTTCCTAAATTAAGGAAAACTTTTAAATGGGTTCTTCTCCATGTCTAGTCTCTGTGTTACAGAGGAGACGACCTTATTTATGCTACAGTTGGGAAAAAAAAAAAAAGGAAAGGAAAGGTTAAGATTGTGTCATGCAACCTTTGTTCATTTCTGTAATTCTAATAAGGATAACTGCATATCCTAGTCAATGGAAAGGAGGGAAAGACCACCCTCTTGTATGACTGTGGGCATTGCCTTATGCCTTGGTATTTGGAGATTATTTAGGTGGTGAAAGCAATAGGTAAGAATGAATTATTTTAACAGCAATCATGCTTCCATTAAAATAGTCCTAGTGAAATTTTGCAATTATTTGTACTGGGTGGATAAAATTGCAATGTAAACTTCATGATTTCTGAATTGTGTTATCTAATATTTGGAAGCAATATTTGAACCAAGGAGCCCAAACATAATTAAACTTGACTGCTGTTGCTTAGTAGCATGTATATAATGTCCTGCTTCTGTTTAATTTCAGTGATTTTTAGCTGACATCAATGCAGAATTACTCAAGTATTTTGGAGGAGAATAAAAGAGCTCTTGCTGGGTTTTATGTTGCCTTTTAGCCTTGACCAAGCTAATTTTGTGGGTGGTGCTTATATGGTAGGTACCTCTGTGACAAAAAAGTAGATGTGCCATCATCAGAGCCATTTCTCATGAAAAGGCATGGGATAAAATTTATACAGCTCTCATCCCTGGGAGGAACTTGTAGTCTGGTCTGGGAGGCTTTTTTCTTCTTCTTCAGGTTTGTATTTCATGGATTAGTCTTTCTGCTCCAGGGCTTCCAAGTGTTGTATGTTTTATCAATCACAGGCATCCCTACTCACCTCGTGCATTCATCTGGCTACGGGCAAAGTCTGTTTACTTTGACTAGTTTTGCATAGGTTGGTAAAAGGTCAATTTTGTGAGCAACAATCAGGTGGCCTTGCATTTCTCTTCTGGATTCCCCACCATGTTAGACATACTTTTTCTTTCTAACTTGGAAGTAGCAGAATTATTAGAAGAAGGAAGAAGAGAAGGTCCTTCAGGGTCTACCAGATACTATTCCTAGCAATTATCCACCAACAGAACTGGCTATTTACCCACCATCTGCACCTTAGAAATAATCCTACCGTAGTTAACCAAAATGTGCATTATGTTCCCACCAGCTTCTCCCTTCATTCTGACAGCAGCAAGCATTGCCTCTGCCAGCCTCTAGTGTCCTTAGCAATTGGAGCTGCTAATTTTTTGGTAACTACAATAAGTTGTCAGTGATTATTTTCAGACAACTTTCAAATATACATATTAGGTAATTAAACTTGCAATAAGTGTCACTCTGTTATGCTAATGTCAAACATACAACCCTTTCCTTGTCCTTCTATATTAAGCTTTTTCTAAACTGATATGTCAATAACTATTTTTTTCTAGCTGTTCTAGATCAACAGTTATTTTCTGAGCTGTGATGTAAAAAAAAAATGCAGTCACCTCACTTATATTCTATACAAATGAAACATAGCACCTTCAGAAGTCACTTTACTGCATTTATGTGTCATTGTCTAGCTTCTAAAATTACTTTTCTACTGTAGTACCACATAACACTTTGATAGATGCTTGTATTGCTTCTATTTTGGGCCTTTTGAATCTGTAAAGGTGCGAGACCAACAAACCTTTAATGTAGAAAAGAGTCTTAGATTATTAAGAGTCTATCTTGTACCTAGAAAATCTACTAATTGCAAGTAATAAAGTTTCAAAAATATAGAAATCTTCCCTTTTAACTGTCACTTTTTTTCCTCTTCAAATAGTTTCCTAACAATGAAATTGTTCTTACTGGGATTGGGGTGGATCAGAGCTCAATCTTTTTCAAAAGGCTGTTTCTGAGGTGTTTTGCTCTTTAGATTTCCTGGTATAGGACTCTGAGGTTATGTTGTTCTTACTTATACTTAATTCTCAGGTCTTATCTCCCAAATGTGTAACTTTAACAGTTGTCCAGGCAGAGACTATTCATATATTGCCATTTTTAGCGGTGGACTTGGTAGTGTTAGGTTAACAGTTGACTCTCTGATCTTTAGGGTCTTTTCCGATCTAAATGATTCTGTGATTCATCAGGATTCTTGCAAAAGTTGCCCTACCTGCTCCTGCTATTGTCCCTTAAGTTTCATAGTAGAAGCAGTTACACAACATTATTAAAAAATTTATTCCTTCAGCCTTTCTTACTACAAAATTTTACAGAATAGATAAAATTCTGAGTCATGATAATTGGAACTGAAGAAGGCTTCCTTGATGAGAAAGAGAAGGCAAGTGGTAACTTTCAGGTACTAGGGAGTCAAGCTGGACTCCTGCCTAAATAATTCTCAGAGTTTTTTTGTGTATCATGCATTCTTCTTGTCCCAAAAAAGGAAATAAAATTAACAATTGTTCTCTCTTTTGAGTATGACTATTTGTGAAAAGTAAACTTAATCTGTTTTTCATTTACCCTGTAGTTCCTAAAACAGTGCCTACTAATACATGCTTGGTAAAACCTGGGATGATCCTAGTAGCATATTTTCAGCAGTGGTACACCCTAAAGATGTCTTTCTCCCCTGTGGCAAGCTTATGGACTTCAGTAGCAACTGTGGTACAAATTTCTTTTCAGCCATCAGTTGCACCCTTAGGTGCAACAAAGAAGGTGGGAGCAGGTAACTAGGCATTTGGCAGAAGGAAAGCATAAAACTGTTGTTTGCACTTAGTTTGCTATAGTCTAGAATGACATTCCTTATTGTATGTGTACACTGTGGGTGTTCTAGAAGCCTTTCTCTGCCTGGAATATGTAACCTAGGATGCTACATGCGTTTATCTGTAGAAAGTACATATAATGACTGAAAAAGAAAGTGACCTTATATTTCAATACTGTGAAATACATGTGCATTAGGGAGCAGAGCTAATATAGCATGTGCAATCTCAAGCCTTGTTACTTCCTGATTGTGAGTTTTTCCCAGCACAGCCTTAAAGGTAAGCGCTTCATCCCTGCCAGATTTCAACTTGCTCACCCAAATAGGCTCAGACTTCCTTCAGGTGGCCCTCTTAACCTAATCACACATAAGGTGATCCCTATGTTTAAAACAAAACTTTGAAATGATTATTACAATAGAGCCAACTTCTTTCAACAAATCAACAAACTTGACTTGGGGAGTGAAAGTGTCTGCTGTCAAATAACTAAGCCCTGCTTTTGGGAGTTTACAACACAAATTCTGACCATACTTAAAATGGAACAGTGACGAAGTGATTACATGCAGTCTTGATATCTTCCTCAGGATGAGAAATAGAACATTATAGAGTGTGCTGAATGCCCTAGTTTTTCCATGTTAATATAATTTAAAGAAAGCTATGTGCAGAGAACTGTCCCAAAGGAAAAATTCTTTACAAAGATAGTTTGCTTTGTTGTATGTGTTTAGTATGCAGAAGAAGAAATTCCTTTTTCTCTTCTTCACCTACCAGCTAAAATACAAGAATACAAAACTCTGGAGTGACTTTTTTTTTTTTTTTAAATAATGCTGTTATTAGATTTACCCAACCTTACAAGATGAGCTTACAAGGAAAAGTTACCTGTGCCATAGAATTTTATTGATTATGGGGAAAAAAAAAAAATCAGACCCCCCGAACTTTTACTTTCCTTGTTGCTATATCTGTTTTTATGATTGCCTTGCTTTGAAGTATTAGGAAAATTCCAATTATGACATAAACCCTCGTTTTCAAAGGTTTCCAGAGGAAGCCCTATGACGTAACAGAATTAACATGAAGTTAGTCAGCCCCAAGAGATTCAAGGTGAAGTTTAAAGTGCTTCCAAGTCCTCTGTATAGCCTACACAGTTGTGTGTTTGGACCTGCAGGTATATGTGCCCTTAAAGGGTCACAGTACAGCTGTTATGATACTGGATGTAGCAATACCTGATATTTAGGGGCCTCATTTGTGATGTGAAACCGCTACTTTGGCTTCTCTGGCTGGTAGAGGTTTACTGATAGCATAAACAATCGGATTTACTGATGTCTTTTATGCAAAGGCTATAAGGTAACGATCTAAATTAGTCAATAAGAAATCATGATTACAAGTGGTATTGAAGCACTGCATAAATTTTTCAGAGTTTGAACATCTACCTTTATGTGGTATTTATAACCTTAAGTTATCTCTTGATGTTTGATCACTGGTGCTGTTTCTTTGCAAAGAGCAAAACAGGATATTCCTTTCCTGAAAGGAATTTCTGTCCACTGGCATGAGGTGTTCAGCAGAAGGAGCATTGGTCAGACTGGGGGAGACTTGAATCTGTATCAGGTTCAAACCCATATCCTCCTCTTTCAGTGAGAGGCTTGGCTATCTTATACTATATCCAGGTAGCTCTTTCCCTTCTTCTTTGCAGAAAAGATGTGTTGGCCTGAAGGGAACAAGCAGGACTCCTGTCTGGAGCACTCTGCTAGGAATGGGAAATCTGTGCTCTGCTTCTCGCTCCAGTGACTATCTCTGTTTTACCCATTAACTGTTTCATACAAAGTGCATGAGCTCTCGTTCACAAGTGCAGCTTCCCAGTGGGCTATATGAATACATGGTTGTCCAGTGCTCAAGAATAAGATGCTGCTTGACTTATTTAGAAGCAGAACAGGAGAGTAAGTGTCCATAGTCCAGTGAGTGTTGTGAAGAGATACCTTGAACTACAGGCTAAAGCCATATTAGCTGTGGCTACCCTGGCTGTGCTAATCATCACATCTCAAGAAAGCTAATATAATTAGGCTGCTTCTGGTATCTGAGATGCCCTGGGAACCTTATGGGCTATTGTCAGCTTAAGTGTGGGCTGTGTCAAACTGTAGATACTTTGTGCTGTTTCAGACAGTGCATTCAACATATCTGCGTGTGGCCAGGTGATGTGCTATAGGGAATCCACATGTTTCTGAAGTGGCAGCTGGAGACCAGACAAAATACTCTAGGATTCCTACAAAAGTACTTGTAATGGGATGCAGCTGAATCCTATTCCTGGACACAGCTTTGGACATCTATGGAATTAAGCAAGCATCTAGAGGCTGGTATTTTTGGATTTCTGAATGTGAATCTGCCCAGTCCCACACTAGCCCATTAAGTACATGTGCATGATTCTACTGAAGTGGAAGGGGAAGCATAGGCTGGGGTTACTGGCAGATGGCTGAAGCTGCCCCCTGGGGAGGTAAGAGGTATGGATTTGAACCCTGTCAGAGAGCAGAGGAAATTGATACCTTACCACAATTTAATAACACACTTGAGCATCCGCTCAAAAACGGCTATTGGGAGCATCTGAGTTGCAGAACATATGCTTTCCATGGTGCAAGTCTTACTCCCTGACTGTCTAAACTGAATCCTTCTGGACTGACTGTGAACTTAAGCTTCTCTCCAAGGGGGCCCTGCTGAAGAGCTCACTCCAACCTGCAGTCTGAACACAGAACGCATGCGTCTGGGTGCCAGCAGGCACAGGGGAACGTTGTCTTGCAGTGCATGTGCAGCTAAAAGGATTGAATTATACCTGTGGAGTCCTGCTCTGCTGCACCTTAATATTTTCTTGCCTGTGAATATGTACGCCTAGGTGGCTTATAGACAGATCAGATGCTTTTTTTTAACCTGGTCTATGCTCAACTAACATTACAATGTCTTTGTGCACAGAGCATGCAGGTTCTCTTCCTTCTTCAATACTTTAGTGTAACAGAATCATAAGTAGTTTGAAGTTCAGTTCATAGAGCAAAAAAGTTATTTTCAACACATTGTTATTGTGTGTTTTGCTCCAAACTACTCAGCTTTGATGTCCTAGAGCACAGTCAAATCTTTGCTACATGTTTGGAAAGGACTTCACATGATGAAGACTCCTATATATCTGGCATTTGGGTGCTATTTTGAAATAAAAAGTAATGATATTTTAGTTACAGTTTTTCAGTGAGAATGGGAGCGAATAAGAAGAAGCATTGTAGATTTATGGTAAAATTAACTGTAAAGATTTAACTATAAGAAATGTAAACCTTTTATTATGCTCTTGCACTGCAGTGACACACACAAGTACACTTTTCTCAAGCTGAAATCATATCACTTGTATGTATTCTCAGGATGACCCCTTTTTGTATTTTTGTTAAATCAAAGGTGGAAATTATGATGAAGTAAGCTTCAAATGTCATACATTTTTGTTAGCTCCCTAGTACTCTGACTCACTCATTCAGGCAATAGCTATAAATACATAGTGGCAGACAAACTGTACAAATAAAATCATATATATAAAAGAACTAAAGAGGTTTTTGCACTGGCTAACGTGGAAAAAGGAACATTTTCCTGGGATATCAAAATACAGCTTGATTGAAGATATGCACAGGCGTACAAGCACACACAATTACCGCTTGAGCTTATGAAAATGTAGCTCTTAATATCTGTTCTAACCTCCATTAGGAATATTATAGAGCTGCAGTCTGCATCTATATTGGTTATTTAACAGTGATAGTGCATATTGTAATTGATCTAGATAAAGATGTTAGCATAAAGTATGGCAGATGTGCTTAAACATTATGTCCCCATGTAGTCATATTGGCCAATGATGGCTTAATTTTTCTTTGAGATAAAATGTGCAGCTCCACGTTGTAGCTTGGTGTATCTTTTAAAAGCAAAATTCCTGTGCATCTTTATTTAAAGTGACAGAGTTTTTATCAAAGAATACAGATAATTAAGTGCTGAAACTGAAAACCACCTCTGAGTGAAGAATTCTGCTGATTTTGTGTACGTGATTGTTTACAGATTTCATTCTCCATTTGCTCCCAAAGAATACACTTAAACACTCAATCAATGAATAACCTACAGCAGTTTGTTGTAGATTCAATAATGGGGAATGGTGCATTGTACCAGGATAGTCAGATATACCCATAGGGAGTGTCAGTGGTCAAAATGCTTCCATTGCCAGAAGGTAGTCTGAAAATGGTCTAGAAATTCAATACAGCATTGACCCTACATTGTATACATGATCTGCAGTCAGTTTCTCAAGCTAACTTGAAGTTTAAAACCCAGTCATTTTAATCTGAGGATTCAAAATATATATTTACACATATATATTCTGCAGTAAAACTATTTTTCTTTCTCTAAAGTTGTGAGTTTAGAAGTGTTTTATTCCTTCTGTCTATAAATGTACATTCTTGTTGTTTTCTTTTAGCACAAACAGATTTTATGACTGAGGTTTCTGAAAATAGTCTTAGAAAATTTACACACAGCTCCCCCCTCTCCATTGTCAGCCCTACCTGGTCTATTTCTGACACCAAGTGCATAGCAATACCAAATTACAGACAATATGTGTGTTGCTAGACTTACTGAAAAGCTTTAGCTCCTGTTGATGTGAGAAGCTGCCTTAAGTTACGAAGTTCACGATTCTGTCCTTTAATGTAGAAGTTTGTTTAAATATTTCAAATTAAAAAAAATGAGAACTTTTAATATGAATTGAAAACTGTATTTCTTAATTGGTTTACCACAGTACACAGAATTATATTTTTTTTTTATTGTATAAAAGAAAACTAAATCTGTTTCCATCTATGCATATCTTTATTCTCTGTTTCTGTTTTTTTATTTTAGAGTGGCAGTAATATGTTTCTGAATAATCCTACCTGGTACCCTGCTTCCTTCCAATGCCCAGATGGATCCTATGCTGCGACTTCTTGATGGAATGAAAACTTCCTGCTAATTAACAATCTCTGCCTTGCTTCAGTCTACTGACTGTTCTAGGTAAGTTGGACACTTTTATTCTGCAGTGTGTTTCTTATTTTCTAAATTGCCAAGGAAGGTCTTGTCCAACTAAAGCAAAAGTGTGTGTTGCGTTACCCTGTGCTTCAGACTGATGCATATTAAAATGAGCATTACTACTAAATACTTAGAAAAACAGTCATTAGACTAAGTGCCTTGAGTTATGCATATGACCATAAAGTGAGATTACACCACTTGCAACCTTTAATGTCACGATTCATATAATGTCACAAGCTGGTTTTCAGAAAAGAGCGCACAACTCTAGTGTTTGCTTCTCAAATGGAAGTCTAATTGTTCTGTTAAAATAGCAGCCATCAACTTTTTGGTTTAATTCAAATTTTTAAAAAGACCTTTCTCCCTTGAGATTGTTTGCCACGATGAAATGTTTCAACTGTATCTTATTTAACGGATGCAAATGTTTCATAAAAGCAAGAGAGCAAAATAACCTTTCAGCTTTTTCTGAAGTATAGGAGTGTTTTGTTTTGCCAGCTGTCTATGAAAGTTCAGTGCATAAAAGGTTAGGAGCCTGACTTTTTTCTGTCTTGTATATCTTTGAAAAATTGGTTTATGGCGAGTCATACATCATGTAGCTAAGACATATGGGAATAGTTAAAGATTAAGGTAAATAGACAAATTGAACTGCTTTAAATCATTTTTCCCTGTTTCACTTTTATGAAAGAGCTTATGAACAAAAGTTGACATTAAGCAATCACAATGGGCTATTCTATATATTTTAGTAAAGACTAGTGTAAATTAACTTTCATTTTTATCATGTTTTTGTATTATATTTTAAAAAAAAGGGGGGGGGGAAGAAAAATGTTCTGTGCACCAGGAATCATATCATAGTTCATAAGACTTTTCTTATCAATTGTTTGGATAAAATTAGTGTTTTTGTCATTCTTGCGTAATAAGATTGCTTAGATATTTTGGTGTAAATGTTTCACTTTAAACACAAAAATTAGCAATTTTGCTCAAGAAAAGTATGTTAGAAATGTATTTTCATGAAATGTCAGAACACAGTTTGGCTTGCAGAGTCATAAACATGCATGTTTTCGTCACATGTAGTCACCATTCTCTGGCTGTTATTGATAATAGAATTGCCATGAGCTGGGGCCTTCCAGACCAAAAGAAAAAGTGTCAGCTGACAAAGCAAAGTAATTCAGAGTATGAACTTGATATAAGCAGGCAAGTATTTTTCTTCTTGTCTTAACTGGTCCAACAAAATACAACTGTTCTGGAGACACTGAATAATGAAGAGGGAATGGATCTGTTTTGCCTATTTGTGTTCTTTAAGTCTTTGGCAGGAACTTAAGAAATGAGAAACAATAGGAGTTTGCACTAAAAATGCCATCCATGATTTAAAGTGTTGTTTCCTTTACTTTGTGATTTCAGAGCAATTATTTGTGTTGTCATTCTGAAGGGCTGGGAGCTGAGGTGGGTGTTCAAGATGTTGTTAAGATGAATTGACCATGTCTAAATATTTCTGTGTACTATAGGAAGCTTTAGGGGGAAAACAACTGAGTTACCAGTAGGAATTTTATTCAGATCCTTCAGGGCAGTTTAGCCAAGCGATCTTAAATGAAAACACCAGTTTCTTCCAAAATGGAGGCTAAATATAATGATTGTTGTCACGCTTTTACAACTGTTGTGGATAAATGTGGCTACGTAGCTACAGGAAGTTTTACTTCTTTACAATGTTTGCTTGTTATTTGATAGTAGGGATATCATTGCTACACATAATTTGTAGGCCTTCTATTTTTATTTTTCTAGTACTAGTCTTTCAACTAATAGCTAATTGGTTTTATTTCTGCTGTATGCAGTAATACTAAATAGACTAGCAGTTTCTCTGATCATTTACAAATTGATGGCTTCTATCAATCTGTCTGTATGTAAAACAAAGAATCTGAATATCTATTCTTTTGCAAAAGGCAATTTTATTTCCAATACGGATTAAGGACAAAAAATTAGAAATAAAATAAGATTTAATGCTGGGAATGCTCTTCTCTCGAATAAGGTAATAATATTGCTTTCTAGCTATTTTTAATGGTTCACTTATTGTTTTGAATTAGAGGATGTATTTAGACTGTTTCTGTGTACTTTGTAAAAAACAGGCAGTAATTATTTTCAGTACCATGGGTATCAGTGCAGCTTTTAGCCTCTGTGGTAGGAAAGTGCTTGTTTCCTGAAATCTATTGCTATCTTCCCTGTCTAGCATCAGCTGAAAATAAGGCAACTGAATAAAACCCTATAAGATTAAAATAATTGTTAGGTGAGTTATATTCCTTAAATTAATGGAGAAATGACTCTTCTTACTTTCCTAGATTAAATTTGGATATTGACCTCGATTATTGAATTACATTGAAATGTTTTAAGTTAAAAAGATATATTAGCATGACTTTCTGGTAAAGCAACTTAACTTCTCTCTCCCTCGTTTTCTTAATATTGGCTTGTGGAAGGAGTGGTGGTAAGCTTAGCATGACATCTAAATGTAACTCAGTTTAGGCAAGGGAGCTTTGACATTTCAATCACAAGAGGGAGCTGTTGGAGCTAAAACTACCAGAAATGTGCACTTACACATTGCCGTTTTAATCAATACTGCTCAGTTCTAAATATTTAATGAAATACATTAACAATTATTAGTTTCCACCATCACACCCTATGACTACCACTGACATGCATTTTCTAAGAGAAGTATGAAAACAATAATTAAAGTGAATAAACCTATACATTGGTATAATATATTTGACATGTGTGTGGGAACAACAGCCAATCTTTTCTCCTTATGTTGGTGACAAGCTTAAATCTGCTTCAAAGCAAACAGTCTTGTCAAGCAGTGAAACATTACTTTCATTATAGAAACCTTTGTTACTCATTTATGTTGTTGTGTATCAAAAGTCTGTGGGTCCAACTTTTCTTGTGGCTCTGGTAGGAAATTGAGCGCACACATGAATGTCATATGGTGAAGAGTGTCAGTTTATATGAAAATTGAAGAATTATCTGTTTTCCCCCTGCAGTTATGCACAAAGGCATCATTGTCAGTTGCCTTTCTTAGACCTTCCCTGCAGGCATGATCAGACTCAAGCAGACAGCTATTTTCCTTTAATTTTCCACAGCAAGCCAGTAATGCTTATGATTATTGTGAAGTCAGGAAAAGTTTAGTTTCATCAAGTGACATGTAGTGTTGCAATTAGTTACTTAAGCACTTCTTATAAAATTTTCTACTATGGTATCTAGCTTGTCAGATGCAGCTAAATATTAGCATCTCGTATTAAACAGGAGGGTAAAAACTCCTAGCAGAAAGCACAGCTGACAGCTCTCAACATGAGCTGAATGATCACTCACAATTGTAATCGATTCTGTAAGTACTGAACACAAACCCCCAGGCAATTGAGGAAAATAGGATGATGAAGGACTGCAAACTAATACGTTACACATCTTCATTGATTAGTCATTGATTAACCATTATTTTTCTGAATGACAAACAGCTAGTGGTAAAGTAACTGAAGCTGATGATTTATTTACATGTTAGACAGAAGATGACTTCTTTATTCAGCTGATCATGAGCTAATGCGAAATCAGAAGACAGCAACAGTTTAAGAATAAAGGCAGGTTTATAATCTTTTTTGACAGCATTCCTAGATTCAAAATATTTTTACTGGAAATAAATTTAACTAGACTTTCAAGCAACACATGAAATTCAAATGAGGATCATCTACACAGTACCTACAGTATAACTACATTTAAAGAGAAGATCATTTTATAGACTTGGTATTTACAAGAATATTGATCAGTGTTTATTGAACTTTTAATTTAATTCTCTGTTTTGTTCAGTGCCTTATTGGCAATTAAACACAGCTGCAGAAATGGCAGAATAATGGTTTGCAATATACTTACTACCTTTATTATTCTGAAAACACCTCCAAACCCTAGCTTTGAACACCCCATGGAATTAGGAAACACATAATTAGGAAGCAATCTATGCATTTGGAGATCAGGTTTTTTTCTTTAATACATATCAAACATCTAATTATAATCAGCTCCTACCAATACAGTGTGAAGTAAAACTGATTGCAGTGGAAGGTGTGGGGGGCGGGGTTGGAGTGAGGTTTTTGCCAGTCCAGTGGACTTTTGTCGAGAGTCCAGTTGACCTTTTCCCCTTCTGTTTTCTTTTGTACCCTTTTCCCCTTCCCCCCACTCTTACCCCTCGAAGAGGGAACAAATCTATTCCTAGTGAATGTGGTGCTTAAATCACTTTAAGGAAAGAGGCCTATGATACTGTTCATTTGAGAGAGTCACTGGTACGGTTTACTTCAGCTATGAAAGTATTGTGGATGACGCCTGTTATTTCTCAGTGATGAATCATTAGAACTCTTCGCTTTTCTTTTTCATAGTATTAATTCTGATGAGCTTTTTGTAAGCACGTGGATATGGGGTTTTTTTATAGGAATGATGTTCTAAATTAACAGTAATTAATGTGTGCTTAATATAGAGTGCTAGTGATCTGTGATGTGTATTAACTAGTTATCAGAGAGAGTCTCAGTGAAAGATGTGTGCTTTCAGGAAATATGAATGTAGAATAACTATTGAAGGGAAATTCATCACCATTGCTAGATTTAAAGGTTAATTATCGTATCACATAAATTAAGAAAAAGAAAGATGGCAGTACACCATAGAACTGCAGTTGGAGTGCAAATGTGCTTGATACTACCTCTAATAACCGCTCTATTATTAGACATACAACTGTGCAATTCTGTTGTCTTCTGGCCTTAATAGTTTTCTAATTCTGTAAATTAATACATTAAAATATCACTACACACATGGCCAATCTTTATACATCAAATTCCCTCTCCTCATTTTATGTTGAAAACTTACAGAAGATAAAAGGTATATATTTTTGAGAGGCTTACTTACAAGTGGATAGCAGCTGATATCCAGCTGGCATCTTTTGAACACATTTAGTATGAGCCTCTGCTAAACTGCTAGCTTTACCATTGAAACATTTGTCAACTGGTACTAAGCATGATTTTATTTCAGGCTTTGAGCATTTTTTTTGCATTAAAAACAGTAAAACCCCATGCTCTCTGCTTTCAGATTTGTAACTTGCTTGCAAAAGAGCTCTGGGACAGTGGCGAATTGATACCATTATTAATTTTGCCTTTCTGCCAACAGAGTAAAGTTGAACCGCTTTGCCCCTTGGGACATCCGGTTGTCCCCTAGTTTCATGGCTGGGTTGGACTGGGCAGCAGAAGTATTTTATGAGGCACCAAGTTGCTCCTTGCTAGGCAGTTCCATGTTATGAGCCCTGATACGATGGTACATATTGGTTTGACACATCTTAATTATAAATTTCTACCTCCTCATGGCTAATCAGCCCTGTGTGTTTCTGAGGAACCTGCAGCACTCCTGCCCTCCCAAGCACTGCTTCGTGCTGCATGGCCGAGCATTCGCAACTGGACAGTGCCGATTGCAAAAATAACAAAAGAAAAATTGCTCTTGCAGTAAAACCACAAGGAAAAGCCTCTAGGACAAGGCATGAAAATACACAGTCCTATTCCTGTTACACCTGCAATTTCAGTACTATTTCTGGTTGCCTGTGTAAAAGCAAGTAAGCAATACAATGAATCCTTATATAATTTTGTGTGTCATACTCTGTTTGTGTTACCCATTTAAATTGCCAATTAAGGAGACTATTCGCATGAGCAAGAGTGTGATGTGGCCTACTATGTAATGCTGGAACATACTTCGTAATTGAAGAAAAGAAGCACTTTGGATTTTCCTTCTCATTCTTCTGAGTCGAGATACATTATCACAACTACACATGGGGTGGAATATGCCTCAGTGTCTTCAAGCATATTTAATATCTTTAAATTTTTAAATGAAAATGTAGCTGTCAATTTTAAACTAATTTGGATGGACAGCAATAAAATGCAAACCTCACTTCAAATTAGAATTTTCAGTGAGGATTTCTAATGGAAAGTAATTGCTGACAATAGGAAATGACAAATTACTAATTACTTAGTTCAATTAGACTTTTGTGCCTTTGGTCCTAAGTGGCAAGCATACAGCAAATCTTGCACTTTTATAACAATTAATGACACTAAAACTATTTAAACTGCCAACAGATGTGAGTAAGAAGACATGAATTGAAACTTACTTAATTTACATACTACCCCAATTTTATATTAAGTAAATGGTGTTTAATTTTTATGTTACAATCAAATATCACTGGCATAGTGTAATTTCTGCAGAACTTTTCAGAATAAAACAGTTTTGCTGAAATGCTAGTGCTAATGCTTTTTTTTTCCTCTTATCACTGCATTATCTATCTTAAAGTGACTCTAAAATATATAGGGGCAGTCAATGGAATACCATTTTTTTTTTTTTTAGAGCTTGTGCTAACACTTTTCCTAAAGTGGAATGTAAAAGTGCATCTGCTAGGCTACTGCAATGTAAGATTTCAAATTCTGCTTCTAGTATATGGGTGAATGCAAAACTTCATCCAGGGTATAGCATTCAGAAGCAGTTAAATTTCCTATGTATTTGCTTCTCAGTCTTTAATAAAGTCCTTCCATGTTAGATATTCTTTCTTCATTAATGCTATGCTAGCTTATGCCATATTTCAGTAGAGGCTGGATTCTTCATTCTTTCTCACATTTTGCAGTTTAGCTCTTTTGAGTTGCTTTCAAGTATGTTAAATATGAAGCGTCAGACCATAACTGTAATGGTTTCTGTGCGGTCATTAGTATGTTTATGCACAGGTATGTTTTTCCCTGTAAAGTTTACCGTAATTTCTGTACTGTGTGACTTCTAATTTTGGATGCCTAAAATCAGAAGCATAAATAAACCTTTTGTGCCTTAGGAACTGCTATCCTCTTCAACGTATTCCATGTGATCGTTAAGATTTCTTTAGCTGTTCAGAGGACTGGCCAATTCTGTTCGTATATATGAACAGCTAGCTTTGGAAATATTGCCCAGAAATATATTTTTAGTCAAGAAAAGATACTAAATTGTGAAGCTATTAATTCAGCAAAACTCTGTTTGACTTTAAAGATTATTTTGCAAAGGCCTATTTCTGACTTCTCCCCTTAGGCAAAACAAAAAGAAAGCTAAAGGCAACACTTAAAAGAATCCATTAATCTAATAATAACTTATGATTACTTAATTTTCTAGAAGAATCTCCCTGTCCTTTTGTTTTGTAGAAAGATATGAGGCAGCAGAGGGTATTGTAGCAATGGGTGTTCCTGCTGAAAAAATGCATAGATAAAAGATAATATTCTTGATAGGGGAGTAGAAATAGGAATGTCTTTATAAAATATAAGTGAGAAGTACAAGAAAATTAAAATGTAGGACCCAAATCGGGAAGGATTTATAGAAGTGCCTACGTTTAGTTTCAAGAGTTGTCTTGAAAAAGAGGGTGTTTTGTAAGGAGCATTGTGCAGGTGTGTAATTTTGGTTTACAAAAGAATATAAGTACTGATAATGTTACAATAACCTTAATGCCACATACTTCAAGACAAAGTATGAGTCTGAATATACTATCACGGCATTTCTTCCTTGATGTGCTTTTATGTAAAGCTTTTGCAAATGACTGCCAATGATCATCGCTTTCCTCAGTCTTCTTACAGTTTATGTAGAACTGCAAACAAAATAATATAAGAAAATTCTCCTTGATTTGAAATACTAAGTTGTCAGAAAAGCTAAACTGAATAGATGTAGAGGGTGTATGTTACACGAATTTCATAACCATACAACTATATACTTTAAGAACTAGTTCTTCACCTGGATTATGTAGTGCAGTTTTGTTGTTAGTAGAGGCGCTTCAATCTACATCACTTAAGTCTATCAATTTCCGTTGAGATTTACTGCGTTATAATCCTCTAAAAAGCAACCACACAGCATAGGCAGTGTATGAAACTCCTGGCAACAGGATTTCTGTTAGTGCGTTTCCCCAAGAGATTTGTCTTGGTGGGGTTTTTTAGTGTTTTTATTTTGTTTAATTTCTAAATTTCCAGTAATGAGGGCAATTATACTATTCCTTAAGAAGAAAGCTGATAACTGAATTGAATTGTTAGCAGTAGTTTTGGACAAACCTATGTTGTTTCACCACAGCTGTAGTTTTCTCTTCCCAAAAGCTCAGTGAACTCTAGAGCTAGAAATGTAAGAGAGACCATACCTCATAATAGAGGAGAAAGGAAAAGCTTAGGCAGGGGGTAGGAAGCCTGGGCAGGGACAGAGGAAAGAAAGACTTTCACAAATCAGAAAGGGGAAAAAAATGTAGCATTGGTATTGTGCTTAGAAAGAGATAATGTGGAAAAGAGGTGAGAGCAGGGACAGAAGTATACCTGGAGCAAGAAGGACAGAAAAAAAGAAGTGGCCTAATTAGAAGAAAAAAGAAAGAGACAGATGATGGGGAGAAGCAAAAGAAGGGTCAAAGATACCAGGCAAAAAAAATAATGAAGCTAAAGAAAATTAGCAGGACAGATATAAGGCTAAGAATCTGGTGTCTTCATTCATGCCACAATGAATCATGAGAGTAGAATGTTTAGGCTGATTTAATCATCTGTGGAGTGTATAATTTCCCTTATAGCTCCATCATAATTATTGAGGCACTGGCAACACATGAAATGTGCAATTCTTGATTGTTTGGACTACCGAGAAAACAAGGATGAAAAGGACAAAAGGCAAGAATACAAATGTATTTATAGTTAGTTGTAGTTTGAATGTAATATATGGATATAAGTGTACATACAACTTACATGAAGAAATACCTGTATCTCTAGTGATACATTAATGTGGAAGCCAGTTTTCTAATGACAGTGTTGTGTCAACTAAAAACTGAGAGAAAAATAATTTACTTTAGTGGCAATATATTGTTTTACTAATAAAGCATACTGGGTAAAGGTAAGTTTCTAAAATGGACTAATACTGTTGTTGCTGCTGCAAGCATTTCCTTTAGTAATTTTTTTTTTTAATGATAAGAAGGTATTTTTATAGGAATTGGGGAAACACAAACACCAAAAATCCTTTACAAGTTAATAAGAAAACAAGGACCATTCAAAATTGCCATACTTTCTCAGCTTCTGTGGCCTAGAATATTTCAAAATTACATTTGTCCTTATAGAAACTCTTAGCTGTCTGATGTGATTATTCACATGTACTTTTCTCCAAAGCCAAAACCAATATGAATGAATTTATACCATGCCCCTTGCAGATAACTTTCTGTTATCATAGCAGTAAAAACTAACTGTACAGGATGATGTTACAAATATTTTCTAGCATATGGAAACAACTATGCTGCTAATCTAATAGTTGGCTTATTATTCTTCATCATGGAAATTATGCATTTCCATTTTTAAGACTAATGACTTCTAACCAGAGTAAATCTACTGGAAATTTCTGGTAAAAGAGCTTTTTTTTTTTTAAAGGTTCTACTATTCTAGTGTTTCTTAACAGGTAAACAAACTGCCTGCCAGTTAAAAAAAAATTGGTTTTAAAAACCCTGATTCAGCAAAAATCAGCTTGACTCTGCACTGGGCAAGGCCGTTGAAGTCCTGAACAATTGCTTTTCATAGCTACGCATGCAATGGAAGACAGATGGCTGTTTTGCTAGAAGAGATCCAGCCATCTTAAATATGCTTAAATAAAATGTTTGTTATAGAATTTTTCAGCTATGTAATAGCATTAAATAATGGTTCATTATTAGCAACAGATTTTTTTTTTGCATACTGACAGTTGTCTATTGTCGTGGTTTAACCCGGCTGGCAACTAAGCACCACGCAGCCGCTCGCTTACTCCCCCCCCTCCCTCAGTGGGATGGGGGAGAGAATTGGGAAGGAGAAAAAGGTTAGAGCCGAGGGCTGAGATAAAGACAGTTTAATAAGAGAAAATAATAATAATAGTAAAAATGAGAATGATAACAGTATATACAGAATATACAAAACGAATGATGCACAATGCAATTGCTCACCACCCGCCGACCGATGCCCAGCCCGTCCTGAGCAGCGATCAGTACCCGAGCAGCAATCACTCTCCCCACGACCAACCGACCGACTGACCGACTAACTAACCCCCCCGAGCATGACGTTATATAGTATGGAATAGCTCTTTGGACAGTTTGGGTCCTAGCTGTGCTGTACTCCCAGCTTGTTATGCACCTGGCCGAGCAGGAGAAGCTCAAAAAGTCCTTGAGCAGTCTGAGTACTGCTTGGCAACAACTAAAAACATCAGCGTGTTAACATTCTTCTAGCACTAAATCCAAAGCACAGCACTATGCTAGCTTCTGTGAAGAAAATTAACTCTATCCCAGCCGAAACCAGGACATCTATATAACTATATTATATGTGATATATCTGTCAGTTGCATTTGTTAGTGAATTAAATCTTTGGATTTCATGCATTTGTTTAAAATATTGCTTTGAAGGATGACACTTTTCTGAAAAAAAGAGCCCCTACAAAATGAAAATGTGAAAATAGGGCAAAATGTGGTATATTCTACAACCATATCAAGGATAAAGCACTGCTATAAGTAAAAGACAAAAATCCATATAAAATTTAGAAGAAAGCAACTGCTCCTTTTAAAGTATAACTGTACTGGAGAAGAATAGCGGAGTAAAGAGAACAACAGCCTATTGGAGCAAACATCGTAAATCAGGAGGTGCTTTTGGAATTAATAGATAGGGTTTAGAGGGGGGAAAGTGCTTTTTTCTTTTCTAACTAAGAGGAAGAAAAGAAACTAGTAAACTCAATTATTGCGAACAGCTGGAAGCTGGTATACCAATATAATCAGACAAAATGCAGATTATAGCTATGGATTTTGTTACTGCTTTGTAGTGGATCCACTGCTATTGTGGACAAAGTGTATAAGGCCAAATGCCTTTTTAAGAAAACAAGGTATAGGGTGTATTAGTGTGTGCAAAAGATTATGGATATTTTAATGTCTTCGTACATGTGTCTTGACTGACTAGATTGTAAGCAAGACCTAAGCCAGAGATATCTGATTTTTGGCCTATCGCACAGCACTGACCCTTGGAAATGAAGTACCTATGCGCCATTTATATTGGCAGATGTCTGGAGTGGTTGTGACTGAAAACTTTACCTCATTAGTATAGTACTGGAGAAATAAGCTAACGACTATTGTAATGCATACTAAGCAAATGTGTCTTGAAGTCAGCCATGCACAAAAGTTAAGGTCAAGTTCCTCCTTGACAATGCCTACTTTGGCAAAATAAAGCAAAACAGAAACTCATATACAGTCTTCTTGCTAAACTTTTTCTGTTAATTATACGGGAACATACAGATATGAACAGAAAAAGATGTCCCACAAGTTAGGTTCTCAAATAAAAGTTATTGCCAGACTAAAGCAGTCAAAAATCAGTTATTTTCAAGACCATGAACTTGTCTAATCTCATGACTTTTTGTGATGATCATTTTGTGGTAGTGTGTTTTTATTTAACTGTAATTTGCTAAGTTTGTATTACCCAGTCTTTTTCTTTTTTCCATTTCTTGTAAGCAAAAATGGAGTTTAGAAGCAGGAGTTAAAAAAACCCAAACAAACCCAAACCAAAACAACAAAAAAACCCACCCTAAAACCAAAACCCCAGACTGTTTCAAGAGCTCAATGCTAGGAGCACTGGACATGGCAATGCCGAAAGTCTTTGCCTCTCGATATGGCACACAATGCAACTCATCATGAGGAAGTAAGAGTAAGTAAAGCTTCTTGAGTCTGGGCTGTGCTTTTCTAAAGAGCGTTGCCTACTGACATCCCGGAGAGGTGGAATCAGCTGTCAGGCTGCCTCAGAGCCTTATGGCCCTAGCAGAAAAAAGGATTTGTGTGGCATTAAGTTGTTCTTGCCCCCATTAGGTTGCATCACTACTGCAGCCAAAACCTGCTTTTAAACTTCTCTTGTGTTTGATCCCCTGACTTATGTCCTCTCACTGTTGTAAATGGCTTCTTTGGGGGAAGAAGAGGGGCTGGGCATGTCTGTATTGTAGCTCTTAATAACAGGTATGTTCCACTTCTTTTTAAGAAAAAAAAAAATCATCACTGAAGGAAGTCTTGTACAGTATCTTTTTTTCTTTGTTTTATTGCAGAGAAATACCAATTAGTAGATTTAGAAATGGCTGACTGCTTAAATTGCAGAGAACGGGTGATCCTCTGTTTTTAACTTGCAAAAATCTAGTCTAATATCATTAGCAGATAGACATGTTGGGAATTAGTTCATCTGACACTATTTGCTGGAACTCCATGCCAGGTTCTGCTCCTCATTATGCTACAGTAAGTCTGATGAAAGTATTCTGACATCCATTGTCCTGGGGATTTACAACGGGAACAATAAGCCAGAGCTGAGGAAGAATTAAGCCCTTACCCTGAGGGAGTCCATGCATGGTACCTGGCTCCATGTCCTGTTACTTGCTGAAATCTGATGGGCCTTACTAGAAAGAAGCAGCTTTCAGCTCCTCAGTTTCTTCCTCTTCCTTCTCTTTCCTCCTTCATCCTCCCCTTCCAAAAATCCACACGTTCTTTCAGTACAAATAATCATAATTCAACTCATAACTTAAAGATAATTGCTTTTCATCAAGTATTATATTCTCTGGATATATCCAACTTTTGTTTTGCTGGGAAGAGTTGGCTCAGGAAGGGTCTTTTCCAACTTAAATCATTCTATGAAAATATTAAAAATTGGAGAGACAACAAGGTTTTACGTTAGACTGCAAAGTGAAGGAGCTGCTATGTTCCCACACTGAGAAGCAGAATTTTGTCAAATATTTTTTCCTCTCAAAGATGAGATAGCTTTAGGACCCACAGCCTGTCACTGAAATCTGCCTTTGTACCAGAGGAGTGTGTGTGCTGGTACAGCCTGAGCCTGGGGGAGAGCAGCTCTGTAACTCAGTGTGGTACAAGTAGTCTTTTCAGTTTTTCTAGATTCTTGCTTAGTCATGAAAGGTAATTTAACTCTGACTTTAGTACGATCCACAGGGTTTTGGCAGTAGTCTATTGATTTTTGTGTTTTATTTTTTATTTACCTCTCTGAATTCCATATGGCTTTCGATTTAGTTGTACTGGAAAAGGACAAAGAAAAATCCCACTCTGGTATGTCAAAAACTACACTTTGACTCAATAGGGAATGATAAGGAGTAAAAGACATTATTCTACAGGCTTACAGAATGCTGTAGCTGTTTCAATAATTCACAAAACCACTGGAATTTATAAACCATTGTCTTGTACCGGGACACAGAGTGTGTACAACTGCTGGGGAAGGACAGATCCTGCTCCCATGAGCTCGCTGTTTCCCTATTTACCTCCTATAGTTAGAGAGTTCCTTAACATTCATTTATTGATTGGTTCATTTGTTCTAGCTTATATTAATGTTAACACTGAAAAATGTTGGGGTTTTTGGGGAGGTTTGGGGGTTTATTTTGTGCAATGATATTTCCCCCCCGGCCCTGAGCAGGCTCATTTTCTTTCAGGACTTGTTGTCCTTCCTCTGTTACTGAAACAGCTTTCAGTTTCCAGGCTAGCTAGCTGAAAGACTGTTTGTGGCTATAAAAGAGCCAAACCAGGGCTCAGTACATGGATCTGAGAAGGATTACTAAGGATTCTAGGTCATTTTGCTTCTGTCCAAAATTACTTTAAGGTATAGGTGTCAGATAGCTTGGCTGTGTCTGATGGATCAAGGGGACGGAGTGAGAGTGAGAAAGAGAGGTGAAAGGGATAAGGAACGGATTGAGGACAAAAGGAAGATCAGAAAGCAGTCTGGGTAGTGAAGGGAAAGACAGGAACAATATCTTACTTGTGAACTTCTATTTCTAACTCTTTGAATACCAAAGGCGATCGAGAGCATTTCTTCAGACGTATTGACACAAGCTGGAGACAGATGGCTGGCTTTAAAATTCATCGCTGATTGTGAATCATCTACATCATTTTAAAATTACTTTATTTGACTGACTTTAAAAGTTGGAAGGTGTATATTCTTATTTTGAGTCATAAATAAAAATGAATCAAGTGTTTTTTCACCATGTGTCTATTTTCTCTCGATTTCATTCATTTTGACAATTCTGGCAGTAGCTGTTCAAGAAACATTCAAAACCACAATAAGCAGTGTTGGAGGTCAGGACTGCGGCGTGTTTGCAGAGCTGTGTGTGAAGAGGAGCATCCTGACCGTGCTGTGCGTGGCAGCGGGTGCTGAACAGGCTGGCTGCCATGAGCCCCAGTACCTGGCATGTTCTCTGTCTGGCACTGGGTGCTTGGGTTAAAGTCATCTGGGAAGCTGCTACCAGGGCATCTGCACTGTAATGCTGATGTTTCTGGATCTCTCCTCCTAGCTTTGACTACCAGCGTCTGGTACTGTGGCCTTCAGGGCATGGTGCATATTTCTCTGGTTTTTGGCAGAAGTAGGGCCCAAGTAATTTTGCAAAAGCACAAGCAGGAGCTACAGGGCTGTGAAGTTTCCCTCCGGCCCCTCCTTTTTTGAATAAATCTAAGATATTCTTGTTCTAGTATAAGTATGCATGTGCTGGTTACAGCCAAATGACCAAATGTGCAAAGTATGGCTGGTTTCACTATCACACTGCCCATCTACGGATATACAGCCAGAAGAGAAGGTAAATTTTTGATTGGGCACGAGAATGACCTCCTATGCATCTACAGGTGCTACTTAATCTCTGGTTCACCTGGGACAGAGAATGATGGTGATAGTCATGGGTGTGGCAATGGAAATGCCATAGTTGTATCTAACTATTTTTAGTGCTTAGATACCAGGGTGACTTAGAAATACCTAAAAAGTGTAGATAGAGTAAGTCAATAAGAACCAGTCTCCTAGATATGAGTGTTTACAGCACACTGAGGAGAGGAATGTGAACTTTGATATGGTGGGCCAAATTTTGTCCTTGTGTCTTTTAGATTCAGTCTGTGAATTTACTATTCTTTCTGTGTTTTTCTAATTTAACTCAGGCATGTATATTTCCCCCCTCTATCAGCCTATCGTCATATCCCTTTCCTAATCTTCTAAAGTAAAAAGCACGGCAGAGAAATTGGTATGGTAAGAGTTTTACTGTATCCTGCAACTTCCAGTGTTTTGTCTGAAATGTGTGAAGTTATTGTGCAATCCAGAATCTTTTCTTGTAGAAGGTGATAAAACATATCAGAAGTTTGAAGAACAGCTTTTATTTTTAGCAGGGAAAATAACACTGGGTGAACCAGCAACCCATACAAAAGAGCAGACTGGAATTATGTTATCTACATTTATAAGAATGTATAGATTAAAGCGATAAAGACATTCTGGTGGAAAAATAATGAAGATATCAGTAATCCATACTTTCAGAAGTAAGTGATCTTTTCCAATGAAGGCCTGTATAATCCAAATTTGGTCACATTTGGTTCATTGCTATAGAAAATGCATATGGATTTGTATCAGAATTAGATTTTAGGGGAGGGGGAGAAAACCCCATATGGTCTCTGAAACCTGATAAAACTCTCAACTGACATAGATATATGTATATGTATAAATTACATATGCATATATAAATAGATCTTCTTGTGTTCAGTTGATTTACTAGCAAAGAATTGGGATTAAAGTGATACAATGAAGAAACTGTGCATAGCGTTTTCCTTTTTTTTGTTTTTTTGTTCAATCCCTTATATTTGGTCAAACTGCAGTTTCATTGCTGGATAATATGGTAAAAAGATTCATTGTAAGGGTTACCTAACAACATTGGTGGTGTTGATGAATAGTTGCAATTAATACATTCCCTTAATTAGTCTGATACCCAGAAGATGCACCTGGCAGGTCATTTTAATACTACAATTGATTTATTGCTGCTAGAAATGATTTTACCAGCTATCTTCAGAGAGCACAATTAGAGAGGATTTCATTTTTTTATGCATTTTCACTGAGGAATAAACATAAAAGGTCTATGTAATTCAGAACAAAGCAGCTATAATGTACTAATGGTTTATGGATTTTATTAATATTCAGCTAACATTAGAGGCAATTTTAGAGAATAGCAACCTATTTTCTATATGAAGTATTCCATTTTTAGTATCTGAGTGCTTTATTTAAAAAACAAAATCAAACCATGCTATTTTAAATGAGTTGCTATTATCGTGTATGGGAAATCTTATAAATGGTGTAACAGTAAGAATATATTAATGGATGTGTGTTTGTCTATGCTTTGTGCTGTCTGTGATATATGTCGGATGCACAGAGATTTGGGAAAAATTATAAATTATGTACTATTTCTGAGTCATGATGAAGTCCATCTGAACAAAGAAATGTTTTCCTGAGGTTACTATAACAATGTAACTAAATCAGTGTCAGCTTAGCCTGTCATAAAAGTATCATATTCTCATATTTTTAAATCTATATCTGAACTTGATATAAATTAGCTTGTTCTGCTTTTTTTCCCCCCTCACCTTACTGAATTTTGCTCCATTACTAGTGCTGCAGCAGAAGCAGACAGCATGGCTGCCTTTTGTTAGCTCCTCTGTGCACTAATATCACTGACACTATTGTGGAAACATCCAGCAGGCTCTCTTTCCACATCTTATAACAAAAGGTGGTTTCTTCAGTAGCAACCTATTAATTCCTAGGTGCTTAAAAATTACTTTTTTCATCTTTTTCCAAGTGACAAAATGTTTTTCCTTGATGGGGGGGTGAAAAACCTAGCTGCATATTCCTTGCATGCTCAAAGTTTTAAATAAATTCATGGGGAATTTGTTCATGCAGGAAATGCACAATTGCCCTTTATGTTTTACACTAATCTGGATTCACCTAAGCTTTGCCTATCCTCCAGACACCTTTGGCTCTCCTTGGGAACCAAAGGGCCAAACTGGATTTGCAGAGTGCATCTCCATGATCCTTAATACAGGGATATGATGTGTGGACACAAGCTGTTCTCTCAGCCTTGGCATCTTGAGTTGAGGGATCTGGATTTGGAAGTGACGTGCTATTTCTTTTTTTTTTTTTTTCAGATTAGCGCACTAGTAGAGTAACTTTTGACCTTGCAATAAACATGTGAGAAAATAATTATAGTTCAGTATTTATGGGTGGCATTTAGCCTTGTGTTATTTTACATCACTCCAGAGTATATGCAAGGCACCACATAAAACAAGTAAGAAAACATTCCCCTCCACTGTTGAATCTTCCAGTTTTCAGTGTGAGCCAAAAAATGTCATAGAGCCCTAAAATGAAGTAGGAAATTTCTGCTAAACAAGTACATGGTTTACAGCGCTGTTAAGGCCTGGCTTAAGTCTCCCTGAAATCAGGGTCCAAGTCTGGAATCTGCACTTAGATGTAGCCCAGCATACTGGAATTTCTCTTATTATGACTAAAATGTTCTAGGCACATACATGCATTGTTTTTTACTAGAGTAATTAGTGTCGAGTGCTTGACTGAGAGAATCTGTTAGCAGCTTTGCAGTCAACCTGTCTGAGGGCCAAGGGAATACAGTGAGTGAAATGGGGAGGCTTCTTGGTAGCAATGTGGGTTTGAACAGCTCATAAGTGAAGTAAGATGGCAGTTTGGGGATGACAATAAAAATGTGATAGCAAGAGACTGTCTAGAAGGCATGATGTAGGTAATGTCAAGAATTTCAAGTGCTATGTCTTGGGAGGGGGGACCTGCGGGAAACATCCAAAGTTGCACCCATGTTGCAGCTGGATCACCAGGGCCATGCACAGTCTGTGTTTTTCTTGAGACTCAGGAGGACAGAAATGCTCTGCATTCATCAGGAAGTCCAGAGTAGATGAAGATATAGTTGATCAGTGCTTACGAGTTACTTCAAGGAGTTCCTGCTAAACAGAAATCGCTTCCTTTCTGTTTAGGTGACAAGGAAGCTGACAGATATTAGAAATAATCTGGTATAATAAGGTCAGGATATGGATGCTGCGTATAGTAGGCATAGGTTAAAGTTGAGAGAGAATTAAAAAATGTTAGATTATAAACTGAAGTAGCAGGGAGATAATACCTCCGGATGATTTTTTTTCCAGCAAAAGATTCTATTGGGGTCTTTGTTTTTATTTTCTTTTTCTTCTTTTTTGGGCTCAAATTCTCATTAGATTTGATACCTAAGGTGTAACACAAAGCCCTTGGATGCCACATAGTCTGGAGGCTGTTGAAAACTGTCTCAACAAATATTTCTGTTGTTAAAATACTGTCCAATCTTTTAACCTTTGTGGAGGACCCAAAGTTTTTTCTATAATTAGGACTTAAGCCAATTGATTAGAAATATTGTATAACAGAGTGTAAATATAATTTAGCTTTAGTTTTTTCAAGGCCTAGAATTACTTAATTAAAGAATGCAATGAGTATGAAAGAATATAAAACAATAACAACTGATTCAAAATAAAATCATTCAGAATATTTGATATAGAACAGAAAGAACACAAACATTTCCAGTTGCAAAGTTAATGTCAACATACGTGTGGGTGTTTTTTGTTTTGTTTTTTTTTTTTTTGTTAGGGATTTTAGTGAAGATTTACAATTATCATAGGACTTGGTGCAGTTTGTTTGCTCCCCACAAAAGCAGAGATGATTTTTATTGACCAATCTTTGATCCAAGAGATTAAAGAAAGTACTATGGCAAAGGCTTAGCTATTGAAATGAAAGTGATAGCACCATGGGGGTCAATAGCTTACTGCTGATCTTGGAAATGAAAGATTTGAAGCATTCCATTGACTAATCCATGGATAATTTGCATTCTTAGAGGGAACTTGAATTTCCACTTTCGCTAATTGCTTTTTTAGAAAAATTTTCTGCTTGATTACAGTTTCCCGATTGAATTCTGTAACATGGAATGAAGTCTGAGGTGCATTTATAGGCATATTTCAACATACATTTCTGCAAATGCTTATTTGCAAAGTTCTATGACTTCTGCAAGTTTGTAGACTTTTGATGATCTGAGGTGTGACTAAAAACTGAAAATTTCGTATCATAGAAAGTTCTAGCTTGAAGTTTTCCTTTCTGGTTTCATCATTCAGACTTATTTATGAGGGTATCAAAATGCCTGCTGAAAAGCAAATTTTTCTTTCTTGAAATAGCCATTAATATCTTTTTTTTCCCTGATGTGTGTTGTTTTGCCTTTTTTTTGCTTGTCCAGGCGGTATTATTTTTGTCTTCCCTTTCACCACAGAGAATAAGTGCAGGAAGAACAACAGCTGGTACGACTTTGATTGGGGATGCGCTGAAGTGCTTTTGTTTACAGAATATTCACAGTGACACATGAGGCCTGGCAGAGTACTTGTGTCATGCTTCTTCTTGTCTTTGAAAAATTGCCAAAGAAATCTGATTTAAATTGGCCAGTTGTATTTATTTTGCTGTTTGCCGGAGACAGGTTTGGAGGCTTAGAGCATTTTAACATTTTATTCAGTTTCCTGCAGGTAATAATTTTAAGAGGGAAGGGGTCTTAAAAATTTCTCTGAAAGCTTCTTGTGTCCTATGAACCTATGAAAGATATTACTTAAAGAGCACATCCGATTGTTTCACCCAGGAGACTGATTTGCTTTGTCACAAGGAATATTCATAGTTGACTTACCTGGTCATAGCTTGCAAAAATTGACGTTTCTGCTGGTTCAATGTGAGGTAAACATTCCTTTACTCCAAAATCAGGAAACGCCCGTCTCTGCTTCTGAGTCTCTCAAAACAGTAATGAAAAGGTAATTCTACCAAGAACAATGGCAGAATGCCCATGGACTTAACAGAAATTGTAATGCTTGTTATTTTTTTTTCTTAAGAATTTCTGGAAGTCTACTGACTTTGGGTACTTTGGTTGTCATATGAGAATTAAAGACTTAAACTGATGATTAAAATTCATGAAGTATCTATATAAAATGACTAACCTGTTTACAATCAGCTGATGTGGGTTTTTTAGAGTTCATTTACTATTTGCAAGTGATTGTTGGCAACATTAGCTAGGTTCTTGAAACCTTGTGCTATGTTTTTATGTACCTGGATCATGTTAGGTTTTCTAGAAAATCATCACCAGCCCTATTGTTATTCACTGGCTGGGTGTGGGTTTTCTGGGGGTTTGTTTGCTTTTTTGTGTGTCCTTGGCCTTGACTATTCAGGAAATTGTAGTTCTCAGTTTTATTAATAAGCATTGATATAGCAAAGAGCATTTTCAGTTAGAGCATGATGAAAAAATCAAGCTTTCTGATATTTAACGGGACACATTTACTCCCTTCTCCTCTATTAATTTTTAGATTCAGTGCTCCAAACTGACACCTTTCTCCTGATTTTTTGTTTTCCTTTAGGGTAACTTACGTGTTTTCCATCTCTTATCTGTGGAAATGGGCTGTTGTTCATGGATAATGTGGCTAATTTCTATGCTTTCTTCTGATTTTCCGTTTCACAAATATCACAATATTTGTGGGTTTGGGGTTTTTTTTTTGGGGGGGGGGGGGGGCAGGGAAGGAAGGAAGGGGAGGATTTTTTTTTCTTTCTGAAAGCCTCAAATTCTATAGTAATGGGATTATATGTGAACAATCACCTTTTTTTTAATGGTAGGGGAGTGAAACCTAAAAATGTAGACTTCACTGAACTCTAAAGCTTCAGAAACTAGAAGACAAATAGAATGAATCCCAAATGTGCTATGGAAAAACAAAGCCCTTTTGATATATAAGGACCTACCTTTTTAATGCTACTCTCTTGGGGTGATGTTCAGTGAATCTAGCACCGTTGCACGGTGGTATATTCAGGAGCAGGATATAAGGAAAGGCCCCTAGTGTAGCAACAAAGATTAAGGGTTTTACTGGTAATGACTTAAAAATGAAATAACTTCTGTACTTAATGCTCTTTTGGATATAGTAGACAAGAAGGTGATATTAAGTTTTTTTGTGCCTTGAAATCATAATATTTTCTCTAAAAGCATAAGGGGCTTTTAGAAAGGTGTGTGGGTTCTTTCAGATGTTGATTTTTTTGGTTTTTTGTTTTTTTTTTTTAATTGGAGACAAAGTGTATAAGAAAGCTTGTGAAAACAGCTATGCAAAATTTTTCTTTTCACAATAAGATATGGTTTTTTGATCACTTGTTACTTGCAGTGATTGTTGTTGACATTATACATGTTCCTGAAATTCAAGTGTGATCTACAGACATTTAAAAAAAAAAAGACCAAAATCAGTAGCACAGATTTTTGAGTAATATTATTAGTTTTACATTTTGCAGCTCAGTTGTCATAGAGTAACTTCACTGCTAATCTCAGACTTGTGCAAAAATAAACAAGCTTCTTTTTGCTGCATTTTGGAATTAAGACACATAGATCTTTCTTGCCAGCAATGTGTAGGGTTTTGGCTACAACCAAGTGTTATCAAAAACTTCCCTTCTTGTTTTCCAATTCAAAACTGAATGACTTATTTTAGCAGCACAGAAGAACAAAAAAAAAGTGAAATTGAACTAACTGAACATTGTCAGAAATTGTGAAAGACATAGAAAGTAGGTTAAGGACATCACTGAAAGCAAACAAAAAGATGGCAAGTATTTCATGCTGGATTCCTTCCTCTGTGTTGTTATTCCAGTGAAACATTTGGGTACCAAAGGATTGCTAGTAAGTGTCAACATCAGCTGACTTAAACTCTGTCCTGGGAATTTGCAGTCTAGTCAGTTTTGGTCCCCGTCTTTAGGCTTGCATCTTTTCACATGGGGATAAGAGTTTGATTGTCATAATTTCATCTTAGTTGTTTTATATTTAATCACTAGACTGTCACCAAAAGTAAATCCTCAAGGGAATGAGGTATACTATAAAAAGGTCAAACCAAAGTGATTTGGACTTAGCATAGAAACGTATACTGATTATTTCAGTTAACATGAAACTTCACAGGCCAAAGTGGGGTTTTGGGTAGGTATTTTTTCACCAGCAAAAGAGGAAAAAGGTTTGGGTCTCCTATTTTCAGAGGTACTTCTCTTAAAAGTGTGCCTTACTGTTAAGTTTTCCTAAGCTATTTGGCAGGTATGGAGCCGTGTGTGTTTGGCAATTTGGTATTCACTTCAGTATCCCAGGTTCTCTACCAGGTGGTGAGGAATAAAAGAAATATTCTTGAATGACCTGTGGGGTTATGATCTGTTAAATTCTGTCAAATTAAATATATAATACAGAAAACATTATTATAGCAAATACATCTTAAGTTACCTCAGTGGAGTAGGCATGGGGTGGAGGGGGAGAGGATCGTTGCTGCTCAGAAACCTGAGTCCCTTAGGGTGTCAACTTCAACCAAATTAAAAAACGTGTGCCAGCCTCAAGTTGGCATGCTTGAGTTCACTTCACTCCAGTCAATGAGGCACCTTAGCGCAGTAAGCACAATAGAGACAAAGAGATGCCTTGCAACTGACAGAGAGAGAAAGGAGTCCTTTGAGATGAAATGTTAACATAAGAAGTGAAAATGGTTTGTGGTAGTCTCAAGCTGGCTCTTTTGGGTTCACTTTCCTATAGTTACTGAACTATAGTGCTGTACCTTAACAGAGGAGTCTCAATAAAATTAGAAAGATATCCTAAAAAGGACAGAAGACGAGAGAGAGAGGGAGAGTTCTTTTGATAAGAAGCTTAACAAAAGTGGAAAAAATGGTTTATGTGAATGTTAGTTTTCATGGCAGTCTCAAGCTGACACTTGGGCTCCCTTTATTACAGTCAGTAAGCTACTTTAGCAAACAAAGGAGAACGGAGAGAAGGATGGCTGGAAACAACAGAGAAAGGGAGAGAAAAAGAGACTACTTTGACAGCATCTAACGCAACAATGAAATCTCTGCCTCCGTGTTTCCATTTTTGAAACATTTTCTGTAAGGCAGAGAAACACAAATGGTTGAGTCTTTGTGAAGTTACTTCATAGATAATTAAACAAATTAAATGCTGAGATTTTTAAATTTGTTTAAGCGAAATAGCAGCTTAATTGTGTTTAGTTAAAAGACAGGGTGAGGGCTGTGAATTGCTTTCTTACCTCTCTAAAATGGATTTTTTTCAGCATGCTGTTTTCAGATATTAATAAATAGCATCCAAACCAGGAAATTCTACTGTAGTGTTGAATCCATATTAAATCGTCTTCCTGCATGACAATATGGGGGGGGAGGAAGTCACCAGAATTAAAGAAGTGTGGGGTTTTTAGTACAGTACTCAGTAGTGCTGAAAACTGAATGGGTCCAGGCTTATACTTACATTATGTGACTGATGAGCAAGTCTGCCTTTCTAAACAGGTGATAGAAACTATCTTAGTGCTAAACTGTCTTTTCTCTGCATTTAATCCCGTCCTTTAGGGTTTAGGTATTCAATTCACTCTAGTATTTCAAGTTTCAGGTATTTAAGTTCTGCCTCTGACCTCTAGTTCTCAGTCTCCTTGGAAAGGAAATATGTTTGATTAGCTTCCACAAATTTAGGCTTTGCAAGGTGAACGTGAGTTAAAAAAGACTTCAGGCCTTTTGTAGCTGTTAAGTAAATATATGAGGTAAACTAAACCTTACTCATCAAAGCTGTAATTAAAACACCCATGAAAATTGGCAGACTTTGAACATCATCTATTCACTGCAAACCGGGCCATTAGATATCTGGCTGACAAATGTTTTCATTCTAAACCTAATGTGCACTGCTCATACGTCATCTGCAAATTCTGTAGAGACACACTTTGGAAAGGAAGGGAAGTCACAGTCACAAATTATTCTTGCCCTCCATTAGGCAAATTGTCAGCTTTGTAGAATCAATAGAAGATTCTTTATAATATACAAATTGGTATGCATCCATGAGCAAAAGCAATCGGACAACCAAGGGTGAAGCTTAATTAGAGCAGAACTTGCTCTTAACAATATCAGATATAATGAAGATGCACTTCTAAGCAAACAACATTGAAGCTTCCAACTTCATCATTTTGTAATATAAAATTCACAGCACTCTACTCATCTTTTAATAAAATTTCTGTATGGAGGGAAAAATTGCTTTACATAGTTAAACGTTAATCTATTAACCAAGATGATTAAGTTTATAGTAGCGTAATAGAAGTATTCTGAAAGTATGCAGTAAATAAACTAACAAAACAGTATTATCAGATGGAGAGTAGGAAAAAAGTGACGATGTAAACAAATTTCAGTTTGCTTTTCTGTAAATTGTTCACATCAGACTTATGGTCTTTTTCATATTGCATGATTGTTCACTGAAGTAATGTGATACCTACTCTGTTCTGTAATGGGATAGTTTGAAATGTTTGAACATCAGTATAACAAATAAGTAGCAAATGACATTACTTAATAGAATAAAATTTAATTCATAAAAGTCATGAAACTTCTGCAATTCGAAGTTTTTCATTAATATCATTCAGTTTCTCAAATATTCAAAACCAACCTCTAAGATGCTAGTAAATCTACTGATACTGCCAATTCTTACTGGAAAAGTATTTACTATTTTCATTAATACCTAACGAAACCCTGTTTGGACTGGTCCCTCAGACCTAAATTTCAGTTCTTGATGTCTCTTTGAAAGCCTTTCTTAAAGGCTGGAGACAGCTGAGGATTGACTTCTGTGTATGAGGTCATATCCAAAGAATTATGTATCAGTCACCTTATATTTGGATTCTGCAGAAGATAGTGTTTCTGCAGATTGGACAGTATTAGTCAGAAGAACATGGAGAACAGATGGACAAAAATAGGTGAAGACGACAACATTTCTTTCAACAATGAAAATGTGTTCTTGTGATTCAGACTAATAATGGCTCTTTGGGTTTTAAAGCTGATGGTAATGTTCACAATGGGCTACTGCATATCCATGGGGCTACGCAGTGACACTCGTGACCAGTCTGCTCTCGTTTGCTTTATTACTTATCCCTTAGATTGTGACAACACCCTGAACTGACCTTGTATCAGCTCATTCAGTGCTGAAAAATTGAATCATTTAACTTGTGCTGGATGAAGAAACAGGAGTGGGAACTACAAAGTGAGAACACACAACTATTCAAAAAATAAGAGAATAAGAACCAGAAAGGAGAAAACTGAAGAGAAGGAGATGAAAAGAGGCTGGGGAAGGAAAGCAGAAAGCTGGCTATCGCAAGACAAAGAGGATTTTTTCAGTCAAGCCTAGCAGTACTGGTCCTGCGATTTGGAGTCCCCTGAATTCTTGCTCTACATTTTATTGATATGTGTTTTGGCTTGTCTCAGTCCCCAAGTTTAGATGATTTGAGAGAGTAGATCCAAAGCAACCAAATTATTAACTGCCTGTGATATGAAAACAATCGACTTTAATTGGTAATGCTAAAAACAGGTGGCAAGTAAACCTGCAGCATTAAATTAAAATATTCTTTTTTCTGCCTTGCTCATGTGGGTGTGTGTGAGAGAGAGACAGACTGACATCCATCTGCTTGGACTACAGAGACTAATGTGAACAAACATGCAGCATACTAAATGCTCCCCACAACCTCTCAAGAACCAGCACTCTGTTTAGCATTATTGTGTACCATCCAGTTTTGTAAGCTAGAGAAATCCGACTTGCCCCAAGACAGTTCATGTAAATTATGTTAATGATCACTGGCCGCTCTCTGCCAAGAATAGTACTGATGCTGCTACCTTTGCTTCACGTAATCAATTCTTTCCTTTGCTTCTAGTTTGTTTGTAATGAGCCTTAAGGTAAAACTGTATCAGAAAGCAGCATCTCCATCCCTTTTCCTTATGTTTTGAGTGATTATTTTTTCTGATGTGAAGGCTCTAGTTCTTTAAATTGTATATGTTGTCGATGCATCCTTTTACAAAAAAGTGGTCATGCTTGTCAAAGACACAGTTTTGGTGTCTAGGTGAAGTGAAGAAATCTTCAGGGGCTTAAGGTACCTCCTCTTGGCTTTGCTTTGATCTACATTTTATGATCAACTGTATCTCAGCAGCAAGTATGCTGAGTTACTGTTGATGCATACATTACATTAGGTGTGATGCCTAGAAAACAGCTTTTCAAGCTCTTTTGTAAAGAAGTAAAGATAGAGGACTATGGATAACATTCAGGAGCAATAGGATTAAAAGACACATTTTTGTTCCACCTAATACTAGCATAATGGAGTGGGAACGCCTGTCTGGTAACCCAGGTCTCCTGCATGATAGTTCATTTTTGGCTAGGACATAATCAAGCTGTCTTATGTGTGCGGCTGCTTGTCTGTGTCTGTATCATGCTACTGTTTGATGTCTAACCTGAATTAATACAGCTGGAGCAGATGCTAAATGACTGTATCCAAGTCACTTGTGTCCTATTTTATACTTCACTTCATGATCTGTGTGAGGCTGTGTGAACATTTGATATCCATTTTGGAGTCTCACCATATGTCCTCACATTTATAGGCTATAAATCCATAATCAGCTACTGAGCTGATATTGGTATTGCTTCTCTCAACTGCATACATGATAGAAAGTGTTTGGAAATAACATTTATGAATAAATGTGCGTACATGAAACGTTGTTTCATGTAACACTACCACTGGGGAGAAAAAAGAAAGTAGGGGGCTGACTAAAGATATTGGATACTTTACATAAGCTTCTGGGAGAGTCCTCTATACCCATAAATTCCGTTCACAGGGCTTGAGACAAAATCTCCAAACATGTGTACAAAACTTGCTTCATTACTGCATAAATTCCTGTAGGAAAAATGATTAAAAAACTTTCAGCATTGACTGTCTTTTTTAAAATAGTCCCTTTTATCTGTTGAAGATTCAAAACCAAGAAACTGTTATGCTCTACTACATGTTCCATTTTCATAGGACATTCAAGTGCCCCACACTTCTCCATTCTTTGTCCTGCAGTTTGGTTTTTTTAAAAATCAGCTTTTCTTCCCTCCCTTTTCTCCTGTTTCCAAAGTAAAAGGTTTGTTAAAACACTGCATTTAGTTCTCTGTCCCCCTCCTGCCCCACTAAACACATGAAATGTCATTTTAGATGATTGGCAATTGTCCGTAAAGAATTTTTTTCTTCATTACTAGCAGTCATTGTGGTAAACTGGGGCAGCTTACACCTCCCTGAACAGACTTCTGTAAATAATACTTCTGGCAGCAGTCACAGATATCCTAATTTTCAGTGGGTTTGAGGCTGCAGCTTCCTTTTGCATTGTAATGCTATATGCTTTGCACAGTGGTCATAGCATAGCTTGGTCACCCCAAGTGAGTTTTGTATTGTGGGAGAGTAGTAAGGCACAGTATAAACATGAAGAAATTGCTTTGCCTCTTTATTCTTCAGTGTGTTCCAGAAAATGGGTTTTAATACCGGCAACCCCCTGAAGTACTGTCAAGATTAATAGAGTGCTGAAAAATGCTATTTATGTAAATAAGGGTAGATGATGTTATGCATCAAAGGCCTCCTCTTGAAGGACTACATGATTAATCTTTACTTACATGAGTAGCTGTGCTGATTCCAGTAGGTTATAGTATTGTTGCAGGGCAATATCTAGTTACATATAAACAGGTTATTCGTGACTGTTCTTCACGTGAATGCTTTCTTCCTCTCTGTCTCTTTAAGAAATTGAATCTTCATTGACTTACAGATGACTGTGTTGGATTCATAAAATAGTCTTTCGCTTCTCTCTGGGCATACCTTGGCCCCTCATTATGGTTACATTTTTTTTACCTCAGAGACTTGCCACTCATGTTGACACAGATTTGTTGTGTGTGATGAAGTGATAAAATCAATGAAGAGGACACATGCGCTTCTCTAGCTTTCAGAAAGACTTTATTATTTATTGTTTATTGTTGTAACTTAAACCCACTCAACAATTTTCTGCAAAGGTACATTTACTTTTTGGATTTGTTTTATTCTGCCTGCAGCTTAGAAGTTGCTCTTAGTGCATGCATACTGTACGTGTTAGCTTTCCAAAAGTTGCACTGGAAAATAGAGTGAATATAAATCTATATGTCTTGGCAAGAACTATACCCAAGGGGTGGGGGAGAAGCATTAAGTAAACAGTTTTAGAAAAACAAGCAACCTGAATGCCAAGCATTCCTGTGTTATTACCATTATCTTTCTGCCCCCCCAAATACATTGCTATTTAAAAGGATAGAGAGCCAAAAAATGTTTTTTATCCTTCTATTTTAAGACATTCTAGTAACCAGATCTTTATGATAAAACTGTCATGATTATTTTTGGCCGTTAAAAAAAAAAGTGAAAGCCACCTGTTTACAGCAAAAAGCAAACAGAAAAATATTACTATGGCAGGGGCTGAAAAATGAAAATGTTATTTCTGAGGAAGCTGCAAGTCTACAGCACCTATGGTTCCAGGTACCTGAGGAGAGTATACAGCAGTCAGTTTTGTTGATGCAGAAAGAAAACGTATTGAAGCAGTCTAGAATAGGCTGATAGATAGAAATTATGCTGGTATGGCCATAGACTATTTTGCCAATTATCTTTTAATAGAACCAAAGTTCAATTATATGTAAGAAAAGGTTTGAAAGGAACTTTTGTATAAAATAGATCCTTATTGAACATTACAGAAGTATTTGTAGGATGAGAAATCTTGGATAAAGTATCTTAGTTCATAGGTTTTTGTCTTAAATATTCCTTGAATAATTTCCCCTGGTTACTCCACTCTAAGAAACAAGGGGACAAGATATAATTTGAATGCATTTATAATCAGCCTAGGTTGGTGAGACTCATTGATTTGGTAAAATAAGGGTAACTATTAGCATTTTGTTGTTGTTATTTGCAAACATTTTTAAGCTTTTTATAGAATAAAGATGTTTTCAACAAGTTGTATATTCCTGGACCATTTTCAAATGTACCCCTTCTTTAGCTGGAAGAGTGACATTAGACAAATTACCCGTCTTTTTCTCGCTTCTCACATATGGCTAAACTTAGTCCATGTGACCTGCAGAGCCCATTCAAATGTAATTTGATGGGAGCACTGAAGAGAAACGGAAAAATCTGATTAAAGTGATTTTTGAGGCTAAATCTGACTGACAGACCACAGTGGAGATTATTGGCTGGTGTATTTAGAAGGTTTTGTTAGATAAACATAAGTGATTACACTCAATAGGTTAGTCTGTCAAAATGTAGATTGTCTGGAAGAAATAGGTAATAAAAAACAACTGTCTCAAAATTTAAATGATGGAGATAGACGAAATGAAAAATTTGAGACAAGATGAAAAAAGTCAAACTTGCTGGAAGACTGACCTCTGCTTTGACTGAGGACATCTGACCACTGGTTTTTAAGACAGTGTGAAACACCGGCGTCCTGCTCAACTTCTGTCTACCCCAGGGCATACATTACATCTTATTTTTATTATCTTTGATTAACCAGGATTTTTATAGTTGAGGACCTTGCTACTGAGATACAAATGTAGACCTTTGTAATGTATTGTTTTGCCAAGGGCTGAATATGGTGGAGTCTCGGAAGCAGTAGCTGGGGCAGCATGCAGAAGTGTGGTGCAGAACATGACTATTTGAGAGAACAACATGAGTTGGTGTTCTGTGACTGCATTTGTCATCTCCTTGGTTTGTTTTGGGGGGTTTTTGTGATATGTTTAAGATTAATCTTACTCTAAGGGCTCTTCTTTCCTGCCTACTCACCACATATAATTTATCAGGAATTCTACAGTGAAAAGGTCAAGAATAACAATCCCATTCAGAAGGATGGATTAGAAATGAGACCCAGGATCTAAATGCTTGTTCCAGAAAACAACACACCAACATTGAACCAGCCTACGTTGTTCTTTGTCTCTCATGAGACATTCTGCCATCAGAAGTTCCTCTTCCACCGTCACAAATTCCCTTCCAATTTTTGTAAGCTTTATGTAAAACAATTGCCATATCAGAAGATTCACATGAAGTACATTGATATGGAAAGATTATGCAGAGCTCTTCATTTCATTTAAAAATATTCATTGTGCAAGATAATTGGCAGAGATAAGTTTTAGTGAAGAAAGGGTAGAAATAGGTTGGGGATAAATTAAGATTCTAATGAGTGAGTTAACACTTCACCTTGTTTATTTCTTCATTTGCATCATCTTAGAGAATATGCAGGTCTTTACAGCACCAAGCCTTAAAAACTTGCTTGCTTTTAACTTACTGTAGATGGCCTTGCTGAATCCAGTGAGACTATCTGGTAGCATGTGAAGTTAGGCATGTGCATACACCATTTGCGAAGTCATGACATATTTTTAAATTAGTGACTAGAATACAGAGGCCGTGGTTCTTGATGGTGACCCCCTGTGCTGTACTCCAATAAGAGAGGAGAAGTTACTTTGCCTATGAATTTCTAATAAGTTCTGAGAATAGAAATCCTGAGGTGCTCAATCCCAACCCACTATGAATTTCAGGGCTTGCAAAATCATGCACAACATTTCTTAAGCAAGTCACCTCCCTGTCCCCCCCACCCCACGCACCCCAACTGTGTGAAACATGTGAAAAAGAATATGTGCATGCTGTTTGGTATGCTCGCAGTCCTTAAGCGGGATGTGATTATTCCCAACTGATGCACTTAAGTATCTACAGAATTATAAAATATTATAATATTGGTGTATATTTGTCAAGCACAATGAAGATTTGGAGGGGGGGGAACCCCCAAACCCAAGCCTGAGTACTAAAAATTGTACTAACCCTATTCTCAGCTTTGAGTGACTCGGCTCTTCAGTGTTTCGCATATTATCCAATGCTTTTAGAATGATTTACTTATTAATGTATTTTGAAACAGGTTTTTTTTTCCATTGTCTCTAGCAACAGTTTTATTGTATACTCATGTTTACTTACTGAAGTGTATTTCACTTAGAATGGAAATGCAAAACATTGGTGCAGGCTTTGTGAAATTTACCACTTCTCTGATATGTGAAAAGTACTTGAGATAAGGACATCGTTTCAATAGTACTGGGCGGGAGGAAACCCATAAACTCTTCAAATAATATAGACTGTTTATTTGTCAGTGTTGACTATATTTAACAAGCTGACTGATTCTGTATGCTTTTTGCCAGAGTTTAATTCTACTGATTTCTTCAAAGATAATCTCTTTTTCCTAGCTGTACTAAAATATCTTTTTTGCTCTGCTGCTTTTGTTTGTCACTAACAAGACTGAAAAGCTAATGCATCAAGGGAGCTAAGCTATGAAGGGCTGTGCAAAACTAGAACAGGTGCAAAATTGTAGGTTTTTACTCCACCAAAACATTATTTGGCTAAATCACTTGATGTTTCCTAAGCTGACAGTTTGGTACAATCATATTCTGAATTTTCAACATTTCCATTGTATAAATCAGTGAGGCCCTAAATCTCTACATTTTGTTTAAATAGTAAATGGAAATGGCATTTATAATCTACAAAGCATGAAAACTGCTAACAGATTACTTACATCAGTGGCTTATAACCTTTTTGATTTGTGGATCCCCAAGCACTTTTCAGCAGAGGCATGTATCTCTGTGCAGCAAAGGTTAACTTACTGCAGTAGGCTTCCTTTTCATAGCAAGGTTGTGTGAACCCAAAGAGTCTGCAGACCACATGTTGAAAATTATTGATCTACATTATTTATATATGACTTGTTCACTGCTGAATTGTTCCTGCTTTTGAGATGACTCAGTAACACCATGAAATAGTTTTCAGGAAGGAACTGGAAATAGAAAATGTAACCCTTAAAAGGGGAGTTTTAGATCAATAAAATGTTTCCACAATTCAGGAATTAGACCACCTTCTTGCCAGTAATGATACAATCTCCAAAATTTGTGAATGAATGTCTGTTTTATACACGGTATGCTACAATAGTTTGTTGCCATCATGGAATCACTGCAGCTGGATGAATCAGTTCAGTTTTTAGAAGCTGTCTTCTACTTAGAAGGATGTGGGATTCAGTTTGCTTGGTCTCTGCCAATCACAGGATTCATTGTGTACTGAACTGTTTATAAGATATTTAGATTACATCATCTTGTTGATTAAAAAGGTCATCCCAGACATGGATCACACACACTTCTACCTTGGGCCTTCACTGAATCTTAACACAATAAATTATGGGCTTGATAATGAGATAAACAAAGCAGCTCCCTGCCCCTTAAATTGAAGATATGGCATTCTGGGGATGAGATCCATTCCTTCATTGCGCTCAACAGCAAACAAGTTGAAATTCAACAGCAACATAACACAGTTGCTGGTTCTATAGGTCAGCTTCTAAAATTGTTTTTGTTTCTCAGGATTTCTACTAGGCAACAGGCTGTCTTTGTGTTTTAGAAGATTCAAGTTGTGGTAGGAGCAGTAATATTTGAAGTATGTGACCCTCCTCATCGCGGTGAGGACTTAGAACTGAAGGTACATTGGGTAAAGGCAGGTACAGAGCCTGGTGTGATCGTGTGCTGCTGGAGAGGTACTTGCACCTCCCAGGGTGAGTTAGCTTCACTGGTGAGCAGTTATACAGCAGGCAGGTGACCTGGGTTTCATAATCAAATAAACAAAATATTTTAAAACATTTCAATATGAATATTAAATACTATGATGTAAAATGAACCCTTTTCCCCCCTCCAATATTCATGTTAGCAAGCAGCTAATTCTCTTGGTGTGTTTCTAAGATTAAGTTAAGTCATGTCAGAGATTGAGTTTCACATGGAACTGAAGCTGTTGTTGCTCTCAAAAGGATGTTCTTGAGGGTATAGAGCTTCTTGAGCTATTCTTATGCTCTGTGCTTTCTGAGCTTCCTAGTGTGCCATGTTGTGACACAAAATCCTTTTAAAAGTTAAGAAAACCTGGGTTTTTTTGTTTGTTCTTTGATCCCTTCCCATCAGCTGATTTTTACTGTTTTCAGAAGATAAAAATGACAAGTTTTGAGGCTTAATGGTTCTTTATGGTGGAAATGGGAATAAGTAAAATGCTTATTTCTTACATATTTTAAAATATTTATATTAACAAAAGTTAATATATAAAATGAAGTAACTTGCCCCAGAAAATACTAGATTATTTGTTTATAACTATAGCATACTTTAGAAAGTTGCTTTTTAAAATGTCAAACTTCTAGATTTTGTTAATATATAGTATAAGCTTTTCTGGGGGTCTTGTTGCATAAGCTGCCTGTCTGTAGGCCACACTGTAACAGAAGTGTCTATATAAGCAGTCGTTCTGAAGTGCTGATTCTGTTATTTGATTTGGGATTAAACAGTCTGTTGCAAGCCATCTGTTTCCCTATGCATGTGTCCTTGAGAGGTTAGATTTCCACAGATATTGCCCCATAACTTTAGCCAGTGTTTGAAAGATCAGAATTAGCTGAGACATATGCCACCAAAATTATCTGTCTTATCCTAGAGGACTGGCTGGTTTTTGACATCAGTGCCCGTGTTGGAAAAAAGTTTACCCTCTCTCATTGCTGCTGATTGAGAACCCTGCTGCTTTTGGCCAAATGCCACGAGACTCAGGAGTGCATCCTTTGAGGATGTTTGTACAGTTGATGCTCACTGAGTGCATGAAAAGCTCCATCAGCTCTTTAAGCTGCAGCCCTCCTCAAGGACCAATCCCTCTAACTGTGATGCTGTGTGACTCAGGACAAACTCAGACTGCTGCTATTGCCCAAGCAGCTTATCACTGTGACAATTAGGGTCAGAACATGACCCATTTTGGTGTAGGCCCAGGGTTCAGAGACTTGAAATATTACATGATTGTACCTCACTCTTATCTGTGATGTTTTGGGTTTTTTGTTTGGCTTTTGGGGGTTTTGTTGTTGGTTTGGTTTGTTGTTTTTTTTTTTCTCCCTGGGTACCTGTTTATGCATCAGCATGTTGGTGCTGGATGCATATGTGATGCACCTATTACTACTAAAGGATGAGCACCGCAGTGGTGATCTAGCCCTGTCGGTTTGGTTTAGGTGTTGAAAGGAGCTCAGGCTGGAGAGCAGGTACTTGAAGGCACTGTGGAAGCCTGTGTGTGATAAGCTGCCTCTCCAGTACTCTGTTTTCACAGGTGTAATTAGCGTGGCTGCTTAAGCTTGGGATCCTCAGGATGTAACTGTTTCACAAGCCATAAAGGGCCTTGCAGGTCTATACCAGCCCTCTAAAAGCTCTCTAGAAAACCACTCACAAAATACCACTTCTGGATCGTAAGTCCTCTTTGCTTCAGCTCAGAGCTGGAAACAAATTCAGGTTTTCTTCTACTTTGATATTCCATAGGCATAACAATTTCAGGGTTGGTTTCATACCATAGTCTGTAAATTTATGCTACACTCTGTGCTACAAGCTGATTATCTATTAAACATACCAGAGTTCAATGATGGTTTTCAGCCAAACAGGATAGACAATCTAGCGCAGCATTATTTATTTTCACTTTTTTTCTACTCTTGAATGTGTTTGTTTCAAGCCTTGCTTAAGATCCTAATTTCCAACAGTTCTGGAAGATAGGGGTTCACAACAGGATATTGTTGAACTGATAAATCCTATTGAACCTTATGCCATTTTTTGTGGGCATTTTTTTGTTCTTTAATGTTAAAGGCTGTTTTTGAAATTTTTTTTCTTTTACTTAATCTGACTACAGAACTACTGATGTTTCTATACTTTTGTGTGGAAATTTGCTAGCTCAGGCATTACACACACAGCAAATCTGCATTTGTCCACACAAACCAGATGACTGGTCAAGTTAACGTTTGCAAATTGCCCTGTTTATTCACACAAATGCAGTTTTTATGTGTGCAAAACTGATGTGCTTGCAACTTTTGTGGGTTGTATTAAGGGAAGCTTGCTATAAATGTATCCCTTAAAATTTAGTTTTTGATTAAAAACACTTACTAGGCAGTCCTCCTGATGGAGTTTCCCAATTTACATTTCCAGGTGAAAGGAGGTTTTAAAACCTTTAAAAGCAGCCATGGAAACAGAGGCTGCACAGAGCTAGGCGGTGACATAGGGCATCACATCTAAGAGGCACATTCAAGGGGGAGCTTGTCAAGAGCAGAAAATGATGCTCGCTTGCTCATACTGTAAAAATAGTACTGGACTGCTGATGTGATCCATTACTAGAAATATTAGGATAAAGAAAAAATGAGGAAATTTCATGAAAGAAAGAAAAAACTTCTGGTTTTTGCCTCCCCTCTTCCTTTCAGGAAGGTTTCAGGAAGGATTGAGTAACTCCTTCTGTAAGCAATAATTTCATCTCCAAATAACCAGTGAAAGAGTATTTGAAGTGTTATTTAAAATATTTCTCTTGGATTTCAGTAATGTGCCACACACCACACAAATATAGTAGTCTACATTTTGAAAGATGGAGTCCTAGGCCTTAATTTCTACATATAGAATACCTGGGTGTGCATATGCCTGTCTACAGGTACTTGGATGCAATTCAGTCAAACCAATTGAAAATTTTCACATGTTGACTTTCACAAGATGTTCACTTTTATTTAGTACGTCTCTGTTTAAAAAATAGTTTCTGTAGAGTTTCTGTAAAGATCTGGATTTGGTAAACATATATATTGCTAAGCACTTAAAGTGTACTATTAACTGCATTATAAGGAATAGAGATTGCGGTGAACTTTTTCTTTTTTTTTTTTTTTTTTGAGGGATGCACAATTTTTCCATTTTTGCAGAAGTCCAGTGCAAGTACTGCTTCTGAGCTGCATGTAGCTGGCTTTCCTGTTGGTTTACTTTACAAGAAAACTTTCTTTTAGTCGCCAAATTTTTCCCTCAGGCTCTTTAGGATCTTGAATGCAGTGCAATGCTATTTCCTTAATGCATAACTACATCAGTGTTAAAATGTAAATAATTTGCAGTTATTTAGATAATAAATAACCCTTACAGTACTTTGTGAACCAGCTAAATTGTATAATATACATTCTTAAAGAAATAGTGAAATTTAATTTTGGGAAGGAGGTTCTTCAGTTTTTCCTAAAAATTCCAGATTTAGGTAGAGATTAGGAACAAGACAGACTGTTTTTCTTCACTCGCATAATTTCAGTGATACTGTGTAGCAACAAAGGACTTGTTCTAAACCATTCTCCTTTTGCCTTTGGCCTGTAAGAGCATGAATGAACCCTATGTAAAGGTGACAGCTTTAGTCTTCTTTCCTGAAGACACATTCCCAGTCAACTTCCAAAATTTATATATCCTGCATTCTTGAGGTATTGTGCTCCAAGGATTTGGATGCTCATCTTACAAGTAAAGAAAACAGCTTGTCAATTCAAAGAAACAGGAGACGACTTGGTACAGACAGGAGATCTTGTGGCTTATCTTGTGTTCTTGCTGATAGGCAACATCAAAAGCCTTTTTTTCCCAATATATTAGTACTTTGAAGGCTTAATTTAGAGCAGCTTGATTAATCTAGAGGAAAGGATGGATTTCCAAGCAAAACCAGCACTCCTAAGAAACTTCCAATGTTAAAAAAAAGTCCTTTAAAGAAATCATTTTAGCTGTGCTGTGCTCCAACAGAAAAATGATTCTACTCATCTTGTCTATCCTTGTGATTCTTTTCCTGTCATCCTGGATTTAGTAGAATAAACTGTTTCACCTCTCATGCCTTAGAGCTTATTCTAATTTAGTTGAACTTGATTTCTAAGATTTCAGTGTATTCAGGCTGGAATTTTCTCTTACTGATATCTTTTTCTGCCTCTTCCTAGTTTTTTTTAAAGCAATTTCTTCTAATTTGTGGAAATAAGAAAAACTAAAAAGGTATGATGTTCAGCTAAATGTTAGATAGGCATAGATTCTATAGGGGAAATTTAGATCTGTGCAGCAAGTCTGCATGAAGTTTGTTCTGTATTTATGCCTGACTTGGTGGAACAAAATGGGAGAGAGAGCTTTTACCAGACTTTTGTATAGGGGTTCATATCCTTCTTGAAGAATATGCAGGCTTCTTGTGGATGTTGTCCTTTAAAATTTACATGTGTATTAAGTAATCTTAAAAACATGATGAACCAATACCAAACTGGTAATCAACTTTAAGTAAGAGAATACAAACTCAATTCAGAGTCATTCTTCCTTGAGTTTCTTTGGAGGACTTGGATATAACAGGAATTAAAATAATAAAGGCTTAAATAGATCTTCTTGTCCTTTTTAGTATTTCATTTTTTATTCTATCTTGTTCCAGTATAGTTTATACATAGCACTGATAAAAGTACTCCTAGTCAAGTTTGTTACTAGCATCTATTTACGATAAGGTAGAGCACTTCCTTCCTTTCCATTTTCTGCAGATATTTTCATCAATAACTCTTTCAAGCTTAGTCTTAATATCTTTTTGTGTTTTCATCTCTGCATTTCATCTGTTGAGTGAATGGAAGGAAATACGACTCGTTGTTCTATCCTTTTCCACCTTGCTTGTTTCATTCAGTAGGGAGAGTAGAAATGATGTCTCTAAATTCCCCTCTTTATTCTTATGGAGGTGGTTGCATTGTTCCACTCATTAAATGATTGCAAAGAATATTAAGTGACTACCTTCAAAATTAAGCACACTAGAATAAGAATATGTTGAACAAATTCCTCTATGGCACAGAGAAGGACCAAAAAGATTTTCTTTGAAAAGCTTCTCTATGTTGAATTTAACTTGCAATTAATTCCAAGGAAAAAGAAGAAAAAAATCAATTCCAACAAAGTAGCAAAAATAGCAGCCTGAGACTTTTGAAATGTTTTGAGGGGAAGAGTGGGTTGCTTAGTACCAATAAGCAATCGTTGCTACTGTTTCCATGGTTTTAGTAACCGGTCAGAAACATTTTCCTTACTTTTGTTGTATGCTCCCTTCTAGTGATGCTTATGGCTTAGAACTATTTCCCCAACTCTTGCTCACCTTCTCTAAAGGTGACTACATTAGATGAATATTTTTTAGTTTGGGTTGGGGTTTTTTTTTGGTGTGTTTTAATTTTGTCATTCTTCACGGACCCATGACTCTTGGCATATAGCAGAAGCATTACTGGATGACCCAACATTTTAACTGTCAGTCACTGTGAACTGCGGTATGAAACAGGCTTTCCAGCTCATAAACTGAAAGCAATCCTATTTACAGCCATTTCTAGATTCATAGATTGCTTGCAGCTTGTTACTGTTCTAGCAGTGCTTAAAGCCAGACACCTACGGTACTATAGGTTTTTCTTGATGTTTCTTGGGTAGGGTTAGTCTTGTATGAATGCTTGTAGTGTTTCATCCAATATAATGGGATTAGACCTGAGGGTGACTATATCAGAGTTCCTGACAGGTTTCTGCAATATATTGTGCATGAACAGGTCCAATATATCTTTTGACTTCTGGATTAGTAGATTTACAAGCATTATTGTTGTTCCTGCTGTGGAAAATTATAAAGGAACACCACCCCCACCCCCCCTTTCTTATGAAAATAAGATAATGATTATGATTTGTTAATTTTGTTCTTTCAGTTGTCTGTTTTACTTATAGGTCGCTGTCTTTGTCAGCATTTTTATTCTGTTTGTGCTTTGCAGTTTGCTGAAGGTAGGTGTATATTCTGAAAATAAACTTGAATCTATTAAAGTGGCTAACATACAGTGATGTCTCTGTTTTGTAAATTGAGTTCAGGCATAGGCTATCTATCTGTTTGGCAGCAGTGGAGGTGCCTTTTTGCTTGAATTTTACTGTTTAAGCTTTTAGAGTTGCTTTCGAAGGTGGAAGAGGGGTCAGGGTAGCATCAGATTCACACATTACTGTCTTTACTGAATTTATATGAATGACCTCCTTTGAAGATTGAAGAATGTGGCACGAGTATGCATAAAGCCTCTCAGACTTTGAGGAGTGTGATCTTTTCTCTTTTGTGCATGATCTTCTAGTTGGCTATTGATATGTTTTGCTATTCAGGGATGATGAATTTAGGTACATTTGATCAAAGAAAGAAATTAAAATGCAATCACCTCCACTTAGTGTCAGTGCACCTCTGTGGAAGACTCTCTAATGTTGCTAAAATTACTGTGAGGCTAACTTGGTAGTTTTGTTTTATTGTGTTTTGGCCATGTCACCTAGCTCTGGAACTGGGCCAACCTATGCTGATTACTGCCTCTCTCTAATCTGTCTAGATTGCATCCCTCAGCAGGGAGTGTGGATGCTCATTCAGAAAAGCTTATCCAATAGGTGCTAGCATAATTAATATATATTTTCTGCTTTTCTCTAAGAATTGTAATACATAAAGGACAATCAGCTTACTCATGAAATTGCAGGCACCAAGGGGGACTTAATGCAAAAGCAAGTGTATCCCATTATCTCTTTCTCATTCTGCATATCATAGCTAAAGCTATGAGAAACTAAATGCTGCATTTATGGCCTAATCCAAACGGTAAAGGCCGTGGTGGGTCTTGTGATCCTTAGTTGGTATGTTCAGAGCAATGAAAACAAAAAAGGACCAGAGTTCTCAATTTTCTCCTTACTGGAAATCAATGGCAGATATATGAGTAAGAAACAAAGTTAGGGTGCAAAGGGCAAGTGCATTTTTTCTTTACCTAATTAGCCTCTTGCCTTTATTTCTAACGAATCTTTTTTTTTTTTTTTTTTCCCCTCCAATACAACCAAAGCAAACCACCTAACGTATAGCCTTTTCTGCAGTTGGAGCAGTGGTAACATTTTTCCAGATGAGTAACTGGCATATAGGAGTGTTTTTATTTATTTATTATAAATGCTAACTAGCTCTAGGTTTTTTGGGGTTGTTTGGTTTTTTGTGTTTGTTTTTTGTTTTTTTTTTTAAAGATGGCTCACAGATTTATTGCTCTTTCTGTTTCAGAGCATTTGACCATACGACTAATATCCTCTACAAGTGCTTGGTGAATTCTTTCAATTTTGTGTTTAACCTATCCAAATTTGAATAAACAATTCACATATAAAACTATTACTAAAAGGCATAGTCTGTACATAAACCCTGCTTTCTCATCCTGTGCCATGACAATTTATAATAATGGAACACTTGTGCTATTTTATTTTTCTATCAAAAGTGAAATATGTTACTCCCCAGGCAAGTCAAATTTTGAGAAGTGGGAGTGATTATTGAATTCTCTTTCTCAAATAGAAATCTGGATGGAAATGGAGAGCTCCTGTTGACTCAAATATGAAATGAACCAAAAGTTTCCATTTATCTGGGTGGGAAAGACTCTGAATGTGTAAATCCTGTTAACAAGAGTGGTGTCATCTTAAAGCTATGCAAATAGCTGCTTTTGTGCTTTCTTCCTGATACTGTTGTAACTGGAAAAAAAAAATAAATATATATATAGTGCTGATCTTTGCAGTTGGGAAAAATATGAAAGAGCTAAGCTTAAAGAGAATTGACAAAAGACATTTCTCTGGGGGGTATTTTATGCCTCTTCATTCCTCCTTTTCTGGCTCCCACTGTCCTTGGTTGGCTTCTCCATTCAGCTGTGGAGCTCTCAGATGGAATTATTTCCTTGGTGGTAGTGCCCTACCAGCTAGCAGCTGGCTGGCCTGAATCAGTTTTGCTTATATCATGGGGGAAGGAATCTTTGCATCAGGCCTGTGAATCTGTAAGTCTAATTTTTTTTTCCCTCCTCCAGTGAAAGCATAGCTAATTCTGGCTATTTTTCTTTTATTAAAAGAAAATGCAAAATGAAAATAGAATTAGTAGGAAAGATACCAGAAAATAAGGAGTTTTTCTTTCATTACTTTGTAAGTTTCAGGTTTTTTAAGAAATACTCGTTCAATTTTTTTGCCTACAAGCAAACATGAACATCATGAGGCAGCTCTGATGCACAGCTGGCAGCTTGAAAAATATATACAATATGTGCAGTAAGATAAGGTGCAGGCTCATTAACTTAAGAAAGTAATATCAGATGCCTGGAATTTAAGTAGAAAAGCACAGCAATCACTTTATTTGAACCTATGAATTATACACAAATATATGCATATATGATACACAATTTATTTATATATATCTATATGCATATGTGTGAATATGAAAATACACTAAGCACTGCATTTTTATAAGCTTTTGCTATGCCGGTAAAAAATTAGTATTTGATGTTTTCCTTACTTGCATCTTTTTTTTTCCCTTTTACGTTAAAATTAATTATTTTTGTCTTGAGGGACAAAGATAGGACTTTTTTCCTTGGTGCGGTTCCAATAGAAGATAACTTGATGCTTATAACAGCTTGTCAGTCTGAGAACTGTTAAAATAAGGCTGAAAGAAAGAAAAGCTCCATTTACTGTGGAAACCCCTAGTGGGATGAAAACTATAGTTCATTTCTTTGGATAACAAAAGACACTTCCATGTCCTCTTCACTAGCAACTTTTGGGTTTTTTTTCTGTTTTTTTTTTTTGTTTTTTTTTTTTTTTTCACACAAAAGGCAGAATGAGGGGGCAAGCAATACCCTTAATTATAACCTCCTTTTCTTGAGAATTTTATCCTACTTTGCTTGCTCTGGCTTAGCAGGACATCCTGCTCTATTTTACTTGAGTAATAAGAAATATGATTAGGGAGCATAAGTAAAGGGTTAATTTTTCCCCTTTGGATGCTGTGCGCAGTGCCTGAGGAAGGACAGCAATATGCAATGCAACTTTGACCTTCTCCTTGTTCTATAATGTCATTGGCTGGTTACTCCTGCGCACTTTCACAGCCTCAGCAACTTGCGCTGTGGCAAGGAGGGGTCATCAGTGACCAGCCAAAACATGGAATATTTCAAAAGATAAAAACCAATATATAAATAATATGGGTTATTCTAGGTCTCAAGACTGACTTATTGTTCCTGTACAAAGACAAGGGTGTGGCATTTACCTGTTTTCCCAACTTTGCGTTGGGAGGAGGAACAAAGTTAACACAGAATTTACTGTTTTAGGAGTAAATATTGCTTTACAAAAATATAAGTACTTTATATATATGTATGTATGTATTGTTATCATTGTTGAAGATGTGTACTTTGTCATCACCTTTAACCTTATAAAATTAAGTTAACGTCTTGAGCCTGCTGAAATAATTGTCATATTTCCTGGGGGGAAAAAAAAAGTGGTCTGTTTTGCCTCTTTTAACAATCTTTATATCATTAAGTTCTTCAACGTTCTTGCTGCTACTGCTCCTTTTTTGTTCTCTTTTAATGTTGGTGTCATTGTCATGAAGGGGTAGGATAAAACATACACTAAGATCAAGGTTAGGGGGGTGGAGAATTTTGTTCTGACACCTCTGTTCCGAGGACTGAGGAATGATCAGGAAGAGTTTTTCTTAATCTTTTAAAAAGGCTATTATGCGTCAGGGGATAGGTGAGTGGGAAGCCCAAAGTGCGACAGTGGAAACGGAAGCAACCCTACAACTTCACTTTAACAACCTGAATTTGTGCAGGTATAGGTTTGCCATCAGGTATATATGCACAAATTATGCATTATCTCTAATGGCAGAATCTGCAAACACAGAATTGCTGTAAATTAATCTTTGTGGGGAGAGAGTTAAAGTGGTTGGTGGTTAAGGAAAAACTTAAAGGAAGGGGGTAGATTTCTTCTGGTCTGATACTGAAGGACTACTTTCTACTTCTGAAATGTGAGTTTGAGCCATTTACCAGCTTTATGTACAGTTTATTCCAGAATGCCACCCAGAGGGATGCTATCCTGAGCTGCATATCAGTGACTGAACAGGAATCTCTAGTGGTGAAGATATGATATAAACCCCCAGGTACCGCAGTTACTGGCTGTAACAAATGCACACTACATACACCACGAAGAAAGCAGTTGGCATAGCACCTAGTGTACCAGAATGGGTCAGTAACTTGTTCTTCAGTGAAGTAACATTTACATGCTACAGTCTTAGGAATAATAGTACCCTTTTGCTTTACAAAGCCTACTTAGGTGGTTGACCACAATACGAGGCTCATTGTAAGCAAGCTATCGTAGTATTGACTATAGACAAAGAAGAGTAATTAATTGGAAGACAACTTTCAGCCAGAGCACAGTTAAGGAGAGCAGTAATACAGGTTGCATCGGTTTTCTCGTCACAGTTTTCCACGCTCAGAACTAAATTCTTTTGTGTTGGTATGAAGATATCACAGGGATTTGCCAACGTATTTTGGGTATGTGTACTTGGTTGTAGCTGTCCAATACACTTCTGCAGTTTAATGTCATCTTTGTGCATTTCACAAGACATTCGTTCTTTTGGAAGGTTTCACCTGTGGTTTTGCTTGCATGCTATAAAAAAAGATCGCATCTTCTAAGATAATATCTAGAAAGCAATTAAGTTTTATGTTCCTTATCTTTTGAAGAGTCTGTGTTTCTAGTATCGTTCTTAGAAAATGTTCCCTATCCGTGTCTAAAAAGCTATATTGGTACTAAGCTGGTTATTGCATCATATACAGAGTCCAAATATATGGGCTTTTGAGCTAATTTTGAAGTGCGATGAAAAAGAATACAAGTCAGCTAATCCCATCCCTTTGTGAATGTAAATTTCTGCAGTTTGCTTGATTCAGATTTAAATGTATGAAAACTGTACCCTGGGCTGCATCAAAAGAAGCACAGCCAGCAGGCTGATGGAGGTGATTCTGCACCTCTGCTCTGGTGAGGCCTCACCTGGAGTACCGCGTCCAGCTCTGGAGCCCTCAGCACAAGAAGGACATGGAACTGTTGGAGCGGGTCCAGAGGAGGGCTACTAAAATGATCTGAGGGCTGGAGCACGTCTCCTATGAGGACAGGCTGAGAGAGTTGGGCTTGTTCAGCCTGGAGAAGAGAAGGCTGCGGGGAGACCTGATTGTGGCCTTTCAGTACTTAAAGGGAGCCTATAGGAAAGATGGGGATTATCTTTTTAGTAGGGCCAGCTGTGACAGGACAATGGGTAGTGGTTTTAAACTGAAGCAGGGTAGGTTTAGACTGGATATTTCTTTACAATGAGGGTAGTGAAACACTGGAACAGGTTGCCCAGAGAGGTGGTGGAGGCCCCATCCCTGGAAACATTCAAGACCAGGTTGGATGGGGTCTGAGCAACCTGATCTAGTTAGCAGTGTCCCTGCTCCCTGCAGGGGGGTTGGACTAGACAACCTCTAGGGGTCCCTTCCAACCCAAAACATTCTATGATTCTATGAAAAGAGAAATCTTCATTCATTCTCTGAAAAATATACCCACAAATTATTATTTTGGGGAAAGAACATATTGATGGCATGTATTTTTATACGAATTTTTCTTACAGCAAGTTGGTAATGACATACTGTGTGACATGTTCTATTTTTCGGTTTATTTGAAGCACTTAGTAGTCTGATGCACTGATATAATATGTGCAAAATTTCATGTAGTTAGGCCTTCACTCTAACATCCTCCCAGAACTCAGTGTTTACATAAGCATTACCTAAGAAGTGCTTTACTGCTGACTCTAAGACCCAAAACCCAGCAGCTTTGGAGATAGACTTCAGAGCATGGGTGTTCTCTCTGGTAGTTCTTAGTATCTCAGTTTGTGAGGTTTATTCTATTTTCAAAAGAATGAAGATATTTCCTATCAAGTCAAAGGTGTTGTAGAATTATGGTTAATGCTGTTTATTTTCTTGCTAATAGTAATTTAATATAAACATATTTCTCTCAGCCTGGCAGTGTGCTTGGCACTTTACTTACGAGAAAGATTGAAGATGTGGTTCTCTTTGTACAGAAATCTGACCATATACGAAATTTTCTGGACAAGAAACTTACCTGAAAAGTTCTACCATACAGCCTATTCAGACGATTAGCAATAGCTGCTGTATGGTGACCTCATGTAGAATTACAATATTCCACAATATCATCCAGGAAAACTGTGCCACTTTCTTAAAAATTGTTGACAGTTTTGGAAGATAGTCATTGATGTAATCTGTTAAATGCAGTCTACAGGGCAGCTTTCTCTCACAGGATAATCTGCCTTGCATGCAATTTATCTCAGCCACACTAACTCACTGAGTTAAAAATGAGTCTGAAATTATTGTGCATTTGTACCCGGTGTACCAGATGTCGGTATAGTGTCTGCATTTGTGTTATTTGAGAGAGTTTGAATTGCGTGTCCCCAGGATAAAAAAAAAGTATTTGAAATATTTAACCTTGGATTTTATGCATTTATTACCCATTTGATTTTGGTGGTGTACTTTTGAATGTCAAGATTATTTAGTCACGAATCATAGAAGTTCTTCTAATATCTATAGATACTGGACTTTGAAATAAGAGATTCAAAGAACAGTTGTTTTGGTTATTACAGTCAGCCAGTTGTTATTAAGACACACCAATGGTATACACATGTATGCTGAAATTTTAAAACCAACTAATCCATGAACAAGTTGTTCATTTATTAGAAGTGCATCTACAGATGTGTTTGTGCAAGAAGACACCTGAAATTTGCGCCTCTGGAATGTGAAAGATTTTTTTTGTCTGCCTTGCTTAGGTTTGACACTTTTTTTATATTGCTTGCCAATTAGCAGTAGTAAGCTTTTTGTCTGAATATTGAGTAAAGATAAAAAGGGAAAAAGGGCAGGAAAATTGAGTTCTGAATAATGTAATATATGTGGAAAACATGGTGAAAATTTTCAGTTATAGGCAAAGTCTGTTAATCCTAGAAACATGCAGGCATTAGCTTTAATCTATTCGATGGTGGCTCTTGTTTGCTGGAGAAGCACATACCAGAAACTGTTACAAGTTCCCCAAAGTTACTGTGAACAGCCTCCAAGCATACACGCAATATCATAGAATCATACAATGTTTTGGGTTGGAAGGGACCCCTAGAGGTCATCTAGTCCAAGCCCAATATAGGTGCTGCGGTATGTGTTCCAGATGATAAAATACAGATTTTAATACAAAGTAAATATTGCTGTGCTTGGGGCATCATATATTCCTATGTGAATTTCTTTTTCTGTCATCTGATTGTGGTTTCTGTTGGAATTCGATGTGTCAGAATTGCAGGTAGTTGTATTGCAATCATGGATACAAATGCTTATAATGTAATTTTAAATTTTTTTGTACATTCTGCTGGTGTGTGCTTTGTAATGATATTTTGGTTCTGCTCTATTATTTATAACTGCATAAACTGTGAAAAGTTTTAGCTGGTAATTGTTAAAGTTCCCAATCGCAATATTTTTATTCTTGGTGAGGAAGAGGGGGAAAAAACGAAGGATTTTTCATGTCTCTCAGATCTATTGGCCTATTCTCCAAGTGACAGGTTCCTGACTGATCAACTATACCACCTGCTACTAAAGCTCAGTAATATTAGTCTGTGCAATAGTTTCATTCTCATCTCACACCTCAGAGATCTTGAGCTCAACCCCAGGCATCCCCTGTGTGTTTAAATCAGCTTAACGGCTCATACAGTGTGCTGATTTCCTTGTAGGCCTCTGTTTTCTCAAAAAGTGATCACCTTTTGCCAATGCCCTCAGGATTAAACAGGGCAGTCCGGTTTTCCTTTTCTGCATTGGCTATACCTTTGTAGTCAATAAAAGACTAACTAGAAAAGAATCAGCTGATGAGAGAATCAATCTTCTGGAAGCCTCCCCACAGTTTTCTCATCATTTTTGTGCCGTCTGTCATCTCAGATTGTAAAATGGAAACCAAAACTCAGTATGTGGGAAGACTTTTAGTGCTCCTTGTTAACAAAAACAGTAAGACCGGAGGTTTTGATCTTATGAGTGTATAGGTAAACAGTAAGCTGTAAGTGTGCACTCTTGAAGTAGCTTTTCCATGTTTCTAATGGAGGTCTGCAAAAAATTTAATAGGTCAGGAATAAATCTGAAGTTCTTCTATATAACAATACCAGGGTATCTTACAGAACAGCTGTACCATTTACCATGGTATAAAAGCCATATAAATAGAAAAGGACTGTAAAGTAAAAGGGAAGTTTTTTTCCTTTAGCTACTTGCTAAGTTAAAACAGGGGTCTGTCTTGATAACTAGTATTACACAACAAATTTTATGTTTTTTGAATAATAACCTACTTCAAGATGGTTTATAATGACAGATGGACCAACTTAAAAAAGAATTGAAGGTTCATCATAATCATCATTCTTTACAGTTCTACATTTTTCATTCAAATGTATTGCAGTAATTTACAAATATTAATTCAGTGTTATAATCACCCACCCACGAAGCAGGTCAGCATCCTAGTTTTACAGAAGTTCAAAGTAGGGTACCAAAAGGTTAAGAGCTGTGAGGAATTAAGGGGTCTGTCGGTGTGCATCATAAGGCTCATGCTGGGGACTCTATTTTTTCCACATCATACTTTAAACTTCATTTGAAATCTGATTTCCTTCCCTGGACTCAAAATCCAGGGATGAGTAACACAGAATGTGCAGTATGGTTGTTAGTGACTGGTTGACAGTCATGCGGAAGCACTGAGCGGCAGAAATGTTTAAGTGGCATAACATAAAATAGCACAGGTGACTCTATCACCATCTCTAGCAGGAAATGTCCTCTTTGTCTGCAGGAGTGCTGGACATTGACATAATGTTCCCTATAGAAGGGAAGCTCTCAAGCTTTGCACATTCTGGAAAAAAAAAGGCAAATAAGGCAAATATCAGTTTCTTATGGTGAAGGCCTATGGCAGACCTTGGCCACTCTCTCCCAATTGCCTGGCAATTGGACAGTGTATCTGATATTGATGAAAATGTTTAAATATATTACCTGTGGTTCCTTGTTTTGTTGGCGGTGCAAAAGTTAAAACAAAGATGGTGAACTGCAAGAATTGACACACACACCCCTTGCAGCTTTTAGTTAGCTAAATCACGGTTAGTTGTTAGGAAACTACTAAGAGCAGTAGTAACAAATACAGGTTGTCACCAGCTGTACATGTTGCTATTCTTTTATATTAAAAACACAAAGGTGAAAAAATGGCGCTTTCCCTTGGGAAAGAGGATGATGCGGCTTGTAATTGTTTGTGGTTTCTAGTGGAGTCCATTTCACAGCCTTGAACCAACACCTGAGAAATTCAGAAACATAGTAAGGAGGTGCCTGGATCTTTTCCTCTTTTAACTGAGATTTGGGCTGTAAAATATTTAGCAGGTATTGGCTCCCTTAAAAGCTCAGGAGCCATCAGTCCAGAGCAGATGAGCCTCCCCATTAAGAATGTCTGGAAGCTTTCAAACTAACCTTCATTTATTTCAAAGCTATAAAAATATTGATGGGTTAGATCACAGTGATGCATTCCACAAATATGTAGGCATCCCTTTGCTTGGGGCATGGTGCCACCAAGATGAGCATAGCCGTGATGGCTTTTCATAGCAGTCATGGTTTGCTTTATTCCTTGGCAACTCTAGGTGGTCAAGGATTGCACAGAGTTGTTTTATTTCTGAGAACTTTGCTAGAATATTTGTTCTAGAAGACATATCTATTGAAGGACACCCATCTTTAGGCAATCATTTCAGGACTCTTTTAGGTGGTAAAAAAATTTTTTTAACCACTGATTTAATTACAGTCAGGATTAATTTTAAAGACATTAACAATTGCATAGGTTTCAGGGCCAAGGCAACAACAGAGTCTGGGCTGCTGTGAATGGTGGTCTCAGCTTTCAACCTAGCTGCTGGATTAATGCAACCTACTCTAATAATGCCACATATCAAACCTCATGACACCTGGCAGATATGTACAATGCCCAACCAGCAACTAAGCACCACACAGCCTCTTGCTAACTCCCCCATGGTGGGATGGGAGAGAAAATCGAAAGGGTAAAATTGAGAAAACTCTTGGGTTGAGATGGACAGTTTAACAGGTAAAGCAAAAGACTCATGTGCAAGGAAATGAAAACAGGAATTCATTCACTCCTTCCCATGGGTAGGCAGGTGTTCAGCCATCCCCAGGAAAGCAGGGCTCTATCATGTGTAACAGTTACTTGGGAAGACAAATGCCATCACTCTTAACGTCCACCCTCTCCCTTCTTCTTCCCCCAGATTTATATATTAAGCATGACATGATATGGTATGTGATATCTTTTCTGGTCAGTTGTCCAGAACTGCCAGTCTGTCCCAGCTGTGCCCCCTCTCAACTTCTTGTGCACCCCCAGCCTGCTCGCTGGTGGGGTGGGGTGAGAAGCAGAAAAGGCCTTGACTCTGTAAGCACTGCTTAGCAATAATGAAAACATCCCTGTGTTATCAACACTGTTTTCAGCACAAATCCAAATAATAGCCCCATGCAATTGACTATGAAGAACATGAACTCTATCCCAGCCAAAATGAACACAAATGCAGGTTTTGATTATAAAGATCCTTTATCTCTTAAAACTTAAAGTATGCTGTCATCCAGCTTTAGTGGAAATTTGCTTTGCAGTCATCTCAAGCTGCCATCTCCCAGGTGGCTGCTCTTCTTTCTTATTCTGCAGAATCAAAGTTTCTCAAAGGATTGTTACAGATTTAAATGCTGGTCAAAGAATCTCTCTCTTCAGGGCCACTTTGGGTTCATGGCACTACAGTTATGCTCTGGAATGCTCCCTAGATCATCTCATTTTGAAGACAATCTGTCTATCTGAGGTTTACATGATTTTTGTACATGCTATGCTGGGAAATTTTTTGCTGAATTAGTCTCAAAATTTTATCTACGTGCTGAATATACAACTTGTCAGATCCATGCTCTGGGAGGAAATATAATCATACCTGCTAAATATACCCCTTGCACAGTTGTTCAGCTTGTATTAACTACTTCTCGACACAGCCAAATAGTCTGTTTTGAAGAGGAACTTCAAAACATATCAAAAGAGGTAATAGACTTTATCTCATTTTGTAAACTGTTAACTGCTATACTACCCTAAACACCAAACATTATTTTATTGGTGTGGAAGTAACATATTCTTGGATCAAGGAGCAAAGTCAGAATTTGTAAAGAAGTGTCTCAGAATAACTCACCAACAATTTTACTGGAAATATTTTCATTACGAAAGACGTACTGATTTTTTTTTTCTTATGGTTTAGTGAGCAAATGAACTTAATCTTTAAGATTGTAATGTTTAGATTACCCAATGCATGGATGCATCTCCTAATATTGCAAGTATTATTTGGCAATCTGCCATTGATTTCCTTTTGCAGTATCTCCTAACCTCATAGACACTGTATGTTTAAATCAAGTCTGACAGAAGTTGGAATAGCCACTATTTCCTTTCAAGCAGATGAGGACCCACCAAGGTGCAATGTGTTTTTTCTTTTGGCCATTATTCTACAATGTCCTGCAGGATAGATAATTGTCATAAAGTATAGTGAAAACAAAATATTTGATTCATTAAAATACTTGAAAATTTGAGCTCTCTACATAGTAGATAAAAAGGACAGATTTTCCTTAGAGCTGCAGTTACAATGGTTGGATCAGAATACATCAAGAAATGTTGTCTTCAGATTTTTGTTTCCAGTCTGTTGAATGTATTACTTTCTTCCTTATCTGTAAAACAAAACACAAGAAACCCAAGCTCTGAAGAATAACAGTGGGAGGTGCAAGCTGTCTGGGCCCATGACCTGTAGTCAGTCCAGCTCACCCTTTTCAGAGGAGTACCAAAATTTAGAAACAAGAATGGAATTGGGATCATCATCTGCTCACCACTTTTTAGTCTGTTTTTTTGACAATGGTTATAATGCATGTCTCTGACTTCTGCATAAAGGTCCTGACAACGTTTAGTGTAAGAATTTCTTGTCACAGCTTTTATCTTCTGTAAATTGGTTAGTCTTATACAACTTGTTAAACTTAGCTTTCTCTCTGTTGTGCTACACAAAACTGCCTTGTTCAGGGCAGAACTTAAGATGAAAAATATTCTCAAATCAAAACCCCTTCCAGATTTGCTTTTGGTTGTCCCAAGATAATTTTCCTGCTGCAAATGCATTTCTTGGATAGCTTACTCAGAATGTGCTCTTTTCTTAGTGCTAATCCAACCTTATGTGCCATGGCATCAAAGCCCCCCACAATTCACACCTTGGAACGCTCAGAAGCTAACATCCAATTAAACCTAGAAAAAGTCTTCCATCTCCTGAGCACACATATCATAGAGGACCTAATTTAAAACAGGCTAGAGTATAGGTTTATATTGTGAGGCATCTTTTCTGCATGCAAAGCAGTCTTGATAAAATGAGATACCTACATAAGCACACAAAATCTCTAGGTATAACTCAATTAACTGAAGCTAGGAGAATTGTTCTTTGGCTCCCCATGAGTCACATATCATGGCTTTTACTAGCGGGCATTTGCTACAGTGGCTATCATTTCTGTAGTCTCATCAGAGAATAGTTGTCCAGGTGTGTTCATTGCAGTCTGCTGTCGATTGGCACAAAGGCACAGGATTAGGAGTGCAACAAACAAGTCATTCCTACACTGGAGGGAAAAAAAATGAATAATGTGAAGAAACAACTCAATGGATAAGGATTAGCATTTACTCTGTGTAACAGTCAGTCCAGATTGCAGAAATAATGGTGTACCTGTCAATCATTGGCTTAGCTAAAACATCGCATGCATCAACATCTGCCAGCATTGTCATGTGGAACCTTTCAGAACATTATGTAAAGAACAGAAATCATTGCTAAAACTGTCTTTATTTTTTCCTTGTTTGAATATTTCTCACATATAGTAAATATAAGAAGATAAACTGAACGAATGGAATGCAGTAAGAGTGGGGGAACAGAATATAAAAGACAAGATAGAGAATAGAGTCTCCACAGCAGAAAATGAATGATGGATTATGAATTTGTTAAAACTATGTCGTGTAGAGTTGAAACATACTCAACTGCTTTTGTGTGTAAGGTAGGCATAGTTTAAGTTAACGTCAGGATTGCGTCACTGCAGCCTTTGGGAACAGAAGCTTATTTTTGCCGTATGTAAGGAATGTGGGTGCTTTGCAGGCACCTAAGTGCAGGAGCTGATCTAAAAACTCTCTGCCTTAGCAGGCAGGTAAAGTGACTTGTTAGCAGGAGAAGCTCTTGTGTGCTGAAGTGTGGGCCACTCCTTCTCAGAGCACCTTCATCTACTCTCCAGTAAGTAACCACTGGACACTTTCACATGAGATGAAGTAGCAATCAAGAAAGAGACAAACTAGCAAAACCAAGCTAGATATTTCAGATTGGTAAAACACTTCAAGTAGGTAAATCTGATTAACTTTGTTGCTTTTCATAAAAAAAAACAAACAACACTTTGTTGCTTTTCATGAAAAAAAAAAGGGGGGTTTTACATTTTTTGTTCTGGGAATCAGAAACAGTCTGATATGGGAAAAAAAACACCTTAAGTTCTATCAGGGTAAGAAAAACAGCTTTCTATCAACTTCTTCCTGTTATAACATGTTCTATGTTGGGGGCGGCTTGCTTTCTGGTTTTATGTCACCATTTCCACTGATAAGTGGAGAGACAGACTGTTGCTTCCCCTTTCCTTTCAGGTTTAATACCAAGTATTAATTAAAATATGGTTAACCTTTGAAACAAACTCATCTGTCAAGTTTCAGAGCTAGAAAAAGCCACTTAATGCAAAACCAAATTTTGTTTTCCAGTTGTTTCTGAAAAGTATTTCTGTCAACAAAAGATGTGATAATTTGATGCATGCAACAGTGATGCCTAAAGAATTACTGAACATTAATAATGGCAGCTATTTTCCAAAATTAAAAAGAAAAAAGTCCTTATCACCACGTTCAGAGTCTTGTCTTTCCAATCCATCTGTGCCCCTCAACCCTTGCCCACGTGGTGACCATGTGGGTTATTAACAGAGAAAAAGCCTTTGCTACAAGTCAGGGTGGTGGTTGTCACAGATGTGAGAGAAGACTGCTCCCACATCTCTTTCCAGATTCCTTTTTGTGCTTCTTCCTTTCTCCTTCTTTAGCTTTCAAGATGGAAAAAATAATGGGGAGATACAGGTGGGAAAATAGTATTTGCACCTCTTAATGGTTTCTAAAGATCATTCTTTATTGTTTTTATTTGCTCTTGCTCAGTTGTTTAATAATGTCTTTTCTTCATTCCCAGTATTTTTTGTCATCTCTTTCTTTTCTCACTGTTCTTTCTATTCTCTTTCTGGTTGTTGGTCTAGTTTTTCTTCGGGTTTTTTGGTTTGTGGTTATGTTTGGGTTTTTTTTCCCTCCCCTAGAATTAGAGTAGGTTTTCTGGTTTGGTCTCCTTTTTTTCCAGTTCCTATACCTTTTCTTCTGACATGAATGTAAGGAGATGGTTGTGAGCTATCCCTTTTGCTTTTAGCTCTTTTTTCTTGATCTTTTCTCTAAATCCCTTTGGCTTGGCCTAAAATTCCTTCTCTTGCCAGCTCTACCTTCTCTTGTTTCCCTCTAGCCTCCACAAACCAGCTTCACTCCTTGCAGCTGTTCTTGCATGTGCACACTTTTTTTTTCTTGCCTGCTGCTTCTTATTGTTGTGAGTGGTTCTTTGCATAGGAGAGAAAGAGGCAGCCTTACCAAACAACTGTTCATCAGCGATGCAGTAGCTTCAGCTCACTTTGAAAAGGAGCAGAGAAGAGTAAGGAAAAAAGTTATGGGTTAAGTGTCCCAATAGGACTGGGGGAAAAAAAAGGGATGGTCAGTCAAGGTGAGGATGATGAAGAAAAAGAGAATATTTGGGAGGAGAAGAGAGGAAATCCAGAGTGACTATAGGGAAAGAGAAAAGATGGTGATGAGGGGAGGAGAAGAGGAAAAGGGTGGCGGACTGGATGAGTTCAGTTTGGTGAAACCTTCCAGTAGCAAGTAAGGTAGAGAAGATAGGGGCTGTAGATCCCACTGCACAATTTTGTTCCTCCCTTCTTCTGCTTCAGCCAGTTAGCACTAACTCAAAGCCAGGGGGAGGAAGCACATGCAGGGGATTCACTCATATTTGGGGTGCTTTTTTTTTCAACTGGCTTTTTTTCCTCATTTTTTGTTGGTTTTTTTTTTTCCCCCTGGCACTACACTTGCTCTGTGCTAGCGGAGATCCGTTCTGCAAGGTCATTTGACTGTGTTCTCAGAATTGCTGAATGGTGCATTGATCTCATAATTATTCAGTGACTGTAGTTACTTCTGTGGTTTTGTTGCTTTCTATCAATTTATTTAAAATGTTATGAAGTATATGATGAAAATATTGGAGACTGGTGAAGCACTGAAATAACAGAAAAGGTAGCAGTATTGTAGAGGTGGGTTTGCAGTTGTTTTCTTCAGCCATGGTTTCTCTGTCTCTTTCTTCAAAACTAGATACAGAACATTTTTAGAGACACAAGAGATGCACACTGGTTTTCCATTGAAAGTCAAAGGAAGCCTTTGAAATTGTTCCTTAAATGTATAAAACATACTCTGTATTTGTTTTGTGATAGAAATTAAAATTAATTTATGCAGTAGAGTAGATCTTATTTATTGCATTAAGATCTAAAATGTACTTGGACACAAAACATTTCAGGGCTCTTAGGCAGTAATAAAAAAGATAATAAGAATATAACTTTTTTTTGCATAGTTCATGTTATTATTTTGTATTGTTTGTATTATAGTTCTACTTCAGAGCGTCTGTGAAGACACTGAAATCTCACTGCATTAGGTTCTGTACAAATGCTCAGGAAAAGGCAGGCTTTGTCACGGAGAATTTATTATCCAAATAGGCGAGGTGAACAAGAGAAGGAAACGAGCACTTATGAGAATGGACTGGTCGTTTTGGGTTTTTTCTAAAATCAGTCAGCAAGTCAATGGTAGAGGGAAAGGCACATGATCTGTGTCTCCTTAAATCTGCCTAATGCCTAGCCTCTGGACCACATCTATTCTTCCCATGCAGTAACAGTGTATTTTTCCAACTGCCAGTTGTTTTTCCATCTCTGAAGCCTCATGATTTTTACACTTGATCCATAACATTCTACTCTTTGTGTCTGCAAAACTGGTTATTGTGTTCCTAGTTTCTTAAAGCTTTTTCAGAGCTCCCTACCCATCTCACACACTTCTGCTGATGCTCCTTCTAGCCTCCCTGCCACCTTATGTATAGACAGTGCTTGGGGCTTTGCTGTTCATGTGGCTTCTGCCATCTGCAGCACCAGCATCGATTTTTAAAGTTGTGGTGGCAGAAGCAGCAAAACCTTGTTATACCAAAACTGCATTTTAAATCTGTGAACTGAGGATTGCTGTGATGAGCTTACTCCACTGGCAGTGGATAAAAATAATGGAAGAAAAGCAACATTTTATCTTAATAATGCAAAAGTTTGTTTCAATAACCTGGGGCTTTTTTGTGGTTAATAGCAGTAAAAAAACTGGAGTAGTCTTATAAGAAAAGCAAGAAGCATATGTCAGAAGTTGGAGGAATGCAGAGCCATTTTTAAAACTAGCAAAAATAGTGAACCAAACCAGAATACAAATACCCCCTGCCCTGAAAAAAAATAAACAGTTGTGCAGTAGACTTTACGTGATAAGATTTTAAAGAGTTATGTATTAATCCACATCAAAAAACTTCAAGAACTGGTTCTCAGTATTTCTTAGGAATTTATTTATATGGCACAACTGGAAATAAAACCATATTGCTCAGTATGCGTGCAAATATCATTCTAGTATAACTACTTGGCCAAAGTCTGCAAGCTGCATACACACAAAGTGTTTGAGCACATAATGTGATATTTTGTGTGTTTGCTACTGCCCAGTGGTCCCTCGTGGACAGGATGTCAGATCTATTTATGTATTTCATTAGGTATTGCCCTGTTAGCATAGTGCTAGCTTGGAAAAAGGAATATACCCCTATGCTGCTATAGAAGGGATGTTTCTACCATGTAAGCAAAAAGATGTCCTGTGCTTTTGGAAATGAAGGTTGTCAGCCTTGTTCTCCAAGTTGCATGCATATAACTAGCTGCTGACCACGTATGTATGTATTCAGCCACCAGCTTGTATGCACTTGAAAGCTTTTTCTCCTAAAGAATTTCTTTGTTCTGTCTTTTTATTTCTATAAAATTACTAATGTTCCCAGAAACTCATAAGCATACACAAACCTGAACCACTTCACCTACTCTTAGAGATATGACAAGCTTATTTTCAAGTGTACAGTTCTCCTACAGCTGCTGTACAAAAGATCATATTTATAAAGTCGATCTCTTATCTGAAGGAGTAGCTTCATTATTCTACTTCATTGCCTGCTAGCCCAGACTCCGAGAGCTGTGTGAATGGTAACCACAAAGCTGTTCCATTATTTAACTCTAAGCTGCTCTCCATGACTCTCTCTGGGTGGATTTCATCATTTTCCTCCATGTAGGATTTTTTTAGTTTGTTCATATTTGAAGAGAAAAATAAAGAGGTATAGGGAATAAAAAACTTGGTAAGGCCAATTTTACCAGTCTTGGAGCCCCTGCAAAGCCATTCATTTGGTGCCCTTGATTATGGTAAAGGTGAAAGTTACCACTTTCATTCTTTTTTCCTTAAAGGTGCTTTGTTTTGAGTGAGAGCAATGATAAAAGTCAACACTGAAAGCTCAGGCTTGAGCTGTATGGGCTAAAATTTTGACCATTTAATTTTATGTGAAAACATTTGAAGTTCTTGCTTTTCATCGTTGGGCAGACTAAAATGCTTACAGGATATTTACAAACAATGACTATTATTTTTTCAAACACATTAATAGTATGCATTTCTGGGTGGCTGGTAGAGAAAAGGCAGTTTAAATCTAGCTATTTCTTTCTGAGTTGAAAATAAGACTTGGATCTAAGGTAAAAGTAAATTCTTATCTTGTGAAACTGATTTTGAACAGATATATATTTTATTACATTAAGTGCTGCCTTGTTTTTATTTGATCTATACAACTGCTGCTATTTTACATTTTTTACAAATTAACAGATTTACAAATTTAGATTTGGCATTTAGAAATTAAAGCATTATAAATATTATCTCCCTTCATTCTGACATTTGTGAAAGGAAGCATCTCATATACATACTTTGTTTTTTTTTAAAAAAAAAAATCAGACGTAACTGTATTCTGCTTCAAGTTATTGAAAAAACTTCATGAAATTGCTTGTATAATCTGATTTATGATACATGTTAGTTGTGGATTCAAACCTGTATTTGTTGGGGGAAGAAAGGATTGATAACCTTCCCTATTAGCAATTCATGCTAGGCAGTGATCCGCCGTTCTCACCAGCACTGCCTGAGGCGGGGTGGGGACTCCATCACATACGGTGGTACTGGCTGCAGGGCTCCCTCGTTGCTGGTTTACACCCTGGCTACTTCCATCTTTAGTGTTGCAGTCCTTTCTGTACATCTCTAAGGCAGCGACTAGGCTCAGAACCTCAGCAAATGTTAAAATCCCCCTTCTGGAGAAATGGCAAATCTTCATTAGTAGGTTATTGACCAATAATTGCTAAACACTTATTACTGAGTTGTAATTCAGACCTTTATTTCCTACAGCCTTAGTGCAGGGGGTTAAAGATGTCCCTGTAACTCTTCAGCCCATGGCACCATGGCTTCCTATTTGGCAACCAGGCTTGTGAAGGGCAGTAGTAGTCCAGTTTTTATCTATAACAACAGAAATACTTGTCTATCTGACAGTTCAGCAGCCTTCCTGATGCTGTAGCTCAGTGGGCAGGCAGCAAGTGTCATGAGGCAAAGCTCCTTCATCTGCTGGCTCAAATCTCACAGGAGCTACTGGGACAATAAAAAATAAAAAGATGGTTTTCACCCACAAGGGGCTACTGTGGAGGAAAGCCACGGAGATTTTTACTGTATTAGAGACGTCTGTTCAATCAGAAGACAAGAGGTAGATGAATAGGGAGCTGGGTGGCACAACTACTGTGGAGATTTTCACAGCCAGAGTATCATAGGGTGGATTCAGGGAATTGGAAACACAGACCTGTCATGATAATTCCCTTACATTCGTCAGCCTCTAGGCATTATTGAAATAATAATATGAAAGAATAATATTGATTGTGGACTTTTTTTCCCATACAGTTCCTGCTGAAAACATCTGCCTTTGGTTCTCCCCTTCATCTGTGAGGTTTAAATTACAGTCTTGTCAGTGAATAATTATTTTGTGTGTTGTGAATCTCTTGGGATATAAACAGATTTCCTTTGCATGTGCGCTAAGTCAGCTGAGTTGATGTGAAAACTGCCTCTCTAAAAGTTGTTTTACAGTGTTTGGAAAATGCTACTGAGACTTCAAAAGACTTTGTTTTTAATATAGCAAAGATTCATACACTATCTTTAAGCAAGAGATAGTCCTTTTTTTTCCCCCAGTGGACTGCATATATGCTTAAAATTAAGTGCATGCTTAGGTCTTTACAGGAATGGTAGGGGTGAGATGACAGGAGGAATGCTTTAATCTATTTCAACTAACTACCTAACTGTCTTGAGAAATCATGCTTTCTGGAGAAAACAATTTTAAAAATACCTACTGTATTTGAAAATAATTTAATTTATAACTCCAAATATTTTTCCTGAATGCCTAGACATACATAAAAGATTCTCTTAACTCTCTAGCCTTCATCCTCTGTAGCTCAATTTCAAGGTGGCTAGGGTTTTTTGGTGTGTGGTTTGGGGTTTTTTCTTATTTTTTAAATGCTGACGTTGGTTTAAATGCCAGCGTGTCCACAACTTGCTGAATGAACTAGAATCTCTTCTGTTATTAGTACCCCAAAATCAAAAGGATTTTATCTACCTTATATCCAGGCTTCAGTGAGAAGCTGAGAACCCATGTCTTACCCCAGATTAAAGCGTCTGCCTGTGTAAAGGCCTGTACAATGTTACTTTTAAGCTTCAAATTGGCTTTAGGGCATATATTAAGGAAGTTTGTAATAACTTGAGATTTTTTTTTTGAAGGAATTCATTTCTCTGACTTAGTGGAATACACCTAAACTAGCATGGCTATGTTAGAGCATGTTATGCTGAAAGGTGCTCAATGGCTGCCAAAGGCAGTCACAGACCTTATTAAAACCCGTGAGCATGCCAAGCGCTCTTTTAGACTCATCAGAAGAGTTTAGTGCTCCTGGGAGACTCTCCAGGAGCAGGGCTTAGTGGCAAACTGTGTTTGGGCTTTTGGATTATAGCAAAAGTTTAATAAAAACTTTTAATGCTCAATTTAAAACACTCCTGGTCTGGGGATGTAACATTTGGCAACTGTGTTATAATTGTCACAAAGGACATGATCCACCACATGGTTAAGTCAAAGGGGCAGTTTTATTGACTTCAGTAGGTGTTGGATGAAGCCCAGATTTATGAGTTAACATTGATCTGTGTTTCAGTGAGTAAAAGTTAGAACTTTGTAGCTGTTTTAAAAGAAAAAAAGATTGGAAGAGCTTGTTTATTTTTGGAATAATCTTCAAATTAGCTTGGAGTTCTTTTATTATGTTTGTAATGATAGTGTTAAAGTAGCCTCACACTGTCTGTACAATGTGATATTTGATGCTGGCTGGGATAATTAATTTTGCTGTAAACTAAGCAGAGATATATTATGAGAGTATAGTTTAAAAGGTCAGGAAGTTGAAATGTTGTTAGGATGCATGTTAAAAACTCACTGAAAAAATGTTGGCTTAATTCATATTATTTATATGAAAATTAATAAAGTCTATGAATTTAAACAGGAACTCTATAGCATAAAACCAGTAAAATTGTTTTTCAATGTCTATACCAATATTCTATTACTATCTGACATTGTTTTTAAAAAACCCCAAACAAAATAATTGGATGCTGTTACCTTCTTTCCTTTGTACTGAGAGATTTTAAGGACTAGATGCAAAATCTCAGTCTCCTAGGCATTTCCTATGTGCGTCTTAACTTCCTAAAACGAAAAGCAAAACTATCCACTACTGACTACTTCCAGAAAGCACTGTGTCTGTCCTGTTAGACTGCTTTCTTCAGTTAGAGATGGTAATTTAGAGCTGAAAAATGGGTTTCTTTCCAAAGATGTGTCCTCATCTCTTTCCTGTGATATCTTCCTGGAAGTGCAATGTTCTACTGTACATTCTGCAATATTTGCATTTGTTTTGCAACAAGAAGAGCTGTAAATGAGGGACTCTGCTCCAGCCAACCTCCATTTCCAAATGTAATTTCTCTTCCAGAACTGGGGAATCACAGGAATGCCCCAATCGAAAGAATATTATACTACTTCATTAGAGATTGACACTTGAAGGGAGGCACTTTCATTTTCTGATTACATGTTATATGTTCTATTGAGTGATCTGAATTGTACTTTAAAATTAAATTTTTATTGGGTGCTAATGAATTATTTATTTATTTTAAAATATAGTCATCTGCAATCACATTTTTTCCCTTCAGTTTCTATATTTGGAATCTGCTGATAGTTACTGGAAGCTGTTTGGGGATTGGAATACTCAGCACTATTGTATTGTGATCAATAATTAAATTTAGTGCTGACATGCATCTAGTTTATGCAGCAGCCTCTGACAATCCATCTTGCAAAATTAATACTTTCCAATTTATTTAATAGGCGACTTGAACAATAAAATAATTCTGATGAGTACCAATGCAGGATTATTTCTGGTCAATATTACTTGATTATAAATTGGGTCCACATACTCATTAGTAAATTAACTGTCAAACCTGAAAACAGCTTATTTTTTTTGTTTAAAGGTAATTATTGGTACTGAAGACAAGAAGGCACTTAACCTTGCTGTGCAGTTGTCCTTACCGCAGAGTATTTATTCCAGGCTATAACTACCCATCAAAGCTGCAGAGGGAAAATAATTAGAGATATTAAATGGATGGAATATTAACTATTAAAAAGCTATGTTCATTCCAAGCTGTTAGGGTATTTTGGATTCTTTGTCAATTAAGTGTTTCTTTGAGATTTGCTTTTCCTGCCAAACATTAAAGAATATGGCTAAAACTTGGGGAGAAAAAAACCCCCCAAACCAAAAAAACCCCACCAAATAAAAAATGTCTGAAAACTCTAAAACAAAATCAAAACTACTAGTTTAAGTGAAATGTTGTGTTTATTTTAAAGGAAATGAGACATGTATAAGGGAATGTTTAAAGAAATTAAAAATTGGTAAAATACTTGTTTGGTTTTTTAAATGAAAATGTACTCTTCAAAGAATTTTACTTAAAATTATAACTGGCTGTGAAACTGGACATTCTCCCATTTCACTGCTACCTCAGCTCAGCAGCTTACTGTGTTTACTCCTGCTTAAGATCTTTGATTATGCCCAGTAGAGTGTTTGTAAGAGCTCCTCCATTCTAAGGATTTGTGCTAAACGGGTTTAGGATTTGAGAGTTCTGGTTTCAGTGTTGATGAATGACAGCCATTTGAATTTTTATAATTATTCCCTAAATCCATTTGGAATCTGCAGGGATCTCTAGAGTCAAATAGAAGAGAACAGGTAGAACAGCGATTCTATTCTATTTTATTTAATTATTTATTTTCTAGTGAAGGGCATCAAGAGCTTACTGTGTGGCTGTGTGAGCACTGGAACTTCTGGGACCTGGTCTGTATTTCAGGGCTGGCTATGGGCTCCTACTGCCGTGCACTGTGCAGCTTGGGGTGCCAATTCTCTCCCTTGGAGCCTTGGGAGCTGACTGGCCTCTCAGCTCCTCCTGCAGCTTTGTACTCATCTGTGCTCTGAGGGGAAGGTTCTTTGCCTGGCCACCTTTTCCCACCACACTAATAGGAAATTAAATTCCTCTGAAATGTCTATCTCTAAAGTAAATTTTAGGATAATCAGTCAACAAGTTCTGAAGTTACTGTTGGGACAGACTGACTTACTAGTATTTGTTTAAAATATCATTCCAAGTAATAAACCCTTTAATTTCTGTGCATTTTGGAGAGCGTCCATGTTGCGTGTTATATTATAAGCAGCAATAAAGATAAATTTGTTCAAATTAGAATATGTGATTTTGACAGGGAAAGGCTAAGATTTATTGTATTTCTGTTTACACTTGAAGATACCTGGGAAAGTTGAGTGAGAGAAAGGGTGTGAGGGGGGGCCCCCCCCACATAAAATATTTAGGCAATATTTGGCAAGATCCTAGGAAAGTAAAAATTATATTTATGCTGCATTAAAAATGTGGTAAAACATCCAACAAGTCATTTTTATCAGATATATTTTATAATATGTTATGTAAAAAACTGCTTACTAGATATAAAGGAAATGAAGCTAAATTATCTACAGCTTAAACTCCAAACACTTGAGATTAAATTCATTCTTCAATTTTTCCACAGTAACATTCTGGAAAATACTCTGTGGGTTGTATCTTTCATTCTTAAATATAACTTCCAACTGGAGGCATCATTCACTTGTTCTTGCTAGTTTTATAATTTGCTTAAAAAAACCCAAAACACCAAACCAAAAACAAATAAACAAAGAAACCTCCCAAAAAACCAACCCCCCAAACCCCTTTTAACTTCAATAGTGCTTTGAAAAGAAACTGTGATCTTTTTTTCTTCTCTATTAATTCTAGCCTAAGCAGATTGATGGAGAGTTAGCCAGTAAAGGACCAAGGGTGGACAGGCTTAGCTACTGTGCTAGACCAGATGACCACAGTGCACAGTAACGTGTGTACAAAGGAGAGTACAAGATGAATGTATACAAGCATGGAGGGGCCTTCAGTTAGCGTAGGAAAAAAAATTGCAGTATATTATATCAAATCTAAAGAAGGATGTACAAAAGTGGGTCACTGCACTACTATTCTTACTCCTTCTGTTCTTGTACATGCAAAAAGAAGTGAGATGGTATATATGCAGATGACTATGGAGGGTGAGTGTAAATGTTAACGTATATAGTTCTGCCCTGGGTTTCACAACAGGCCCAGCAATCAAGCAGCTTGTGGAGGTAAAAATGAGTTTCTCTGCCAACCAAGCCTAAAACTGAGTAGGAATTTTTGTTGTCTTTGTGGCCCGTGTAGTTCTGATACATAAAGTACACAATGGTTTGAGGTAAACTTAACAATAATTTTCATTTTTTGAGAAGTGAAAAGGCCCTCTATTTGGTTTTTCTTTAGGAGTATTGAGTCGTTTTTGCAATCACTAAATTACTGTCTGTTGCATAAGACTAATATTCAGGTATTTTAGTGTAAATATCTTGCCTTGTACTAAATACTGTGGCCATTTTGGCCATTATGGTTTTTATTTGTTTGATGCTGCTTTGCGTAGGATGGTTAGCTGCTTTAAAATGTCTGGGAGTCCATAATCATGATATGCCTCCTCTTTGTCATCTCGCGCGTGATCTCTGTCAACTTTGTCAATACTGTGTGTGGACAGAGAGAGAACCATTTCTGTACTCTGTGCCACAGTAGAGCCTGAAAACAAACTGAGTCAGAATGCAAGTTTTTAGTAACAAGTCACAGAAATAAAATAAAATCTGCTATTAAAGCCATAACGATGCCACTCTAAGATATCCCTTAGGAGGTCATTTCAAAAGGGCAAAATGATGCACGTGAGTTCTGGGAAATTATTTTTGCTTCCAGTGAAATCACTCAGTGCAGGAGAAGGCCCTGAGTGATAGATAGACACTTTCTTTTATTGAGCTAAATAATTTCCTAATAAGGGTTGAATAAATGCTGCTGTTAACCACAAAAAGTGTGTTGATTTAGCAGAAGAGTAAGAACACAGTGGTCTACAATGCTAAACAGTTGTTTGGAACTGGGCTGTTGCAAATACTTTGTTAATAACAAATGCTGTAAGTTGTGTCCAACTGAATTTCTTTTGGAATAAAAAAAAATTACTTTTATTTGAAACAGTTTATGTCAATTAATATGGACTTACTGAACATCCATTCAGTACTTTCTCTTACCTACATTTTCCATTGCAATCAATAAAATGAGAGTATATCTTGACTCATTAGGTAGTTGGCTGTTTACTATTTTCAGAGTTACAGTGCAGACTACTCTGAATTACAGGGCTATATATTATTTACAAGTTTATATGGCAGACTACATTGAAAGATTGTAAAAGTATTTTCAGAAAGTTAAGGGTGAGCATGAGAAATATATCTTAATTGGAATCAGCTACTTTATTTTGCATGTGTATTTTTAAAACTGCCATTCATAGGGTTTGTTTTTTTTTTAATAAAGAGTATTTGGGTTTTGAACCAAAGTATTTGAGACTAAATTTTTCTTCACCTTAGCTGTGAAGCTAATTTTAAAATATTATTAGTGGTGAATGTGATTTTAGTCAGGAAATCAAGATGTGAATTTTTGAACATGTTTCTCCAAAGGTGCACTTCTCAAATTATTACTGTGAAAGTAATTTATTTCAGCCAAACACCCTTCCCACATATTGTTAACAGGAGTCTGCACTCCAACTCATTTAACAGCTTTTTAATTCAGTAGTTATTCCATTTTAATAGAGCCATTTCTTCATCATTCTGCATTTAGTGATAAATGGTGCCAGAACATATGATAAATTAAACCATAAAGAACTGTGTTAAAGTAATCTAAAGGGTTTAACTTGAAAAGAAGGAGCACCTAGTTTGCTCAGCATAGGCATCTGAGAGTTCATATAGAGAAAAACACTTCCTCTCAAAGCTAAACTGTGAAATAAATTTGAAACTCAAGTTTTAAACTATAAGTGCTTTTGGAAGTTCATCCTGACAGTAGCAACCAAGCTGCAGAATTGCATAATGCATAACAGTCCCATCAAAAAATTAAAGCTGCTTTCTTTTACATAATTTTAAAATTTAACAGTTTGATGCCACCTATTTGAAAATCTGATATTAATGAAATCTCAGGAACCCAACACCCAGTTTGTAAGGAGGTATGCCCTGAGAGGACAGCAAAACTTACCCCAGAAATTATGTAAACTGTGAAATAATTTTTATTCAACACCTGAATTTCAAATATGTTTGGCTTGGGGGTTTATTTGTTGTTGTTTTGGGGGGGGGGGTTGTTTTGTTCTTTTACACATCTGAATATACTGTAGCCGTCATTTATAGTTCTCTAACATTTGTATATGTATAATGCTGTAATTCACCAATACGAACCATTTTTTTTAAGATGAGCCTTCTTCCATTTGTCTCAGTGCATTGCACACAGCTCTCCTTTCCTTGCTCTCTCTTACAGAAACACGCACTGGCCAGCCATCTACAACTTCCTTGCAAATGAACCCATGCCTTTGGCTTCCTCCTTGCTTAATTAACGACTCAAAAATTTCTGTGGAAAATAACCAGCAAAATGGTGTAGGAACTAACATATAGGCATGTTTTAAAGTAGGTCATTCATTACAATATGCATAGCATGTGTCAGCTTTCTGCTCTTGGCATTTTTGTAACTAAACCTTCTTAATTCTGAGCTCTACTTGATATGGTGAAGGTAAATTCGATGGTAATGGAGTGCTTAGATAAATGATAATGAGGTATGAAACCCTTTTGAATAGGTTTGAATCTGCCTATAGAGAACTAAAGTAACCATTAAGTAGATCCATGCTGTGGTCTGTGTGAAATGGATCTGAGATCTTAGTCCAGCTTCTAATGAATGTAGTCTTTTTTTTTTTTTTTTTTAAAGACCTTCTTACTTAAGCAAGTTCTTGTTGGTAGTATGAAACAGAGCGTGCAAAGAATCATCAAGCAGATGATACCTTTTCTAGCGGAGGGAGCTAAAAGCTCAAAGTTATTGAAAAACTAGTCCAGTTTGTTAATTGCATTCAAAATTGAACATCTTTGTGAGAGATCCCTTAAAATTATTCTAAGTATTTTAAAAACAATTTAAAACCAGACAACAAACCAGTCATGGTTTAAGTTTAGCTGTATGCAGTGTGCTTTTTTATTGCTTAATATATGCTGTTGGGATAGTGTATTTTTAAAAACTTGTTTTAAAACAAGATGTCTCTCCAAATGACTTGCTAGTAAAGTGAGTTTTTAACCAAATTGACCTAGGAAATGGAATTATTTTGCGATCTTGCAGGCAAACTGCTAGAAGATTGAAGAAGGCTCTTCAGTGGCCTCATGACAGCCTTGCTGCTCAAAAAATCAATGAGATAATAGACAAAGACAATTTTCCGTGCTTTGAAATGTTTAGGGAGTGCACTTTTCTCTTCAAAACTTGGTGGGGTTTTTTTTGTGGTTGGTAGATAAGAAAAATATAGTCACTCATGCTCTTCGGCATTGCATGGTGTCAAACCTGCCAGTTTGTAATTTGTTAGGAGCAAATAATTAATGCATTACTGTAATAATAATGAAGTATGTCCAACTGTAAGAACCCAAACTTCAGGTGCTCCAACTTAACATCAGAATTGTAAAGCTCAGGCTTAATGATCTCTAAACACATGATTTTATGGGTGGTCGAGATGTGGTATTTAGTAGCAGTTAATTTCACCTGTAACAAACAACGGTTTTACTGAAGTCAGTAACAAAGCTTTAATTTGTATATGAATGCCTATGTGTCTTAATAAGGATACAAAGGTCACTTTTGGTCATTTTCCTTTTAAATGGATTATAAAATGTATGTATTGTACATGTTTTTCAGGCACTGGTCTTCTGGGATAAAATAGTCCTATTTTAAAGAGAGGCCATAAAGTACGGGTGCTTTCTTGTTAACTTGGCTTTTGCTCTAAAATGAAAATATGTTTCTGAATTGTCAGTCCTGTTTGGAAAATGTTCTGTGCCACAGATCAAGCACTCCGATTTTCAAATCCACCCACATTAAGTTCAATCCCTGTATAATGCTGTCAGAAGTTGATAAAATGCAGTGTTAAAAATGTGTTTGTATAATAATTGTTTGATTTCTGAAATATTGTAGTAAAACAAAAGGAATTCCCTGGCATATGTGAGATGCATAAAAGCAGCTGTACTGTGTTAGCCCAAGGATCCATGTACTTCAATATCTTCCAGCAGGCTCCAGTACGGGCTATGTGAGGGTATTTAGACAAGGGGATATCACAAACAGCAGGAGAGGTGTGTGAAGCCCACGCTAATGTCCAGCTGCCAATGTAGGAGGACACTCTGACTATTTGCATCTCAGGGGAAGCAAACAAAACGTCCAGTGTAACCAAACTGTCCAAAGAGAAAATCAAGTTGAACAGTGCTGCCACTGAGAGTGGGTGTATACAAGGGAAAATAGTGAGAAAAAGCAGCAGTGTGTAAAACAGCCCAACTTTGCTTAGGATTGGTATTTTGTTTTTCAGGTGGCCTATTGGCTAGTTTCAGTCCAAATGCAATATTTTATCTTAAAGAAAATGTGCTAAGAAGGAGGAGATGGGTGTGGCCAGAAAAGTCTTTGGAGACGGGGGCTGTGAAAACCTAAAAATACAAATTGTTTCTGAAGTAGCTTTGGCTAAAACTGAGATGCTAAAAAGATTCATCTTTGGGAGAGAGGAAACTTAGGGAAGGATCTAATATTTGGGTTTCCTACATTTATTAATATCCCTTAGGGTTAAATTAATTATTTGTTGGTAGTAATTCAAAGGTGCTGTCCTCTATCTGATTGGTTTTTTTGTTGGTACTTTGTGAATGGATACTCTCTGTCCTAAATTCAGTAGGATTGGAATGACCTTGAGACTGTCCTGGTAGTTTTGGGAGGGATACCTAGGAAAGTTTGAGTAAGGAAATTGAGGTTGTATTCTTAACAACAAAGCTGTTCCCCCAAAGAAATATGAAGGTTAAGAGATTTTAAATTTTTTTTAACCTGTTGGTCCCTGAGCTGTACCTGTTCTAAGAATGAGGAGTTCCCAGTCTTTAGTGCTTTCTGTCCTGACACCTACCATGAGCAATTAAATTAGTATAAAATGTAATTTATTCTATGGTTTGCATTACAAGGTGCATGGCAATATTGGTGTTGTACGCTTGCATTTTTGAAACCTGTGCTAGGAATTCAAGCATTTGAACACATTTAATTATGTTTTTCCCTAAAGGAAACTAAGTACCTTAAAACTTTTGGAAAGTTCTGGAAGTTTCTGACAGATTGAGGGCAAAAAACCCTCATGGAGCTGCCATAGTGCTTTAAATGGATGGTCACACCACAATATACTTTATTTCCTACTTGTCCGACATTTCCTTTTGTATACTGCTTATTAAAATGTCTGGACTTGGTAGGTTTTTCCACTAAGGGCAGTAGTGCAAGAAAACTCTACCTAAATTCTTTTAGTGTCCAATTCTTCCCCCAGCTTAAGTTCATAACCCCTTGTACTTCTATTTAACACCAGCTCAGATAGCCTGCAGCATCTCTCCTTTTTGTTCCCTTCAGGATTGTGTGTACCTTAATAGAGTTTCTTCTTAATCGCCCTCACTTTTGAAAAAAAGTCACAAAATTTCCCTTAGCTTTATAAATAATCAAGCGTTCCCCATCCCAGTCTTACTCCCGCAGCCCAGTAAAGTTGCTCTCCTTTGTTGTATGCCCAGCAACTCTAAACTATTCTTTCCTTACTGAGGTGATGACTTACTGGTGTTACCCCACACTGGCTGAATTGCTTGCTCATTATGGACTGCTTTCCTTGACTGATGTCTGCTGCTTATCCAGTTCAGTTTTGCCTTTTCACCATGGTGAATCACTACAGTATGACCAATAGTGCATATAATAGTATAAAAGCTGGTACATTGTATTTTATCATATTCCTGTTGCATTCTGTGCAAAGGAGATTAATTTTCATCTCATGTTTCTCGTCTCTTGCTTCGTTATTTTATGATTTTTACGATGACTTTTGGAACTAACTTTTATCCATTCAGACTCCTAGTTTGTCCTAAGACTTCCTGACCTATATTGCTCTTCAATTCTGTATTGACTGACTCCCCCACCCCATTTTTGTGTCAGCAAAAACTGTCTCACCTTTCTTCACATTTCTTCTGCCAGGTCATCAATACAGAAAGGAGAGAAAAAAACCCCAAACAAACCCAACAAAAAAAACCCCAACAGTGTAAATTCTAATGCTCACGGCATCATCCCACTTATCAACTCCCTACATCCCAACAAGTAACCTTTGTATCAGATATCCAAGCCAGTTCTCTAGCCACCTCTAGTGCTATATTTTCTTGACCTTTACAGGGCAGGCTTTTCTGCAATTCTGTATCAGAAGCATTCCTTAATTCCAATGTGTTTTGCCTGAAAGTTCTCCAGTCAACACTTTTGTTACTTTAACAAAAGAACAAACTGTGTAATTTCCCATTATTAGTATTCGTTTCTGGAATCAGTTTAGATTTTTTTTACTTGTTTTTCTCTGTATCTGCGACTTGCTCTAATAGACAGATATGACAACAAATTTCATCTAGTTTGGGTCTGTATCTGCAAGATTTGCTACTAATCTTTGCTCTTCCATGTCACAGTATCAAGACAAAACTCTTCAACCTATGCTAATATGCCTTAAAGGCACACTTTGGAGGTTGAAAGCACTTGTAATTTTAGTGCCTAACACCACATCTAGATGGATTCTTATTACACATTTATTCCCCTGAGTGTCTTAACTTTTTAATTATAATTATTATCCAACCTTACATTTTACATCTATTTGCAGCTTTTTGTCCTCACTTTCAGTATGAAGTTATTCACAGCACTGTTTTGAGACAGAATAGTGTCTGGAGAATAGTGCTACATTTTGAGAGAAACATGCTGATAACGTTCTGCAGGATTTTAATAGACAAGTATGCCAGGTACCACATGTCTGTGTTTTACTGCAAGATTGTCTAAGAATCAATTATTGTAACATCTCTGGCTGGAAACAGATGGATCTGTCTTGATTTTTTTAATTATGCTATTCCAATAAAAAATAATATATTATCATTGAGTTAACTGTATTTGCATTTGTATTTGTAAGTCTAGGAGGCATGAAATGAAAGGTGTGTGGTACCAAAATGGTTTGTTTCTGTGGGAACCTTCTGTATGTTTATGTTGTATAGCACTTCCAGTGTGTTTTGTGAGCATTTCTTGACAAAAGTGGGTAAATGATACTTTCTAGTGTATAAACAAAACACATTGTGCACTATCTCTGTGGAATAATTGCTTAGATTTTTCTCCTTTCTTTTAATAAATAATTAAGGCTTTGACTTGCTTTTCTCTCTGAATTTAGATTCATGAAATCTTTATACAGAATGTTTGTGACTTTTTTCCAAATTGCTTATAGACATTCCAAATAGAGATTTTATTCTATGCTTGTGACATGAGCAGGAGATTTTTATTGAATTTTGTGTATTTTTTATGCCCTCTTATGCTGCTCAGAGGTCATTTAAATAACCTTGCTAATTGATGCAAGGTTATTTATGCAACAGATCACTGACACAGCAGAAAAAAAAGTTGTGTTGAACAAGTTTGTTTTTTTTTTTAAAAAGGCCTGTTCTCTACTTCTTGAATTATTGTCGAATACAGTGGCACATTGCAAAAATGACATGCAATGGATGTCGTCTTTTAACAGCTTTCTTCACTCATCAATTTTTCATAGGTATGGTCCAGAGCATTAAAATTTGGACGCAAGAAACTCCAGTAAAAAGGGCTGCATTGAGATTCTCTTGGAGGAGGCTTTCCTCTAAAATCATACATTGATATTCAAACTATTCTTTGTTCATTTGACTAATGAGGCTTTTGTTAGTTTCATGGGCTAAAGACAGTGGCTCTTCAACTGCTTATTAAAAAGGTCTGACTGACTGACTTACACGTTAATGATAGAAAGTCTCCTTTAAAGAGATATGCCTGTGAAGCAGAGACTAGACATCAAATCCTGGTGTTAAAGCATTTTCTGAAAAAAATAAAAACCTGTGTGAGGTTCTCTGGTGTGGTGATGGCTACACACCTTTGAAAAAAAATAGTCTAAGATCTGCAAGACTGGGTTTTCTTTTTTTTTCTTTTTTTCCTCTCTTTTGCTGTCACAGCTTTTCTAAAGATTTTCCGAAAGAGGACACAGAGGAGGATTTGGTGGAAATGCATCAAAAGGCTCAAAGTAGTAAAGCATAGTATCAAGAACACTAAAACATATTAAATTTGAATAAATGAGGAAGTATGGGGGGAAACTCAATACTCCCTAAATAGTGTGAAGTGGAACAAAATTGTAAAAAATATGGCCGAATATTCTGTTTTCCCCTATTTTTTTTCTTAAAACAGCTTCATTCACATGATTAATTTCCTAATTTTTGTCAAAACCCCTTTAAGCCACTGTAGACAAAGTAGGCTCCTAACAAAGATATTTCCAGCTACTGAAGTGTCTATCACTGTTTAGAAAACTCATGGTTTTGGAAGCTTTCATGGGCTTTCTGAGAAGATGAGTGATTTGAGGTTTTGTTTCTTAATGAAAAAATTATCTTAATTCAGACATAAAAATTTAAGACTGATTCTGCATGAATATATTTTATTTTGGAGCTTTTGTATAGCTGGATATAACTGGTTTAGTAATTTCTTTCTGTTAACTTCATATTGTGTGAAGATAGTAACTCTAACAGCAAGCTCTCAATCTCATATATGAAATGGGGAATGTTTTATATTCTACAATACATACAGAAAATACTGGTTAAGTAGTAGTTGTATAACATTCTATGTATCTTTTTAGCTGCTGTTGAAGGGCATTACTAATTTTTCAGCTACCTGAGAACTGGAACCTTCATTTCTGGAATGGGTCAACTTTCCACTTCCTTTGAGGCTGTTTTGACAAAAGCTGCTTTTATTTGCAATAAGCAGTGGGAAGTGGCTGAGTTTACTAATGCTGCCACAGGCGCTCTTGCAAAATTAATTAATGCTTGCTACTATAGCAGGGATGTTTTAGCTTCTTCATCCCTTTCCCAGACATTTTTGGGCAGAACAGAGTGCTAGCTAAGACTTCCCAGGACCTAACAAGCCTGCCAGAGTTTTTTTACCTCAAGCTGTTTCCAGTAACTCATTTGGCTGTTTTGGATTCACTTTTTTCCTTTATTTCCCTCAAAGCAGCTTTTGGTCTCTGTAACAAAGCATTTCTCACTGGGCATCAGGGCACTCCAGGGAACCTGCGGTTTGTGGCTGTCTATTAGAGCCTGTCTGTGAAACCCATCAACTTAGTCAAATCTTAGGTAAATTAGTGTTGCACAGAGGAGCAGTTGAGGATTTTGCCGTTTTATTAACATATAGGCCTTTTCCAGCGTTGTGCTCTGAGCAGTGTCAATATTCCCCTTCCAAAGGATTCTGATAATCTCCTTTCATTCAAGTCTCACTAAGTGCTCGCTCTACATGGAGTCTGAGACTTGATGGATTGCATAACTTATTTTTTTTATTTGATGGATGTATATCCTTTTGACTGTAGGTGCCAATATAAACTGCTAAATATAACTCTGAAAATGTTAAGGCACTGACAGTTTCTTATAATCTGGTGACATAAAAGATACTATCTTATTCTTTTGTCTTCAGAATTGTTCACTGGGGTCCAAAATAGTTGCCTTGTGTACTTGTATCTCACCTCTTCCCATAAGTAGAGAGACTGCAGCACATGGTTCATGGATTACAGGTTGATGGCATTCTAAGTTTTATCTTCAGTATAATTTTTTTCAATATAAATGTAACCCAAATATAAATTAAAAAAAATAGTATTCAATCTTGAACTACAACTACTGCTTCCCCTTTAGAAGTCACCTGCAAAAGGATTTATGTATTTTAAAATGTGCTGAAGCCTCCAAGTTGGTGTAATCAAGCTATAGAGAATGGGGGAAAGATGGACAAGGTGAGCATGAGCATAAAGGAAGACAATGCACAGAATATATTGCACCTCAAATAAGGCGCCAAGGATAATCAGATGTATAATTTGATGGCTTCTGTCACACCTCTGCAAGGTTTAACAAAAATAAAGAACCAATTTGTAATAAATAAATGGTATTTTCTAGAATAAACTCTGGAAATTCTCGCAAGCAATATAAAATTACATGATGTGTAGTAGCTTTCAAAAAACTGAAGACAGAAAGTTGGACTAGCCCTGCAAGAGGCTTTCTTTTACAATTCCGCATGCTCTGAGACATGAGGCATCTTGCAATACCCTGTGTAGACCCAAATAATGTAAACAAGATCAATGTTGTCAGCTATTGTACCATTTTGGAAGGTACTCGTAAAGCATGCTCAGTAGGAGATGTTAATGTAAGGCTTGATCTTGTGAGGTACAGAGTATCTTTGGAAATTCCACAAGTTTAGTGAGAGCCATGGATGCCCAACAGATAGCTGGCAGCAATTGTAGTCCCACTGAGTATTTTTATGTGCGAGTCCTTTACAGTCCTATTTATTGCCACTGTGTATTTCTTTATATATAATCTGTTAAAGCGACGCAGGCTTTCATTGTTCCCTTAATTTCTTGGTTTTGATGGTGCTGTAAAAAGCTCTGTGCCAGAGATTTGAACTATGCTGAACAAGTTCTCCAAATGTGTGTACTTTGGGCTTAAGATTGGAATGCCATTTACCTGTTAGGCAGCAATAAAGGCCAAATCAAAGATTGAACTGCTAACTGCTCCAAGGACGGGGGCTAGCAAAGGTGCTAGCACTTCAAAGTAATTGTCATGCTCTCATTCTGTGGAGTGTTTTTTGAGGTGGATATTTGGTGTGTGTTTATGTGTAATTCAAGGCTTAAGCATAGCAGAGAGAGAGAGAAGGTAGCCTCAGAAGAGTTCTTTTAAGAACCCAAAAGAGCAAGGATTGTTATGTCTGTTTTATCTTTAAACATCAGAAAGACTTTAATTAAGATATACCTGGGTTCATGCGAGTTTGCTAGAGCTCACTCACCGGGAGGGTTTTCTAAGCTCTTGAAACTCATTTTTAATGATACTGCTTCCAGAGAAATGTCTGAAGAGAATCACTGAAAAATGCAATATATTGTATTATCTTATCATACAGCATATCATGTACTGTTACTGTTATAACCCATCGTAACTGATTTACATGAAAAATAAATATAGAAAGTCTAGTAGTCTGTCTAGAGAAATAGGAGACAAGAAAATATCAGTTTTAATTAAGAGTTTGATTCCTCTGTAACCTTGTTAAATTTACTTAAATCTCTTTGTGCTGGGTTTCTTAATCTTCTTGCCAATGATGACTGGAATAACTTTGTTTTAAAAGCAATCCCATTACCTTTTAATGCTCCCATTGTTATAAAACGTGAATACAGGAACGAGAACCTTTGTGCCTCAGCCTCCCATCTCTAAAATGGGGGTGACAATATTTACTGCTTTGCAGGCTGTTCAGAAGTGGAATTCTTAAATGTTTGAGAGGTGTTAGATATTATGGTAATGAAGGCAATAGGAAAACTCATTAACTTGTTAATAATTGATTAGCTAATAATTGTGAAGGTAATAATAGAAAATGGAAAGCACTGTACAATGAAATGCTCAGAATTACTATTACTAAGAATGTGTCTTATTTTTGATGACTGTCGAGCTGATTAAGAAAAACCAAAAAAGGCTACAAATCGAGATCTTTTCTTGGGTCAGAAAATAATGCAGAATATAAATCCTATAGCTTAAAAAGACACAGCAAAAAACATTAAACTGGGTGCTGTATTCTCCTCATAAAGGAACACCTTCTCGTTTCACTTAAATTCCTATAAACTGTTTATCCTGGTATGAAGTAGGTAGGCAACAGCAATTTTAGATCAAAATACTCCCAGCTATTTTGAAGAAGTTGCACGACTTGTGAAATTATATTTAAATCAGGTTCTTTGAAATGACGCCCATATAAGTAAATAGATACATTTACCTATTTATTTTTTAATAAACCCCTGTTAAGGTTTCTTGAAATACTAGATTACTGTGTCAATGATTTACTTACATGGATATTGTTAATGTTTTCTTCTTAACACAATCATATTAAATTTTAATGACATGGATTGTAATATCTAACTGGTATCTGGAAGCTTGTGGATAGCCCAAAGGTTTTATACAAATTTATATGTATAAAGCTCTCGCTGATATACTTTGCCAGTAGATATTGTACCTTGAGTAGTCAGCTCTGCAAATCCCTTCTCACAAAAGATTAAAAACATCCTCCTATTACATCTAGAGACTTCTTTTTGTTATTCAAAGACATGAATATATTTAGAAAAATGTATATGATTTTTAATGCCTTAAACCAGAAAGCTACCTTGATTCCCATTAAAAATTGGAATATTTAATGTTTTTGCTTCTTCTGTGGCACTTTTTTGATACTGTGAAGAAGAACAAAAAAGATTTCTGAGAACATATAAAACAAAAAACTGTGTTTGAAGTATTATAATAAAACAACCACCTTCTTTTAATGCTAAGTCCCTTTTTAATGAAGATCCTCTGGCAGCTCTTGAATGTATAACTAGTTTATATCATGGGATGAAGCTGTCTGTTCTGATGATTGACATGAGCCCACATTACAATGTGATTCTGAAAATTAGTCCATAGAGGTCCTTTCAGGTACTAGTCAGACTGAGAGCTGCCCTCCAACTACAGTAGAGCCTTTTTAACCCCACTCATTGGTATTCTAATCTGGAAGTGCTGTCCTGCTTTTTAAATAACTCAGGCATTCAGGCTAGTACCCCCCTTGACACATTACTTAGCCAAAGGATTCAAATGAGATTCAAGAAACATGCAGTACAGCACAAAGGGATTGGAATATGCACAATTAATAATCACACAGTTAATTCATTTTTAATGCGAGGAGGTTTTCTGAAATTTCACATTCAAATTTGTAACACAAAGTAGTTGCTGTCTATTCCCATTATGCTGCCAAAATACTATAATGATAAAAATTTCCTTATTTTTCTCTGCCTGTGTGTATATGTGGGTGGGTGCATGTACATGCTAAAAAAAATAAACCTGAATAACGCTAAGGTTATGATGCAAACTGGTAAAAGCTAGAGGTTCAAAGTTAAAGATGACTTAAGTCAACCGTGAGCAAAAAAGCATAAAAACCATGGCATAAGTCAAAGGAGGCATGTCATTTAGCTTAGGGTGGCAAATAGCCCAGCTATTGCCGATCTGTGTCTAAACCAGAACAAGGTTTGACCAGTTTGCATTTTCTTAGCTTGTTTTGTTGTTGTTTCTGTTGGTTCATGCAGTATTTTTGGGCAGATGATTGCAACATCTCTTCTGAGTGGTTATATGATTTTTGTCAAAAGGGAAAATTTCCCACCGACAATGGAGGAAATATGATTTTAGGCACTACCAGCCAAACAATTTAAAAATTAAAATTTATATTTTGCTAAGAACTTATTTTGGATCATCTATTTTTACTGCATCCCGTTTTACGGGCTCCTTCTTTACTGTATTGTTTGGGGCAAATGAACACTGGATACAGAAACTTTTTAGAGAATAATACTAATGCTAAGCAAAGGCCGCTGCTCCAACCCTTCTAAAAGGCCATCCATAGATTACCAGCCATTGTCACAGGGATCTGCCAGATAAATACAGCGAGTGCACTTTATTGTCAGTAGGAAGCTGACCTTTACCAACAGTCACCATGTTGAAGCATGATTCCCTACTCCTTCCTTTTGTGTGGCCCCCACTGCCCTCTGCTCAAGTTATTCAGGCCTTCTGTTGGTAAATTTTACCCCATGAAGAGTGCCTGAAAAAAAAATGCTTAACTCCTACTTAAACCCTATTTTACAGACTTAAGTGGTGCATAAGCTTTATGTTCTCACTACACACAGGGATCAACTTCATTCTCTGTGACTATGTTTCACCAGGGTCTGCTTGAAGAGACGCGTGCAAATGCTGCTTTTGCGTGTGCCTATTTTTAAAAAGAAGGGCTTGAACTATTTCCTTCCAGCAAATACATCTCCCTAATCATGCATGAGAAACAAACCATTTTCTAAAACACACAAAATGTCTAGAATATTCAAGAAAATTAATATTAAGAATCACATGGCATACTTGAACCAAATGTGACAGAAACAAAGCCATAGACTCTTAAATAATTAGAATGCAAAACAGAAACTTGCCTTTCTAAGTTAGTATTTTACATCTAACATAGTGCATTTATACACAGGAAAAAGAATTGCCATTTTTGTACTCAAGCAATCTTAAATATGCCAAGATAAAGTTTCCCATGTCTGATGTAGTAGTTAGTAGAATATATGGAGATAGATAAAGAACACATGAAAAGGAACTGGAGATATTCTGCCTTCAACTATATACTGGGCAGCTATTAACGCAAGCAGTAATGACCTCCTCCAGAGTAATTCTTGGGAGGTGGGAAAGGAGTCTGTAGCCATAATTTCTGGATCAGATGGAATATGTGTATAAATATGTATTTTCCTGAGCTGAAAGCCAGGTGATGACTGTCCTGCACTATGCTCAGGAAATAGAAGCATCAGTCCTGGCTGAATGGGAAGTCCTAGACCCTGTACTCATCTCATGGTATACAATATGCACTTATGTTGCCTCCACCTATATGTTTTCTTCTACAAGACCTTTTGTAGAGGAGATGGAAAGAGTACTGATTGAAATGCAAATGTGAATTTACAAGATAGTTTCTAACTGTGGCTGAATAATTCACCTATACTGTTATTTGCCTGTAAAATATTTGCTCTGGATTAAACCAGTAGAGCTACTTAGATTTACGTTTTTAAGCGCAATGTGTCTGAAATCACTCTGATAACTTGTGAAATGTAGTCATGAATATATATTTGCAGCATTTTTGTTACCTGTTAGGTTGTGTAAATCAGTATCACTTGCATTTTTTACTAAAATGATACCAATAATGTTCATAATGGGATACAGTTGAGTGGTTTTGGACAGGGAGATACATCTTAATAGAGGAAGTTAACATTTATTTGTAGAAGCATCACTATCATTAATGTCATGTTTAGCAATAGTGTCTAACAATCACACAAGAATGGGATCTTTTTGGACTAAACATCAAACATAAAATCAGTTCTGCCTTAAAGTACTTACTGTTCACATTACCAGTGCCTCATTGTTAATATGCTTTTGGGGCTGGAAGGGAGGAAAAGAATGTACTTAGGAAAGCGCTTGCTAAACAGAAGAGCAAGAGAAGAGGTGATCCTAAAAAATCGAGGTAAAGAATACAAAGAACGCACTCTTGGGGAAAGGGGGCAGCGAAGGAAGTGGAAGGAAGTAAATTTTTGGCAGTAAGTAGTCAAGTCATGGAGCAGAGAAGTCAAGAATCTTTAAAAGAAATGAATAAAATTAATTCTTACGAAGGTTTTCTCACTATCATGATGATCAAAAAGTTCTTTGTTATTAAGGCATTTTTTACAGCCCCCTCTGTTACCATCAAAACCAAGAACTATTATTTCTGCTTTGGAAGCACCCTTAGGCAGATAGGTTGTCTTGCCAATTGCTCACTACAGTTTTGCTGTGCTTTACTGGTGCATTAGTAGTATCTTAAATTCGGTGTACGTCCAGTATACTATTATGGCTTGCAAAAACTCTGAAAGGCTTATATATTGGAGCTACCTGTTAGTAGTAGGTAATATTTCATTAAATGCGGGATTTAGATTTTTAATATCACACACATCTGACTCTGGATATTTGCTGTGACACTGAAGCAATAGTTGCACTTTGGTGTTGCAATAAAATCAACCTTATGGACTGCAAATCCTGTTGTGATGGCAAAGGGACACTTTGTTAAACCCTTGTTTTATTGCGTCCCTTTCTAGTTAGGATCATATTGTTGTGTTCTTAGTGTGAGGAACGGCTGCATCACTGCCAGGGCAAATCGTTCTGCTGCCTTCTCAAAGTATAAAAGCAATAACATACACACAAAAACTATCCTTTACAAGTAACATGAAGTAGTGTTAACCTTGGGATGTGGTACCCTGAAGGGAAAAAGGCAAGTCAGGAGTGATTGTGCAGTGCTGTGAACCTCACACAGATGCTGGTTTGCCTCATAGGCTGCTACAATCCCAAGCACAGTAAGAAAGGGGTTGAGACTGTGTGGATGGGGGGAGAGTGATCTGACCAGCATGCCCGGCAGCAGCCAGCTAGGTCTGGGCTGGGAGTCCTGGGGGGCACTCTGTTGAGGTGAACTTTCTTGTGGTGCTTCAGGACCATTCTCCCGCCTGGTGTCATTGCGTACCACAGCTGAGGCTGGTCTCTATATGCAACACTGAAAGCAAACCCATGATTTGACTTGTACTATGGTAAACATTAAACTGCTGTGCCTCTTGGTGTCACTTCTGGGAGAAGTGGAAAGCACAGTAAATTAACTGGAAGCGGAATACCTGATTTCTGACTTTTACCCTAAAACACCCTTTTGCTGGTCTTATGTGGAATATTTTACTGTATGGATGCAAGCTTGGGTATGTATAAATGCAGGGAGGGGAGGAGTGTTCTAAAGAAAGTGGTGGGGTTTTTTTTCCTTTTTTTTTTTCTCTCATTGAGTAACCTGAGAAAACCCATAAACCTTGGCATAGCAGGATAACACAGAGGCAGACTTGTCTGATTATGCTGTAAACCGTCTTTGTGGATTTAAGTTATAATTGTATTATAAATGTAACAGCTTTTCTGGTGTAAAAAAATCAAGGCAGCAGATCAGGAGGCCATATGGTGTATAATGGAAATGAAGTAGTTTTTATTTTGCTGATGTGGACGGTAGAAGTAAAGGAATTGTTTTGGGTAAAATAGTGTAGCAGAAGGATGGAGTGGAAAGGCCAAGGACATCTACCTGTTTACTACAGTGTTAATTCCTTCAGCTGCTGTTGAGTACCACTATCCGTGTGAAGGAGTTATTTCCTCAATATGCAGAAGCTAAGGCAGTAGGATATTTCAGACCTTGGCATGGCACTAGCTCCTCTTTTCCTTTAAGCTGCTGAAGAATGATACAGCTATTTCTAAACTGTTGCCCTTCTGTGAGACCCGTAAGTTTAGCCTGAAGGAAATACAGCCCAGCCCCCATGTTAGCACCTGAGTGCCATTTTTTTTTTCCTGGCCCTTTACCAGGGTTTGGCTATTGAACCCGTCAGCCTGGTTGTCTGTTCAGAGTTGTCCTCCTGATGTCATTTTCCTCTGGCTGCAAGGGACTTACTTGCTGTTGCTTATTTGGCAATGAGGTCTTGAGCACATTTTGCCTGACAAGCATATGTATGATCAAAAAGGTCCCCCTCCTCCATGCTCATTTATGTTCACACTATAAATCTGCTTTCTGGCCTTAGAGCTGATCTCATCAGGAGTAAATCCAGACCATCACTTTCAGACAGTTATATTGAGAGTGTAACCCCTTGTGTGTATTAGCCTCTTTCTTTTGTGAAGCAAGGTTTAAACGCTACATCAACAGATTTAAATGGACAGTTATTGAAATCAGCAAGATACTCTTATGTGAGACATCCATAAATTTTCCAGAGAATATTTTTCAAGTGTGAGGCAGTTTTTTGAGACCTAGGTTGCTGTAGTGAGAAATATTTCGGTAGATGAACTACTATAACTACTACTCAATCTTTACTGCTGTTGCTTTTTTTTTGTTTGGGTTTTTTTTGTTGTTGTTTATGGTGAGATGGCTACATCTCCAGGGGAAGCTGCGTTGCTTTTGGGGTAGGAACAAAAATTAAGAAGAGATTCTCATTTTATACTTCCCCATTAGATTATTGTGTATGTTAGCAAACGGGATTTGGCTGGTCAGTACCCTGGTGCCCCATTTAAACATTTTGTTGTCATTCATAGGTAAAGTTTAGCATCATATGGTTTCTCCCTTCGCTGAAGCAGACTTAGAGCAGTTTCAAATGCATCTCTCTCTCATGATTGGGAAGCTGGGGTGGGGCAGGGGGGCTTTAATCCCTGAGTATTCACATCCCTCTTGCACTTCTGTGCCTTTGGTTAAGTAGAGACAGTAACTATGAGTCCCTCAGTGACTAAAATGCCAAACCACACGCGACACCCTCTTTGCACTCCCTATTAAAATTTTACAGGTCAAAAATCCAAAACCCACTTAATAAAAATTGTTCTTCATCGTAAGTGACAAGAGAGAACAGGTCAATCTATGGAATAATGGTGCAGTAATTAGAACCTTTGTAGTTGATAAAGTGTGACTTAATCAATGTTTGGCTAATTAATCAATATTTTAATCATTAGACCTTTTAAATTTGTTTTAATGAGCATTTCCTCTAATTCCCTTGATCCTGTTGCTTCCAACACTTCTATTATCTCTATTAAACAACAAAGTAAGTGTTCATATACCCAGAATATGCTGTGGTTTTGTAGATTTTGTGTTTGCTGCTAAGATACATGAGCATTTATGAATGTGAGCAAATTCAGATTCTTAAATAAAAAACTAGTCTTACGCCATATGCCCTTGTCTGTGTTTGTGTAAGAATTGTGAAAGGTGTTTGAGAGAATGGGCCTTCAAAATTTAACAGGGCCCTCTCTCAATAAATTTTGATATCTTACTACCCTTTTCTTAAGAAAAAATGCAGATGGGACATATGCTACAGAATGACAGTTACTCATTCCCTGAAAATCCCTCTCCCCTCTAAAAACCTTGCCCAGGACTGTCAAGGTATTTAGAGTTTGCAGAGAGTAACTCCTCCACCATTAGTCAAAAACTATTATTCCCAGGAATTTTTCTGCCCCTTTTCTTCTGTTGTTTGATGACTGCAATTCCCTGATCTTGCATACACATATGTGATACACAGCAGTTATTGCAATGGCCATCTGAATGCGGTACCTGCCATTTTAACTTTGTATCTTCCAGTAAATTGTGGAATGTTTGTATCTCTCTCATACAGAATATTCAGAGAGTTTTTATGCCTTTTTCCTTTCAGAAATCAAAATGTGATACTGTTCACTATGGCAGATATAATGAAACTGCTTCTGCTGCCCAGTCGTGCATGCACATAGTCTGGCAGTGAGAGAGATTTTGCTAAGCTCTGCATGGGTTGGCCTGTTAGATATCTTACTGGTCTCCTAAACACTTGCTTTTATTCCCCTTTCTGCTGTTTGTTGATCTTTCCCTCATCCTTGACTAGGTGTCAGTGAGGGACTGGGAAATAACTTGTTCCAGACATGTAGAAATCCGTGGTTACAGAGCTCAGGCTGATCCTCTGCTTTAGCTTAATCCAGAGGTTCTCTAAATCTTTTCTTGCATGAAACGAATGATTCATTTGCTCTACAAAAATTTAAGTCGCCAGCTAATTCTAAATGCTCTGGTGCTTTAGTGGTTTTGTATTCCACAGACCCACAAAGGTTTTTGGCATCTCTCCATAACATTATCTCATTAGACTATTTTTTCTTTAACCAAAAATTTATCAACTAATTTTATTTTTTTTTAATTAAGAACGTTAGTAATGTTTACTGAGTGTACATTACAAGTTAGCAATGATTACAAAGTGCCAAAGTAATTAATACTTTCCTCTCCCACCGGGGGCTTGGATTATCACCCATGATTTCTGGTTTTGCAGCTGAATTCTGGAAATGAATACTTAAATTTTGGAGCCATTTCTCCAGGCTTTACTGTAGCAAACTTCCAGCTATGTTCAAAGCGTGTTTATGTGCTTCTGGAATACTTAAGTGGAGTCTTGACATGTAGATAAAATAAAAGCTGTTTCTTGTAACAGTGACGTGATTTATAAAGAAACATCAGAAAGCCAATTTGCATACTGCTTTCCCATGTAACCGAAACATCTGAACACTCTGTTACCAGCTCCGGAGACAGCATTGGGTGGGAAAACCTCTAGGGTTTAACTTCAATATTATTTTTTAATGGCTTGATAACCTGGCCTACTCCTGCCAGTACCAGGAGTGGAGGGCTTGATCATCTTAGCTCTGCTGAAGTTGGTGCAGAGCTCCTGTTGACTGTATCTGGGCACAGGTCTTACTCCTTGTAGGTGGATATGGCCACCGTGCTGTTCATCAAACAGATGTATTGAGGCAGCTCAGCCTGATGCAGGATTTAAAGAAAATATTTGAACAAGTAATCTCACTTAAAGCTAGTATTACAGCACCTGAAGGTGCCTGCAAATTTTCTATCACAGCAGAAAGTTAATGGGTCTAGTTAATGAGGGAGACTTGTTCAAAAGAGCTATACATTGATTTCTTGCAGTTGCCATGTGGGTTTGGTGGGGAAAATAATAAAGTTGTTTTTCTCCTGATAGGATGTGAAAAGATAATAATAGTGGGCAGGCAACCTACTGTTTGAAGTGCGCTTGTACAGGGACCTGTAGAAAAGAAACTTGCTTTGGGATATTTTATATGGACATTTCACAGTTTCTTTGTTTTCTGACCTGAATAGCATCATTGCACCTGATCCTATAACTTTTTCTCAGAATGAATCTCATTCATTAAATTTTTATGTCAATAAACTCCCCATCCTGTCTCATTTACTAAATCGGTGAAATCTGAGTTATGGCAAAGAGGCAGTCTTTGAGGGAAAACACATGTTGGACCAAAAATTATTACCAGGACTGAAATAAAATGAAAATAATTTCTTACCAAAAGGTTCTTTTGTATTGCATTCACATAAGTTGTTAAGAAGCCATTAGTAAATTGTTATTTTTATGAGACTATTTCACTCAGGATTTTTTTAATTCATTATATTTTATTAGATCAGCAGTAATGAACCAAAAATAATATCATTTATTTTTATTACTACTGTAGGTTGAATCATGATGATTTATACAGCCAGATTGAAGCAGTGACTGTAATTACTCTGTTATTGTCAACTATATATTTTTCTTAAATCAGACATTTTAACCACATATAAACTCCATAAATATGTATGCTTCTAATTTTAAGGACCTACTTAACAATATTTCCACTGCAGAGGTTTCACATTGGTACACACGAGATACCATTCACCTGGCTGTGTATCTTCCTGATTTACTGACTGAATAGTGTTTTCTGACTGTCTGGAATGACTTCACTTTCCATATTTCTTATCCACTATCGTCTATGTTCTAAAGAAATGAAGAAAACCAATATAAGGGTTTTTTCTTTTGTTTCCTTTCAATTTTTATTATCCTTTCTCACAGTGAAATGAGAGTATATGTGGAAAAAATGACCAATGAAGATATGTGTAAAAAAAATCTGAAAGAAGCTAAGGCGGACTATAGCAAGTTGGTGAACTTAAAGCAAACATTAAATGTAATGAAGTCACAAGTTATTTTTAAAAATCTGACTTTTAATAGCAATAATAGCAATTCAGATAGTACTAATCTTGAATTATGACCACTTTTTTTTATTTTACTCCCTGTTGTAAGCTTCATTTACTCCACTTCTGCATACATCCTTGATCCACGAGACCTTAAACAGAGCATAATAACATACAAGGCTCCAGTTAGAGCATTGTTGAATACAAGACTGCTCTAAAAAGAATTTTCCTTATTGGTGAATACTCTCGAGGCCTAAAACTCAGCAGGAGTGTGGCAAGAAACTTTTTTCCACATTCTTGGGCTGCCCTAAGACATAGAAATACCCTCTTGTGAATGATGGAGGAAAAAACCAAAGCAAAACCAAAAAAAACCCGGGCTGCTCAGAGACACCTTTTGCTCATCTTTGCTAATGCTCCAGGTGATTATTTATTTGATGCATATACTTCTCCAAGATCTGTAGCATTCTTCCTGTAGATATTTTTGAAGAGAAAACTCAGAAGACTATCTACAGTCTTTTATGTACAATCGGATGTCTGTTATATACACATAATGCATTTGTTTCAAAACAGCCTCATTCACCAAGGAAATGGAGGAGAAAATAAAGACCCTCAATTATGTTGGTTTACTGAATCTTACAAATCAGCAATTTTCTCTTTAAGTATAACTGGGAACAATGATTTTCACAGCATGCAAAGTATTTGGAGATTCCCTCTCAAGACCAAAAATAACATTTTTCTTCCTTCCCCATAACTGCTCCAGTTAGGGGTTTTTTTTCTTTCTGAAGTCCTCTTGCTTCCATTGCTGCCTCAGGAAATATGTGGTCAAAGGCTACCAGACTAGGCCCTGAAATAGCATGTCCTTGTAGAAAAGTTTTGACTCTCTTAATCTTATGTTTAAGTTGATGCCAGCTTCCTTTCCTACTTATCCATCCTTCCTTCTTATCCATGTCCCACTTTCCACGCTCTCATTCTTCAGGATAGGAATAGCATTAAAAGGCCACATAGAACTCTTTGAATGTCCTTAACTTTTTTTTTTCAGAAATCAAAGGGAAGAAGGATATTATGATAAGGCAGTTGGATGTTCAATCTGTCCACAGTGTCCAGCAATGAAAAAAAATACCTCAAGTGACACGTGGACACTTTTTTCCCCATACTGGTTTACAGCATCAATGACAGTAAAGAGAAAAAGACCTGCTCTTTGTACTTTGCTGAGTACATCAGTATTCTTCTGAGCACCGAGGCAGTGGGCTCGATAACTACATGAGCTCACCTGATCCGTGAGAGTCTAACAAGCAACTGAAAAAGAAATGTAGAATTATGTTTATTTCTGTGCTGGGATTCTTGTTTGTAGCAATGATGGCACCTGAAATCCAAGGCCCAATTTTACAACGTGATGAGTGCAGTCAGCTGAGAGTGCTCTGTGCTGCTCAAGAGACACTGAATATCTTGCAGGATGGGATCCTTGGAAAGATTTGAGTGTGCTTTTGTGAGCATTTGCCTTTCCTCTACAGAGCCCTTAAGAGCAATTCTAAAGACAGATAACAGAATTCCTACAAAGTTCAAATGTAAATCTCTTCAGAATCATTATGTTCTCTAGAGGAGAGTAAACAAATAAACATAGTAAGAACTACAGTAATAATATTGCACTTATATAGAGCTTTTCTTGCGTTTTACAGAGCTTTTCATCTCAGGATCTCAAAGGGCTTTATAGATGGTACTTATCTAACCCTCCTAACACCTTTATAAAGGTAGCACTTAGGTATCATCCTCATTTTCAGATAAGAAACTAGAAATGGAGGCACAAGAGATGTTAGGCAATTCTCTTGTGTTTTTCAGGTAGTCTGTGGAAAATAGGACTCAGGTCTCCTAAATTTGTGTACCAATGTAAGGGAGATTATTGTAAACAAATTATATTTGAAAGGTATTTTAGATACCACATAATCTGAAGATAATGGCAATCTTGTAATTTTATATTTGTATTTTCTTTAGCACGCTGTTTTTCTATGTTATAAACGTTGAAAACACGTTTCCCATAATTACTGTTGGATGTTTTAAATTTTTTTTTTTTTCCCCCTGGAAATCAGTTGATTTACAAACGCGGTCTTAAAGATTTTTGTTACTCTACTTCACCTTTAATCATATCACAATGTAATGAATTATTAATTAATTGTATCATATTTGTTGTTCTGTCTGGAGAATGGTCATCTAATATCTGATCTTATTCCTCTAAATTTTGATGAAGAGATAAATACCAGTGGTAGAAAAGAGGAGACAACATGGTTTATTATCATTTTATGTACTGAAACAAAATATTATTAATACTTCTGTTTTATAAAATAAAATGCAAATACTTTTGCATTTTCCATTACTGTAAAACATGAAATTTACATGCATTATTTATTTTAAGGCCTTTTCATCTTAGAGTAACTTGTCCATATCACATTTCACTGAACCCTGCTGAAGAAATGCAGAACTCCGATCAGAACAGGTATGTCAGCACCTTTCACATATTCTTTTTTTAACATCCCAAGCCAATTGGTAGTTGCTGCTTTCTGAAACACAAGGGATACTGTTCTATAATCTGCAAAACTAGTCCCACAAAATGCATTCTCATTTATGTTATTTTGTACTTTGGACAGCACTTCAGGAAGTGCAGAGGATATTCTTTTGTTCTAATATATCATTTTGTATGGTAAGTGTTCCTTGAGAGAGCACAAGTGAACAAACATGCATTGTTAGTCTGATATAGGCTATATTAAGCACAGCCATTTTAGTGGATGCAATATTCAGTCATTTCAATTGCTGCTAATTTGATTCTAAGTTACTTACAGAATGTAAGTAATATGTTTAAGTAAGAAATGCTGCTATTACTTTTGTGTTGTTGGAAAATAGGATTAAGACTTCTTGAAGGAGAGGTGTAAGTGAGTTTATCTGAAAGTTTTTCTCACTAAATGAATGACAGTCTTGCAACATTTTAAGCTGTAATACCTGAATCATTTCCTGGAGGTTTTTTTTGTCCTTTATGCTGGATCTTTGCCACCTTTGAAAGACTTGGGTCTCAAATGGCTGAGATGCATACTGTATTGTAGAATGTGTATGTACTTGTAGAGTATTACACTTTTTGACATAACTAGGTAGGAAATAAAATACACTCAGGCACATCTTCTGAAAGGGGCTGTTTTCTCACATAAATTCTGGAGGTTGTGACATAGAAGAGAAATTAAAAAAAAAGAAAATCGGGTTTCAAGTGCAGCTCATATACAGGTCTTCAGATATGGAAGTTTAAAGATCTAGATATTTAGCTGAAAACACTGAAATTCATTTCAGGTTTTAAAAACAGATTTCCTTTGAAAAGGGATAGTCATTAAACAGAACTGGAAAAATGAAAGAACTCAATTTGGGTACAGAAAAAGAGATGTGTGGCATATTTAGAAATACCTGTTTTACTTTTTTGTGAAGTGTGTATATTGGTACACAGGCAATAACTTGAATTCCTGGGTTATTTCAGTACATTAACGATTATTTACACTTAGGGCTCACAAAAGGTAGGTTGATGTTACCATCAAAGAAGTAGCTCAGATAGCTCAGATATATCAACCCAGCCTGGGCTCAGTTTCAAATGAACCAGCCCGGGACCTGCTGTGAGGTCTGCCAACACAAAGCTTTCCATGTGATACAAAGCCTAAGCCTTCATCCAGCTTCCCAGGTATGTTTTATGCTACCTACACCAAACAAGCAAGTTGTAACCTAGCTCAAGTATTTCTTTAGGAACAGTGTAGACATATTTTGAGTTATAGGAAGTTTTAAACTGTGGCAATACAAGCCATATGGGATTCCTAACTTTGATGAAATCTGATGTTTCATTTCACACATGGTCATGCTGAGTTTAACGCTAAAAGAAAAGACTCGAACAATCTCTTTAATGTAATTATTTCTAAATAACAGTTTGTAAAAAGCATGCACAGACTGGTTAACCATACTTTCTCTGACACTAGATTTTGAAATATTAACATTTTTCTTTTTGCGGTTTTTGTATTTTCTTTTAATTGCATGACAGTTTGTCATGAGGGAATAGCCACTGCTGAGAGCTCCCAACATGTTGAGGCAAATAGCGATATATCGACAGGGAATCTGCAGGCTCTTTTCTCAAAGTCACTGCCAGGTGCTGATGTAGGCCTAAATAAAATGTAAGCTTGTAGACTGCACCATTCAATTATCTAGCATTTGAAAATTCAAATCTCAAGCTAGGGGATTTCACAGACTTGAAATTTGGCCTTACAGAAATGTTAAGTAAACTCTCAAGAGCTGTTCATCAAAGTTAGTTTATTGATGAAGAAACTAAGATATGTGCAGAAAGACAAAGTATTGTTATGAATCAACAATCAGCTAGAAGGTTTTCATGCTAGGAAAATGGGTAAGAAGTGTCTCAAGTTTCTCTATTAAATTTAAATAGTATTTTTTAATGAGCTAAAAAAAAATAAGCAGATGCAATAAGTAAAACAAAGGCACATACAGTAATTAATAAAGTCAAATTTTGTTATGTGATACAAAATTCTGTTGGTCAGTTACTTCCAGAAACATGGTTGTGGAGAATTTAACTACAGAGAAAAAGAAAAATCAGAACAATAGGCATTGATGTATCAGGTGGACTATGTTGCTCACAAACAAAACAAATACCCTCTCTAAAGAGGACAGATGAAAGAACTATTTATTCATACACATTCTAGATAATGGTATCAATGCAGGAATTATCATATGATTGGGGGGGACTGCTCAGTCCCCTCTGTCTTGTTGGGAAGCACATGGAATGAAATGTGGAGTGACACCAAACAAGTTAGAAATCCATGCTAAAGAAGTACTGTCTGTCTCAATTGGATTACTATGTTCAGATCTGGTCATCTGGGTCTTGGTATCAAGAATGAAAACAGAGGGTCTATAGAAGGGCAGAATTCAAAGTTTAGTTGAAACATGTTTACATAGGGAAAGAGAAAAACAGTTGTTGACTGAGCACAGAAGAGAAATCATAGAATCACAGAATGTTTTGGGTTGGAAGGGAATAAGAGACATGGAAAAACTATGTACAATAAAACTTTTAAGTACATGTCTCTTTTTAGGTCATCCTTTGCGTTGTATGCTTTTGTTAGGAGCATCTTCTGTCTTGATAGAAAGGGAATATTCAATTCAAATTAACAATGGAAAATTTAAAATAGGAAGAAATGTTAAAAAAAAACCCCAACAGTGAAACTCATTGCCACTGCTAAGAAAGGAATATTTATTTACATGTACAACAGACCACCCAAGTTTATAATAGAAATGAAGACAGTGGGAGCAAAAACTTCAGACCTTAAAAAGTAGAATGCACAGGTTGGGTTTTGGAGGAATTTTCCTTAGAAGTCAGATTTGTGCATTTCATATCTCATTCAGTGTATATGGGAGGTGGCACAGTGGATGAAAATCTACTATGGACGTTCTTCAGTAGGAAATTCTTGTGCACCTATGTGGACAGATAGTTTTCTTTATTATGGAGTGTTATAGAAAGTTTTCTGTATTATGGAGTGTGGGTTTTCTCATACCTTTTTTCCCATACTTGCCATTCTGCCAGTACTCTGGACTTAAAATGAACTAATGGACAGGACCCCTCATTTTCCTCAATTTATTGGCTATAATAGCACTACAGAATTGCCTCGTTGTTGTGAAATCTATCAGAGACTCACAAAGAAAAGAAAAAAGAGAAAATATTACCCTGCCAACTGAGTCCAAAAAAAATCATTTTAAAGCAGAAACAGTGGTTGATGTGCATTTATGCCAGTGCTTGATGTCATCAGTATAAGTGCTTTCCTTCTGTATAACTGCATGTCCGCTATACAACTAAATCACTATTTTGCTCATAGGACAGAAAAGTAAAGATTAACAGTCTGCATGGTGCAGTGTGTCACACTGCCTTTGGTACAGAAATAGTGTGTTACTCTCTAGTTTATCCACTGCTTGGGTGGGGCTTCAAGCATGAATATCATGTATTTGGACTGCGATGTAGTTCAGGATGTGACACACGCAGTGGGAGAAAAGTGGGGAAAATGGGGCAATTGAAAAATGAAAAGGAAAAGGCACATGTTAGGCTGTGGTTAGGCTGCAGTATTCCCAACCTTCCCGATCGTCACAGCTCGTCATACTCGTGAATCGTGAAAGTCATACACTCATATATCAGTCCCTTATCCTGATCTTTCCAACTCTCTACAGAGTAGTTGCAGCAGTTTGGCGTCACCCCTTCCTGTAAGATAACAACCTTCTGCGAGAGTGAAATTCTTCTAGAATCACGTTATAACCCTCTAGCAGGGCAAAGCCAGGGAGTCAAGGTAGAGGTCCCTCAGGCCATGGGACCTGTCCTGGGAGAGAGAAAACTGGCTCAGGTGTCAGATTGCTTTCAGACTTCTGCATTTGAATCATCTACAAGCACACACTGCAAATCAGGGACGATGCAAGAAGTTTACCTCAAATTGCCTTTTTCCAGTAAGTCTTCTACCTGATTTTGTGTATGTTGCCGATGAGGATTATTACAGCATTTATTTAAAGTAGTGTTTCCTTTTTGAATGTGGGTTGCCTGAGGTCAGTTTGCATGTGAAATTAGGGCAATTGACAAACTCATTTCTTTTACTCTCTTTCTCAATAATTTCTCTAAGACCATGTACCTGTTCCTTTAGATCCTCGAAAAAAAAAAAAAGTCAGACAAAGAAATCCTATATTTTCTCATCTGATTAGCCTCTACCTTGTGAGATTTGGGGAAAGGAAGAGATTACTATTTTTTTACTTCTATTTTAAAGATATTTGGAGTTTGGTTAGTGTGAGGATGAGAAATATCCGCTCGAGTATGTCTGTCCCAGTCAGATATACATATTCAAGAAATGGATACTGGGCCAGATCCCCAGCATGAAGTCAAAAGAGCTCTGTTAATGTAGACTAGGTAAGGATTTGGCACAGACAAATATATGAGTATACAAGTGCCCCAGCTCACCGGGTGTTATTACAAAAAGTCTGTCTCTTGCTGGCATTGACTTTCAAAAACAAGCTGTGCTTAGCACCTCTGAGTTTGTAAAGATCACACAGCAACCTACATGCTATCAAAGCTTCAGGAACAAATAAATAAGCAGCTTATCTCTCAAGGTCTTTCCCCCTGATTTTATTATAAGTGACAATAGAACCAAAGTTGTAAAGCAGTATAAGATCTTCAGCCCAAATACGTGCTGTGTATTTTTTCACATTGTCTGAATCTGCTGTCGGATGATTTTCCTCAACAAATTGTAATATTAGGGTTTTTTAGATCTGTCAGAGCTTTGAAATTAATTCTCACTTTTGTTCTACAAAAGGCATGCAATATTTTTCACACATCTGCTTCAGGAGAAATGAACCTCCATTGGCACACACACATTTTAAAAAAGAAATGTCAGTTTTATGGATCTCTCTATCTTTGTGCTGTAGTCTTTGCAGAGCTATCTGTGTCTACACAGAGAAAATTCAGGAAAGCTCCATTGTATTCTAGCCTTTGAAGCAGATACCCTGAATGAGTGAAAACCAAGTAATTTCACTTGTCCCTTGAGAAACATAATGAAAATCTTAAGGCAAGGATTTGCCCCCTATCTGAGGTAGGTGCGTAAAATTTCACACAGCAAAGATGACAACAAAATAAGATTTCTTAACTACTTTTCTACTGTCGTTCTTCATCAGCTGCGAAAAAATAACAATCATGTTCTTGCTCTAATTCTCCCACTCCAGTAAAATCCATCTGTAAAACTGATGGGGATGACTGAGAAGAAACAACAGGCAGCCAGGCCTTTTCAGCAGGAGGGAATCATTATAAATATGAATCACAGAAAGTAATATAAGCAAAAAGGCTACCTTGCCCTGGGTTTAATTCAGTCTCCACTACCTAGCATCAGAGTCCTCCCTTTCGCCAGCCAGCCCTACAAGAAATCTTTTTCTTTGTGAATGGTGGAGTAGGTTGTGCCTTTGCCTCCTGCCATGCGATGCCAGACTCTCACAAAGTCAAGACAGCAAAGGCATACCGCTGGAATGGATTGTGTTGGAAAAACTGATCAGAAAATTATGGCTTTTCCTGTTTAATTTATTTCTGGTTCGAGTCCAAATGTGAGAGAGGAAATTGATCTGGTTTATTTAGGCTATTAGTGATGTGGTTTGGCCATAATTAAGCGTGAGCCAATATGCCTTTTTATTTTTCTTTTGGTTTCCTGCTAACCTATGTCATCTTTTACCCTTCTGTAACACAGGCGCATTTGGTAGGTTTGCCTGGTGGCAGGGACTGCTCCTGCTCCAGCAGCATCCATTGGACGGCTCTAGTGGGAGGTCCCGCATGAGCCCCCGCTGTCAGGCTGTTCCCTACTTCTTAGCTCAGCACATAATCAAATGGTGTATAGACACACACTGACTGTGTGCCACATATTTCCTCCTGCTATGACATTAGTCATTAGTGTTTGGAATTGCTGCCACTGGCTTCTGCAAATGAATGCAAGAGCCCTAGGTGAGTTAAAATAAATAAAGCCTCTTGCTGGCCCCCTAATGGACTATTGCCTGCCACCTGAGGAGGGAAGGAATCTGTCATTACCTCGGGCAGATAAGAGGGGCTACAGTTACTCACCTGAAGTTGGCCACTTATCGTCCTATCCCTGGGCTGAGTCAGATCTTACATATGTTCACCAGATGGTGGATTCCCACAGTTATTATTCTACAGGCTACAAGAACACAAGGGGAATGAAGAACTTCTCGGCCTGTATACACTCCTCTCCATCAAATCTACTCATATGTGAATTGAAATACATTACCACAGAGTGGTACCTAAACATTTGAAAAATAGTAGCCCAACAATAATAATAATAATAATAATAATAATAATCTCAGCCTCTCAGAGAGGACATCATTTATAAATGAAAACCACTGCATCTCTGATAGTTAGGGCTGCCTGACCAAAATACAGAATTAACGAGAAATTTCTCCCTTCCCCCATCACTCCACACCGGAGCAATCCATAGATTCTTGACACTTTTTTTTAATGTTCAAATTTCTTTATGATACCACAGAGCGTTCAACTTATCTCAAATAACAAATTTAACAAAAAATAACATTATGTAGAACTTTAAGATGAAACCTCTGTATGACCTTGAGGGTTGATACTGGAGCTAGTAGACTTTGGTGTCTTCATTAGTGGCCTGGATAATGAGGTAAAACTCAGCCCCAGCAAATTTGCAGAGGACACTAAGTGAGGGGTTAGGGGTTGATATCCTGTAACTCAGTTGAGTTAAACCAAGGGACTGGGAGACTGGGCTGACAGAAACCCCAAAACATGTAATGGTTCTGCACTTGAGAAGTAACTCCATGTGTCAGTACAGACTGGAAACCAACTGAATGCATAACAGCCCTAGGAATATGATGGATACCAACAGTGCATGCACATTGTAAATAACGTAAGCTGCACTCCTAACTACATTAGGAGAAGCATGGCTAGCAGATGGAGATTATTATCCCCCTCTACTTGGCACAGGTTGGGCATCACCTAGAACTCTGTATCTGGTTTTGGGCTGCCCCAAAGCGGACCCATGAGAAGTAAAGGGCCTTTTGTGCTTGACGTAAGAAGAGAGGTTGAGGGGGCTGGGCTTGTTTGGGCTGGCAAAGAGAGGGAACCTAAGAACTGAAGGGGGAAGCAGCAGCATCATCCTACAACTAGAGAGCAGAGCCAAACTCTTCTCTGTAATGTCAAGTGATTAAAGGAGAGACACTTCATGTTTACACCAGGAAGGTATCAAAGAGCTGGTGCTGGTTATCCAGGGAGGCTAAGGAATTTCCATTTGTGGAGGTTTTAGAAACCTGTCTTGTTCTGGTGTTGCTGGTATGTCTGCTTGAGACGGGAGATTGGACTAGATGAATAGCTGGAGTCTTTCCCTATGACTTTATGGTTGCATTTTAACTCAGCCATTTAATCTGTCTGAGGGTATTTCACGGGGCATCCTGTGAGTGTTGTCTTGCGTGAAGTTGTGGGTTCTGCTTCATATATTCAGAAGTTCCACACGGACTAGCGAACCTAAGCACTTTGGTTATAACAAAACTAAGGGAGAAACTTATCTGTAAGCTTACAGCATTGTCTGAAAAATCCAGTCTACGGAGAAAACATACAAAGTTGATGTGTGGATACTAGGCATTTTGCTTCTGTCCCTTGAATGCTGTAGCTCATGTTGGTGTCGGCATCATCATACTTGTTTGTTTCCTTTGGGAAGCCTGCTGCCCAAATTCGTCATTCTTAGTGACGAAAACATTCCTCCGTGTTAACACTTTACTGTTTGAATGCGTAACTAAAATGTTGAAATATTTCATGCTGTTGTGAAGAATGCCAGAAAGCTGTTTAAAATCTCAGGGAATTTGTCACTGAAGCTAATTCAGACTTCTCATTGAAAGATTAAAAAAAACCAAACTCAAAAAGTTGTTCCCTTTATTTCTGCAGCTATATCTCAAACACTGGAACTTTTAGCATTTCCAGCTGCAGATCTTTTGGTTGTGGAAGTTCTTAGAGTGCAATTTTAAAGCTGTCTGATGTTTTCTTTTGCTGTGCCAACTGTTGAAAAGCAGTCTGGTCTCGTAAACATGCCAGTACAAGTGAAAGAGTGCTATAGTGTTAGTCTCATGGGATCTCACAGTAAAAGGAATGGAAAACTCATCCTTGAGATTCAGCAATCAGAAAATGTGCAACCACATGGAATTTTATAGCTCTGACTACTTGCAGTGGTTTTACAATATCCTTAATTTTTGATGCAGAGATATTAAAACCACCTTGTACAGGTGTGGCAATACCTCACTTTTCTGGAAGGTAATAAATATCATGTTAATCAGTGGTCAGTCTCTTTGTGATATGGCAGAGCCACATTGTTATGACAAATGGCTTTAAACAAGTTCAGTGCTATAATTACGGAAAAGGTTACATTGTTCTACAATTATCCTTTTAATCAATCTTGCAGGATAATCATCCTGCTGAAAAATCTGTTTCTCAATACCAATTTCATTATCTAGGTGATTCTCATCACTAATCATTAGAGTGTGATTCACTATATTCTTAACAACTCCTGTTTTAACTTTAAATGGGTGATTAGACTCAATATACAGGATATTACCTGCACTATCGTCTTTGTAATACATTCTCTTTCCCAACTGTCAGGCCATCTCTCCACTAATAAATGTAAGAAAGCATTTCTTATTAACATCCTTTTCCATAGTAAATCATATTCAAATGAACATTACTAATGAAAGAGAAGGAGGGAGAACAGCTCTTTCCCCGATGTTCCGTCTCTGCAAACATTGCATAGGGAAGGCACATGGCAAAACCGGGAATCTCCAGGCTTTCCTGGAAGGTCAACATATCTGAAGAAAGGTGTATGAAGGCAGTAGTTACTCTTGACTTTTGAACTTGCACAGGTTCCTTAGACGTTCCACCACAGAAACAAGAAAGACTGCATAGAAATAGGACTGTGGTTCCTTCCATTGTGAGAGTTGGCAAAATGTTAAGAGTTGTCCTAAGTCCCTGTTTGGGACTTGAGGCTTCCGGGGACCCTTGCATGTGTTACTTGTACCAATCATTCAGTCTCTGGCTTAATTTTGGACATCTGTAAAATGTCTACAGTATTTGGCTACCTCTTGACTTATAAGAGCTTCAATATCTGTGTTAAATGAGAGTAAGGAATTAGTAATTTAATTTTTTTAAAGATGACCTTTTATTTTTTTTTATATAATACTGAGGTCTCTATCATGAGAGCATGCCAAATACTTCCTAGGCTAAGCTTTTGCATCAGTTTCCAATGTATCCCACCTAGTGATGTAGGAAGGGATTGCAACTTTCCATTTAATTAAAAGCAAGTCTTAATTACTTGGGAAGATGGGGATTTTTCCAGTTTAAAAGACAGCCTATTTAAAGTAATATATAAACATCAGTAAAAATTTTCTGTGGAATGCTTTTTGGTACATAGATTTTCAAGAGCTTCTGATGCTTCCCTGTGAAAAGCAACAAGAATCAGAGTGTTTAATTATATTGCTTAATTGTGAAGTTCTAATTTCCTGGTAAACTCCCCAGTTCTGACTGGTTTATGCAGGCAGAAGTTCATTCCTATCCAGAACCTGTTTAACTCTGACCGTGACAAGGTCCCTGTTGCGAGGGTAAACTGACTTTGGAGATGATTGCTTCTTGTCACTTTGCCTGCCACTTTTGTGTGTAGATTTATGTACTATACATTTTCATTGAGCATTTAACCCTGAATCTTTATATGAGCCTGCCATAAAGCACATGCCTATCATCCAGGAAATGCTTGGCAACACTTTTCCTAGACAGAAGTTATTTTAACGTGAAGAAGAATTAATTGTACCAAATGTCTAATATCCTGGGAAATAATTTCCGCCAGCTGTAAAAAGAAGTTTAATTAATCTATATTTATTGCTACTTTTCTTTTTCACTTGAAATAATTCATTAGTGTGTTTGGGTAAACTTTTTCCTGTTTTTTTGCTACCACCATGGTGATCTACAGAATGGAAGTGTGAAAAATAATCATATCGGGAATGGTGTATAATCAAATGAGTCTTACGGATGCTGACTGGCAGAAGTTCTGCTAATATACTTACTACCTGCATGAATAAACATTGAGTGTATGTTTTCATTTAAAGCTGGACTCTGCCCAGTTGCTACTAATACAGACAAAGGTTTGTGGAGAGAGAAAAGACCGCTCTGTCACAATGACTTATACAGGCTTAAGCAGCAGACTTCCTAAACCAAGACTTATCACTTCAGGGTTATTTCCATGTGACCTGTGGAGGATGCCCATGAATAGCGGGAGAAGACATGCAGTTTTCTCTGCTGTAGGGCTGAGCCTCTTGGTGCAAGACTAGAAGGCAGTCCTGGGTGTTGTGAAGTAATCATTAAGTTACACGCTTGTCATTTCTTGTACATTCACTCAGAACTAATGCACATCACTTTTTCCAATTATAATCATTCCACCATTTAACAAGCACAAAAGGCCTTAGATTCCAATTTGCCACTGATGCTTCACTCTCACTTGCTTATTTCTTGGCATTTAGGTCAGGCTAGGTTGTGCACAGCTCCAATAATGGGGTATATTCACCCTTCATACAGCAAATGTACAAATGATGAAGGCTAGAACAGCTGGTCTCACAATGTGAGAGCAGATCGTTTCCACTGGTATGGTAATTTCTCTATTCATAGTTTTCCTTTCAGTTATTATAAATACGTTTTATTTTTTGGGTTTGCTTATTGCCAAAGCCAAACAGAAAGCACACGATGATATAGCAGATACAGTCCTTGCCACACTTCCTTGCTGGCTAAATCAAAGTTTCTCTAGTAAGCATGTCACATTTCATTTAGCTTTTCAAACCTTTCCACAGCTAAAAACAAACCCACCCACCCCACCCCCGCCAAACGAACAAAACAAGAAACTGAAGAAAAACCCCACAGAAACAAAACAGCAAATCACAGCTGCTGAAATCCCTAGTCTTTAATCTTAGTCAGCCTCTCACTAATGACAAGTAACTGGAATGTGGAATCAACCAGATGATGTGTTAATAAACAAGCTTTGGCTACACAGTAGCCAAGAATTAGAAGAGTCAATCACAGCATGTAAAAATGCTTTTTCTCTTCTTTCTGCTGAAAATCGCTTACTTCTGCTGGAGCGCTTTACAAATTTTGAGCTCAGGTCTGCTTATTTCTATGAGAGTATTCAGTAGGAAATGGAAGCAGGGATATCTGCTCTCCTTTCCCCCAATATAGTCCTGCCCTTGCATTCCCTATATGCAGGCATCAGAGGAGTACAGCGGAGGCAGCAGATCTACTGGTGGTGGAATAGCCAGTCTTGGCCCAGTGATGAATGAGGACTTGAAGCTGCTGGTTTTGAGGAGTGGTGCTGTCTGCCTGCCCATTCCCAAATTTCAGGGAGAAAGGGGAGCAGCCTAAACTCTTTCAAGACTCTTGAAGGTACATTGCCCCTGACAGACCACCCCGTTCAATGCGAGGCAGAGACTTGTGGCCCCAATTTTGTCCTCTATTAAAAAGGTAAATATCATTTATCGCTTATTCACACATCAAGGATAAATAAAAGTACAGAAGACAAAGCAAGTAACACAATGCCAAAATGATCCTGAGAGATACTTGCAGAAGCAGAGTTCAGTTACTGTCTCTGCTTTAGTGTATGTCAGAGCATGGACCAGTTTCTTGATGTTTCAACAGTTTTCATAGTCAGAATAAGCTGGTTCAGCCTTTGCCCATGATGTCAGTGGTGGCATCAGAACAGCTGCAATAGTTCAGTGCAATTGGGATCCCCCTCGGTACAAGCTTCTCTCAAATCTGGCTCTGCTGGCAGCAGGGTACAAAGCAATTGTGCAGAATGCTAAGTTCTTAGAAATTTGGGGTTTCATCACATTTGGATGATGAAACAACACTTCTAGCCCACCTAGAAGCTGTGTGTTGTTCTTGTGTAACAGTGATGAGTATTTTCAGAAGAGCAGCAGCTACTGTTTTGGGGATATTTCTACAACAGAAAGTAAATATGTTTTCTTTTTTTTTTTTTAATTGAATGTAACATTATCCCTTTAAATATTAAAAGAAAAAAGTACCAAATTAAAATTAAAATTTTTGCATAGATCCAGTTAAGTGAGACTGCACTGATTTTTTTCCCAAGAAAATTATAAAATTTCTGTGATTGCTATTCTGGAAGAAGTAATTTAAGAAAGGAGGACACGCTGCTTGAAAACTGTACGACTCAGATGCACAAGACCTCCTTCTCTGAAACTCCCTCTATCAAGTCTCTGTTCTCCGATGCCTTAGTGACATCTCTTAAATGAAGTTGTTTCTCTACTAAGGAAGATAATTAATTGCTAAATATACTTTAAAAAATATGATGTATCTTTCAGTTTCATTAGTATTTCTCATATTTATTTACATTCTGTTTCATCGTGTCCTTTTAGAATTTAAGTTTTCAGAGCTAGGAGGCTCTGGGAAAATACTTGGATGAGCTGTACAGTGCACAAACTTTTCTCTCAAACTTAATTTTAAGACATAATTGAGTTGTTATTCACACAGTATTTTCCTCCCTGATTGCAAGAAATGCCAGTCTGTCTCTGTAGATAATAAATGATGGAGATGCAAACTCTGTAATGGAATTTCACATGTACCTCACACAGCCCGAAAGACGAGAATCCTCTAGATAATATGTGATTGCCTCACATGGAGTGCTGCGTACTCCCTTAAGCTTTGCCCACTACCAAGTACAGGGCCACACAAGTGTGATTTTTATCCCCCCCCCCCCCCCCCCCACGAATTGCCAATAAAACCAGTTTGAATTCAACTTGCAATTCATGCTAAGACAATTTAAGGAAATACTGCAAAAAGATCGAGGTTGGAGATTTTTTCCCTTCTTTTTTCCCCCCTCTCTCCTGCTATAAATTATTGGCTGATAGAATCACTATATTTACTGCTACATTTGAAAGATATTCAGGTACCTAACTCCATATTAAGTATTATTCAGTGTTGCTTTTTATTAACATGCTTGCTAATAATTATGGACCCAGTAATGTTTCTTCCCACTCCCTGTAACAAAAATTATATTCTATTACAATATTGGGGATTTGTAATGAGGTTTTCCTTTTTTAAGAGAATTCCTATTGTATAGATCTTCTTTCACTTAGGAATATCTTTGTGTATTATTTTCTGATAAACACTAATGTTTTGTTCTTCTTTAATACTTCTAGTGGTCCTTTTAATTCTTTTTATTAAAACCTAATATGAAGTAGATAATTTTGTAGTCATAGTCCTGTTCTGTAACAGTTTTTACAGTAGTCTTTGCTGTATGTCAAAGGAGCATTTTGGTTTTTTAGATTTCAATTTCAATAGTACGTATATTGCAAAAGAGTTCACTATTGGTTTTGTTGTTAATATTTAGGTTTTCATATTTCGAATTTTCATTCACATTTAAAAAAACTTCCTAAATTTTGATTGTGAGAAGAGAACGAGAAGGAGAAAAAAATCACAATTACTTAAATTTATAGTATAGATTAAATAGCTATGTAATAATTAACTCCCTACTTATTTTACTGTTGCTATTTGTACTATTCTTGTCAGGAGGAAGCCTAGGGGCCAGGATATGTACTAAGTTTTCTCAAACAGGTCACACTATCACTGAAATCAATGAAAGACTTCCACCTTTTCTGGTGAAAATTAGACGTGGTTCAAGAACAAGAATTTGGCCTATGTGTAAATTCTAGATATTTAGGATATACGGTGATACATTACAGTTTACATTTCATTAAGTAAAAAGTTCTATATATGTAAACTGGTCAGGAGATCATGGATAACCTCTTATTATTAGGAAAAGATGTAATAGGATATTTCATTTTGATAAAAGGTCAGAACCTTGGGTTTAGGTGTTGGAACAACGACTTTGAATAACACTGTTCTGCTGGATACTGCTTCACTACTGACTCCGAAGACAAAAATGTTACATACTTTCTTACCAATAGCATTTTTCAGAGAGGCCTTTCTTTGGAGATTTCCCATCATACATTGACTTGGTCTGATGTGACTCTTTTACTGAGTTAACTGTGAGCAGCACAGAATACTTTTATCTAAGATCACAGGCATATTTCGTTAGCAGTTAGTAATGAACAAACTGATTCAGATAAAAATCTTCATCAGTAGCACTTATAGAGGCTTGAACAAGAACATGAATTTTGAAGAGTCTGGCAAGTCTTTAAAATGTTCATACATCTTCAGCAGGGAGTCAAGAATCAATATTCTAAAATATAATAATTAAAATAAAGTAACACCATATCTTTGCCAAAACCACTTATGCAGAGGGATTTGTTTTCTTGTGAAATGGCTAAATTAGAGTTCTAATCCTTCAGACGCACAAAGAAGAGATTTTTCACATGCTGATTAATCCCATCAGATCCAGTTGGACCACTCATTTGCTGTTCCTGAAGACAGTGTGTGGAAGTTTGTAGGTTTTCTGGTTATTCTGATACATTATCAGAAATAGTACTTGTGCAGTTTTGGTTTAGTTAGTATCTTTTTTTTTTTTGCTTCCAGTTAGACTTTCTAGTCAGATTTACTGTGCAGCAACAGAATTATTAATCTGATGAAAAAAACACAAGTTTTGTTGATTTACCGTATCCTTAATCTTTCCTGTGCATCTGTGCACACCAACCTATGTTTTTACTCATGTGTTCTTAAGCAGCTTTAAACTTGATCAGGGAAAAGTAAAAGCAAGGTAATGTCATGCTGTTCTCAGTCTTCACTTAAATCCTTCCTTACTGGTTCCAGTGCAGTGTTGGTGGTCCCCATTATTGGTCTATGTTAATAATTGACAAAACTTTGCCTAACATTTAAATCACATAAAACTCTATTTTAGACTGTGGAATATTCATTCTTCCTTCAAATTCTTCCTCTTCTGGTGGTTCCTGGCAGTTAACAGTCATTTCTTCCAGTAGTGTTGGGTAGTGTTGTTCAGCTCCTTTTGCGTTCTGGCAGCCTGGGTGGGGCAATTTCAGAAAATCATGGAGCACTGGCCAGGATGCCGTTGCCCTTTACTGTGTCATTGTTTTGGGTGAGGTGGAAGAAGAGCATAATCCTTTCTCAGAGAATGTTAGGGAGACAGGGAGGCATGAAAACCCCTGCAAACCCTTCTGGAGTTGCTGTTGCCATTGGAAGTGAGGGAGGAGCTTTCCCAAAGTAAAGACAGGGAGGCAGGACCTGTGAGAGGTTAATTTACTTCTGACACTCTCTGGTATTGAGCCTTTAAGCAGCTAGTCAACTGGATTCTCCACTGAACCTTCAAATCTGGAAAGCTCTTTTATAATTTGTTGAGAAGCCACTTTCTTGGATGAATGCCCGTAGCCATATGGCATTGAATTAACACAGATTTTCACTGAATTAACACAGATTTTCATATTTCATATGTTCTGATACCAGCACTGTTAGCAAAGTGGAAAGTGCAAGTGTTTAACATACAAACTTAAAGGATTTATAAATTTCAGCAATGAATGCTGTTTTTTAAACAAAACAAGCAGCTATTATTTGGTTTTATCACTGTAGTTTCCCTAACATGTCTTCTGTCACATAATAGAAAGAAACTCTCTCTGTTGCTGTGCTTCTTATTTAGGTCAGTCTGGGGGGGACACCTCAGGAGGTCATCTAGTCCAACCTCTGCTCAAAGCAGGTGCAATACTGGCTGTGAAGTGAAACTCCCCAAGCGCAGAGATTGCACAACTTCTCTGGGAAACCTGTTCCAGTCCCTAATTATCCTTTTAATTATTTTAATTTTCATTATATCTGGTCTCCTGAGTTAATCTGTGACCCTTAATTCTCATTCTCCTACCTCAGCCTCAGTGAGCAGCCTGGCTCTGGAACGAGGTAACTTCCCCACTGGCACAAGGGGCTGCTGTGAGGTCCTCCAGAAGCCACCTCCTCTCCAGGCTGAACAAGCACTGGCCTCATCTCACAGGCCACATGCTCCGAGTCCCTGCTTGTGTTGGTGGCCTCTGCTTGGTCTCCCTCAAATTCACCAACATCTTATGGTACTGGAGAGACAAAGCTGGATGGGCTGTTCAGGTGTGCCCTAATGGGTACCTAGGAAAAAAGGGAAGGGATTGCTGTCCTTGACCTACTAGCTGAGCTACTGATGGTAACAGCCCAGCGTGCCGCTGGCTTAAGAGAAGAAAAGATGTAACTTCAGCTCCATGAAACTGCTAAGGTTCTTATTTAAGACTGGTGTTTCAGACCCCTCATTTAGTCATGTGACTTATTTGATTGAAAAAGTTGGACATTTGACAGAATCTATTGATGCGAGTGGAAAATTTTTCAATGACCTTCAGGATTTTAAATCTCATCCTTAATTTATTTTTGGTAGGATTTTTTGTTTATATTAACTAACTCCTTATTTATGCGGACCAACAGATATATCTTACTGCTTAAAATACAGCTGTTCTTAAACGTATGATGTTACATCAGGCTACTCTAGCTGTATCACGTGATCAGATATGGTCCTTACATCTTTTGGTGAGATATATGTTTGTTCGGTATTGTGACATCAGTTTAAAGGTGTCACTTACCTTGAGGAGTGAGCAATTATCTGTAGGTAACTCACATTTTCTCACTACCTCTATGACAAGAATCCAGCAGCAAATCTCTGGTCACTGGCACATGATCTTATGTTTCCTAACAAATTGTGCCTCTGTGCTGCACTGTGCCTTTACAGTTTTAAATAAGATCCTGACATCTGTGTCATTGTGCTGCGTTGTATCTTCATGGGAAATTCTTTTTTCTTAATTTAAATGCACTATTTTTCATCAGATGACAAGCATACATTATGGCTCTCCATTTTAACCAAGGTACTAAAGGCTATTTCAATTTGACTACAGCAGTTTTCTGCCAAATGGCTACTCTAAGTTATATTGTGCACATTACCCACCAGAAAGCACAGAGTTGATGAGAGTGCACTGTCAACTACACCACACATCGATATGGAGGTTATTTGATTTGAAATTGGATTCTAGCCTTCCTTGATCTGTTGTATAAATGGAGACGCATGTGTTGAGGAAATTCTCATGAAGTTTATGAAGAATGTGGCATACCTTTTTTCTTCTTTTTTTTCCCCCCTGAGTTTGGCTTTTACTTTAGGACTTCAGTTCCAGATCTGATAAAAATTCAGAGATAAAGTATAGGATTTTTTTAAATGGAAAGGAAACTTGCAAAAATTATTCATTGCATGGATTTCTGCTCTGATATTAGTCAGGTGTGGGTTGCACACTTTTGTAGCAGGGTGCCTTTTTGACCCATCTTTAAACATTTAAGACTTAGTTCAGTAGTTCATCCAATTGATGAGACATGTTTCTTAAGTACAGCGCCTTCAAAAGTACTCTAAATATATAATATTCTCTGAGAGACATGTCAGTCATTGTCAAGATGAAAATAGCTTAAACGCTAAGTTCCTTGTAAACTGTGTCCTTGTCTTTGGGGCCTATTCATAAAGCAGTGGTTTACTGTATGTATGACACTTAAAAATGCTTGAAAGATAAATGGAGGTACACAATTTCATTGCAGGGCAGGTGGAACCGTAGATATTATGATTCGGGGGGGGTGGTGGGGGGGTGGTCGTGGTAGTGGAAGAACTTGCTGTGCAACTTGCATGCATATCGCCAGCATGTACATGGCCCTAAGGGCAGCACACAGAACTTCACAGAAAACATATTAAATGGGCATGGGGGAAGCATCCTTTGACCTACATAAAAGAGCCTTTGTGTAGATCTCATGAGCAAAAGTTCATATTTTCAAATAGATAAAGATGTGCAGCTTCCTTGGAGTGAAAGGTAGACTGGCAACACTTTTCAGGAAATGGCAAAATCATTATGTTTGGTACTCACTGTAAAACATTCATCAACATTCATGTGAAAGGTTTTGGCATCAAGGAGGTTGTAATATGTGATCCCACATGAATCCTGTCGTAATTTACTATTAATTGATGTTCATCTGTTGTAAAGTGCTGTTACTAACTGAAAAGGAAGCAGAATGAAGGAGGAAAACACAGTGCCCTGACAAGTCCTTTGCAGCCTGGCCATGTGATGGATTCAGGGATAACTGTCAAGCGCTTAGCTCAAGACTCTGAATTTGCCAAGGAATGGGGAGCACTATGCAGGCAGGGAGTGGGGATGTCTTGCAAAACTTGGCATGTGGGGTCGAATTAGCTGTATCATTCAGAGCATTTATGAAGTTCTTTCGTGAGCTATCCTACCACATCCATCTTCTGACAATGAGCTGAAATTTGGCTTTTGGAAAGCATTCTGTACAGAAAGGGTGTTGTGAAATGTGCTAAGTACTATGATCTGAATCTGAAATACCCTGTGTTTATTTTGAGGATTAGAAAGAATTCTCACCAATACAAAGCACCTATTGGGCTTGTTAAGAGCAACAGAAACACTTCAATATTGTGAAACAGAATATTTTAGTGTGTAGTGCTAAATGCATTGTAAAATTTTTGTTTTGTTAGAAAATCAGAGGTAGTAGGACACAAATAAGTTTTTTACACATAGATATTTTCTGTGTGGCTATGATTCAAGAAATCTCAATCTCTGCTGTGCTTCTATATTAAAATCATTCATTAGATATGTTAGAAATAGCAGGAATTAGAATTCAGTTTTATCTAAAATGTTTCCCTGCTACGCATTTTTTTGCTGTGCTGGCTGATTTTTTTTATATCCAACACAATATTGAAACTTTCAAGTTAGCTTCCATGTTAACGAGATGGAAGTAATTCTTGAGTGGGAAAGCTTGTTAAAAGATTTCTCACAATGATATAAAATAATACAATAAGCAATTGCTCACTCATGTATTTCACTTACTCTGCTAACTATCAAGAATTTTTCACTGTTGAGGTTTTTTTTTCCCCTGATTTGCACATACCTGTTTGAAAAATTCATGCGCTTCCCTCTAAGTAACCTGCCTCCTATTATTATAATTTTGTAACAGTAGCATGTATAGGCCACGGACTCTTTGAATGAAGCACTTTACAAATGTGTAACAAAGACAGCCACTGCACAGGAAAACCTACGGTGTAAGTGTAAGGTTTACACTTGTACACAAAGGATGGATAAAACAGGGATAATATAAGGGAACAATGAGACAGTACTCAACATTATGAAAAACAGTGGTCAAGGCAACGCAGCTGCTTAGCATCAGGCATTATGGCAGAGAGAGCGGTAGGATGGGAAACAGGAGGGGGACTCACAGCTTTGGGAAAATCCCAAGGAGCCCCCCACCCATGTTCTTGCTGTGGGTGGTTTTTACACTGTTTTCATATCTGTCTACAGTGCAAGTTAAACCAAGAACTGAGTCCTGGTTAAAGAACCATCCCCCAGCATAGTTATAATTTGACCCAATGCATAGAGGTGGCTGGGTTTTCACCCTGGCTGCAGGGCAGGGCTTGAAAGCAGCCCCTGAGAAGAATGAGGCACCTCACACTTTGTGTTGTGTGTCATCTCCGAGCTGCTTCCCAGGTGACCAGACCTAACCATCCCTGCCTTCTCATTTTAGTCTTTAAATTTCTTGCTGCTGCAGAGGTGATTTTAATTGGAAGACATGGGTTTTGTTGCTTTCAGTCCTACATTGGTTTCTTGGATAAGCAAGCAGCATTGACACCAGAGGTTTTATGTGCAACTCCTGCTGAGTTGTCCAATGATTTAGTAAAGAAAGGCACCTTTGCAAATAAGGAAGCAGAAGCATGGTGGTGGCAGCAAAACTGTCCCTTGCTTGAGCTCCGGATGTGGTCCCAGAACATGCGTGGTCTGGGAGACAGCCAGCTCCGTAATGGAAGTTATGACCAATCTCTTCCTTGTTGCGATCTTGCCTTTTTCATTACAATGTCAGGTATTATATGGCAGTGGGCTATTCAGTGCAGGAGATGAGACTTCAGTGAGCTATAACGCACACAAAAAAAGTGAGACAAATCGCAATTACAAGGTTGCATTTGTACTACAAAGTACAGTCAGTTGTGATACAATGTAGTGGAATGGAATAATCCCTTCTTGGTCGATGCTGGCTGTGGTACGTTGTGTGCTGCAAAGAGTTAGTGCTACAAATACAGGTCACCATCAGAAAACTATGTCACAAAGAATCAGAACAACTCCTCTCTAATGAATGCATATGTCATAATAAGATAATAGTTAATAATGCTGCTGATGCATCAGGAGTCTGTAAAATTAGCTTCATTGCATTTTGGATCTGAAAAGATTTGAGATCTATTCCCATGTTCAATTTGTACCGCCAAAAGGCTGCCAAAAAAACTTCAGTGCCGTGAAACAGATAAGTTGTCTGGTTTATACTATGTGACTATGCATTACTATCTGGCTTTTGCTGCTTAGGCTATAACCTGCTCAAATAATTTATTTTTGTGGCATCCCAGAGCTTGCTATAAAGATGTAAGCTCCTGTATTGCTTTGCATCTGGATATTTGCAAGACCAAAAGACGTTAATGTCAGAATTGAATTCTGCTATGTGAATAGTGTCTATCTAAACATGGTAAACGCTTATGAAGAGGAAGTGATTTTTAGTTTATCTGCTTTTGCCTTACTACCAAGATTTTAAGGAGCTTCACAGTTGCTTAAGAGTGCAGTAATTGGAAGAGTGCAGTATTGGAAAGTCTATCATCAGTTTCTATCTTTTTTTTTTTCTTTCCCCATTTCTCATTCTCCCCTTTTCCCTCCCTCTTTTCCTCTTTAAGGGAATGAACTTTGCCTGATGAATTAAAAATTTTGCACTTGCATTTAAAAAAAGTTAATGGAAATTCTTCTAAATTATTCTACTATTAAAAATGTTTGGTTTAGCCTTGACTGCTATTTAAAACTATGACCATGCCTGAAAACAAACAAAACCCCCCAGCTTACAAAGCAAGCAGTCTTTATTTCTCTTTTATTGAGTTTTGTTCAAAACTTGTCTTAAATTCAGTGGACAAATATGCAAAAGGTACTTAAATACATCACATTATTTCTTTGAAGGTATTTCCCTCCTTAACCAACCTCCTTTGCTGATGAAACAATGAAGTCTTTAGATATTTATGTAGTGATTATGCTTTTCATTCCCTAAGAAGCTGAAGGAAACTGGTAGTTTTCTAGACACAGTAGCTCAGATTCATCAAACTTATCTTCAACTCACTGAATGTCCTCTGATTTACCAGAAAGATATATGCAGCTGAGAACAGAATTTGATTTTCTTTTCCTTAAAAAACTTTCTTGTATTTTATAATATCAAAATTATATATTATCTAACTTACTCAAATAGAAGTTGTATCTACATATACACATTCTTTTATATTGACATGTAATAATGGAGGAAAGGCCTAGATATGCCTCAGATTGAAGTTTAAATTAGGTAAACTCAATGGAAGGGAAATGTTGTCAATAGAACATTTATCTAAATTATCCCTCTGAAGATGAAAATATCACCATAATATTTACAAGGAAAATTTGAGACGGCCTTAAAGCTAATATGATCCCAGTCTTCCCTGCCCTCTCTCTTCCCTTCCCCCACACATTGCTTGATTTGCCTTTCACTGTGAAGAGCCTGTAGGGTTATCTCTCCCTTTTTTTTTTAAACACTGCTGTAATATTTTCGAAACTGGTTTTAAAGAAGAAATTTCTTTGGTGCAATTGCAATTTTTAACAACTGCTATGCTCTTTGTAGCGGATGTCCACTGGTGTAGAACTAAAATCTGGAAGTAATCAGCAACCACTGAACATCAGAAATTCTTCAAAAAACATTTAAACACAGCTGGAGTCTGCTAGCAGTTGGGATAGGATTCAGGTACCTAATCCCTTGAGGTTAGTTGCCATCCCCCATCTTCCTTGTTTTATATGTGGAACTAAAAAGCCCCAGGGTGTTGATGGTTGTAAAGAAACAGTGGCATCTGACACCTGCTGGGAGCAATAAATAAAGAACTCTGCCTGCCATTGTCAGCTTGCGCCTTCTTCCTCCCTGCTACACTGCTTTTATTTTGTACCGGGTTTAGGAAGGCGAGATGAGCACTACCTGTTTAGCCATGTAAACAAACCTGATAAGTAACAGATATCACTGCTGAAAAGCCAGCCGGTTTTGACATGCGTGCTTGACCTGTAATACAAGCAAGGCTGCTTAAGAAGTAAACAAAACTGTAACTTCACTTCAAAGAAATATTGTTGTAATTATGCTAGAGATTACACGGCTCAGAGAGTGTCTTTGGATCCTGCTTAGTTCACTTCGCAACATTTCTTTTTTCTGGATTGTTTCTGATTTCCTTGTTATATCTAGTCAGTCTGGATAACCTCTCTGGTTTGGATTGTCTCATCTGCTCACACAGTTCATAAGTAACAAATTAAGGACATCCGTCATTTTGCTTTGAAACGAACTTGCGCTTTTGCTATATACAGAAACATACAAAAATGCCTCTCTCTCAACACCACTACTAAGAATGTTTTCTCTCTCACCTCCTATACATGCAAACAGTGCTATGTGTCTAGGTGAACTGAGAGACTGGTAGCATGGCTGGGAATTGGCAGCGCAAGTATTGAGCTTGGTTCCCCTCTACCCAGTCTGCAAGGACATGCAAGTGCTATGGACTGGCCTGAGCTGCTGAAAAAAAGAAAGGGGCTGATTTTCAATGGTCTCCTGTAGTCCACGTTAACCCTCTTGCCTGGTTCTGCTCTAGAGGGAATCTTGGAAGAATAGTGATAAGAAGGCAAGATACTTTGGGGATCAAACTTTAAAATTCAAATACAGTACAGACCTTTGTTAAAAAATATTGCAGCAAAGATGCAGCAAAGATGCAGCAAACAAAGCTGCTTCTATTCTTTACCCTAGCCCCTTCTGACCTCTAATAATTTTCCTCATATGTTTTGGATACATGATATTAAACTGATTTTTTTTAATGTAAAAAAATCTGAAAGCCTTGTAGTCAAAGTAATTGCAGTTTTCCCAGTTAATCTGCAAATCAGGGTTTAAATGGGACTTGAGTTCTGCTTTTCCTTTGTGGTGATCCTCTGCACAAAAGTAAATTTTATTCACTCGAGAATAGCACTAAAAAGTAACACTTTGAGAAAGCTTTTATTTTCTTTCTTTGTTTTGAATGACTCATACATCTGGTTTGCAGCTGTATGTTCTATTTAGGTATTACAAGCCTATATAACTTCTAGAACAGAGTCTAAAATCCGATCAGTGCTATAGACAAGCATTGTAATAGAGTCAAGAATGTGGAAAACCACAAGAAAAGAATTAGTCATCAATGAAATCAAGCTTATTCACACTTTTAGCACTTTGTAGGGCCGTAAGACTTTTGATGGATTGATTAACTTGTAGAAAATCAAAGAGAGTTTTGGGGTGGAGTGGTATTTTTAAGTCCCTGATTTTCCAGAAAATGGAAAAATTGCTGCAGAATTTTAGCCTAAAACTTGGAGTGTCTTTTGCACTATGTCTGAGCTAATCAGGTTGTAAGTAAGCTTAAAATAGTGATACAAGTTTTTATATTAACTTGGTTAAAAAGCACACAAAATTGTGATGATCACTGCCTTAAATTTGTATTGGTTTTAATGTTCGTTGACATGATAAGCAAAAGTCTATAATTTTCCATGGACTGTGGTGCAATTTCACTCTACTTCCTTTGAAGTGTGATGTGTATGAACAGATGAGGGAATTAAACCTTTTCCACTGCTTGCCAATATAGGCAGTATCACAGGCCATTACGTCAGAAATAATTTAAAATCACTTAAACATTTAAAATAGTCCACAGAAATGATCCTAAAATGGAATTATATGGCTTTAAACGTTCAATTATGATTATGTTTTATTATTTACATTTCAGTAGCTGAGACTATTTTCTGTTCCTTCCTACATGATATTTGCTTAAAGTAATTATACCAACTGAGAACAGTGGCAGATTGAAATTAAATGTTTGGATTAAATATTTTGTCAGCAAACATGCAGCAACTGCTTTACTACTGCTTCTCTTCTTCTCTTCTCTGCATACTGATTAAAAAAGATTAGCTTTTATCTTGGCATGATTTTAAAATGCCTAGATAAATGCCATTTGATATTGCAGCTTAAAAAAGTCCAGAAAGAATCTGGATCTAAATAATAAGGAACATACGATATGAAAATGAAAAAAGATGTGATAAGTCTATCTGCTCAGCACCTCACCCTATCCTCAAACAAGCTATTTTTATTGTATTTCCAATTAATCTGGGTTGCAGTTAGGACCAAAATATGATTAACTGAAGGCTTCCACATTGCTGCTGATCTAAATATATGAACTTCTCATGGGGCTTTTTAGAGAACTAGAATTCAGGACACCTACTGCTTTCTAATCCTGAAACATGGGAAAACATTTTGATTCTGTACTAATAATGAAAAAGTCTGTTATCACCTATCTAACAGGAATTCTCATTAACCTCAACAAGACTTTCATGTGTAGATAAGCAAATGTAATACGACTTTTCAACAATGGCAGTTTCAGTGCAGAAACTCAGCAACAAAACTTCAACCTGATATATCGTAGCTTTAGTCCTCGTTTCAGCTGTGTTTTACTTGGCCAAGCCAACAGTTCTCACTCCTGTAACTGAGACTGTGGCCATTCCTCTGGCAGCCCTGCCACGCCTGCAGCACCCATACATGGAGGGAGATGCTCCTTGGCTTCCTGATCTAAAGCTCGACTCTCAGACTGCTGCTTTCTCCCTCCACCCAGGCCCATTGCTCCTCCTCTGGAAGAGGCAGGTTTCCATCCATGACCAGCGCTCTTTTTGTCCCAGAGATCACCCCACTTGTTTGCATGGTTATGTCAGCCTAAGTGCTTCCATTTCTTCTCTATGACAACTCTTACAGAATTAGGTAAGATCTAACTCAGCTGGATTCTACAGATGTTTCTCAAAAAACTACTCCGTACCATAGAGAGAACATCCGTTATTTCCAGCAGACCTTTGTATGACTGAGTTTCACTTTAAAAATACTCACATTGATAAATAAATTCTATGTATCGTTTTTCCTTCTCCCTTGCTTTCTTTATAGACACAAGGAAGAAAATGTTTATACCGAATGCAGTACTATGTATGGATGTGTATTATCTTACACTTCTTTCTGTAAAATGCCTTCCTTTCTGGTTGGCTCATTGGTTAAGCTCTTGTTCTCATGTATTTTTGCCTAAGGAACAGACAGGAAGATAGTAACAGTTTTCTCTCTTCTTGAGAGTGAAGGGAGGTGGATATGACATTCTCTAGTCTTTCAAGAAAAGGCGATTTTTACAAGGTAACACAAGATGATTTCTCTCTGAGGGACCACATTACCCCAGAGACTCATCCTGATATTTCATCTCACCGTATGTTGTGCCAACTTCTGGAGTATCTCAGCACGGAATTTTCTAGCCTTTTCTGTGACACATTTAAGTTCAATGTTTTCTGTACTTAGAAAAAGAGGATATTCTCCTTCCATGCCATTTATTGGTACTATTTTACTAGTCAAGAAGAACAGAAGGTTGCTAGAATACTTTGTGTGTGCATTTAAAGGTCTTTGGGTATAGACTATACAGCATATTGTTGTTATAATCACTAAACAAGTTAGAAAGATGCCGTGATATCGGAAAGGTTAATGGAAAAATCTTAGTAAACAGATGCATTGTTAAGGTTTCTCTAGGGCAAGTTTGAATAGTGAAGTTTGGAAAGCCATTAGCACAGCTGCACCAGCGTATGCTGGTACAAGCTGTCTTTAAATATTCTGCTGGTAACAGTCTGAGTAATACAGTAGCAGAAATGCACCTGACCACATACGGTCATTTCTATTTTCAGTTTAATTGCCTTTTAAGGACCACTAAGGAATTCTAAATAATTCTAGTGTGCTTCATCAGCCAGCTGTGAAATACACTATTGCAGCTACATAAAGACTTAAAAATAATAAGTATGTGTACAAGCAGCTTACTTTCTCACCCAAGGATGTTAAAGGCACTTACGTGTCATGGATGTAACGGCGCATTTGGAAAAGCAGACCCAATTCATACTGGGCACATGGCATGTGATTTCCTATTGAGCTATAAAGAGGAAAATAGCATAATCAAATGCAAAAACTTTTCAGAGCTGTCAGCTAGCACAAAGCTGCTTCTGGGAAAACAAACTGCACTATTTACAAATTGTGATATCATCAGGAGCTATTTATATAGTGAAAATAATTTACACTCCAATTACGTATTTGTAGAAAGTCCAGCCAGAAATGGCCACCTGTGTCATTCCAGGCTGACCCTCAAACTAGAAATGAGGCTAAAGCTGGCTTTTTAATTATGAAATATACTTTCCTTGGAGAGGACCACATTTTTTTTTTTTTTTTTATTACAGCATTGAAAACATCAAGAATCAAAAAAAGAAAGTTATTAATATGTAAAGGGCTTTTTTGGCAATTAATCATGGGCTCATAAGAGATGCTAGATCATCACCTCTATTTCTTGCCAGAAGAGTAATTTTTTTTTTAGAGTTTTTTTCCAGTCAGATTTAATTTGTAGTAAGCCATTGGGTGTGTACTGCTTTACCTGGGAATTGATCTGCACTCTATCATTCATTTGGAAATTTCTGCTTTTAGCGTCATTCAATTATTCATAATTATGTAGATTCATAAATTAGATTAAGCTACTAGATTTATTTTCTTTGTCGACAACCTGCTAGCTACATCTGATAGGTAGAGATTTCTTGTTTGGGTAAGCCATCAAGGGGAAACTCTTATAAGCTCTTTAATTCAAATCTACAGCACAGGAAATGCTGAATTTCATTTTTTTTTTTGAATTCAAACAGTTCTTCCTAACCAATGCAAATCACCGAGGACAATTAGTTGCTGGAAAAACCAGTACCGGAGGGCAAGAGGGCACCAGGTGTTTCCCAGTGCTTAGCAGTACCTGTAGTGAAAGGGCACACATTTGCCTGAAAATTATTTGGTCTCTCCTTGTTACAGGATTGGGATAACTGTAAAAGATTAGACTAAGAAGTGTATTTATCTATTTGTTTAAATCACGCATTCAACAGTGACTTGTGTAATTAAGAGTTTTACTGGAGTCTCTGAACACACTTTCAGCTTTACCTGTCTGTACATCTTGCACAAACAATGGGTAAAAACAATTAAATGTGCTGTGAGAGAGATTAAATACTTAAAAGAGTATTCTGGTCACAAGAGCGATGACAGTTAGCTCTGTTTGCAAAGCCTGAGAACTTGGGTAGGTATAGCATCTAAAAAATTTAACACAAGAGAATTAAGAAGATTTTCTGGGCATTTAAAAAAGTGCATTGCTATATTAGTGAAGAGAATTTTCCTCTGTATTGTTTAAAATTACTTTCTGCGTGCTGTATGCATAGCATTGGGGGCTGCCTGATGAAAGTTACTTCCACCGCTGTTCACTGAAAAAAGTTTTGAATTGAACATTAGGCTTCCAATTTTTCTTGCAAATCTGTGTGGAAATTGCTGCCTGTTTTGCAAAAACATAATCCTAGGAATAAAGACAGTATTCAAATATTTTCTGTAGCTGGTGAAATTATCAGTCATCATTTGTGCATGTTTATTCCAGCACCGAGGTGCAAAGAATGTATTCATGTGTGTCAGGGGTTCAAGAGAAATGTGCATGTGTGGGCTAGAGTGGGCAGCTCATTAAGAAACATCATATACGTGGTGTGTAATGAGTACAGCTCATGTAGCAATATACCACCAGGAGGAATTCAGGTATAAGATAGAAACTTAGTTGCTCGTTGTAACTCTCAATGCCAGGTAAGAAACACTGCAGATCTGACGCCTTCCAGGATGGTTGAACTTTACAGCATGATTTCAGCAGCAGAACTTTGGTATCGAAGCAGTATTGCTACCTCAGAATGAAAATAATACCAATAATATATAACCATACCTTACTTTTTAATGTCCTTGTCACCCCAGATTATCACGAAGACTGAAGAAAAAAGTTTCTCAAGTCATCTAGGCTATTCCCTACCGTTAATGAATTGTTTCTTTCTAGGTATTCCCAAATATCAGCTTTTTGCTGTTAGGTGTTTTAGCAAATGAGGGACTTTTGCTGAAGAGGCAAAACAGAGCCCAGATGATGTAAAGATTGCCCTGAGCTCAACTAAACAATAGTGGCTCTTTGGTCAGTTGAACTTATTGCAAGATCCTCCCTAGTTTTTCTCTCTCCTTTCAGATCTCTTGACTCTTGGAAAAAATCTCCTGTCATGTATCGTCTCTCAGAAGCTCTCCAAGTCTGTAGCTTTGATTATAGTACCATGAGTGACTTGACCTAATATGATCTGCAAATGAACGAATTATTTCTACAGAAAGCTACTAACATGACCTTACTTGTAGCTATGAATTCTCTACCTATCACCCTACATTTTCAGTGAATCCCACAATTAGTATGGGTAAATGTAATTTCGCTGTTTCATAAGACTGTACTGAGATGGAAACTCAATCTAGCGCTGATGAAGTTAATGGACTTGCTCTCTGGGCCCTCTAGAGTGCTCTTCATTTTACTTGTTGCCAACAACAACCTTTTTAATCACAATCACATCTGCTAGAAGAGTGAGTTGTAAGATTTCATGGTTGAACCCTCTTTCGCTGTATTCCACAGAGACATAGTTATCCTGTGTCTTCATCCCAGATTGTTACTCAAAGCTGTGTACCACCTGGATAAGACCATCAATCTTCTCAGGCCACCATCTCTTCTATGATATGTTACACTCCATACCATGGAAAGAAAGGCATTTAAGGTCTCTGCTTTCTTAAGACAAAAATGTGAAGATGATGTGTAGATTTTTAGTGTCCTCAAGGAGCTGAAGGATCATCTTTTTTTACCCATTATCAATTATCTGGATTAAGTTATATCTTAGGATATGGTTTACATTAGTTGACAATACCTGAGTGTATAAATCAACTTAAAGAGCAGGGTTTTAGAAAGATCCCACATTAAAGCTGTGTGATGTCCTCCTCTAGAGCTCTATATGTATAGCTTAGACAGTAGCAGTCTTTCAAAAATGTTTATTAAAATCTCTCAAAATGTCTCTCTAAGTGGAAGTCTCTGGCCTTTTTCTTTTTTTCCCCTTTGAAATGTTTGTATCAACTGATACATTATTTTAAGCAGGGGAAACCAAGAAATAACTGTATGTCCTTTCAGTCCAATCATCTCCTAGGAGTCTAGGTAGAGCCCCTTAAGATAGTTGGAGACCTTATAGCCCTGTCTCCAACTCCAAAAGGCACATAAGCAATCCGAGTTGTCAAGACTTCTAGGAAGTTCCTGATGCTGAATAATAATGGAGAGGTTGTCCAAACTTTGCTAGGTAGAGAAGATATCTGGTGAAGGTAGTAGTTACTGTTTTAAAGAAGTCAGTCATAATGCTACTGTGGTGATTGGGGTTTTTTTCTTTTTTTGTTTTTTTTTGGGGGGGGGGTTTTTTTGGTTTTTTTTTTTTTGTTTTTGGATTCTGTTTTCATTTGGGTATATTTTGGCTTTTCTCTTTTAAAAATGGAAGATAGTAACATGTTCGCTTTTGGTGTGCTAATCGTGTATACTTTTACTGGGAAAAGAGGGGTGCATTTTCTAGGTTTTATGGACAGGAACGATACTCGTAGCTGTAAGTGCCAATATTTTATGCTCATAGTCTTTTTGTTATAATTAATTCTCCATTAAAAGATTAATAAGATAGTGGAAAAATGGTGGCTAATTTTTCCAGCTGAAACTAAGGAGGGAATATAGATGGACAGAATGTAATTAAAAAGGCTGGAATTTGGCCAAGACGCTGGCATTGTTATTTTTGCTCTTGCAAAAGTACCATGGGATCTTTAATGGCCCTGAGTGGCCTCAGTTGTATGTCTCTCTTGAAAGATGGATGCTAGTGATCCTCTACTGCCTAGTGAATGCACTGCTAATGTCTGATTGGCTGAGAGCTGAGAATAAGAGCAGGATGAAGAGATTCATTAAAGAGTGAAAGATAAAAATGAGTGAATGGTGAAACTGAGGACCCCTGCCTTCTCTAGGAAGTGTCTTATTGCTGCCTTGAGGAAGTGGTGGTCTGATCCACAACTCACTGAAATCAGTGAAAAGAATCTAAGTGATTTCAAAGGATTTTGGCTCAAGCCCTGAGTTCCATTTCATCTTGCTCTTTGTTCTCTGGCAAGGATTAAAGTAACCAGGAAGTCTTGTATCTGATTGCATCTTCCCAAAACACAAAATTAAATTATCTTTGTCTGTGTAAACAGATTTTCTATACGGGCTGCTGCTCAAGGTCAGGAGAAAGGATCTATAGAGGTTCCTGGCCTGGAGCACAGCCTTCCTTGGCTTGTGAAATTAATCTGCTCAGTACACATAGCCCTACAGAATTCAGTTGTCATGTATTTATATCCGTGGGCTTTTTCTTTTGAGTCTTGAGTTTATAGATCTGTGTACCAAAGATGGGCTTTGGCTTTACCTCATTTTCCTGTAGCCATTCATGAAGGAGTAATGTATCACAGCAGATAAACCTCACTCATCTTTCGTGTTATGAGGAGCTGTGTTGTCATGCTGGTTCATTGGTGTATTTTTCAAACTACTCTCATACTTTCACCTTGTATTTGGAATGAAGTTAAAGTACTTTTACCTCTAGGTAATCAAAGTGTTTTCTGCTATCATTGAAGCTACCTGGCAATTTCCATCATATGCACTGTTCTCAGGCAAATAACTGCTTACAAAATTTAGCTTGTCCAAGCATTCATTTATTGGTCTGAACTTTATCTGTCTTACCTCTGATATACTTGGAGAGTAATGGCTTGACTTCAAATATGGCTATATTACAAAGTAAATTTGCTTATTTGATATTTGTGAGAATATTTTTTGCAAAAACTGGGTATATGCTCTCTTGATGTGAGACTGCCAACAACTGTACAAGATTTGCATTTGCCCAATGAGTTGCACAGGTAACAGAGGGGAACCTTATATGTTGATCCCTATAGATATCTGAAGTGCCATATTTGAGTCTCACAAATTGTCCTGAACCATGTGTACAGCGTATTGTTGAAAATATGTAGGCAGTCAACTTTAGGGAGGCAAAGTAGGAACCATGCTAAAACTACACTTGCATGTCTTGAAATAACATAGGAAGATGTAACTACTACCATCCTGCCACCTTTTTTTCCCCTCTAGAAAACAGTAAAAATTTAAAAATCAAATATTTTACCTAATCTTGTTTTCCAGTGTCTTTCCAATGAGTCATTCCTTTGTTTAATGTGTTCTCTTTTTCATTAACAGGGGAATGTAATTAACAGTGTATGAATTAGAGGGGCTCTCTTTTACAAGGCTTCTTTTATGTAAAAATTCTTTTGAGAATGTAATGATCTAGGGTTTTGCTTTTGCTTCTGCTTATGCGCAGCTTTTCTCTTGTTTTGGTATTTTAGTGACTGCAGAGAAATGACCCTTGAAGTTATAGTGTCAGGCTGGTAATGAACTGACATCCAGGGGAAAAAACCATAAACCTTTTCTTTCATTCTCCCATCTTGTTGTGTTGGGGTTTTTTTCCTTCCTTGTAATTAGACTTGCCACCATCAGGGACAGTCTTAGTTATTAACAGCATCTTGCTCACCTTTGCAGAGGGACAGAAATGGCTAAGCAAAAACATCCCCCTCAGTACCAGTCTGGGAGGTGGACAGAAACTGGCATTCACATAATCCAGTTTTCTTCATGTATTAACCTTTCTATCCTTAGGGACCATCACTTTTACTTTGTGCATGGAATCTCTGATTTTCTGTTACTTTTGTCATTTCTCCCAAGTAGTCATGAAATTTGAATACAAACTTGCCATCTGAGATTTTGGTTCAGACAAAGAGCTGTGGTTGTTCTAACCACTGCTACTCTGCATAAAAATGTGAAAGGCAAAACCAAACATGCTTTTCTTTCTCTAAAAGTTCCCAGCTCTCATACTGCTTTGGTGGGGGTATTGACATCATCGAGAAGCTTGAAGAGAAAGTGCTGACATTATTCATGTTTCTGCCAGAGTTGCTGCCCCTCCAAGTAATTTGTTTTCCTAGAGCATTGTGAACTGTTGCTGCAGTAAAGTGCATAGAAAAGTTTTTCAAGGTAAAAGGGACCAATATATTGGTTTTACTACAAACTGAATGCTTCTGCTGTGGCCCAGGTGCCAGGGTTTTACCAAAGCATCTTGACTGGATGCGAGACATCAGTCTAACAGTTACACTAGCTCAGCTTCTCTTTGTCCTTTGTTTCCAACCCCCGGTCATCTACTATTTGATGTAAAGGAGAAGCTCTGTTAGCTAGCTGTAGTAGTAAATCATGCGTTTGATGATATTGGTAAAGACACTGACCAGCCTTAAACAAGTCAGAAATTGTTTACTCCATTTGCAGTTTTAACACACTAATCTTACCATGTGTGAAAAGAATCACATTCCCTCACATCTCTTACACCTGCAAGCTATGCATCAGCAGCATCAAGACCAATGTTCTTGTTTGGTATCACATAGACTTGCCAAAAGCTAGGCAGTAAGTTAGGCCTTCGTTAGAGTGTGGTGCTGTCCCCAAGCCTATTGGGCATTGCGAGTAAAGCAAGCTGTCAGTCTGATGTGTTTACGGATAGATGGGTCACGAGTAGAAGCAATTATTTTAAATGTGACCTGACCAGTACAGAGCTGGAGAGATTTTGCACATTTATAAATGACCATCTTCATCAGACATCCAGCCAAGGATGCATTACCAAGCCAGTTGCCTGAAAGCCTTTTGTGTTAAATCAAAGAATTAGACTCGATATTATTTAGACTTTTCCTCAGCAGTGCATGGAGCTTTCACAGTTTCTAGAAAGCTCACATACCTTTTGTTGCAGGAACCAAAAAGTGAATATACGCTATGGACTTCACATACTGTTCTTCTATTCATAGGAGGGCTTACCAATAACACAGAAAGAACCAGTGCACATATTATAAATATACTTCTCAAATGAAACATTTTGTCTTTATTCCCTAATATTTCTCATAAGGATACCATCAGATCTCTCTATCACCTTTTTCAATGTTATTTTTTTCGTTCTAACAAACTATCTCCCTCTGTAAGCCATTATCTAAAACAAAGTTTACACTTCTGATTCACACATAGGGATGCTATTCTTCATGACCATCTCTTCACCTTATCTCATTTTAGAATAATGATAAAAGGAGCTTTGGTCCCCTGCTGCTCACTCTGCCCTTCTCTGAGCTTGCTTTCCTCAGCGTTTAAAAATGCGAAACTCCAAACCCCTGTTTGAAACAAAGTCTTCTTAATCCTTGGATCTGGCAGAAATGCTCTCAGTTATGGATACAATTGGTGTGCAAAATTGTGTCTATCCCAATTACACCCTGGCTCTGGGCAGGGTATAATTTGGCCCTGTGCACAGTTTAGCCTGAACTCAGAGCTTTTCTGTGTAAAGTGCAGTTGTAGAGTCCTGAAAGAAGGTTTTTGAGCACCTGTTCTGGCCATATTCCCTCCAAATATCTTCTAGGACAGTAAGTACCCCAAGATAGGATTTCAATAAGTTGCCTTTACTGGAAGTTGCAACATGATTATTTAAACTGCTTCCTGCTGTTTACTACAGCTGCAGTGATATGGAGACATTATAATGGGAACGAGGGAGAGAGCCAAGTAGTCTGGTTTGTCTTTATAATCTGTATTTTTACCCTTAAAGTTTATAGATTTTGTTTGTTTGTTTATTAAGACATGATTTATTTGTTTTTTGAAGAGACTGGCTATTCAGTCACCTCTTCTTTGTCCAAATTTACAAAACACTTGGAGGGGTAATCATGACAATTACCAAAGACTTTTTAGGTGCAAGTTCTTTGGTGCTAGGATGTGTTTCCACTGGCCATATATCAAAGTCTGAGTCTGGTCACCTTGTGCATCATAGGGCAACATGCACATTTATTGGTCCTTAGCGTTTGTCAGGTAGCTGGGCTTTCAATATAGGACAGAATTATGTCTGTTACCCACCTTCTCCCCCTTCTAAAGCGATATTTTTAAATTATGAACCATATAATATCTTCCAGACACTGAGATCATGTTAGCTTAAGATAGGATGGCAGAAGGAATTCTTAATCAATGCTATTATATACAAACCAGTCGCTCATGGTCTTGTGTCTCCTCCTGCATCTTGGAAACAGGAAGGACATAGCTTGAGTATCTTTCATGCTCTTTTCGCTTTATTTTCCTTTCATTCCTCTTCAGTCCTCATGACAAAGGAAAGAAGATGAGAGGAAGAGGAAAAAACAGAGGGAGGAAAGACAGCAGAAAAAGTTTCTTTGCCACTTGACCTTCACCAAATGATAGAGCCTCCACCCCTTTGAGAGAGCTTACAACCAGTTCTTTTTGTCAACAGTGCCTTCGTGTATAGGCTCACACTGGGAAATCGCTACTGGTCTGTACTCTCCCGCTGAAAAAGCTGTCTCTCAGCCTGCTCCCCTGTCATTTCCACCTGAATCAGTAGAAGCGGTGCTCCTTTGTACCCCGCTGCCTCATGGGCTGTGGCAAATCTGTGGACCCTCTTCTAAGGCGCTTCTGGGAAGTCAGATAAGAACAACAACAATTTAAAAGTTTTGAAGAGTTAATGGACAACAGTAAAACAATAAGATAGTTTCTAGAGTAATGTAGAATGTATATCCTCCAAGGTATGGTTGCAACAATAAGGAATACTTAGGCATTTGTTTCCCAAGGAAAGTGGTGTTAGTTCTTTAGTTTGAGTAACTAAAAGTATATTTTTGAGAGAACATGGAAGACAGTATTGTCATGGCCAGTACTACATTAAGAAATTGGAATAAGACTGGACGAGCTGACCTAATGTCTTTTTCTGTTTGTAATGACTGCTGATGTACTTAGTCCCTGCCCTTTTGTTTTTCAGATGTCTTACCCAGGGCCAAATTAATCCACTGGGTGCCTTTAGTGCAGATGAATTTAACTCAAGATCTTTAATTTTTTAGTGCCAAGCTATGCCTAAAAATCTGAAGTATATGTCTGAAGTGGTATAATTTCTTTTTTAGTATTTGACTTTTTTGCATCACAATGAAACTTATTTTCTGCTATCTATGTGAGCATACTATTTTTAAAGCTAATATATGGGTCATATTCTATGCAAGAGCACTTTGGCATGCTTTTGTATATATCATTGTCTTGGCACGTATCCCAATTCCCTTCTCCTGATCTTTTTGACTCCTCTTACCCTGGGGATTGTGTACTGAGTTATCAATACTGAACTGTGTGTCTTCAGGAAAGAGAGAGTGCCTTTAAATGAGTGAAATAAAAATATACAAAACACACTATTTTTACACCAAAATAATTTGATGGCCAGTCTATCCTGTCTGAACCTGGTGGGTTTTAGGATTTTAGGAATTCTGACTTTCTAACCCGTAGCATTAAATAATGTTCAGGAAAACTGAACAGGTACTGGATGCTGTTTAGTGACTGGAAAAGATGGCCTAGAAACAGGACTGTGGGATTCTGGTTTTGTTCCACCAGTTTTTAATCTCTCTAGACTTGGTTTATATCTTTAAGTATTCTGCTTACTTGCACAGTTCTTATGAAACTTGGTGAATGCAGTTATGATATATTATTTACCCATATGTTACTAGCAGTGGTAACTTAGCAGTGGGAGAAACAGTTAAAACTAGTGTACTTATCTTGCTTGGTTGTTTTTACTGCATTTTTTTAAAATTTAATTGCTTACTCCCTTTTCCCATTCCTGATCCTATCTCTGCTCCTCCTTGTGACTGAACCACTTTCTCTCTTTTGAGCCACTCACTCACTTCTTTATATATTTCCCCTTAAGCCCTTCCTTTTCTATTTAGCTTATGATTGACTCCCTTTGAAAGGTATTTTGTGCTATTGTGTGTTAACTTAAATTGTATTTTACATAAAAGGTACAAGATAAAATAAAGGAGAGGGTGGGAGATGATGCATTAGTGTGTGGGCTGAAAGATGGAACAAAGGGTTGTTTTTTAATTCAAGCTGAAAATAGAAAATGAGATACTTGCGACACTTCTGTGCATGTCAACAAAACTGTGACTTTACTCACAGAATAAAAAGTATGAAAATTCTCTTTAAGCTACTGAGATATGATAAGTTAAGAATCTAACCATGTCATTTGCTGATAAAAATAATTCTAGGCTTCTTTTTAAACACTTGTTATAATGTTGGACAATGTGAGCAAAAGAAAATAATTTGCATTATGAAAAACTCCTGTAAATATATCTGCTGAATTGCAATGTGCAGCTCCAGCAGGATATTGCTTAGAGAGATTTTGTTTAAAACATTTATTGGAGGCATATATTACAGTATATCATTTACTGGCTGGAAGCCATGCAATATGTGTCTTAACAAAAAAAAATTACCTTGTAATATGAGCCCCTCCAAGGCATAATTATATAATAAAGTTCTTATTGGGAAAACTGGAAGAAGGCCAAGCCTTGTCCAAATATAGTGAATGTCAGAGCCAAATTTATTATCCTTAGCTATTAACAGGAGAAGGCAGGTTTTGTTTACCAAGCCTAATTCTCTCCTAATTACAGCCACTATAAAATAATTACTATCCATGGGATAACAACACAAGACAGAGTGACTAACAGAAGAAACTGCAGGGGTTAGAAAACAGAGTGCAAATCTGTGTCATTTTGAACAGCTTGTGTACTGCCATGAACAAATTAACGGACTTCATTAAGGAATTATGTTTTAAGAGTGGCTTTGCAGTGAAGCAGTAAAGCAATTAATGCATCTTATTTGGTCCTAGATCTGAGTTCTAGTGTGGTTTTAGACAGCAACTTAATTTCTTTTTTTTTTTTTTTTTTGATGTATCAGGTATAATAGGATGCAACCACATTACTGTGTAAGATCAGTAATGAGTCTATGGAAAAGACTTTATTTTGGACAAATGATATCCAGTCCCTGTTTACTCAAAATGTTTTACTGAGTGCATTTATACAAACCTAATCTAATTTATACTAACCTAAAAAACAAAGAGAGAGACCAAACTATGCTGTAAAATAATTTGCATCTACAAATATTTATTCCCATTATATTTTGGATAAAACCCCACAGCACTATATAAATGTTATATGTAATGTCTGTGTTTGTATTTGAGCAAGGAAGGTAGGTTCTTGAAAAATTGTTGATATTTTATTGTTGCTCTCCATAAAATTCAGAATAGAATATTTCTCAGCTGAAACCTAATACTTCATTAAATTTGCAATGTTTCCATTCTCACTTTACCTACCTTCTTCCATCTTGTCAAACAACCCCAGAAGTGCACAACAGACGTAGGGCTAGGGTTTTTGCACAATTAAAGCGTATGTATCAAACTCAGCCTGTGCACAACATATTCCCGGTGTAAAAGGTTAGAGTTTGAGCTGTCTTCTCTCTGTGGCAGACACTTCACCCTATAGCAGGGCTAACTCCCTTATTTTAAGTGACTTAGTGGGAACTGGCAAACTCAACACACTTGGGAGTCTGTTTTAGATACTAGTTTTAATAGGCCTCCAGATGGCCACATGAAAGCAAAAGGATTATTATAGTAGCCCCCAGCCGTGCCATTATAGATAAAGGTATATTAGAGTTTCCTTTACAAACTCCTTTTTTGAGGGTTTTATAACTCCATTATAAAATTCTTTTAGCACTAGAAGTCAATATAAGGTTCTCAGCCCACACAATACAGTTTAGGGCTTTTTTTGTATAAGGTATGTATATAAGTATAGTCTCTGTTTATCCTGTATACATAGCAGTGGTTTAGATTACTTTAAAGGGTACATTTTTTCACAATTTAAAAAGAATTTAAACATGAAAGTAAAATTTGAATGTGCATACCCTCAGTTGGGGTGAACCAGTCTCTGTCTTCTCTCTTTTGAGATCAGCCAAGTGACTTGTTTATATCCACTAAGCATCTTCTCCATTTATTAATCTGATTGTAAATACAAAAGCAAGAAGAGTGGAAACCAAAGCTCAGGTATGAAACTAAGATTATAGAAATGTTATCGGACACTTAATGTGAATATCATGATAGCATCCAAGAGAACTGGGACACAAAAAACCAAATCCTTTTTATACATCTGCAAATTTTGGAACCATCAGAATTCTGTGTTTTGGATCAAATCTTTCCTAGTTTACACATTGGTATTAGAGATAGGGTGCTCTTTAAGCTGTGGCAAGCATGACTTCACTAGCTGCGTTTGTGTGGTTCTCTGGTTTATGCCCTCATTTCTCTGAGCTCTATCATCAGTGGCATTAAGTTATTAGAAAAGTTTCTATGCATGTTTCAAATAAAACTTCAAAATCTAATTTCATAGAACAAGTCCACACAAGATTTCTTTGAAAATAACTAAAGGAAAAGGCTGAAAAATGCTGCAGTTAGTTAGCTTCTTTCTCTATTTGACCATAAAACCAAAATGAGTTTTGCTGCTCCTCTCTCCCCACCCCCCCCAATTTGATCAAATAATTTCTCATAGTTTGACAAATTCTAAGCAATTTCCTGAACAGGGAAACAAGGAATGTGAACAGTAACCTAAGTATTAAAGAGACTTCCAGGCATGGAATCCCTAACTGATTTCCTTCCCTGGTTTTAACACTGGTTTTCTGATATTAAACAGAAAGTATCTTATTACAACATGAACATTATCATTCCTCCACACATCATGTCATGTCCTTTCAGGTTCTACTTCAAGGTCCTCGTTGCAATGACCAGTCCTATACACTGGCATTGTAGAAAAGGAAGTGCCATCGTAAGATATTGTGTCGATAATTCTACATATTTATGAAGCCAAATTATGAATTGATATGATCTATCATAATGGCTCTGCCATGTCAGTGTCTTTCATGTCAATCATTACACGATGATCCTATGTCAATCACAGTTTTTCAGGACTTCAGAAATTTTAGTCATTTATCTTCAATTGCATTAAAAATGAAAGGCTAACGTGTTTGCAGCATATTAAGTTATGCTTCTAATTAATACTAAAAGAAATGAGGACAATGAGCATGGAAACATTTACTGTTTTGCATGTTCCTAGTTAATAAATGTCTTTGGAAAAGATTATTGAACTTTAACAATATTTTAGGAATATTTTAACCATGCTGCATGATTTACACATCATTCTATCACATAAAATTAAAAGCTCTACAGAGAACTACAGCTTAAATATTATAATAAAATACAACACTTACAAATGAAATTATTTCTAATTTTACTTTAGATATGTGTCCCATATCTTCTTAATGGTTTCCTGAAGACCCCTGAGTTGATAAGTAGTACATTTGAATGGGATACATGTCTTCAAATATTGCAGAAAATTCAAGTGTGAGATGTCACGTACTGTAGCAAATTTGCTACAATACCTAGGCACAAAAGGGTGAGTTAAGGATGGACTGTCAGCATGGAGGTCGTGACCCGCAATGGAAGTAATGTACAGATCTGGAGCACTAATGAGGGAAACAATGACTTCCACAATAATGATGCGCAATGCTGTATAACATCCCATGTATTCTTGTATAGCCTGTAAATGTCACAGGCCTCAACTAGAAATCAGAATTTCCTTGCTTTTGATGGCTTGTCTTCAGATGTTTGGTGTGTTTTGCAGCTGTAGCTATTGCTCTACTTTATGAATTCTAGAAAGCTATCGTCTCATTGATGCGACGTCATGAACGTTACTCAGACAGTGAAGCACTTGGTTTTGCATACATTTCAGAGGCCAAAAAACCATTTTGGGGCTCTAATTCTAGAAGTTACACTTTGCTTGTGCTCTGGCAAGGTTTTTATATGTACCTTAGCAAGTAAGGTATTAATTATTATCTGAGTCAGATCTCTATGTGCATGTTTATATTCTCAGAGTTATATCATTTTCAGGATAATCTTTTACTAGAAATGCACTTCTGTCTGATACCCTCTGTTGTAAAATGTGATTATCTTTTGCACAGAGTTACAGATACGTTAGTTTCCAGGCTAGCTGACTTATGCTTCATTACAGACAGAAAAGAGCAGTTATTTGAAATGTTGCAAACACAAATACATTCCTTTTTTATGGTTTCTATGTTTGTTTTGCTGTACATTGGAGCATGGCTTGGAAGCTTTGTACCGAGTAAAGCTGGTATTCATTGCGAACTGTATCTACACTTACTGCACGGTGAGACATTTCAACAAGTGCTCTTGTTTCCTGAGGGAACTTCACTTCTAACTATTGCTTATGAACTAGTTTGAACAGACCTTTAACTAAAAAAACCTTGGCAGGTACCAACATGTCCAGTTACAGTCTTAGGTCTCCAGCACAACTGAATTGCTGGAGATTCAAGATGTCATCAGTAGATGTATTCCTGGTCTTATTACTATGCTTTATTTAAAAATACTTAAAATCAGCATCATGCAGAAGAGCTGCCGAAGTCTGTAGTGAAAGCATCAACTTTACTATCTTTTGAGAGATACAACATACAAGAAGCCGGCCCATTGTATCAGAGTACAATTGACAGTCTGTTAAGGGATACTAAAAACAGGGCTGGAAATAGAAATAGAAACTAACTTTCAGCTTTATCAAGTGTGATGCTTCAAGGTCAGAATGAAATTCAGTGATGGGGCAGCACAAAGATGCTTGCACGGCAGGTGCCCTGGTCAATCTATAAACTCAGAGGCCATCAGTCTCTGCTTGTGCCAGCCTGAATTTTAATCAGAAGGAAAAATATGTGGCACAGTTAAGCATGCTTAGTGGTTTCCAATCAAGCAAGTCCCAAAACCAGAAGAGCAAAAATGCGTCAAAGGAGTTTTAAGGCACATTGGAGATATATAAAATCTTGACTACACAAGTATTGCCAAAGGAAAATTAGTTTAAAATGTACTAATATCTCAGATTAGGCATTCCCTCCTCAATTCTATAGTACTGTAAAGTGATCCTAGTAAGAAAACAGTTTTCTGTGTCCTTTTTAATTTTGTCCTATGCTGGTTCACAGGCTAGTGTGACGTCTGAAAAGGCAGTATCAATGATAACAAGCGTACGCTGTATTTGTGGACTTCCCCTCCTTTTAATTGATTTGTTCAGTACCGTATGGTACTTTGCCTTGGAAGGTCTGATGAGATTGGAACAGGAAATGTATTAAATGTGGTCTGGTTTGGGGAGATTTGAGGGTGGTAGCAATGGGTCCTGCTTAACTGACACACAACACTGGGAAAAGAGTAGCTGTAGGAGGAGTCACAGAAGCAGAGGGAGGTCCAGAATTAAACAAATCTTTGGGACTTTTTTTGCTCTTTTTTGTAGACTGAATAAATACCTGCTCATTTCATGAGCCCAATATTCTTAATTTTCTTTTTCACACATAAATAACAGGGAAAGGGTAACTCAGCTGAATAGCTTTCTGGTTGTGATCAAATCCAAATTTGAATCCAGGGAAGTACTATCTGAACAAGTGAAAATGATGGTATTTTCATTTCTGCTCTGCAGAGTGATAAATTAAGTGGCTTAGGGCTCAGCTGATTCTTTTCCCCCTAAAGCACTTTGTCATGTATGCTCTTTACAGAAGGTGAAGAGTTCCGCCAGCTGTTTCACTCTTTTCCTTATTTTACATCATCATCCTTCCCACCCCTCCTTACCATTCATCTGACTTTGAAGTATAGGAGCTTTGTGATAATCAGTATTCCTTACATGTGCTCATAAATATACACAAATGTACGGAATAGTGCCTGGGTGGTGATACGTCTCCTAGCATGACGATATTTCCCAGTCAGATATTTTAGCTTTCCATGTCATCAGCATAGCACAACCTAAGTGCTGTGGCATGTCTTTGATGTGTCAGCTCACTGGGTATGTACTTCACCAAAATGGCTTATGTAGGTGCAGCAGACATACCTGGGATTCTCAGATGTGCCACGGCCTAGTCAGAGGCAAAGAAGCTGCTCTTTTAACAAGGCTGAAGGGCATACAGAGAGAAATCCCGCACAGATGTTCAGCCTCAGACTTTGCCTAGACAAGATTTTGAGACAGAAAAGAGAACATATCCAGATCTTTGTCTGTCCTAATCTCCAAATAACCATTTCTCAGCACGATGTTAAAAGCATAATGACTTCTTCTGAAGCAAGAACTAAGCTTGCTGGACAGACACTTTCCTCTCAGTTGCATAGCATGGCCTTGTACTCTGATGCTTTTTCACTGTGAAATATATGTAAAATATATAAGACATGGCTCTGCCTGCTGTGTACCACCAACATTATCTACTAAATTTCACAGGGAGAGTTTGGAAGCTTTCTGGCTTCTATGTGATCATAAGGGTCCATTGTTCAGTGATGCATTTATTAGTTTCCTGACATATATGGCAAGACTTATCACAGATGTTGTACAACAATATTATGATAGAACAGAAGTGAAGAAACTTGAGATTTATTAATATATCCCTGCCTTTAGAGAGAGGTTTTAAAAGAAGTGATGATTCTAACTCCTATTTCCTGACAGTCCAACCTCTCACACAGTGGAAGTTCCTCATTATACTGCTGCCTTTCCTTACACTTTGGCTAGATAATTTACTGTAATGACACAGAAATAATAAAGCTGTTCCATACCTACAATAACAGATACTATTGAAACAGTGTGCAAGGGAGGTATTTTCAAGTATTATATGGCTATTTTTCCTAATTTTTGCTCCCTCCATTCACCATAGGGCATTCTATTTTCTCTTTTTTTTTCTCTGTTATGTGATACATAGCCACAGCTTGTTAACAGAGCTCATTAACAAATGTACATCGCTCCCAATGTAAGCATGCTTTTGCACGTAACGTTTCTGAAACTGCGTTCCTCAAACTTGTGTTGCTGTTTGAAATGGAGATGTATGAATTAAAAGCCTCTGACAGTACCTTGAAGGTAATGCTAAAATACATATACAGGAGCAGCAACAAAAAGCCCTATGAAAGCTTAGTCACCCTAAGAGGTCTTGAACTAGTGTCCTTCTGAATTTTCCTCCGTAACACAATATGCAACTGCAGGCCAACCCACCAGTGGTAATAAATGAGAAATTGCGAGGGCTACTGAGCACTGTGCACATTTTCCCAGTGGATCAGGACACAGTTTGTTAGCACAGGTGTTCCTGTAATTGTGATTCATTGGGGTAAGTGCTCAGTGCTCAATGGCCCTCTTCCACTTCCATCTTCTCCTGGGGGTGTATTGATCTGATTGGTACTGACCTGCACTACTGGATAACAAGTAAGCCTACACAGATATGGGCTCTATTCATATTCTAAAGGTTAAACCACAGCCCTATAAAATATTAAAGGGCAGATTTTTTTCAAGTGCCCAAGAATTTCAGAGCACAAATTGCAAAGACTTTCTGGAGATCACCAACACTAAATTCCACATATTCTTTTTGAAAATCTCTCCCTAAACCACTTAAAGCCAATAGTCTGTGTCGGTACAACTCATCTCGGTTTCATAGAAACCTGTAATATGGTCTTTGTGTAGACTTATCGAGGGTTTTTGTTGCATTAGTATTCTGATGAAAAATTTCCTTTCTACAAAACTGTTTTTTTTTTTTCTCCTGGAAGAAAATGTTGGAGTAAAAAGGTTTTCTTCAGGGAAATCCAGATGACAAGTCTTCATCTGCTTACTTGGATGACTTTTTATTATCAATCAATTTTTCTTCCTGGAAGTGAAAAAGTTCCAAGTTGCCCAAAAGAAGAATTTGTTTTTAAGGAATTTTCAAATTCCTTTTTCCAAAATAGTCCCTTTTTTGACTTTTAGTGAGCTTGAAAGAAACCATTTTCAGAATATGACTCTTCACACAAGTATACGTGCACATGCATACTCAAATACTCTCACATGCAAATGTACACACATGCACTCAAACATTTATATATATATATATACACACACGCACGCATACTTAAAAATGGGGTTTCTTTCCAGACCAAGTCAAATTCATCCACTCAGTTTGGATGGAAAAGAAGCTGGACCAGGATGCCCTGTTCTTGAGGCATCTCCAATTTCCTCTGTTGCCCTTATGCTCCACTTCTGTTCCAAGAACTTGAAGAAGAGCCAGGAAAAGTCAGCACTCGGAGATGAAAATTGATCACATTCTTTGTAACCTGCAATTAATGTGGCCCGTTGTACCGTCCTCTGCAAAGTTCATGTTAAGGCCTCTCTGCTGCGTACATTGCATATTAACTGAGTTCTGTGTCTGGAATGGGGATGTTTGGAGCACTGTCCCATACCACCCCTCCCCTTATGATCATGCCACCAGAATTTACATCATGCTTTCCTAAAGCTTCTCTGTCTGGAGCTGCAGTGATTTGTGGGGTTTTTCAATTTTCAGTCTAGAAGAAATGTATGGTAAGCCTTATGCCTGCAAGCATGGACTAGACATTGGAAATGTGGGAATTTTTTTTTTTGTGTGTGTGTTCATAGGCAAATTGTGGATGCAGTATATTATATATAGTATGATGAGTGCTCCCGGTATGCAACACACCTTTACCCTGTCAAAATGTAGCTCTTGGCAATTAAATGCTTCTTAAGAGAGCATGATTATAGATGATTCCTGTTTATGACAATGAACATATTTCTGTGTACTGAAAGGACTGACTCATTTGCTTATATAAAACATTCATAACTTGCTGTGCTTTTAAATCACTACGTTAGTCCATATGATCCACTGATAAAGAAAAATTATTTATTGTGAAATGGTAAAAGTAAAGAAACACTCTGTGAGGATACAATAATTGTGTCCATTTTCCCATCCCCAATGCTATGAAATAATAAAATGATAATAGATGCAAATTATGCATGCTCTTTGATGCATGCTAAAAAGGGACCATTTAAAAAATGGAGGTACCTCTAGTTAAGGATTACCAGTGGTCACTTTTTTTTTTTTTTTATATCTAGCTTCAACCATTATGTTCAGTTTCATTTTAGGAGATTGTGCATCTACCTGTCTATTAACCGACAGGCTAAGCAAATATGAGTTCCTGATGGGTTAAAGGAATAATCCTTGAATTCAAAATAAATTCCACAAGGAAATCTTGGAAAAAGAAAACAAACATTGCCCCCAATAGGACAGTCACTGTGACTTGAAGAAAGGAAAATTGAAATACATGAAAAATCAATGAGGTAATAATTAAATTGTGGAGCCAACAGTACAGTGGCCAAAGCTCAGCATGCATTTGTTAATGTATACTGGGAACTGGGGTAATCAGCAGCTAAATGAGAGCAAAGGATGTCTGTCATCCTGAAGCTAATTTCACGATCAGACTCTTTAAAAACACATACCTCCTACAGTATACAGGGATATTTATAGGAGGTTAAAGATACAAATTAAAGTCCAGGACACTATACATTCCTGATTACCCAGCATTCTTAAATCAGCCCCTTCTTCATTCTCACACCTGGGCCTCAGCTGCAGCGTAGCTGTCATTTACGCTATCCATGGCACAGGATTGATGACAGTCATTCGCTGATGAAGCTGTATACATCATTTCTGTCCAGGCTGCACTGGCCAGATGGACCCTGACCATCCATCGCCTGTCAGGGACGCATCTGTTCACACTCCTGCTAGGGGTACTAACAAGTCATTGGCTTTCCGAAAGGACAGTGTCAGCTGGATAGGGCACAACATAAAAACTGTTGTTGTTCTTATGTTTTTAATAGGGATGCTATAGCAGCTTTTTAAAACGTAAAAATGATGATTTCCACTAACTTGTAGGTTAAAGAAGTGGCAGAAATCCTTCATGCTGTTGCGAATGCTTTTTGAATTCAAAATACAGAAAGCCTGGCAAATATTTCTGGTAGATGTTTGTTTCTTCAGACAGACTGACTGCTGGGCTAAGAATTTATTAGATGTGACTACATGGTGATCTATTGTTTCTCTCAAAAACTAGAAATATATGCAGTTTTCTTTGTATATCTAGCATTGTCCATGAATATTCTTCATGTGGAATGTCTTTGATATGGATTAAACTTTCTATCTCACTGAAACGAAGGAGCAGTGAAGGAATATGTTACAGTTCAATCTGCAGTGTAACCCTAGCCATCAGTAAGATAAAAACAAGCTCCTGAAATGATTGTTTTCAGCAGCGGACCTTATTCACACACACAAAAGTGGCTTTTGCCATAGATACAAAAAAAGTAAGAATGTTATTTTAGGGCAGCATCTGTAAAGAGACATTCATAATTCAAATACATTCTCATTCCTCCACTGTCTTAGGGCTAATATGTCCATGATACATAGAATCACATATTACGGTTGTTTTCATGGCTTGGAAAGCAAAACTGTTTTACTATATGAGAATTTGCTTGGGAGTGTTTCGAGGAATGCTCTTTCAGTAAGAATAAGAAGGCTGTACCATATTAGCTCCCCAAAACGGCACTGAGGAGCAAAGAGCATGCTGGTGGGCTGAACAGTGGACAAGAACAGGAACAGGAACAGCTCCACTACTAAGGGTGGGTTCTCCTGCTTCCCTGACATGTCCATTCCACTCAGAGGGGACCTCCTTGCTTCGTGACTAAGGAAACATTCAACACCCATTAGATACCAAATTTATTTTTTCTCCTTATTTCCCGTGTCCTAATATTTTTTGCTTGCTTTTTGAGTGAACTCAAGAGTATTTTGAAGAAAATAATCAATTTCTTGTGCATTTATGGCTTAAACAGTGGGTTAAGAAAAAGATCTTAGTAGTGCAGGAGAGTGGGAAGAATTGCAAAATATGGTTTCTTCGACAGGTGATACTCTAGTATTGGCTATTGTGCATTAAGGATACTTCACCACTTTCACAAGAAGGCCTCTTCTGAGGCCCTCCTTTGAGTTATACAACATCTAATGACTCCTTAGCAGCTCACAGGTGCTACTCATGAATTTGGTCAGTTATTCACAAAGAAACAAACTGAGGAACTAAAAAAACCTGAGCACTTCAATACCCCTTCAGTTTATTTAGGAATAAGGGTTTCTATTCAATATTTTCACTTTTGTTTCTCATTTACAGTCCAGCTCCACTCCCATATAAACAGAGAGTGAAGACTAAACCTTTTCATATGAAATGAAAGTTAAAAGCATGTGGTATTGTTTCTAGTTAGTACTTTGTGCTATCCTCGAAAACCAGAATAAACCTCTATTTGTCTCTTGAAGTACTGCATACATTTTACACTTACTAGCCAAAAGGACTATTGATTTTAATTTTATTTATCAGCAAACTGCCAAGTCATCTTTGGTATTTTCTCTTTATGTTGCTTTGTTTAATTTTTATTTATCTGGAGATCAGGCTTGATTAGATATAAGTTACCTTTTCACGTTGAGATGTATTCCTCCGTAAGTGAAGCTAAAAAAGCGAGAGGATTTTTCGAAAGTATAATACAGAGCTTTGTTAATCCAAACAATTATATTTTAGTGCTATTTCTATTATTTAGTAATAGAAGGACTAACAAACTCTATCGTATTTTGAATTTAAAAAGAGATCTTTTACAGTGATTTTGTTTTGTCTAAATTATGAAACTAATTATGTATGTGGCAAACGAAATAGTAGCTGGTGAATTGTCCTTGATAGGTACTTGTAAGAGGGAATCTGACTGTGTGGTAGTGATAAATTAACCAATCTCTGTTTCTGAAATAGTGCTGGATGGGCTATAATTCTAGCATGGTCAATGTATCAGGTACAGGTCTTGAATGCATGGACTACATAGCTTAAAGAAGGGTTAAACAGAGCAACGACTGTAGATCACAACGTAAGTTAGACAAAGGCCATCAAAACCAAACCAGGCATGAACCTCCAGCAGTTCTGGACTATAAAAGGACAATGGTTGGATGCTGGGCTTGTTCTGTGGTGGCGGGAGTCTCTGATACACTGCAGGTCTGTGGTTTGTTTTCTGCAATATCCTCGACTGCTGCAAGATCCCATTGCAGAGACAATAGTGGTATGGAATTCACAATGCTTGAAAAGCAGGTATTGATATTTAATCAGTCCGCTTTTTGAAAAGCTGATACTGTGACATTTTATACAAATGATTTGAGGCCTAGATTTTTTTTGTTATGTTCTTTTTTGATGTGTTTAAGGAATTTTTTGGGTTTGGATAACAGACTTGATATATCACTTGTTTGGTGATCACTGGCAGCATAACATGAACCGCAGTGTTGCTGAAACTCTGTAAAATTTCTCCCTCAGGAGAACCTTATGACCTCATATATTTAAGGCCAGAACAGGAGTTCTGTTTAAATACTTTTGGGTGCTAAGAAACTGCAAAAGGAGCCAAGGCCATTTGAATGGCCTCATGTAGATCTGGGACAGTGAATTAGCTGGGGGGGGGGGGGGGGGGCGGATCTAAATGAAGTATTTTGTTTCAATATAATTTTTTGTTTGGAATGGTCCATTTGTTTCATTCTGTTTGCTGGATTACTATTTCATGCATTTAGAATAATGTTTAAACACTGCAAACCAATTAAACTTTTTCTCATATATATTTTTTCTTTCCGTTGCATTTCATAAGAAAAACAAATTCTTCAGACTTGAACTTTCCTCTAAGACGGAAATATCCTTTTGTAACTTGCAGAATAACTGAGTAGAATAACTGAATAGCAGTTTGCTTCACAGTAAGCAAAACTGCATCGATGTTAGAGTAACATGTATTGCTGTTGAAGTTTACACTCAGCGATATTTATTGCTGAATTCTAAAAAGCTTTAATTATTGAGGAGGATAAACTGTGCCAAGTAAAGAAGATTATTTCAATTAAAAAGAAAACAGTATAAACCCCAGAAACTTATAAACGTTCTTGACTAAAATGTTTTATATACATTTTAAAATAGAATATAGTGTATGTAAATTAAATATTAATATATGAAGAATGATCTATGGTATAAAAATAAAATACTTAAAAGAGTTACTTAGAAGAACTGCTCACAAACACATCTGTAGAAAAATAACAGTGGAAATTGCCTTGATAAAGAAGGCCCTTTGAGAAATTTTATTGCAGGACAAGTATTTTAATGTGCAGCGTGAAATGAGTGACACAGAGGAGTTAAAGTAAGTGTGCTCATGCAGGAGAAAACCAGTGGGTGTAATGGCATTGATTGGTAAGACTAAAAGAAAAAGGAAAGAAACACACATCAGTTCTTTCATGACAATGAAATACTTCCTAATAATGTCTTGTATTGACAATGCTATCATATCATATATGTTTAAATACGGATAGCTTAAACCACACCTTGTGGAACTGACTGCAGGAGAAAGACAATTAAGAAGAAGGATTTTCCCACTGATTTCAATTTATCTAATACAATAAAAGAAGAATAAATTCTACAGGCTAAATTCACACTTATGTCCAATAGCCAAGAAATAAAAGCAAAGTCTTGGCCATATTTCAAATTCCTGCTTGATTATATGTCCATCAAAGAGCAGCTCCTACACCATGTGTAAGAGCCTATGTGCTATATTTTAACATCAGAAAGGCAGAATACCATGTGGAGCATGTACCCACCGAGCCACATAGAAGATCCACAGGATACAGAAGGGCACATGTGTGAAAGTAAAAAAGATCAAAACAGGATCTCAAATACCATATATCTTCGTTTTGAAGCCCCTATCAATTAGTAACAGTTCATTTTTAACAGCCACAGCCTTACCATGCAAGCCACAAAGCTTCAGCTTCTGAATTCCCACGTAGACAATGATTGTTTGAGTAGATTTACCTTGGGTAATGACAATTTTGCAATATTTCTGGGAATGCTGACATTTCATTCCAGGATTAGACACTGAACTCAAGGTTATGATTTTCTCACAGTGGAAGCTGGGTTAGGTTTGGTCATTATTTTCACAAGACCTTGTCGAGAATAACCTAGATTGCTGGTTGGTGGTAGTCTTAGTGGGTGGCATCCTACCTTCAGAAGCATTTTTTAAAAAAACCAACATCATATCAGCAGTTCTGTTGGCTTCTGAATATAACATAATGTTGAGATTTAGAGAAGCCGACATCCTGCCCAAGTAGGATGTTAACCTGTGTCAAATAATGAATTTATGTTGCATATTTGTGGGGTAACTACATAAATCTGGACTTCCTTAAAAGTAAACTGTAATCTGTAGTCTATGCAGCAGGGTCAGGCAGTGTTTGACGTTTCATTCAAAGGTCAATACTACGAGCTATCAAAGCTGCAGCATGAAGTATCAGCTGTGTACTAGTCTGAATTCCTAGGGACTAGCAGTCTTTTTACCTAGAAGCCTAGAAACATGAATGATGAGTTGAACACAAAAGGTAAAGTTAGAGTGCGATTCTTAACACAGATCGCTGAAAAAGAAAAATTAAGTGCTTTAGAAGTATAAGAAAGCTGAGCTTTTGTTTCTTGTTTTTTTGTCATTTTGTCTCAAACATAATTCCTGAGCACTGAGAGGTTGGTGAAATATCATAGCAGTATGAGAGTCATTTATGTTGAGGAGATGAGCATTTAGGGGACCGGCCTCACCGGGCACTGAAATTCAGGTTCCAGAGAGCCCTTCCAATATCACATAAGGTATCCAAGGCTGGGGATGTGTACCCAGATCTGGAGGGAAGAAGCTGTAGTTTGAACAGATTCCAAGAAATTGGTGTCTTTTGCCAATGTAGCAACGATATTTTGAGTGTGTAACACTGAAGTATGATACTACTCCTGTATGTGCCAAAAAAGTAAGGTTTCACCTTACCGTCAGACCTGGTTTTAACCATTTCAGGATACTTTCTTGGATGAAAGAAGGCATTGTGTAAGACCAGATTTAAGACCTGGTTGAGTTGGGTTCATTTCCAAACCATGATGAGGGATTCAGTCTCACAAATTTTCCTCATGCCACATGAGCCTGAAGTGACTGAATGGAATTCTGTGTGAGGACTCTGGTAGCATGGCTTTTCTTTCACGTTATCAGTCATGAACAGCCACCTAACCGGTATGGAGGTGTGTTAGTTGCTGCATACACAGTTACTTATTAAATCCAGTAGTTTAAAATTGGAAGTTAAAGATCACAAAGTGTTTTAAATTTTTAGGGAAAAATTACTATTAAGAAAGTGTCTCAGAAATTTCAAATGGATATGAGATTCCTCACTTCCCAGGCTTCTCTGGTGGAAGTATTGTACATAGAATGAAATAGATATATAAATATATGTTAATCCTGTTTTCATAATTTTTAATTATTTCTGAGTAACTTTAGTTTCCAAAAGGTTACTTTATGTGTTTCATATACACACAGAGACATACGTGCATGTATTGGCCTGAATAGAACTAGAACAGGTTAGCTATTATCTTTTTAATGCCACACACCTGAATTATGTGCAGCATAGAAGTTACCTAATTTTTTGTTTTGGCAAAAAAGAAAAGAGTTATATGGGAGCATATACTGCATATACTATTTCAAGTACGTGTAAAACTGTTCTGTTAGCTTATCATCAGCATTACTTATATTTCACTCCTATTGTAGATTAAATCTCACCTGTTTTTAAGCATTTTTTCAAGGATATCAAAATGCTGTGATTGGTACTCATAGCTTGGAATAGTAACATACATAAGCTCTAGTTAAAAATATATATTGTTTCTAATCATGACCTGGGTGAAGAAAGACTGGATGGATGGCTCTGTGTCCCTGGGGAGCGTGAAGAATTCTCAACAAGCTGAGCAAACGAAAGGGGCTTAGTTTGCTGACTTGAGAGGGCTCTAGTTTGAGGCTTGTATGTTTTGTGTTCCAAGACTAGCTATCCTCAGGTTGTTATAATTATTAAGAAATCGCTACATATAGGTCCAGGGGCATTTTTTAATACAGTGGATGCAGAGCCACCTATTTGACCTTGGCTGCTCTCCTTCAAACTACAAATATAAACTGTCGAGACTGAAACATAGAAGATTTTTTTCTTTCTTTCCTCTATGAAATAAAATTTGATATGGATTCTTCTCTCATGAAAGTAATCAAGTAATTAAAATTGAGATGACTAGGAGAAGGCCTGCCTCGTGAGCAGATGCTCCATAAAAAATAAATAACTTCTTAAATTTAGCAATTTAATTAAAGACAATCGAGAATACTTCTTCAAGAAAAACTAGCTCTTAAAGGGTTTTGTTTTATAGTCTCTCTTTCCCTCATTATGACACTGACCAGGCTCTAGGTAACAATATTGCTTCAGATTTTAATTTTTTTTTTACATGACTCATCTCTACAATAATATTTCCAGGTGTAAATAAACCTTTCAGTTATCCCCAAAATACTTTGTAAACTGAGTACTCTTGACCTGTGAGGGAGGGAAATATTATTGTGCCTATCTCAAATGTGAGTAAATTCCAAGTATTAGCGAGGCTAATGGTTTAAGGTCTGTGGGGAAAGGACGTGGGTATTCACATAGTCCTGCTCCAAACCAGCTGCTGATGCACTTTGTGGTCAATGGAATAATATGGCTAAGAGCAGGCTGATTAACTGAGGATCAGTCCAAGTAAAAGAAGAGTAAAATATAGGATTCTCCTGAGAGAATGAAGGAGAACAACATTTATGATCAATACCAGTCAACAAGTGTTAAGAAAGTAGAGTCTGTCAAATAATCCTGATTATATTATTTGTTTTGATTAGAAATGTAGTTTTCCATGCAATTACACGGTTGAACTTCTCAATCGTTCAGAATCACTTGACTTGATACCCCATGGTATTCTGATTAAAAACCACCTTTTATACTGTCACCTGGGAAGTCCTTTTTTGGTAGAATTTTGCAAGATTTTATCCAAATCCACTTAATTTTTTTTTCATCAAGAATCTCAAATCAAATACAAAATAAAAGCTGTGACAAATACAAAAGCTGCGAAACTGGAAAAAAAAAATCTAAGGGCTGAAGCCATATAATTAGTGGGTAAACCAAGACCTATTAAAGCATTTTCTGAATGCAGGTAAATTGCACATTTAAGATCATTTTATGTACTTAATACCCGAGAATGAGGGACTATATCTTGTAAGCCAGTGCCACAAAAAAACACTGAGAAAGTGGTAGCAGGAAAACATCCTGGTAAGAGGTCCTATTCTGATGTTGTAACAGAAAGGTGAGTGCAAATCCTTGAATGTTTCAGAATGAGTAGGACAGGGATGTAACTACGGTTTCATAGCGCATTGGTGAGACCGCTGTTTGAATAACACATCTGGTTTTCACATTCCTCTTTTTGCAAAGAGCTAATAGGAGAGATCTACAGAAATTCCTTGAATACTGGAGGAAATTTGTTCTTTGAGAAGCACAAAGTTTGATCTGTTTAGTTTAGCTAAAGTTTGATCTGTTTAGAGAACACAGGGTTATTCTTCATTTGAGGAGGAAAATACTGAGTGCATCCGATTCCTTTGGTAAAGTGAAAGCTGTCACAGGACTGAATGTTCATCAGTTAGAGCCAAACCCATTCAAATTAGCCAAGACTATAAATCATCAGAACAAATTGAATATAAGCATATAGAATTGAATATAAGAAACAGAGTAAGAATTGCTCACGCTTTTTATATTGCCCATTTGCAAAAAGCT